>OZ025292.1:55046985-55680557 GCA_964019185.1 Maratus speculifer | reverse complement strand
TCAATTATTTGAACATTTTCGGAGCAGAAATACCTTGCCCCTGAAAGGGTTAAACAAACACATTGGGAGCCAGGCGTCTGTTGACAGTACGCCTTGGGAGTCTCCAACTCAGGCGTCTTTTTTAAACAAACACATTGGGAGCCAGGCGTCTGTTGACAGTACGCCTTGGGAGTCTCCAACTCAGGCGTCTTTTTTAAACAAACACATTGGGAGCCAGGCGTCTGTTGACAGTACGCCTTGGGAGTCTCCAACTCAGGCGTCTTTTTTAAACAAACACATTGGGAGCCAGGCGTCTGTTGACAGTACGCCTTGGGAGTCTCCAACTCAGGCGTCTTTTTTAAACAAACACATTGGGAGCCAGGCGTCTGTTGACAGTACGCCTTGGGAGTCTCCAACTCAGGCGTCTTTTTTAAACAAACACATTGGGAGCCAGGCGTCTGTTGACAGTACGCCTTGGGAGTCTCCAACTCAGGCGTCTTTTTTAAACAAACACATTGCGAGCCTGGCGTCTGTTGACAGTACGCCTTTTTTTACACAACACCTAGTCAGGCAGATGTTTTTTGAAACACAGTGTTTGTACGCCTTTTTTACACAACCCCTTGGGAGCCAAGCGTCTTTTGAAACCATACTCTCGACCACCACCACCCCCCTCGTGCAAAGGTTTCGTTCCGCAACGGGGCCACTCCACTCTTTGAGGCGAGCCGCGTCTGGTTCGGAATCGCCGAGGGTCCGGTGCTCGAAACATTGTGCAGTCGACTGTACGTATAACGAATCGAGTATTTTGATGGCGTCGGAGTAATTTTCAGAATCGCTAATATATCGGAAAACATTAGCGGAAACAAAATTGCACAGCAACTGAAGCTTAGCGTCCTCTGCAATTGTAGTTACTTGACTCAAAAAATTAGCAAATGTTCTTTTCCAGTGTTTCCACTTGGCTTCAGCATCTGTGCATGAAGGATCTGTATCGAATCTTTCCGGTTTTAAAAGTTGTTCCATCTTACTAAAACGAGCGTTATAGCTGTGCAGAAAATACTAGCTGATTAAATTGTTATAAAGTAAGAATATCAATTGTATTAAGTAAGACTATCATAACTTAAACCTAAACTAGGCTTTAATCAGCTAGAATACCAGACTAACAACAATCACACAAGCGTTGCCAAAGATGGTTACAAAATACAAGTGTTGCCACAAAAAGAGTAATACATTATAATACTACACTGTATTTTATGTATGCTTTACATAAAACATTTCTGTAATGATCTTTTATTTTGTTATTGATTTTATTTATCAATTTTTGATAGGTCGACATTGCATTTGATTATGTAAATAAGAAAGTTTGCAATGATTTTTCTTGATCATATTTCAGTTTTATAGACAGCAAACAAACGATTATGAGGTGGAAATAAATTTTAAATTAATTTTGGTGCAAGTGCAAATAAAAATAAAACTATTTGTAAATTATTTTATTACTTGTTGCTAGTAACGCAATTTCTTTAAGAAACTTGATTGCAATTTTTTATTTTATCTGATTTATCTTTATGCAACCCAGGTAGCACAGCAATATCGGCCAATATCGGGAACAGCGATTTCGCGATATCGGCCAATATCGGTAAACGCCGGATCGGCCAATATTGCACGGTTAACTTTTTTTCCAATATCGGCCGATATCGGTAAACGCCGGACCGGCCGATATCGGGGAACACCGGACCCTCCGATATCGGGGAACGCCGAACCCTCCGATATCGGGGAACGCCGAACCGGCCAATATCGGTCGACTCCGGACTATCGATATCGGGGAACGCCGAACCGGTCGATATCGGTGTACGTCGGACCGGTCGATGTCGATCAACGCCGGAACGGCCGATATTGGTCGAAACTGGATTTGACAGTAAAATGGCAAAACCTTCCTTTCAATACAGTGGTGCAGATTACCAATCATGGCATCTGGTAATTAATATTTCTTTAATATTAAGGGGCTGCTTGACTCATGTGAAGATACCTGCTTGCTAATGTTAATCCTATGGAAGAAATTTTTTAAAACAGATTTAAAAAATTTCTTCCATAAGATTAACATTAGTCAGCAGGTGTCTTCACATGAGTCAAACAGCCCCTTAATATTAAAGAAATATTAATTACCAGTTGCCATGATTGGTAATCTGCACCACTGTATTGAAAAGAAGGTTTTGCTATTTTACTGTCAAATTCAGTTTTGACTAACATCAGCCAGATCTTGTTTCATTTAAATATTTTTTTTTTCCCCGCGATTGATAACTGAGGTCAATTTCTACAAAGACCCTTTTTCACTTCCCAATTTTTTTTTTCAAAATTCTTTTTTCCCTTTTTTTAATTACATATATACTTAAATTCTTGAAACCAGTTTGCAAGGAGGGGAAAAAAAAAAAAAAAAAAAGATTTGCCATTGTATATTGGAGAGTGCAGTTTTAAATGTATATTTATTTATATATATATTTTTTATTTCTCAAAATTAAATATATATTTGACAGTGACCCTTTAATAGAGATAGATTAGCTGTACTATGCCAGAACCGGTAATCTGTATTACTATAGTGAAAAAAAGGTTTTGCCATTTTACTGTCTAATTTAGTTTTTACTAATATCAGCCGGATTTCAATTCATGTAAATATTTTTTTTCCCTCCACCGCACTGGATATTTGAGGTCAATTTCTACAAAGATCCTTTTTTACTTTTCTCAATTTTGTTACAGGATTCTTTTTTTTTCTTTAATTATTAAATTATATAAAATTCCATAATTAGAAAAATGTATCAGAAACATATTCTTGAAAAAAAAAAAAAAATCCTTGAATCAAGATTTTTATGATTGTTTTTTGCATTTTTTTTAAACCTTTATATATATATAGATTCTTTCTTTTTTTTATTATACCTATTTTAGAGAAATTAATGTGATAGTGATAAAATACAAAATTTTATAATACTAACAATCTGATGTATTTCCCACCTCACGCTATGTTCATATTTGTACATGAAAATATTAACTTGTGAAATAGATAATTAAATGCTATTTTTCTCATCAAAATTAAAAAAGTGCAAATTCATATTCACACCCAAGTAGCAATTTGTGAAAAATGAAAGGGTTGACTGGCAATTTGTAGAAATGGTAAAGTTGAAAAGTATTATATAAACATAGTATTTGAATAAATTACTTTTATGACCATATTGAGCAATTTTCATAACTTTTTCGCATAATCAATAGAAATATTCAAAATACACATCAAAATTTAAAATGATTCATTATTTTCTGCCTTTATCATAAATATAGATGCTCAAACTTGTTTAACTGCATTGTTGTATAAACTTAAAAAGCTGCAATATATTGGCAAAACAAAGTCGAAAACAACTTATGTAAGATACATATGCAAAAATCTATTTTTGCATTTTTTTCAAACTTAACTTTAAGTAATTATTCCTTATATTTTATCTGTATGAACATCTTTATCCTGAATTATGAATTTACTGATTATAAAGTGCTGGGAGATGAATACTTTTCTTTATGTCCACTCTACATTCTATTTTTTTCCCAATATTCTACAAACACTAATTTCAAAAACTCGTAATAAAATACATTTTTATTTTATTTATTTTTTTTTTAAATAAAAATATTTTCAAATCACCAATTTGTGAAAATGAAAGGTTAAAAATTTGAATATGTTATTAGGAAAAGCCCCTTTTTTTAAAAAACCATGATCTATGAACACTTAACCATTATTAATGTTATTTTTAAAATAACTTGTAGCTGAAATGATTTATTATTTTTTACCTTTACAATAAATGTTAATCTTAGGATTGTTTATTGTACTTATATACACTAGATCTTTATAACGAAAACCAAAATATGCAACATTTTATGTTATATATATAATTTCCCATAACATTAAAAATTACGTTGCTTATAAATACAACCAAATATATCTGAAACAAATCAATATACATTAAAAGATCTTTATATCATATCCCTTAGAATCAATAATGCAGAATTATAAATTTTTGCATAATACAGATATATAATGCAAACATTCACTTATTGTTAAATTATCTTATAAAAATTATCCAAACATGCCTGAACAAAATCATTATATTATTTGTTCCAAAACTTTTACATTTAATAAAAGCAATATTTTCAATTATCAAAATCTTAAAATTTAATCCTATAAAGAATGTCAATATTTCTATAAAATGGATTGCAATTCTTAAGTACAAAATTCATTGTTTACTTTTATTAGCTGTGTACCAAATAAAACTATATTATAAAGATCTTCCACTGTATATGTAAATTTTTCTCCTCATCCTCTCCACACAAAAATGTTTTTCTAGCAAGACTTAGTTGAAAGCAATAAATCAACTTTAATCACCACAACATTAAAACTCAATAAAATTTATTTATATTGAGCAAACTTTAATTTTTCAATTAATTTAAAACAAAATTTATATTTTACTTTTATGGCTGTCTTTATTCTGAATCAGTCTAAACTACACAACTGGAAGATAAACATTTAGTTGAGGTGTTTTTCATTACATAAACACAAATTCTAGCAGATACTGGGTAAAAATTATATGCTTTATTTAGCAATTAATTTTAATGGCAATATAAAATTGAAAGTGCAACTGAAATTACCTTTTAAACAGTTAAATATGTTACAATATCTTTAATTTAAGCAAGAAAAACTATTCTGGAACTAAAATTTTAATACTATTTTTTCCCATTTGTAATGTATTCATACAAAATAAAAATAAAACCTTTTAATTTTTAATATACATATATTTGGAAAACATGTAATATTTTATTTTTTTAAAAGATAAATATATAAGATTGATTTAAATATCACCATAAATTTCAAATATTTCGTTAAAATTATAATTTTTGATAGAATTTATAAGTAAATTTTTATCTACTATTTCTTCTAAGATAAAATTTACAATGATTTTAAAAGATTTGTAAATTTATTTTATAAATTCTTTTGTATTGAAATATTTCAAACATGTGACAGTAGGTTAAAAAGTGATAATAATAATTATTTTAAAACAACTCTTAGAAATTTAAATAAAAACTTACCATGTATAACAAAATAAATTTTATTAATCAGAAAAAATAATTGAATTTTATTTACAAACTAATATTATTATTATTTATAATATAACAAGCAAATTTCAACATCTATTTTCATGTCTATCATCTTTTCTTTTGAAACGTCTTTCAATCTTAGTCGAGAAATCCTGCAACCACCTTCCAATGCAAGTAGAGATAGAAGTAGTTTCTGCTCCTTCAAACTTCATTTTCATACTATCTAGAAAAATAAAATGAACAGAAATCACAATCCCACAAAGCAAATTTTAGCTACACAACTTATGATTTGCCAACTTATTCTATTTTTTTTATTTCAGATATCCAGTTGAATGAGCAAACTTACAACATTAAATTTTCACCTGACCTTTCTCCCCCTCACCCCTTATTATAAAATTTTAATTCAAAAAGATATTTTCGAATTAAAGTGAATTTTTTAAACACTATTTAATTTAAACCTTTGATAACTAAAATTCTTTTTGGAAGTAATAAAAGTAAAAATACTTAAAACACAATTTTTTAAGCATTTAAAGTTTATCTTTAAAATCTCACTTAATTTCAATGAGTACAATTTATATTATATTTTTTTAAATATAATAATATTTGCTCTACTTAACTTTTAAAATATAGCAACAAGGGAAAAAATATTTAAATTGTTATACAAGATTTTTTATCTTTTTTTTCCAAAAACACATAATTATAAATTAATTACTATATATATATATATATATATATATATATACACAGTAGAACCCCGATAATTTGGATTAACTGGAACCAGACCCAATGCGGATTATCCAGAGAATAAGAAAAAAAAATGGAATAAAATAAAATATACTTACAGAAATCACCTTTATATTAAACTTATTGAATAATTACAGACAGTAAAAATGTTTACTTTGCTTAATTCTTCCAAAAAGATTTCAGAAAAAGTTTTTTTTTTAAATTCAGAATACGACAATGAAACAAATTAATGTTATGGAAATTAGCCAATCGTTTCTCAAACTTGAAAAAAAAAAAGTGACCAAACTGATCCGGATTAATGGGGTCCGAATTTACCTGGTTCTACTGTATATACTCATATGTACTTTCTTTTTTCTAAAACTGGCCCCATCACAAAATTGTTTTTCCTAAAAACTGACCCCTTCACAAAATTCTTTTTCATAAAACATATCCTCTTCGAAAAATTTCATTACATAAAAAAAAAAAAACATTTTTCATTGAATATTTTCATTTTGTTAGTTTTAAAATGTTTAATTTTCAAACAAATCAAATTTATTAAAAAGGGAAATTTTAACAGGAGTTTTTAAAGAAGTTATTTATAAATGCTGGTTCGAATTTGAATAACAATCATTTTTCACTACAAAATGTTATTTCTCACAAAAATAATAAAGTTTTCATAAATAACTTTTATTTTCACAAAAAACTATTTTAAATATAGTTTAACTTCACTTATATGTTACCCAAGCAAAACATATAATTGCCTATATTTTGTAATTTTACAATTTATTGTGACATAAACATGGTACTAAGTTCTATTTTATATTTAACTTCCTGTTCTTTTATTATATTTCTTAATTTTATAGAAAAAAAAGAAAGCATTTAATAAATATGAAAACTTACTTATTAATTGAAGTAACAGTAATCAACTATTTTTGCAGTGATGTAAATTTTGTCATAACAATTTTCAACTGTAAATTGCATTTTGCTAACTAGTAATATTTTCTCATATTCCCCACCACTATTTATTACAATTATATAAATCAACACAATTAATTTAATATATGATAGTTGTCTATGTTTTAAATACAAAAAGAAGTAAATTGTACATAGAAAACAACTAAAATAAATACAGTAGAATTCCTCAGATCTTCAAATGTCTAAAATCTACATATTTTTTACAGATGTAAACATTGAAATTCATTTCAGATGTAGGAGCAAAATTACAGAATTTTTTAGTTGAGTTTCATTTTGTATGTATTTTATTTAATATGCAATTTTCTTAATAATACAACTGGGCTTGTGGTTATCCATGAAGGAGCATAAATTCATTTTTCTGTTAAATAAAGATATTGCTGATATCTCTGGCAATCACTAGCTTTTTACCAAATATATTTTATATTAATCAAGCTTTTTCTATTATTATGGTGATTTTGTATTATGTATGGTGATTAATAGAGTATTTTTCATAAGGAAAATTTCATTAAATATTTCAAAGTAAATATCTCTCTTTTTTTATATACATATTCAAAATACATATTAGTAGTTAATTATTTACTTGATTTTTAGTTTTAATATTTTAACCAGTTTTAAAATTATCTTAATTTTTATCCTTTTAGTTTAATATTTTACTTAATTATTTCAACATTTTATTGTATTACAATCATTCATTATAATTCTTATGCATTGAAATTTTTTTTTTATGTAAAAATAATGACCAGAAATCCACAGAATTTTAAAATCTGCATAACCTAACGTCCCAAGCTATGCAGATTTGAGGGAGTCTACTGTATATATATATATCAAATTTATCAAACATATAAATTCAGAACAGATAAGTTTGTGGTCAGCAAATTGAACATGGCGATTTTTCCCCCAAAATGCCATTTTTGAAAATGATCACTTATCAAACTCTGGACAGTTATTTTAAAAACTGAAGTTATTCTAATGAGAATTTAACAAAGTTAATCTTTTAAAGTGATTGCTCATTTCTTGTAGCATCTAAATACAGAAAACCAGACAATAAAATTCAGAAAAAAGAAATATCGCATAGATTATGTAATTTTTTTAAAAAGTTAATTATGAATAGGGCAATTTTTTTCTTTCTTTTCTTTTTCTAAGAGAGAATTTTAATTTTAACGAATCAATATATCAAATATAAAAATATCTATAAACAAAACATTGAAAAATTTATTACTACCTCTCAAAACAATACAGCAAGTTGTATGCCATAAATCTGTATTACAACTGCAACAAACAAAAGTTCATTACCACAATTTACCTTTTTCCTGTTTTTTTTTTTTTTTTTTTTTTTTTTCTTTCAGATCACAAACACATCTGTTGTATGAATTCTTATAAACCAAGCCTAAAAGTTTATAAATTTTGTCTCCATATCTGGTTATGATATATCATTTGATATCTCTCACTTTCTAAAGCCTGAATTGCAACAAGCTTTAAAATATAAAAAAAAACAGGCTCCTATATACTGAAAAAATATACTAAATAAATAATAGAAAAAATATTGTATTTTATTTGTCAATTTAAAGATTTATGTAGCGGATTATGAAACTTGTTGTTACAACAGCAAATTTTTCTTAAAGAATATGTTAATTCCAACATTGTCTAACTAAGTGCTTCATAAAATTATTTAAATCTGGTGCCACTTTATATAAAACTGGAAAATACAAATCTATCAATCTATCTGTATCAAAAATTTTTAGTAATACTTAAGAACAACTGTTATGAAAAGTTCACACAAATTATTTATCATTAATTTAAAGAATCCATCTTTATGTAGAAAGTTCTCATAGAAAAAATATAGAAATATAACTCACCAACAACTGCGCAATAAATTAAAATTCTGGATTTCCCCGGCCTGATTTACAACAGCAGCAGCAACATAAGCAGTTGTGTCTGAAACAATAATAAATTTTTAGATCACATTTAATAATAGAATGCAAATTAAAGCTAAACAAATTAAGCAGGTTTAAAGCTTTTTTAATGTATTGATAAATGGACAGGAGGGGGGGGGGGGGTATGATACATTTCAGGGAAATTTACCTGTGAAAGAATGCAAAAGCATATTTTCTGTTGAATACATTGAATAAATTTTATTTCTAAAAGGAGGGTCCTTGGGCTCTTGGTTTTAACAATGTAATTCTAGTGTATATTTTTGAACAGAGGTATAGAATAGTTATTGAAAAGTATATGTAGAATTAAACTAGAAGAGAAATAAACCGTTAATATTATACCATTATTAAAATCCACATATCATATACCATATAATATTGTACCATAAATATTAAAAGCATAAATAATCTTCTATTAGAAGTATTTGCTGATTTTGAGCCTTACTTTTGTATCTGGAAAATTATATTCAAAGTTTGACTATATATATATATATATATATATATATATATTATAAGGAGGAAGGAGAGCTTTTCGTACCTTGCATTTGAATCAGGATATTTGGAATTTTATTCCTAATATCGATAAAAAGAATCTCACAATTATATAAAATGCTAACAGCTTTGGTTACAATCTCAATATATTTAATATAAATAATTATTTCAAGAATACAGTAAAGGAACTTAAATTAAAACTAGTTTTACTAATATATAAATGATAAATTCACATTTAATAATATATTTCAAGTTGCTTATGCATTTGTTTACAAATGTTGTCGCCGGAGTTTCATAAAAACAAAGCGAACAGAAAATACATTCTACTCATGAATAGGGATAACTTACAAATTAGTACCAAAATAGACAGAAATCAATACTTCAAAATCAATTTAGAATACAAATTTTAAAAGTACTACTTACCCGTTTCAAATGGTGATCATTGTTTTAAAATCTCTGCACTTCAGTCTTAGCGTCAGCGTCAGCGGCCATGTTTACGAAGGGCGAAGAAGCGTTGAAAAGGATGCTTGTTTCTGATTGGTCAAATAGTGAAGTACGCCGGTCGTTGCCGGTATAACCCGATATTGCCCGATGTCGGTAAAATATGATCGGTCTTTGCCGATGGAAACCAAGATCGGCCGATATTGGTTTTGACGCCTGGCCGATATAGGCCGATATTGACAAATAAGACTTTTTCTATGTAAATTTACAGAATTTAAAATGTTATGAAAAGCGATTTCTACCTTCCACCTTTCTGAAAAAGTACAATATGTAATTTAAAAACTTGAATATTGAAGATTCCAGAAGTTTTAATATTTCAGATCCAACATCGGTCAACATCGATCGACATTGGCCAATGTTGGTAAACATGATCGGTCTTTGCCGATGGACGTCAAGATCGGCCGATGTTGGGCAGTATCGGGCCGATATCGCTGTGCTGCCTGGGAATATCCACCTCTTATTTGGACCTCATATTTTTTTTACATTTTAAAAATTACTAATGTTTACTCTAATAAAAATTCTTTATCCAAATGTTATTCATCATACTAACTATTATCTAAACTAATTTACTTAACACTAATAATTTTAAAAGAAAATCTCAATTTTTTTGCTAAACAAACAAGAATTATTATATTATTGTGTGCATGTCCTGTTTTTTAAACTATAAATGCAATAATAATTCATACGATTTTTGCAAATTATATAAACACAAACACAGATATATGTATGTATATATAATTAGTGTTTACTTTAGAATGAAGGGGACGCTGCTAGCTACTAATTGAGGCATTAAATAAAGCAGTAAACAGACGCTAGTTCAGTAAAAAAGTCTTTATTTCGAGGGGTAAGGAGATGTGTTATTGTGCTAAGTTACCAAAAAAAATATATATATACATCAATGTGATTACCTATGATTTTTGTTAAGAAAACAGGAAAGTACGTTTGTGTGCTAGTCAGGTCCAACAAAAATCATGAATGTTGTCAATCAGGTGCAGGAAAATCACAAATTCTGTTGATCAGGCATGGAGAATTTCATCGATCAGATACCAAAAAATCATGAATTTCTTTAATTTGTCACTTGAAAAAATTGCGAGTTTTGTTTATTTGGTTCTGAAAAATTACAATTTTCATTAGTAAGGACACAAAAAATTCATTAATTTTGTCGATTAATATTGAAAAAACTCAGTTTGTTGATTGATTATGAAAAACAGCATGTTTCATCGCAAATTTCATCAGTTTGCCTTAGCAAGAAATTGCGAATTTTGTTGTTCAGGCATGGAAAAATTGCAAACATTGATCGGATGTGAAGAAATCGCTAATTTATTTGATTGAGCATCAAAAAAACATGGTTTTTGTTGATTGGGCAATGAAAAATTGTGATTTTCATCAATCAGGCTGAAAAAAAATCATGAATTTCATTGACTCAACATGTAAAAATTGCAAATTTCATCAGTCGGCTGACGAAAAATCACAAACTTTATCAATCAGGTGCAGAAAAATTACAAATTACAGGCATGGAAAAATCACAAACATTGATCAGACATAAAAAAATTGCAAATTTTGTTGATTGAGCAAGAAAAAAACATAAGTCTTGTTGATTGGACACCGAAAAATCTCGATTTCTGTCAACCAAGCTAATAAAAATCATGAATTTTGTTGATTTGGCATGAAAAAATTGCAAATTTCATTACTCGGACACTAAAACATTATGAATTTTGTCAATCAACTGCAGAAAAATCACAAGTTTTATCAATCAGATGCAAAAGAATCACGATTTTCATAGATCAGGCAAAGAAAAATTGCAAATTTCGTTGATTGGCTTCAGGAAACTTGCAAATTTTTGTCTGTCATTTTCATGTAGTCCTTGAAAACTTGGACACTTTTATAAAAGGCCCTTCTTTTAATAAAGTTGGGCACACCTAACACAATACCATATTTAATGTGATATGTCAGTGCTTGAATTTCATGGCGGGATTTGTGCCCAAAATTTTGAAATCCCGTCCAAAAGAGTAAATACAAGGAGTAAGTGTAAATTTTATATTTTCGTGCGGCTGATTGACACATTTTGAGAGTTTTTTACAGCGAAAGATTATTGAATTTCATGATTTTTTCCACAAATGATTGACAAATTTTGCAAATTGTTTTCCTGCAATCGATTGACAAGTTTCGTTCTATTCTTCCTGGAGAGAAAAAGGTGATTCTGTTCTAAATTTTCAAAAAAAAAAAAAAAAAGCACATTTAACTTAAAAAATTAAAAAAAAATCAGTTATCATACCAGAAATTCAGACATAGAAGTATCAAGAATTTTGAGAGATGGTGTCAAAAAAAGCAGTTTCGCCAATCGTTCCCAGAAAATGGCCAGTTTCATCAAAAATTCCGGGGGGGGGGGGGGGATTTTATCAAAGGAATGTGAAAAAGCACAAATTTGGTCGAAGGATCGAGAATAAAACACAAACTTCTTTAAGTTATCGTATGAAAAACGCTTAAATTGTCAAAGGGTCGCTTTAGGGCTGATTCTGAAGGAGAAAAAAAAATCTAAAATTCACAGGTATTTTCTGAAAGGTTTCAGCATAGTGTGTGTGTGCAGGGAAATCCAGTTTAGACACTGTGTTTTTTCTGCGACCCTTCGGTGTAGACTTTAGAAAATCTTTTGTCAATTTGTAGATTTTTTGAAAATTTTTTAGTTTTTTTTTTGACAAAATTTTGCAGTTTTTCATGATTTTTTACAAAATTTGCATTTTTTTGTGATTGTTTGCATTTTTTCATGATTAGTTAAAGATTTTTGCATTTTTTTCTCGATCCTTTACAAATTTTTTTATTTATTTATTTTTTTTCACTATTCTTTGATGGAATTTGTGTATTTTCCTCGATTTTCTGGCGAATTTGCATTTTTTCACGATCTTCTGACACAACTTGCGTTATTTTTTCACTATTTTATGACAAAATTTTTTCAAAGCTTTTCCAGTGATCCTCTGACGAAATTCACGATTTACGAAAAAGATTTTTTTCAACAACTATTTGTGTGAAATTTGCATTTTTTTTTTTTTTTTTTTTTTTTTTTTTTGTCTAAATATTTAGATTAACAGATTCTTTGTTAAAACTGTTGTTAGCTTTCGTTTTTTCAAAAACTAAAAACTAAAACAAAATCATTTCACCTTTTTCATTCACGTATCACTTTTTCATTTACGTAACAGATTCTTTTTTTTTTTTCTAAAAATTTTAAATTTTGGGTTTTTTATAAAATTTGTTTTTTTTTATGTACTATTTAAAGAAATGCACAAATGACAAAATACCACTAAAGCATTTTTTATCAACAACTCAGAATAACCATGGAAAATGTGTTTTTTATTTTAAAAAACTCAAGATTTTATATAGTCTATTTATTTTTCAAAGGGATAAATTCCCTTCCTGTGCTAATTACTTTTGTTTCAGGTCTAATAAACTCTGTTTTTGTTCAAGTAGATTTTAGGTTGAATATAGATTGCTGCAAGTTGGGTTTGGGTTAATCTAATTTTTTAAAAGTTAGTTGAGTATATATTATTTCCAATTAAAAATTATACCTGATAACAATAAACAGATATGTTTGTGTGTGTGTTGTTTTCCAGACGGCTGCATTTTCTGATGAAATTGAAATCTTTTTTTGTAATTCAGTGATGAAATTTGCATTTTTTAGCAGCCTTTTGACTAGATTTGCATTTATTCTGCAGCCTTCTGACAAAATTCACATCTTTTTTGCGATTCTTCAATGAAATTTGCATTTTTTAGCAGCTTTTTGACTAAATTAGTGTTTATTAACGACACTTTGACGGAAATCATGTTTTTTTCTGCATTGCATTGTTGAAATTTGCATGCTTTACACGACTCTGTGACAATTTGTATTTATTATGCGTTCCTTTGACGAATTTTGCATCCATTAAGCGATCCAAAGGCAATTCGGTTCTGTATTTTTCAATATCATAGGTTTTCGGCTCAAAAAGAAGTCATAAATCTGGAAATTTAGAAAAAAACATACCACGAATTTCGACAATCGTCCCCCCCCCCCCGCCCCTCCAAAAAAAACATCAATTTTGCAAATCGTTCACAGAAAAATTGTAAATATCATAAGAGGTTTGAGGGGAAAACATGAATTTTGTTAGATAATTGTGAAAAATCTCAAATTTCGTCTGAAGATCGTGAAAAAAACCCATGAAATTTGTGAAACAATAGTGAAAGAAAAACACAAATTTTGGGTAGGGATCACAGAAAAAACAAAAATATCTTCAAAAAACCTGTGGGAAAAATTCACAAAAAACCTGCAAATTTCAGCAAAAAATCCACGAATTTTGTCTAAAAAATCTACAGACATGCTACTTTTCCATGAAAACGTGGAATTCCGCTTTTTCGGCAACGAATTTTATTATCCCTGGGATCAATGCAAATATGCATTAAAATTTGATGACATTTATATGTAGGGGGGGGGGGTAACTATGTGTTACAACAAAAACGCGAGTCAAAGGGCGCTAAATTAAGAAAATTTCTTCAAAGGATTGCAAAAAAAAGAGGCAAATTTCTCCAAAGGATCGAAAAAAACTATAAAATCTTCAAACAATCGCAGAAAAAATACTATTTTCTTCAAAGGATCGCAAGAAAAAACACGATTTTTGTTAAATGATCACGAACAAGACGCGATTTTCGTCAAAAAATTGCTCTGAAAACATGATTTTGGTGAATAGGTTGCGGAAAAATACTCTAATATTGTCAAATAATCGTGATAAATAATCGTATTTTATCAAAAGATTGCTGAAAATGCTGCAATTTTGTATAAAGATCACAGAAAATACCCAAATTTTGATGAAAGATTGCAGAAATTACGGAAATTTTAACGAAAGATCGTAGAATATACACATATGTCGACAGAAGATCCTGGAAACCACACAAATTTTGATGAAAGATCACGAAAAATACGCAAATTTTGACAAAAGATCGTGGAAAATCCGCACATTTTTACGAAAAATCGTGGAAAATACGCATATTTTGACGAAAGATCGCGGAAAATATGCAAATTTCGACGTAAGATCGCGGAAAATACACATATGTTGACGAAAGATCGTGGAAAATGATCAAATTTTGACGAAAGATCACGGAAAATATGCAAATTTTGACATAAGATCGCAGAAAATACGCAAATTTTGATGAAAGATCGCGGAAAATACGCACATTTTTACGAAATGCTGCTGCCAGGCACTGTGCCTTACCAGTTTGGTGTAGGTCAACACTGTTTGCTATAGATTTTATTAAGTAGCTTATATATGTTTTTTTATATTGAAATCTACATGAAACATTGGTTGTAGAATGCCCATTTATTGAGTGCTAATTTGTTTTGTAAACGAGGCAATCAATCAATGCTTGTTTCTGAATCAGAGAAGAGAAAATAGTGAATAAAACAACTTAATTTAATATTATTTATTTATTTTGTTAGGTACATGAGTTAAAGTATTCCTAAGCATTTTAAAATTGCTTTAGAATAAGGTTACTGGATCCGCCATATATATAATTTTTTTCCTTTTCTTTTTCAACTAATAGTTACAAGCTCCCTGGTAAATATACTGTCTTGTGGATGAAGATCTTAGATGAGTATAGATTTGTTGAAATGATCTGAAAAAATGATTACCACCCCTCCATAGAAAAATCGTGGTTTAAGAGCAGTATAAATCATGGATTCCAATTTTTCAAAAAGGATCTGACTTTGAATAAGGTAAACTTTCCATTAAAATCTATAAATGATACAAAATAAAATTTTGTCTTATATATGTCTGTTTGATTTTGCAGTTATGAGTTTGAATAATAATATGACAGTGGATAATATGGTACTTTTATGTTATACCGGTGCTAATTATATTAACAGTGTATTTTTTTGATGAATGCGTTTTAAGTTATTCAAGTTTTACTCATTATTATCAAATTACTATTTATTGTTCTTTTATTTTCAGAAATATTTTTAACATTTAATAACTTTTTAGAAATGCTTATTATAAAGTATAATTCTAATTTATTTATTATTATTAAATACTTTTTATTTAAAAGATATTTTATGATTAATCATATATTTAAGTATTATTTTTGAATTTTCAAAAATTGAAATAAAATTAAGCATTTTTTTAACTATTTTTCAAGTATGTCTGCATAATTAAGACTGAAAAATAGCATGCACAAGTTGTTTTGAAAGTTTTATTTGATTATTTTTATTTGTGAATCAGTTGGTAGCTATGCTATAGTAGAGGCACATAAGTGTTTTGTAATTATATTACAGTATGGAACCATTTATCCATAAACCAATTATCCGGAATGATACTTCTAATAGACTGATGTTAGAATCTTTTTAGAAAAAAGTGACATACACAATCAGTTTGACATATACATTGCTTGAAACAATTGTATAGTTTGATAACAGCCTCTAGTATTTGAAATAGAAGCATATAATCATACTATAGATTAATAAATAATATTATAGTATTACAGATGTTTTCATGCTTATGCAGAGAAAACAGAAAATTTTTTGTTCCCAAGGAGTTCCCATAAGTTATCTTCTTTCAAACTTTAACAATTGATCTTACTTGCATCAGATTCTTGGTTCAAGTAATCTCATAATCAATTTAAAACTAAAAGTAATACGACAACTACATATGTTTCACAAAACTTATCAAATCGATGCTGCTTTGATGCCCAACCAGTTAACTGGAAAAACCAGTTATCCGGAATACATCTGACCCCAACCATTCCGTATAAATGGTTCTGTACTGTATGTAATCTTTTTAAAACTGAAAAATGGATAAAATATACATTTTATATATTTAAAAAGTTATTTTTATGCTAAAACATCAGAGGAAATACTCCAACTCTTTGCATCAATATATGTAATAACAAGTTATTTTATGCATGTGTATTTCAAAAGGTTACATGGAAAACAGATTTTTTTAATAATTTTTTAAAGAGCACTTCGCAAAATCCTTCGGCCCAGAACATGAAATCAAATTTCCCCGCTCCGTCCTCAGATGCACGTTCTGTCGGGAACGGGTTAAAACACCATCAATTAGAAGATTTTAGCTTTAAAAGCATACATTTGGGTTGTTGATTCCTTTTAAGTTATGCCTTAGAAGTGCATTGCCATAATGGACCAAATGTTTTACAGAAAAACGACCCCTTTTTGAAAATCTATACTAATAAAATAACAAATCACTCTGTGTGTGTGTGGCTGTGATGACTAGCAAAAATTACGGCACGTACAAGGCTCAAATTTTTTGTGAAGATTGTTCAAAGACTCTGCTAATGTACCTGACCATCAGAATTTTAAAATTCTAATAATTGAGAAATGAATTAAAATTCCTAAATTAGAAGAATGGAAAAGTACTCCTAATTTAATAGAAAAATTGATTTTTATCAAACCTCAGAATATTTCTTCGAAAGCTGGAAGAGAGGGAAAAGGGTTAATGTAAATGGAGGGCTAACATGACAATAAATGTACTCGTTTTTTTTTTTTTTTTTTTTTTTTTTTATAGAGGGTTGTGCTTTAAAATCTACTGAGCCTAAAAACTCAAAAATTAGACAGCTAGATCAGAAAAAATTCACCTTTCAGAAATTCTAAAAATTATTTTCCTACTCCTATAAATAGTTAAAAAATTCATTAAAAATCTATTTATAAAATCTCATTTTATTTCCGTTTAAAGAAACAGATTTTTAAGAAATCTAATATAACAAGAGCAATTGTTCATCAATGACAATTGGGTGCTGGTGGGTACTCGCATTTATAGACGACTTGTAATTTTTTTCAAAAATTAAATTCATAAATTTAATATTTATATATCCAGATGACAAATTTTTTGCTGATTTCAAATATGTAAATTTTTCACAGTCACTCAGTTACAACCTTAGATATAAATTTTTAATCTGTTACTTGGAGGACTTGCTCCATTTAAAAGTGAGTTTTTTGAAACCATAAACAATTTTTATATAAGGATTCTTTGGCACCGTGTCAAATTTTTAAAAATACATTATTTGGATATTTTAAAGCTATGCATTGAGTAACATCTTTAAACGCTGTTTAATAATATCTAAATTTATAAAAATCCAATTTATTTTCTTTTTTTTAATCAAAAAACTTTTTTTTTAAAAGGAAAAGAAATGTGGAAACGCTAATTAAAATTCTAAAAAAAAAAAAAAAAGAAAAAAAGAAAAAAAAAAGATCAAATAAATTATAATGTATAACACATAGTACGTATTTTAAAGAGAAATGAGCATCAAATAAGGGGTGGGGGGATCTTTTAGGGGCAGTGATCAAATACTTAAAATTGTACTGTTTTCTACAATCTCAAATGTGGACTTTTCATTAAGCTCTGGGATAAATGTTACTTATTTAATATAAAATGTTCAGATAGTTTATAACATATAATATAGATTTTAAAGAGTAGGGGACTTGAAATTATGGGTAGGGACAGGCAATAATTATTTTAGGGAGGGCGTGATCAAATATTTAAATCTGTACCGTTTTAGATGCAGATTTTTCAGAACCCTGGGATAAATAATACTTATTTAATACAAAATTTTAAAAGTGTACCTACCCCTATTTTCAAATAATGATTTCATCAAATATCTTCAGAAACAATTTTGTTAAGAAAAAAGTTTGCACCATGGTGGTGGAATATGAAACTAAAAGATTCTAGTCTCCCCACCCCTTTTTTTGTGTGTGTATGCAGCGCTTCTGCTAAACAGTACCATAGGCAGTAAGAATTCGGTTAGAGATTGGATCTTTTAATGAGATTTTGCAGTGTCAATTTCAGTTCATTTAAGAATATCATTACGGGCCCAGGCAATGTCAGGCGGCTCAGCTAGTATTTGAATAAACAATTTCATATTACTTGAGAGGTGTAAAAAAAAAAATTAAAACATTGACATGAGTCCTATTCTAATAAAAAACATCATAATAAAAATAAAAACACAAATCTTTTCACAGTCAATACAAACAGCATGCAACAATGAGATGTAAACAAAAAACCATGCACTTTTGAAGAAAGAAAAAAAGTGACTTAAATTATTACATAGGCATGAATAGGAGAAAACTTGGAATTAGAAAAGGTGAACATTAATCTGATTTTAAATTTGGTCATACTAACACTGCTTTATCTGCACTATATTTAGATGGGAAGATAAAAACTGTTTAATGTAAGCAAATTATGTTTTGTATCAAATTGTTGTTGTAAATCTATTATAAGGGAGTCCATTAAAATTTAACTGTGTAAAAATTTTGTTAGCAATGATAGTTTTTCTTTTATTACTCCTAGATTATGGTTACAGTTTATAAATAAATTCCTCTTGAAAGCTTGAATAGTATGAACCAAGTTGGAAGTTAATTTTAGATCATGGTCTATTTTTAATTTTTTGTTTTTATAATAGAGCAT
This sequence comes from Maratus speculifer, assembly GCA_964019185.1. Taxonomy (NCBI): domain Eukaryota; kingdom Metazoa; phylum Arthropoda; class Arachnida; order Araneae; family Salticidae; genus Maratus; species Maratus speculifer. The sequence continues at coordinate 55,661,407 of OZ025292.1, read as the reverse complement.
GTGGTTTTTGTTTACATCTCATTGTCGCATGCCATTTGTATTGACCATGAAACAATTTGCATTATTATTATGACTATGGTTTTTATTTGAATTTGGACCGAAACATGTCAATAATACTATTTGTTTTAATTTTTTGTTACACCTCTCTCAAGTAATATGAAATTGTTTATTCAAATATTTATATTAAAGGTGAAGTTCTTAAAATCTTGTGAGTTAAAAATCTAACAGATTTAATAAACTTTTTATGATACTTTTTGAAAATATTAAATCCAAACTATGAAAAACACAAAGAATTTAATATATGAAAAAATAGGAAAATTTCTGCTCTTCTTTCAATGCTGCCAAGCAGAAATAATAAATTTCTTATATTAATACTTTTTTTGTCATAAAGTCTTTTATTTAAATTTATATATTATTAATTATGTGTTTTATAGTTACTTTTATTTTTTTCTCCTAGCTACTGTTAAGAATCATGTTTTGCAGAGTGGAACATCAGATTGCCGATTGGAAAATTTATAGCAAATGTGTTGCGACATACAAGATTATTATTGTAAATAAAAATTGTAATAAAAGTATTGTAATTGTAAATAAAAATAAATAAAACTTTTTTCCCCGCATTTTTATTGTGTGTTTCTCTTTAAAATTGAATGATCTTATACAGTAACTCTTTAAACATTCCTTGACTTATATAATACTGATAATCATTATAAGAAATTTATGAACTATATTTTATAATAAATTAGATTTATCCCCATTTTGTACATAATCTAGATTTTTAACTAATTATATTGCTCACAATTTGACCATGGCATTGTATTTTTTCAAAATTAATCTAAAATAATTTAAATAGTTTTTTTTTTTAATGTAATAATACCATTTTTACATTTTTTTTTTAATTTAACTGAAATGTGTGACTATAAATAAGAAACTTAATTTTATAATACCTAAATAATTCACAATATTTTTTTTTCATTCAATTTTGTTGGGAAAAAAAAAAAAAAAAAAAGAACTGATGTTAATTAATATGTTGAGTGACACACCAGACACCTGTGTCTAACACTGAATTTTCCCATTTAGGCAGCTTCACTGTAAAATGAGATATAAAGCTACTGATTTTATTTAGAATTTAAAAGAAAAGTCTATTATTCACCAAATGTGAAACCTTTCAGTTGATAATAATGGATAATATAATAAATTTTCTAAATACAATTGCAAAATTATGCGAGTTTTAGTCATCTCTAATTTCTTTTTAAAATCTTCACCTTTTTTAATTGCAGGTATCTTTTATTAATCCGTTAGAGACGAACGATCAGTATACATGCCCCTTAAATTGCTCAAAATCTTAGCTTATTCTCACCAGTTACTTTTTTATTATAAAATTTACCTTCTATAATCAGAGCATTTTCAAGATTCAATTATAGAAAATTTTCTGCATTGAAATACTGGTGGTAAAATATTAAAAATTAAAAGGCTCTTGTCGTGAAAGGATTGCATAAAGCGAAAATTTCTATTAAAAATTAGTGCTAGCTAAAAATCATAGCTGTTGTCTGCTATGTAAATTCGACCTTTTTAGATGAATTATCACCATCAATAATAATCAGGGTTGGAAAAAAATCATGATTTTTTTAAAAAAATCAAAAAAATCGGATTTATTTGATTTAAATCAGATTTTTTTGATTTAAATCGGATTTATTTGATTTTTTTAGAATTCTATTTTTGATTATTGTGTTTTTATGTTTTTACAATACATGGAGCAGTTTTTCATAAAAAATAACTAAAAAAAGAATAAATAATATTTATAATTTATGAAAATAATATAAGAAATAATTATATAGTTCAGTAAATACTATAATCTAGTTACTGATTGGTACTAAAAATTAAACATCTAGGCTTTAATTTAAAGTCATTCTATTATTTTGTAATTGAATTGTGCCCACTAAATAAGAAATAAACTTAAATAGGTTGTAAATGAATAGAAAATGGTAAAATTTTAAAAACAAATTAAATATTCATTTAATGCAAGCTATTTATTAAGGGATAAAAATCACAATTAATTCAATAGTTTTTTAAACAAATAGAAATAAATCAGGATTTAATTGTTTGAACAAAAACACTAATTTAGAAGCTTTGTCCACTCCTAATTTATTACGAAGGCTTGAATGAACTAGTCCAAAAGAAAATTATCTTTCTATTCTAGCAGATGAAGCCATGGCTGTTGTTATTTGGTAAATAAATTAAATTTCAATTTCGCTGATTATCTCTTTATCCCTCATTATATAAAAGGATTCCAATCATAATCTGTCATAGTATCTGAAACTTTTTACTCAAGCAGTGATAATTTTTGGAATAGGCCATTTTTTGCTTGAAAATGTGCTACAGTGGTGAGAAGATGAGGACAATTTTCTTTAATGAATGCCGAATCTTCATTATTTTCCTCCATACTAAGTGAAATTTCATTTCAATTTAAAACAAAGGGACTTAAAAAAAACTTCAACAAAATGACAGCCATTAATAGCTTGTTCATATTTTGCTTTAAATTTTGTAATTCTATCTCAGACCTTGACAAGTTCTGAAAGTTGAAAATCCGGAGATTTTATTTCAGAAATCAGAAGATATTTTTGTCAATGAAAACTTGTTAATTTGTTGATGTAAACATCTTTAGTAAAAGTTTAAGTTTCAATATTGCTTGGTTTACTGAAGATTAAAAAGAAATCTATCACTCTTACTCAAATAAGGAAAGCATATAATTCCTTACAAGTAGAACACATTTAAGAATACAGTAGACTCCCTCAAATCCGCACAGCTTGGGACCAGAGGTTTTGCTGATTTTAGAATTTTGCGGATTTCTGGTCATTGCTTTGTTTACATTTTTTAAAAAGTAATTTGAATGTAATTAATAATGGAATCATAAGTATAATGAGTGCTTACAATATGTTAAAATATTAAAATAAGTGATAAACTAAAATAATAAAAATTTAGATAGTTTTTAAAATGATAAAAATATTAAAAGCAAAGGTCAAATTAATAATCAATAATGTACAATTAAATACTCATTATAAAGATGAAATGTGTTTTTCCTAAATTATTCAATGAAACTTGCCTCATAAAGGCTCATTACTAATTCACATCAAGATCATAAATTATTGAAGCTTTATTTCAGGTTTAGCCAGACTTAATAACTAAAAAAGCTTGATTAATATATAAATATATTTGGTAAGATTGTGATTACCAATAATATCAGCAATCTCTTTATTTTTTCAGAAATAAATTATTCTTTCTTCATGAAAAATGATGAATTCAATAACCTTAAAAAAATTACAATTTAAAAAATATATGGAATTGATATAAAACTAAAAAAGTCAAATTTTGCACCTACATCTGAACTGAATGTTTCATTGTTTACATCCGTAAAATATGTGTGGATTTTAGAGTTGCAGATTTTAGAAGTGTGGATTTGAGGGAGTCTACTGTATAATGTTTAGGATGTTTTAACACATTTTTAATTTGACTAAATATTATAAAAAGAGGGATGTTTTGTTACTCATTAACTTATATAAAACTATAGTAAAGATCATAAATAAGCCTTAATAGAGACAAATTATTATTAATTCAATACATGACCATAATAACAATAAAAAACCTTAAAGATTCATAGTTTATAATGAATCTGGGTGTAATTCATCACATAAAACTCTACTGGTCAAACATACCAAAGAACAATTACACCTACTAGAGCTTTTCTCACTGAATCACAGCACATTTGATTGTTAAATAACAGACTATTTAAAAAGTGTGAAAAATTAGGAGAAATATTCAAAAATAAGGAGTATGGAGAAACATCTGAAAATCAGGAGACTTGGCAACTCTGCTATCTTTGTCTAATACATTTTCTAAGTTTTTACTCCAAAATTTAAAAAAATTCGCAAGCTTTGATTGAAATTTGACAGTGTAATATGGCAAGTTTTAAAACTTGTTCCTTGTACCTAGTATCCAATTTTTTTTGGTGAACATTAATGAATTTGTTTAATTACTAACTTGTGAGACAAAAATGATTCAAATAATTTAGTTGCCAAGATTGGCAAACAAAATATGATTTATAGAGTGTTTCTGTGTTTTGCCTCTTCGTCTAAAATTTATTACAAAAGAACAAACAATTAAAGGATTAGGAGGGGGACACTTGGACTTAACCTGTACCTGCCACATTCTTTCTGATAGCAATCCTGAAAATACCAGAAAGACATTTTCTACTTATTTACACTTACTTCTTATTTCTCTGCTGACTAATTTCAAAAATTTAAAAAAAAAAAAAAATGATTTAAATAAAATGATTTTTTTTTAAAAAATCAGTTGATTTAAATCTAGATTTAAATCTTGATTTAAATCGGTTGATTTAAATCATGCCAACCCTGATAATAATATAAATGAAAACATTTTTTTTTTTTTTTTTTTTTTTTTTTTTTTTTCAGGAGAAATAGTACCTACAGTTAATCAGAGTAACTTTGGCCAAGAGAAAAAGAAAAATGTTCTATATCACTTGAGTTAATGGCAAAGTTTTGGTCTCAAAATATAGCTACTTGCACTAGTTTGAATTTGGCATCTCATTGGAAATAATTTGTCAAGATTCCATCATGGCAGAATGGATCAAAGTTTTGTAAAGGTGGAGCAATGTTACTCTGATTGACTGTATATAAAATAAAAATGTGAAGAAGAGCAAAAATGCATAGATATCTAGAAATGCACAAAGCAAAAACTGGTACGCTGGTAGGTATCTTGCATTTTTTATTTCCTATTTTGTGTAGAGATGAAGGGCAGTAACTAAAGTAGTTTCTTTAAAGATCGTTCAGAATTGAAAGTTTTAAAATGCTAAAAATAAGTTTTATTAGCAATATTATCTTTAAATATATATACTTTTAAAAGTCACAAGAAAATTTACTATCCCTTAATAATTTGTTATTATTTAACATCAACAACAACAACAAATTTTTTTGATATATTATTGAATTAAAAAATTGTTTTATTTATCTAAAATTAATGGATGTGAATATATATATACATTGGCATTGGCAAAAGATAAATTTTAACATTTTAGTTAACTATTTTTTTTTTTCTAATATGAAATGGAAAAAATATTTTTTTTTTTTTAAATTCTAGATATTTTAAATAGTTAAAATGTTTGACTTACTTTATTTGCTTTTCAATATAATGTCTTTTTTTTTTTTTTTTTTTTTGTAATCTATAAGCACTCATATTACGACTAAAAGGTATCTATATTTCGTCTGGATGTCGAAGTTTTTGGGTGTAATATGAATAAATTTTGAACGTAATACGGACAAATTTTTTGGTATATTATATAGACAAATTTTGTACATAGTACGGACGTAATTTTCGACGTAATGAGAACAAATTTTGGACGTCCAATTTACGTAAATTTTATGTTCATTCTATGCTCATTTTGCGGCCCAAAAGACGTAGTTTTTACGTAAAGAGAGGTGACATTTGGACGTAATAAGAATAAATTCTAGATGTAATATGGACAAAGTTTGTACGTAGTATGAACGTAATTTTAGACGTAATAAGAACAAATTTTGGACGTCCAATTTACGTTAATTTTATGTTCATATTATGCTCAATTTGCGGCCCAAAAGACGTACTTTTTACGTAAAGGGAGGTGACATTTGGACGTAATTTTGACTAAACATTGACGAAGTTCGGAGAACTTTTAGACTTAAATTGGACACGTCCATTGATCCAAATTACGTACTTTACACGTAAATTGGACGAATCTGTGTTGTGTGGGTGTAGCGTATGCGCATGCGCTTGAAATAAAGGCGGCCACAACAGCCAATCAGTAAAAGCAAAGCTTTGTAGCCAATCAGAGTAGGTGGTCGTTCCTGTATCTAGCTCGAGAGAGAGAGTTCCAGGCCTGAGATATCTTAAATATCCGTAGTGTGAACTTGGCTGTTGTGGCCATTTTTATTTTAAGCGCATGCGCATACACTACATTTGTTCAGTTCAGAGATACAGTGACATTCGCTGAGATATCTTAGGTAAATTTTTCAATGTGAACAGGCATCCAATTCCGGGAGGGTCCACTTCAAACACGGCGATCTTAAGATATCTTAAGTTTGTGGTGTGAACGCATATTTCAGATGTGTATATTGCTGGGACGATTACTATTTCTAAACCAATAGGAGACCGTCATTATCACGGTCAAGTACACACCCACACAGTTTGATTGACAGGAACTCGTGGACAATTGATCATGTGTGTTTATTATTTATTTGTACTCGGATTGTTTGAATTTGTACTCGGTAATTAAAAATTAAAGGTACGAAAGAATTTTTTTTTTTTTTTTTCAAAATGACTGAATTTTATTTACTTCAATTAGAAATTATACTTCCTCTGATCCTGAAATAAATAAATAAATAAAAATTAAAGTAAGAATTTTGCTTATACGGATATTTTCGCAGAATACTTTTTTTCCCATTTGTTTAATATATATATAAATCATTTTGGAACGATATTTAGAATAATAAAAGGGTTTGAATTTTTTTTTTAAATGTCTTATTTATTAATAAAAGACAGCCTCCAATAATTTAAAAAAAAAAATCACCAACAGACTCTCGGCCCGCGATGGACTCGAACCCATATCCTCCGGTTTCAAGCTCGACGCTCTAACCATTCAGCCAGTCAGCTCACTTTCATCCGCAACAGATTATCGTTATAATTAGCACCGTCAATTGTCCACGAGTTCCTGTCAATCAAACTGTGTGGGCGTGTACTTGACCGTGATAATGACGCTCTCCTATTGGTTTAGAAACAGTAATCGTCCCAGCAATATACACATCTGAAATATGCGGTGTGAACAGGGTATAACTCTCTGAGAGAGTTTGTAGAACTCTCTGAGAGAGTTTCAGGCCTGATACCCTGTTCACACCACAAACATAAGATATCTTAAGATCGCCGTGTTTGAAGTGGACCCTCCCGGAATTGGATGCCTGTTCACATTGAAAAACTTACCTAAGATATCTCAGCGAATATCACTGTATCTCTGAACTGAATAAATGTAACGCATGCGCATGTGCTCGCAATAAAGACGGTCGCAACAGCCAATCAGTACAAGCAAAGCTTTATAGCCAATGAGAGTGAGTAGTTGTTCCTGTATCTAGCCCGAGAGAGTTGAAACTCTCTGAGAGAGTTTGTGAAACTCTCTGAGAGAGTTCCTGGCCTGAGATATCTTAACTATCCATAGTGTGAACAGGGTATAAGATATCTTAACTATCCGTAGTGTGAACGGGGTATAACACAATAAGACTTTCTTTAAAACTGTTTTTTACTGATACATATTTTTTTTTTTTTAATTTTTGCATCCAATAGAATCTACAAATTTTCTATTATGTTAAGTAAAATCTAATTAATTGATCAAGGGCTCAAAATGATTTTCTATTTATACGAATTGTTCGAAAGTGTTTTAGGATTTATCGATTTATTCATGTTAATCACGTATCAACTCCCAAAAAAATTAAAAGTTTAAGCTACAACAAACCAGCCAACCAACTGAGCAACAACAATAGCAACAGCATCGAATTGGTAGTGTCTATTTGGTATCCCCTGGATCCAGAAAACTGGCGCATGCGCATCTACCGTTCTCTCGCTCGCCAGCTTTGTGATTCCAGGGGATAACATGTAGACACTACCTACATGTTATCCCCTAGAATCACAAAACTGACACATGCGCATCATGAATCAAGCCGAATCAAGCGCATCAAGTTATTTGTACAATATGAATACAATTATAACTATCATAGTCTAAACATTTATCATTTTTTATTAAAAAAAATAAAATTGCATATTATAAATGAAAAATACATGAATATTTTATAATTAATATTTAACAATATTTAGTAATAATTACTATACATAGATAATAATAAATTGTTAATGATTAATATAATTAAGATATAATATTATTAATATAAAGCAGGTATAATTTCGGGGTATCCCCACACTTACACACACACAGACTTCTGATATTATTACTTTGTTTTTTTATGGATTAGAAATGAAAATTCTCCCTGGAACTACAGCTTGAAAGACAAAATATATATAGTTTTTATTACAGATAGCTTTCTAAGAAATATAAATAATATAATTATTAATTACTACTAAACTAATATAAACTATTTATTTAGAGAAAGCTATAATGGATTTTTTAATATAAATTATATTAATATTACTATATAATAATTAATTAATAAGTAATATTAATATTTACATGTTGCATCATAATTTATTAATAATAATGCTAATTACATTATATAATAATAAATTTGCAGCTAAAAAACAAAATGTATGTAGTTTTAACTACAAATGCCAAATTTTTAAATAATATAAATAACATAATTATTATATAAGTATATTATATTATACAAAAATATTATATAATAATTATGTAATATATTTACATAATTAATTATTAAAATTTATACAATAATTAATTATTAATAATTAAACTTTGAAAAATATTTTTTTAACTTTAACATTATAAATAATAATATAATTATTATTATTTTTGTAAATATATTATATAATAAATTAATTGATAATTAAGTATAAATAATTGAACTTTGAAAAATATTTATATAACAACTTCTATTATATTAATATCACGATATAATAATAAGTTAATAAGTAATATTAATATTTACATGTTGCATAATAATTTATTATTAATAATTACATTATATAATAATTAATTGCAGCTAAAAACAAAATGTATGTAGTTCTAATTACAAATGCCAATTTGTTTAAAATATAAATAATATAATAATAATAATTATTATTATATATACATTATATAATTACTATATAAAAATATTATGATAATTATGTAATATATTCATATAATTATTAATTAATAACTCTATAATAATCACATAATTATTAATTAATAAGTGTATAATAATTATGTAATTATTAACTGCATAACTAATACTATATAAATAATATAATTCATAATTAATAAGCATTTATTTACAGAAAGCTATAATTGATTTTTCAATATAAATTATACATAATTATATTAATATTATTATGTAATAATTAATAAATTAATTAATAATAAGATTAATAATATTATATAAAAATTAATTGCAGCTTGAAAAACAAATGTATGTAGTTTTAATTACAAAATGACAATTAAAAAAAAAATAATATAATTAGTATTATTTTTGTAAATATATCATATAATAAATTAATTGATAATTAATTATTAATAATTATACGATAATTAATTATATAAAAAAATAATTGATAATTAATTTTAAATAATTAAGCATTGAAAAATATTTATATAACTTTAACAAAAATCTAATTTTTCAAAAAGTTAATTTATTCTGTTTTCAAACTTTACAGAGATCCCCGCTTACCGGGGTTCGAACCCACGACCTCCGGTTCCCAGACAGACACCATACGAATCACACCATCGCGTTTTCAGAAATTTTGTCGCTTAAAATAAAATGCATAACAAAACAGTAGAAGTAGCGTTCTCAAAGTATAAGAGCATGGTAGATGCGCATGCGCCAGTTTTGTGATTCTAGGGGATACCATGTAGGTAGTGTCTACATGTTATCCCCTGGAATCACAAAGCTGGCGAGCGAGAGAACGGTAGATGCGCATGCGCCAGTTTTCTGGATCCAGGGGATACCAAATAGACTCTACCCATCGAATTAGCGTGGTTATGTTTGTTTACATATGAAAATGTCTGTTTTGTGTGTCAAAGAACATTAAAAGTTACCGAAAATAACGAAAGAAATTATACTTTATTAAACATTTCATTATTTGATTTGACTGTCTTCCGATTCTTCTTAAGAAATAACGTTTTTTATTGTGCAATTACTTGACTTATGATGGCCATCCTGCTGGTGCTATTTTTTCATCTTTTTTCTTCTTGTAAGTGTTTCTTTTAAAACTATTTGTCAGTATAAACATGATAAGTTTTATATTAGGATTTTCATCGCAATTATTCTGTAGCCTTTTTTTAAAATTTAAGTTTTATTCTTATTCTTTAACTCTTCTATACTGAAATATGATCATATTTGTTTTTTTGCATTACATTGCTAAAAATTTGAAATTCTAAAAACGAAAATCTTGAAAAATATATCGTTTAAAAATTATCTTATCCGTTGCGATCAATGGATTTTCTTCTTTTAGTGTACCGATTTAAAATATCAGTAATGCAATTTTGATTTATGTAGCAATTATTTTCGAAATGTATAAAATATTTTCAAAGTTAAAATTACAAAATAAAATTCTAAATATATCGTTGTCAGTGTAGTCGAAAATTATCAATTAAATATACACCATACGTTAATATATTTTTATTTTTTTGCTGATAAGATGATCTTTTTTTTTGCAGGTATAAAACATGTCAATTGTGATGTTTGCAATCCTATTGAATGCTTCTCTGAGATAAGTAAAATTTTTCAAGAGGCAGATGATAAAGATTCTTGCGCGTAAGTATTTAATTATTATAATAATACATAGCATTGATTTTCAGAACAGATATGTTGTAGTTGATACTCACATAAATAAGATTTTGGTATGTGACTAAAATAAACCTATTGAAACTTAATAATCCAAGAGCTGACAGCACAAAACCCCTAGGTATTAAGCATCAGGAAGAATCTTTATTTTATGGAAGAATAGTAATAGGGGAATCTAATGATAATGGCCCATGTACTGCCAGAAGTGAAGTGGTGGATAAGCCAAAAATTAATAAAACTAGTGGTTTATTCGTAGGTTTGTCTCTGTGTTTTCCTGTTCTCAATCCTCCATGCTTTCATACTTTTGATTGTAGGACAAACACAATGATAAACTTACAAGTAAACCACTAGTGGTACTAATTTTTGACTTATGAACCACTTCACTTCAGGTAGACATGGATCATTAGATTCCCCTATTACTACTCTTCCACAAAATAAAGATAATTTTCTTGTGCTTGATTAACTTTACTTGACTAACTCAACTAATCTTACTCTTGAACCTTAGTTTTTTGTGTTGTCAGCTCTTGGAATAAAAAATATTGGAAAATAATGAAAAATTTGACTTATCAGCACAATTTTTTTTTGTATGTGAACATTTTTATGGATGAAATCTCAAAAAAGTTTATTTTTCAAGAAAAAAAGTGAAAAATTTTGTCAGCATTTAAATATATATAAAAGCATGATCCAGGAAATTGTTGAGACAATGTCAACAATATAAACTTCTATTTCCCCATTCCCCATGCCAGAATATTTAAAAAAAGATGCATCACTTTCCAAAAAAATTCTGGAATAAATAATTTTTTTTTATTATATATAGTTAAAATACAAAAATTTGCACATTGATATGCTCATTTTCATTGGGATTTTTCCCACAAAGCACATAAGATTTGTGAACCTAGGCTCAGAATTTCCTGAAATTTTCCAGCCAAAAAATAAAAATTTCCTGAAATTCTTGTGAAAAAAAAAAAAAAAATAATAATAATAAAAAAAAATAAAATAAAAAATAAAAAAATCTGTTTCAATAATGAGTGTTCCAGCAACTTTCTGTATGTACATTTGTGTTTATTGATGAAATTTGTATTCAGAAGAAATTAGAATTACAAAAATAAAAATCATATTGATATAGAAAACTTCATGAAAATCAATAATGATCATAAAAAATGTTACTCATTGAGCTTATTATTTAAATAAACTCATATTTAATTGAGATTATTATTTTTATTATTTATGAAATTCAAATCTAGCATTATAAACACTGATTGTAATAAGTAGTTTACTATAAACACCTTATCAAGCAAATTACTAAATAAAGAAAATGTCTCTTTTTAGTGAAAAGTGTTATGACTTTCAACTTTCCATTATGATCAAGCAGTTATGATATTTTGACTTCATATAATGTATTACAGCTGAAATTTGCTACTGAGATTCAGAAATTGTTAAGCAAAATATGTTTTGCTCAAAGAATTAAGTTATTGTACTGTGATTTGCAGGACAACATATTTTCCCCCGCCTGATGTAGCATTAAAAGCTACAATTGTTTCTTGCTAAAAACTATTAATTTTCTGTATCATGCTACTTGCTACACTATATTATTTAAAATATAGCATGCCACACTACGAATTACTGTATTTTCGCTATTTCTGATACCTGAGCCTTACTAAGAATTTACTGTGTAAATTACTTTAAAAGTTATTTTGGCACTACTTGGTTATCCTGTCAACAAAAAATTATTGCCAAACTATAAGAATAAGTGCCAATAATGTGTGATCGTGAATGTCACTTTCAATGACATTAAAGATGATACACATGTTTAAAACGCCATTAAATGATTTTCATCTTGACTTTTTATTTGTATCTTTATTAATATTCTACTAATTATTTGTTTTTTCATTATTTAAAATAAAAATTATGTCAACATGCATAATTTGGTTATTAGTTTGCTGATTTGTATAATTTGGGGAAATTGGTCGATGGGATAGCCAAGTAGTACCATTATTTTTCCTTATCCATTTATCATTACTTTTATTATTTTATATATTTTGTAGGAAAATGACCAACATTGAACAATGTTTTCAATTGTGCCATCCAGTTTCATATGATAAAGATATTATTAAAGGAATTCAAGGGGTGAAAGAAGAAGCATGTAAACATGATCAAGGTTGTATTATTATTTTATTTTCCTGAATTTTTCACAGGTTTTAAAAGGAGCATGATATTGCTGGTGGGAGAAGGACATTATTTTTAGATTCTTAAGGGCATTGTAAAGCACCCGTTTGATTTTAAAGCCACTTTTAAAATTTAAAAGTTGGGGCACTTAATTTGAAATGAGTCAGATTTGTTGTATTTCTTTTATGAGGACTCGGAAATTTTTCCTTTAAGACAGAATTCCATTATAATGAGAGGTTTTGTTTGCACAACTTCTTCTGGTTTCCTTTTTTTTTTCGTTTATGCATTATGTTTTCAATAATTAAAAAAAAAAAATCTATTTTAAATCCTGGGTTTCCATGGATATAGAAAAATTGCAAAAAGAAGACCATGGTAGCTAAGATTTTAAGAAAGGAAAGATTGCACTAATGGATACACTGTAAGCTAGAAGTGAAGGTGTTAAGATATCCACTAGTATCTTTTTGATTTATCACTTTTTACCTTTTAAAATAAAAATGTAAATGCATCAAAAGAGATTTAAAATGTCTTATTCTTTTTTATCCATTTCAGATAACAAACTGAACAACAAATGTGTTGATAAACATAAATACCTCTTTTTATCATGCCTGTATGAAAGCTTTAATATAAATGCCATTAGTTCTAATACAGATCCGAATCTTCTAATGTGCAGGTAAGTTTTTCAGTTTTTAAATGCCCTGTAAATATGGATATTATAAATAAAGTGTAATATTTTTTTCTACATTACATGAAAAATGTATCTTGTAATAAAAATATTCTTATAAATATTTCTTATTCTTGTAAATAAGAAATTTGTTTTTTGTTTTAAAAACTTTGTTAATGAAAATTGTCAGCTAAGAAAGTTGATACATAAATTTTATAATGAAATTATCTTGTGGGCAAATTTTTCCTTTTTCAGAGAATTGTTTTTCTTTATCAAGCATAATGTTGAAGATTGTTTGTTAGGATTAAAATGTAAACTTGAAAATAAATATGTATGTATGTCCAAAACGTTATAACATTAATTGTAAATATTTTGAAAAAAAAAAAAATGTTTATATAGTATATATAAAGAGAGTTGTTGCATTTATTTTTGTGTATGGTTATGGAAAGGGGAGGGGAGTGTTGCATAAGTCTTGCAAACATGATTTGCTAAACAATTTTAAGAAAGTGGTAATAAAATTACTTGTTTAATCACTTAACTGAACAATATTAAAAAAAACCCCTTTAAATAATGTCTATTTTTTTTCATTTCTTTTACAGAATTATTAATCTTTTATCACTTATTTTTCAAAACAGAAATATTTGACTAATTGAATCAGAGCAAGTTGGAAATTGCACATGAAGCGTAGCAAATGAGGTGCGTTTGCACGATAATGAAGTTTTAAAAATATCACTCTCATATATCAATCTCATAAAACTGTAAATTGTTAATTACAATTATAATGCGAAACAAACAATGTTCTCTCTATACTCATTATGTAATGGAATATTTTTGTGTGGCCTTGTAAATCAATAACAAAAGTTCTTTGCACTTTGCACAGCAGATTATGCAAAATCTATATTATAATATGTACTTTATGATGCATATCAATATTATTATGTTTGAATGAGTCTAATATCATTAAAATGAAACTTTTTTTTTTTTTTTTTTCCATTGACTGTAATGTAACAGAGTACTTTTGATTGTCTGTGTATTTGATCTATGCATCCTATTTTCAAAAAAAATTGAAATGACTTGACAAAATTATGTAATAAGTATGTAATTTAAATTTCAAACGATCAAAATGCATTTGCAACATTTTTCCTCATTGACCGTAATGTAACGGAATACTTTTGATCGTCCCTGTAATTGATCCATCCATCCGATTGTCATAAAATTTGAAATGACTTGACAAAATTATGTAATAATTACGTATTTTAAATTTCAAAAGATTCGGTTGGGTAGTTTTTGCGTTGTTATATGTGGACAGACGGATGGACTGAATGACAGCTATAGATGCTATGTATTTACATAATTATGAACGCACCTAAAAATGCTTGGATTAAATAATGCAAAATTTACAATAAAAATTTACTGCTCATAATAATAAATCATGACTGGCAAAAACATGTTGCTTGTATGACATACGGGCAAATCAGTGAAATGGTTAATAATTTAAAATATTATATAATTTTAATCATTGTTGATTGAAATTGTATTTTATGCTTGAGATAATGATTTAAGTGCCTGGAAATTTTATATGTGAGTAGAGCATATATTTCTTTTAACTTACCATATTTTTCTAATAACCAAATCAAAATTCTATTTTTTATTTTTCACTGCCATTATTAAAATTTAGAAAAAATATATATGTAAGACTTGCATCTTACTAACTCTCTTTTCTTGCATAGCAGTTCATAGATTTTAGATCAGCATAGAACTGTTCATGGGTTTTAGAGTTTTGGAAAAGTATTTATAGCTGATTAAACACAAAGAAAATATGAAATGGAGTTCTTTGGACTTAATTTATTTTCCTTTTTATGCATGATTACTTTTTTTAAAACCAACTCCAGCTAGATGGCATATATACTCCTGAGCAATCCTATAGTAGTTACAGATACTTCTAAAAAGGGTTTGTTGAACAACATACCATATATACTCGCGTATAAGTTGAGAAATTTTAGACAAAAAAAGAACTTCAAAGTGGGGGGGTCAACTTATACGCGAGACCTAAAAAAAATCTATAAATAAAATATCAGAAAATAGTTTGTTAGCAAATTGGTGCTGCAGCACCTCATTGTTTGTAGAGTACAATATCCAAAATCCGGAATACTTCCAACCTTGACGATTCTGAATTTAAGATCATTTTTAGTTTATTTCTCAAAAAAATAATCTACCCGTTCCCTGTTGCAAAGAACAAAAAAAGGTGCGTGATTTATGTCAAGAACACATTTCCAATACTAAAAAATAGAGATGGGCAAAATCGTCCATTTTAAGGAGTCGTTCTAGTCGGAATCGTTCAATGAAAGGATGAGTCATTCAAAGTCATTCGAAAAAAAGAAACTAATTCGAGAAAAAAGGAACAAGTCCAAGAAAAAACTGAATGAATTCAATTTTTCTTCGTCATTCTTTAAGCATAAATTTTCGGACGATATATTTCAGAACGATTCTGAGGAATCGTTCCTTTTTGGAGTTGTTTAATTTCGGAATCGTCCTTTTCGGAGTTGTTTCATCTCTGAACGATTCAGAGGAGCCGATCTTTTTCAGATCGATTCAGAGGAATCATTTTCATTTCGGAACGAGTCTGAGGAATTGTTCCTTTTCGGAGTCGCTTCATTTCAGAACAAGTCCGAGGAATCAGTTCTTTTCGGAGTCATTTTATTTCAGAACAAGTCAGAGGAATTGGTCCTTTTTGGGGGAAAGTCAGTCAGTCCCCCCCTTTTATAGGGGGGTTGACTCATATGTGGGTTTTGAATTTTTTCTTATTTTTAACAACAAAAGTTAGGGATCGACTTATATGCGAAGTCCACTTATATGCGAGTATATACGGTATGTTTGTTTGAGAAGCCACATGAAAAACTTGCTCCCTAAAAGAAATACAGTATAACTTCTTTAATCCGGAATCGTCGCAATTACAGTGAGTCTGGATTATAGAAAATTCAAGATTACAGAAGTTTTGTAATTAATATGCATGTAGATTAATGATAATATTAATCTTTCTTATTACTATGGCGAAACGAAAATGTAAGGAACTGAATAATTGAAAACATTGAGAAAAATTAATTCAAAATGCTCAAAAACAAATGTTTTTTAAAAAATTATGTAAATTTTATGCAGTGTTGCCATCTGTCGTAAACTTTAAAAATAACAAACGTTCGATTTTTAAAAAAAACTGTGATTTCTGATTTATAAATACTTAATAAATAATGCACATCAAAAGAATAATAGACTTGTTATGAAGAATATTGAAAAACTAAGTTCTAACCCCCAAAAAATTACAATGAGAAATTTAAGACTTACAATTATAATTTAAAAATCAACCTTATAATTACAGTAACATATTTGAAATTGTGATATTTAAAGCTAATGTTATAAAAAATTAAATATATAGCAACTATAAGTATCAAAGTAAGTCACAAGTTAAATACTTAAAGAGAAATAACAATAATAAAAATCTGATTTTACGATATTTTCCCGACACCTTATTATCTTTGGAAAAAAAAAAAAAAATAGTGAAATTACCCTCACTCATGAATTTTAAAAACTTAATATCTAAAAAGACACCTATAATTATTACACATGTAATTTAGAAAGTTCTTACAGTTTTAAAATTGAAAAAAAAAAAAAGTTGTGTTATTACGTAATCTTTTCATTTTCTTAGCCATTTTCTGAAATTCTTTTATATATGAACTATGGCGCCATCTATTATCTCTATTATTTCAAAACAAAAATGAATAAATGTACAGAAATGTCCGGATTACAAAAGTTTCTGGATTATAGATGTCCAGATTAAAGATGTTATACTGTAATTCTTGTTATTTTTGGCAGAACGCAGGCTTGTTATAGTAAAAAAAAATTTTAATTTTATTGGAAGTTGGTCTGTTGACTGATGTATGATAAAGATCCGTATAATTCCCGAGTTTTCTAGTGTATCTAGCCTTAACCACAAACCTCTGCAAAAAGCCCTTAGACAGCAATTTTAGTCATAAAAATAGACTGAAAATGAAATCTGAAAGTAATAAATGTGCTCTTGGAAAAGAAAGTTACCAGGGGTAAAAAACTTTAAGCATCAGAATTAAAGTTAAAAATAAATGCTGAGACTTTAAAATTTAAGTTTTAAAGAGTAATTAATCTTTATCCTTTCATATTTATACTTGTAATATTTGATGGGTAATATTACTAATAAGTAGGTTTTAAATAAATTTAAAATATTATAATAATGTAAGTTTTTTACACATAAATATTTAAAAATTGTTCCCTTTTTTTATAAGTTTAAAAGGGAGGTAGGAGAAATTCACTTTCAAGAAGTTTACTTTCAAGAAGTTTCACATTTATTTCAAAGAATTTTACTATATTGCACTGGCATGTTTCAGATAGCAATGATTAAAAAGTATTTGTTTATATACTATCACAATAAAAGCTATGATTTGTTGTAATTTACTACTGCAGTAAAGCTATGGCTTTCATTAATGTATGTTATTCATGCATGTATTACAGAAAAATCACAGAAGCTGAACATTGTGACCTGAGTACTTTAGTGCCATGTTCTCGTCATTCCAATTATGTTGCAGATGTACTCCTGGAAAAGCTGTTTGATCCACTTCACAAGGAATTCTGTCGATTTACCGAGAAACAGATCTATGAATTAAATGTCACCTATCCAGTATTTGCTAATGGTATGTTATGTCTTCAATGATTGTGTATATTTAATAAAATTAAAAAAATACTTTGTATAGTAGAACATCATGTTGAAATAAATTCTTAAAACATACTCTGTAGATAAAAAAAAAAAAAAAAAATCCCTGTCGGTTTTGCCTATAGGCAAAAGTAGATTTCGAAGATTGCTCATTTGAACAACAAAAATATAAAATATGATTAGAGCTAAACCCAGTTTAACAACTTTATTTAACTGCTTTTGAAAAAAATTTAATTTAATTTTTCTGTAAGAACTGGTTTTATCAGAATCATCTTAAGCGAAATTCGGCTCAAATGCCCATTTTGACAACATGTTTTGAAATATAATCTGACTTTAATTAAAATTCAACCAATATGGCACATTATATAGTTCCTAAATAATAAAAAAACTGTCAATTGAATGCGTTTGAAAGCAAAATCGAATTTAAAAATAAGTCAGAAAATAACCAATTTGTTATTTGAATACATCCTCAATTTTTTAATCGTAATCACTTTGTAAAATTTTGTGCGAAGTATCCATCTTGACAACTTTTTTTGAAATATATTCAGCCTTTATCAAAAAACGGACCAACACAGCACATTATGCAATTCCTAACTAAGAAAACCTGTCAATTGGATGTATTTGAGATCAAAACTGAATTTAAAAATGAGTCAGAAAATACGCAATTTGTTATTTAGATACTTAAATTTTTCAATCACAATCGCTTCAGAAATATCTGTTCAAAATAATTTTTTGGCAGCCTTTTTTGAAATATATTCTACCTTTATCAAAAAATTGCTCAATATTTTTTATTATATAGTTCTTAAATAAGAGGACTTGTAAATTGGATGCCTTTGAGAGCAAAAATGGATTTAATAATGAGTGAGAAAAAGCGCAGTTTGTTATTTGAATAGTTTCTCTATTTTTCAATCACAATCACTTCGTGAAATTATATTCAAAATACCCTTTTTGGCAGCCTTTTTTGAAATATATTCTGCCTTTATGAAAAAACTGGCCAATGCGTCACATTATATAGCTCCTAAATAAGGGGATCTGCCATTTGGATGGGTTTAAAATAAAAAATTTATTTAAAAATGGGTCATAAAAAAAACAGTTCGGATTTGGGGTTTTTACTCCAACTCCTAGTTTTGTTTAATTTATTTTGCTATAAGAATTGGTTCTATGAAAAACTTTTCAGTGTAAAAGTTTTAGATATTATCGAGAAGATGTAAAATAAATTTAATTAGATTTCATAGTTTAAGAATTGACTAAGTTATGGATTTTTGTCTTTTTTCACTCCCCATTTTTTTTTTCTTTTTTTATGAATAAGAAATAGTCCTATCAAAAACTTGTAAGCACAAAAGTTTTAAATAATTTTAAGAACATTTTTGAAAAATTTATTTGGATTTGATATTTTGAGAATTGATGAAGTTATGAATTTTTTTCTCCCCAAAACTCTTTTTTTTTTTTTTTTCCATTGAGTTTATTTTTAACTGTATCAAAAATCTGTCATGCATAAACTTTTGGCTCATTTTTTAGAAGTAATATAAACTTTAAACTAGTTTGATGCCTATTTTAATAAAGAAGTTATGGTGTTTTTTCAATTTTCACAAAAACCTTCCCTATTTCCACCCCCTTGGTCTGATTTTGCCCATTAACGAACTTGACCGATATTTTATACGACTTGATTTTATGTATCAATTTGGAGGAAATTGGAGCACAATCATAAAAGCTATCGTGTCCAGAAGAAAATGATATATATAAATAAATAGAACAATATATATATATATATATATATATATATATATATATATAAACTTTTTCACTGATGGTAGTTTTGGTGTTTAGAAGTCATGATCGGTGTAGATTTGCAAATTTTTTTTTCAGATAATTCCAACATAGGAGCGACCGCAATAGGTAGTATTTCATACTAAATCTACCTAAAAAGAGATGTTTCTTAATTTATGAAAATGTACTATAATCATGAACAAAAATATGCATTAATCTCTTCTGAGTCACCCAATGTTTTGCAAAATGTTCTTTTATTTTTAGAAACCTCACAAAAGAATTTATTTTTGATATTTAAAGAGGAATTTATAAAAACAAGATTTTATTAGCTGGCCATAGTTTTAAAAAATGTGTCCGAGTAGCTTTTCCAATGCATTAATCTGTTTTCTCTACTCAGAAAATCAAGGTATATCAGGTCAAGCAAACATGTACAATTGAAAATATGTACAATTAATAACACTAACATTACAACTAACATTTTTCAGTAACAATTGCATACACAATTTCAGTTATGTAGCTGAAAATGTTTAGTCAAGTATCAGGTTCTGAGACAACATCTGCTACAGATTGGAATTTCTGTTATTTCTCTATCTTAATATTTTATGTATTGTACTGGCTGTGTACTGGAATTTTCAAGGTGACATTCTTTCTTTGTTGAAGGGAGAATTGACAGGGGATCATGTGCAGGTGGTGAGGTGAAAAAGAGGATATTGCCGAGAGGTGTGTTCATCCGTCAGCAATGTATGTGAATGATGAATAAACAAGGAACATGCCACGAATCAAGAAAGCAATGTGGAATGTGTCTAATGGAGAAGCTCCACAGGGGGTTTTACATTGGGGAAAAGCAGTGATTTGAGAAGGGCAAGTCTTGTCTGAGATTTTGAGCAGTTCGTATCTGGGTTCGTACTTAGAGATTAGTGGAGGACAGAGTCCTTGTGTGTAGTGCTCTGAGCCATGTAGCGTAGGCCGAGTATCCATGTGTTGGGAGATTCGAAATTGATCTCCGGTAAAGTGAATCTAACGTGCATTGAGTGTGAGGGAGAAGGTGTAATTTGAACAGTACACAGCCAACTGTTTACTGTATTTAATTTAATGCTAAACTGGATCACCTATATCCAAGTTGTAACTGTATATGATTGTAAATAGTGTATTTCTGGTGTATATATAGTATAAATAAACTGTTAATTCAGTTAATTGACAGCATCGGTGTTCATTTACACAATCCTCACAGTGGGTGACCGATATCACCTAATAATATCGGTGGTGGCAGCTATAACTACCACAGACTTTCTTCAAAGTTGTGTGGGCTGAGAGGAACATCCGACATCAAGGTTTGAGCTAAAGGCACTAAACTACTGTATAGGTGACGTTTAGCACTTTAGTGCCAATAACACCAGGAAAACCTATTTTCTCGGTAGAGAGAACTAATTAACAGGGCCATGTGAAGAGAGGGGGGGAGTCGTCCTGGGCATGAACATTGAAGGGGTCCAAATTTATACTACAAACTTCTTAGTAAACTTCAACTATTCTTCTTTTTTGCAAAAAAATAAATAAATAAATTGCATAATTACATATTGGGAATTTTTTTCCTAATGAAAGTATGTGCATTTTTTGTTTAAAAGTTATTACATCACTCTTTACTTCATACTAAAATACAAATTTATGAATAAGAACTTCTTTCTTTTCAAAATTTGTTTTGGGTCTGTCTTAATTTCTGTCTAAACTTTCTCTTTTTTAGGTCTTTGCTTGTAGCAAAAACATACACTCTCATGGGGTTTCTTTCGTGGAATATGAAAGAATTCCATACTGTATTGTTAAATACATTTTTTCTACACCCATTTTTCAGATCCCCTTTACCAAAATATAAATGCTCTTATATTTATTTATTTTTTAAATTTTGGAATTAAATAAAAGTTTCAAAATAACACAAAATATTATTCAACAGAATTTGTTTCTGTTTCTGCACTTTTCAATTTTGTGGAACCTTGTCTCAAAGAAAATTTGTGAAAGGTGTGGAGGGACGCGGGGGAGAGTGTGCAAATTGAAACTTCGCCCTGGGTGCAATTTTCTCTTTGTGCACCCCTGCTGATTAATGCATTGTAAAAGCTACTTCAAAACGTTTCTGAAAATTACGGACAGCTAGTAAAAATTTATTTTTACAAATTCTTTTTTAAATTTAGAAAATAAATTAATTTCTGAAATTTCTAGAGATAAAGGAATGTTTTTACAAATGTCGTGTGACTTGGCAGCAGTTATAGAATGTTATTTACCCATCATACGTAGTACAGGGTAAATATTGCAATCGTTTTGAAAATAAAAAAATTTTTTTTGGTGGATTTACACGTTTCAGATACTGGAGATTCCAAAAAATATATTTTTAGAAAAAAAAAAAAAATTGCCATCTGTCCGTCTGTGTGTCTGTCTGTAACCATTGTATTTCCCGAACAAATTGAGATAGAGACTTGAAACTTTGTATGTGCTTAGTATGTAAGAATGGGACAAAGCCTATTTAATATCAATAACCTTGATTATCCGGTACAATTTTTTTCGGACTCTCAAAAAATTCGTTTTGATGAAAGGTATACAAAATTTTTGAAAATGTTTTGTTTAAAGGAATGGACGTAAAAGGCAATAAAATAACGCAAATTTTGCATAAAGGACGAAATCGAGCAGATAATTAGTTGCCGAGATATATGTAACTCTGTTTTCTACATTCTTCAATTTTTCATGACCTTGTATTTATTTCAAATTTCAATTCAAAGATATATTTTAATTGGAAATGAGACGCTTAATCCGACGCAGTAAATTGTTAGTCAATATGATTATTAATTTTGCAGTTATAAGGATGTTTCTTTTATGCAATCCGGTACCACTTGTGTATTTTGGCATTTTATATAATTTGTCGAAATCGGCTCATCAACAATTCATTGATAAAGCATTACTATGTATATTAAAACTATTTAAATATGCGTTTAAATTTTATTTTGGAATTGCGATGCATTTTATAAATAGTTTACATGCATTTTATTTTCATATTTTATATTATGCATATCCATGATAGGTAAGTATTATGGTGGTCCCCCAACGACTAGTTTTCATTTATAATTATAGTAAATTTTCACAGTTTAAGAAATATCTGTCATTTTTTTACACTACATAGTTTAATACAATGCCTCTAATTTTATAAGAATCTTTTGTATCTTTATTTATTTTTTTCACTTCTAAAAAATTATCTAAATATAGTTAAACAAATCAGATTATAATGATGTTTATTGTTTTTGTATTCTAGATAGCAACTACTGTTAATTATTAATTGCAACTCATAAAATTTGAAAATTTTCATTAGCTGCAATTCATTTAAAAAAATGAAACTTTTATTAACATTTTTATTATATTTTAGATGAAATGCATCAGTAATTTCAAGATATCCAAATATTTGACATATTTTTTTGACTAACTTTTCAAATTTTATGGAAAAAAAAAATAATAGAATCATTTTTTAAAGCATGCATTATTGTTATAATAAAATTGAAATAATTATTGAGGCTCCTTACTGAGTGTAAATTTGATTAGTAAGTTCCCATTTATAATAAATAAAATGCATATAAAAATAAATAGTAATAACTATAGCTTTTTGTAGGAAAATAATTTTTAAAACTATATTATGTTATATTCTTTCTTTCTTTCTTTAATTTTTTTTTTTTTTTTTCATTTTCATAAAATGTTACTATGAGTTTTTGCTGCATTGTTCTTTTGTGATTTTTATAATTTAAAAAAAAAGAAATAATACTTACATATTTTTTCTGTATTACTTATGCTCTTTCTTATGCCTTTTTTCCTTCATTTTTCAATAATTCATTTAAATTTTATCCGTCAATCTGCTACTCCTCTCCTTCCTTCCTTGCACAACACTTGTAATTTTTACTGCAGTATATCTATGCGTGTGTTCATGCTGACAACATTCATTTATTTGTTTTTACAAATAATTTTTTTCTTCCTGAACAATTTTTTTTTTGTTTTTTTTTGCTCTTTTTAATTTCTGCTTTGTCATTTGATTATCTCTTAGGTTTTTTTATTGGCCAAAATAAAATTATAATGTTATTAGTACATACTATTTCTGCTGTTTTTATTCATTTATTTATTTAATTTTTTGTGTGTGTATGTTAAAGGAAGGGGAGGCGGTGTCACAATAAGCTTTTAATTACTTAATTCGATTCTTACCAAATTTTTTAATGCTTTTGTGTGTCAATTCTATAGTCTGAAAGTTTTTCAAAATTTTATTTCTAAACAATATTGTTATTTTTACTATAATAATGTTAACCTACTAACCTCTAACTAAACCTACTTCTATACAAGAACTCAACTTCCTTGAAGCTTTCCATATCCATAAAAATCTTCCTAATCTTGTTAATTGTGATTTTGCTATTCCACCATTATCAGACTGTTGGAAATATTACATTAAAACTAATTTTTCTTAATCTTTTAATGCAATTCTCGCAATATCTTTTCCATTTTCCACCCAATTTTCCTATTAACTGTTCCCTGTTTTCCTATTGGCTGTTGCCTAGGATCCTCTGTTTTCCTATTGGCTGTTGCCTAGGATCCTCTGTTTTCCTATTGGTCAAGAAACTTATCACTTGAATCCCCATCCTCCCTATATATATATGAGCAAATCTCCACTATCTTTAGCACTGAGGAAGGTATGCTATATGTTACCGAAACCGGTATGCTTGGAATTCGAATATTCTGGTGTTCTAACGTTGTAAATAATTTTAACTTTACCATATTACACCAGGCAACAACCTATTATTATTATTATTATTATTAATGTTATTTAATTCAGCGTTCACATATGTAAAACATTATAATGTTTTCTTAAATTTTAGGTATTTGATTGTTTGAAAATTAAAGAAGTAACCACTTATAATACAATGTTACATTACTGGTTAATTATCTGGTTTTCAAGTATATTGATATTCTTTCCATTTTATTTCCTTGTTTCATAATATAGAAATTTTAAACTTGGATGCATGTAACAAAAGTTAAAAATAATCAATAGCCCATTGTCATACAAAATTTTATCTTATCAAATTATTATTATTTTTTAAACAGATTTCTTGATTTTTACTTCCCATTTCAAGCCCTTTTTTAAAAATTTATTTCTAAGAATCTGTGTAACTACATTACTTTTAATGTTAGTCCTTATTTTTCCTTGAAAATAAAAGACAAGCCCTTCAACAAACTGCCCTTCAAATGAGGCAGTTTTCTTCAAAAATTTTGCCTCTAATTAATACCAGATAATGGATAAGTTTGGTTAATGGGGTAATAATTCCAGAACATGTTTGTGTTAATGGCATTTCATAATATGTGAAATAAAAAGAGAGCATGTGAACAGATTTTTTTACTATCACATTCAACATTTTGTTCTTTGTGTTACTGTCTTCAGTACCTTAAAAAATCCTTAGAACATATTTTTTTATTTTGATAAAAAGTCTGAAAACTCTGTTTAATTCCATTTTTTCAGCTATTGCAGAAATATTGCTACTGAGAGCTTTAGTATTAAACAAATGTAAATTCACAAAATGTATTATTTTGACTTGATATTAGAATTATTTCGATGTTTTTTGGTTTATAAGGTTTATGTTTAAAGTAATATATATTTTTTTATAAATATGGGTAAATTTTATTATTAAATTTAATTATTATTTCATAGACATTAATGTATTATTTTGACACATTGTACTCAGCTGTCATGATTTATAGAAACACGACAGTTCGTTTTCATTCGTTGATGGTTTGTTCGTCGATCTGTCTATTATTGCCAAGTTAATTTTCCTATTGTTAAAAAATTACTAATGTCTGTAATTTATAATTTAATTAGTACTTTAAGTATAAATTACTGAATAATTTTCTATTTATTTTTCTTAATTTTAGATTACAAAAACCTTGCATTATGTTTTGATACCAACAGTCATTTAATAGAAGACTGTATATCTCACAAAGGAGCTAAGAATTCTGTTATATCTTCTTTTTTTTCATATAAGCTGTGCAAGTAAGTGCAACATTTTTAACCATTATAGCTTATATATTTCATAAGTTTTGTATTTACTTTTCATATGAGCATTTTTTTAATATTTACAGTATGTATATGTCACATTTCTTTTTATTTAGATTTTTGAGGTGCTGAAAAAGTGAGGACTGAGGTGCCCCCTTTTTTTTAGCAGTGTGCATAGTAGCAAACTGCTAACTGTATGTTACTGAACTTTAATAATATCTTGCGATTTTACTGACTCAAACATGTAGAAAAACAACTTACCCATAGAAAAATTAAAAGCATGGCCATAAATTCCCATTCATTGTATATTTTATAACTTAATTTTTAACATTATATTGTCAGAAGATAGACTAAATAAAATTACTTCTGCTGTAGAAGAAGAAAATATTTAAAACAGAGTCATTTTTAAATTTAAGTAACTGAGATTTATTTAATAAACATAGATCAAGCTTGACATTAAAATATTTGATTATTTAAATTCAGCCAAAATACAGAACAATTAAGCAGTTAAATCTTCTATTCTCCAGAAAAATAAAAAATGTACCTTATTACAGATGAGGAATATTAGACTCATTACAAGTGTTATTACATTGCAAGTGCAGTTACATTACAAGCACATTATGTTTGGCAAAATGTAACCAAATTTAATGTAAAAAATAAGTCATTCTTTTTTCATTTAGTCATAAGTCAATAAGTCATTCTTACACTGTTAACAAGTAGTTTTTGTACATAATTACTTTCATGAAATGCATAGAGTTTAAATTGTTTGAATATTGGTGTGGATTCCTATATTTAAATGAATAATAATAAGAAGAAATTGTTACAATTCTTGACTAAAACTTAAAGGAATATATCAAAAGCTTTTTTTATTAAAATACTTCAGTGTCACAAGAATAATTCATCTGATTGATAACACAGACCTGCCATGGAACAAAAATACAAACTGATAGCTGAACTTTATGTAACTTTTTGTGCTAATTTAAAAAATAATAAATGAAAAAGTTCTATCACGTCACTTTTTCTTGAAACATTCAATTTTACTTAGATTTTTATGAACATTCCATTGGCCATACGTCCTATTTTTCATTGACCTAATGTGCCAGTGTCTTCAACTGAAGTGCCAGTTATTTCTTCAGAGTCTTCAGACTTGAAATATCCAGAAGTTCAAGACTCTGATACTGAATATTAACCCTCTGACTCACCTCACAAGGAAGGTCTCCATACTGGACATACTCAGAATTTTTTAATAAAAATACTATTTAAACTATTTATGTATGTAATAAATGATCAGTGAAAATTAGTGGCGGAATTACAGTAGAAAGTATGTAAAAAAATAAAATATTTTCAACTATTTGGTGTGAAAAGATGAAAGCTTCACGTGATTTGGCGAGCATAACTTTTACTCGCCAAAAGCAAATGATTTTAATGCAACTGAAAATTGTTGGATTTTTAGAATGCATGTAAATGGTATTTAATGGATTTAAACATAAACAATGAGAGAGTTTAATATATTATATACATAATATATTATATTATACATTATATATTATATACATTGTATTACATATATATATGACGAACTCAGCGAAGGGGTACAAGTGACAAAATTTCGATTTGGAGTAAACTGAGTTTAAAGATAATTGATGTTAAATTGGAACATCAATAACAATTGACTAAATTGAAATAGGGAACTTCTGCTTGTTGCATTCTGGCCTTTGAATTTTTATTTCAATAACTTTTTAATAAATAGAGTACAATTTTCTTTAAATGTACAATTAATCAATATTGTTTGTTTTTCGAAAAACGTGGTTTATCTTTATAACTCAGCATATAATAAGAAAATCATCTATATTTCTTTACCTGAAATGAAAACTGCATATTTTCAGGTCGTCTGTGTACTTAGTTTATTTTTTTTAAATTTTGTCACTTATACCCCTTGACTTCTGGGGTCTTCATATATATTGCTTGTTGCTGTAATTATTTAATATATTTCTGGAAAAAATATTTTCATACATAAAAAATTCATATTGAGAAAAATTATTTCAATACATTTAAATGTATTCAAAAATAAAATCTAAATGTTTCCATAGCAACAAAATCAAATCGGCAATGTCCAATTGGACTTTAAGCAAGAAACAATTTTAATTAATTTAATTTATGAATTTTGTTTTAAATTGCAAATTTTTTATGGTTAAATTTGGATGTAAATACATATAAATATCGATATAACAAAATTATACTTAAAAAAGTCAAAATTGACAAAACTAAAATTATTTAAATTAAATTTATCTAAAGAAGTTCAATATAAAACTTTTTCCCCTTAAAAGTGTATTTGATATATAAAAGTATTTTTTGAAATTGCATTCCATCGCCAACCAATTAAAAATTGCCAAATAACAAAATTTTCATAATTTTTTATGGGTGCTGTTTGGAGGTTCCGCCGAAATTTCGTTTATAAATGTATATAACCTCATGAGAAGAACATTCTGTAATTTTTTCACAATTTGCCCACGTGGAGACCTTCCTTGTCAGTCCTTCTCTCTGACTGATCTGACTAGAGATCTGGGCCTTCTGAAAGAGGCAGTTGAATTGTTGGGCTCCAGATTGAAAGAAATAAACTTATTGACCAGAGAAACCCATTTTTATTAGTACAGGAATGGGGAAAAAGAATTAGTTAAGTACTTTGCGGAAAAAGAAAAGTTGGTCTATTGTTTTGCTGTTCCCAGACTGGTGAGCAATTTTAATATCAGCTATGGTAAAAATAAATGGAGAATGTTTATAAATTCATCAAAAAGGAGTCTTAAAGCTGTCTTTGATCTCGGAATCCAGTATGCATCTCTACCAGTTGGAAAAACAATGTATTTAAAAGGACACTTAAAAAACTTGGCTCTCATTCTCAACAAAATAAAGTATGTTGACCTCGATTGGACCATTTGCAGTGATTTGAAAGTTATCTCCATTTTTCTTGGTCAACAAGGTGGATATACAAAATATGCATGCTTCATTAGTGAGTGGGACAGTCATGATAAGATTCAACATTGGTTCAAAATGGAATGCAATCTGAAAACAGTGATTTTCATCCATTTAAACCTACAAAAAATAATCAATTACTAAAAAATCAATTTGCTTCACTAAGAAACAATTATTTTACATAGATTTAAATTGGTAAAAACCACTGTTGCAAATAATAATATATGTAAAATCGTTTACCTTTTCAAATAAGATTTTAGCAAAAATGTTGATATCAATTTTTAAAAAAATCCTGATTTGATGAGAAAAAATGGAGATCATTTTCAAAATTAGCGCACCAAATAACATAAATATCAACTAAAACTGTTGTTCTTTTCAATAACACACTGGACTGTGTAATTGAAAGACATGAAGCATTTTCACAGTAATCTAGCTAATTTAAGGTTGTGTTAATTTATTTTTGAAATGTTTTCAATTATTTATTTCAAAACGAATTGTACCAAAAGAAAGAAAATCAATTATTGTTGTTTGATTTTACTTTCATTTGTTTATATTTAAATACTTATTATCAAATAGTTATTATAAAATACTTTCATAAAACATTTTTTCAATTCTTTAGAATCAAGTGTGTTATCTTATAATGTTTAAGAAATATTACTATGTTAATTTTAAACAGTATTTAGTAATATGTATCATTGATTATCTGTCTTGAAATATACCATGATACATTAAAGGTAATACATTAAGACATACATGTGCACCATTAATACAAGAACCAAGGTGAAAAATCAGTTAGGGCCAGGACTTAAGCCTAAGTCCACAGTGTACCATGCTGTTACTTTTACTAAACTATCCTGGTTGATATCCTTTATCAACAATTTCTCTGTAATAAATCATGTTGCAAACGCTAATGCCCAGGCTGAAATTCATGCTGGTATTTGTTTGCTAGACAAGCACCAAGTGCTATAACCCAACAAGTAAAATAGCATAAACTAGCATTACACATTGCTGGTTCCAGCAGAATTTCCAGCAATTCATGGTGTGTATTGACCCACTTTGCTGGAAATAAGCATGAGATGCTTGCATATAGCTTGTCATGCTTTGGTTGTGCAAGCTAGCGATATAGCATGTGATACTAACTAGATTATAATAGTATAGAATTTCCAGCAATTCATGGTGTGTATTGGCCCACTTTGCTGGAAATCTAGCAGACATAGCAATACCTAGCAATAACTAGCATATTTTTGTTGCTGGTACAAGCATAAATTTTGACCTGGGTGGCCAGCACTCACACAGCATGTGATGATGTAAATGTAAATTAAGATGAATAAATATTGCATCAATCTTCTATATATGATACAGAACCATCTATCCAGAATAGTTGGTGTCTGATGTATTCCAGATAATTAGTTTTGCTAGATAACTGGTTGGGCATTCAAAAGACATCCATTTAATAAGTTTTGTGGAATGTATGTTGTGTGTGGCATTATTTCTGGTTGGAAATTATTAGATTACATGGATTAAGAATCAGATCCAAACTAAATCAAAGATTCAGAGTTTGATAGAAGATAATTTATAGCCATATAAATTCCTGAATCTTTTGGAAACAAATTATGTTTCTCCTAAAAATTAAAATGTTTAATATGTAATTAGACTAAACATCCTCTAATCCAGCACATTTGGAACCTGTTTCATGCTGGATTAAGAAATTTTCCAAATTACAGGTTGAATGTTGGAAAAAACATTTTAAAGTTAGAAAAAAAGAAAAAAAAAGTAAAGCATTTTTTTTTTCTATAAACAGCTTGACTAGAATAATAATAATAATTAAAAAGAAATACTCAATAATATAAAATAAAGCATATGATGACATGAGTTTCAAAATTCGCTTTATCCAGAAAATCAAGTTTGGGGAAATCTCCAAAAGCCTCTGAGTCCATAGGTTTTGATTGTACTCCAAAATTTTGCAATGGTAGCGATAGTGAATCAAACTACTTTTGTAATGAGTTGTTATGAAATTTTCTATTCTTAAGTTCTATCAGATCAGAATTTAAGAATAAAAATTATAATTATTATAGACATTAGAAGTGTTTAAAGAAATATATAAATATATTTAAAGTCTTGCCGGATTACTCAACATGCCGGACCATAGGATACCAAATTAGAGGAAGTATAATGTAAGTATGATTCCAATTCAAATCTTACATGTTGGCATCAAATTATACTCTGTGCATTTTCCAACGTTTCAAACAATACATATGTCAGTTTTTTAAATTAAAAATGTTATAATTTATTTAATTTCAATATGTGTATCAGTCTTCAATTTTCTGTGAATATAAAAATGGTCTTTCCTGTCTCTTTTTCACAGGTCGGTTGATTCCTTCCTTAGTTGTCTTCAAAATATTGTGAGAAATAGATGTCCTTCAGGTGAAACTGCTTTCAGGATAATTAGTAATTCATTATACCAAAATGTTTTACCTAAATGTTTTCCATATAGTAATTCAAATAAAGCCTCTAAAGAAAATTTGTTTGATATGGCATATGTTGATTCAGGTGGAAATGTAAAAAATAAATCAGGAAAAGTGACACTTTATCAGCATATTGAAGATCGTCATTCTAATGGCAACATTATATTTATCAATTTTTTCTCCTTATTTTGTGTGACTTTTCCTATTTTAGAATTTTTGATGTATGATTATGCCTTTCCATGTTGATTATTTGTTTTTTAAAAAAAGGATTGAATATTTTTTGCCTATATTAGTTATAATTAGCTTTAAAAATTCAAAGCTATGTCAGAATACTTTTTCTTTTTTCAATACACATTTTTTTTCTTTCATTATGTATTTATACACATCTTATAAACAATGTGCTCCATATGTCCATTTTTATGTTTTAATAATGCTTAAATATAAAAAAGAATTTGCAGATATTATGCTTGTCTGTTAATGGATTTTTTTTAAACTTTGTATATTTTTTTTCCTAAAAATATGAAACACAAAAATGAAATAAAAAAATTCAGATTAAGAACATAAAAGGAAAAAGTAATATTTGCTTTGTACTAATAAAGAAAATCAGAATCTTAAATGACAGATTACCTTGTCATATCTGGCAGAATATAAAAAGATTAATTATAAATTTGTGGTTATTATTTTTCTTCTTTTTCTATTGACTTTAGTTTTAACTGTTATGTATTGCTTTAGGTTAAAGGTGATATTTATAATGATTTTTTTTTAAATAAATTATTTATTCTAGGAAAAATAATTTATGAATGTTTTTATATATTTCAGTACTTAAAATTATTAACAATTGTTTCAAAACTGCACTGGTTATTTATATTTAATGATGTTCTTATTATTTTATGGTTGTGGGTTTTTTTTTTCCCTGTTGTATTTTATGCTATAAATTTTTGATTGTTTGATATTTTTCAATTCTTGTGATATTTTTTCTTTTGCATTATACTGCATTTATTTTAAAATGAAATCTTTATCATTTTCATAATACAATCATAATTTATTAAAGAAATTGCCAGTATTATAAAAATGTATTACTTGTATAATATGTCCAATAAATTATGTTATGTAAGTGAAATCATTACAATTTTGCAATCATATTTTATGATAACTTATTATTATTATCTAATCAAGGTTTTTCTTTCATTTTCTTGTTTTCGTTTATCATTTAATTTTGCAAATGCTTTCATATGTGAAAAACCTTATGTGTTGAACTCCTCTACTGAAACTGTATATTTGTTAAATGATTTTATTTTCTTTTGTTTTATAAATATGTTGTATATATTATAAAATGATTTGAATTGTTGTGTTAATTGATTTTAAATTAGAAAAAAAAAAAAAAAAAAAACACATTGTGTGATTGAATTCTACATATTCCTAATTACAGGGAATAAATAAATATGAAAGGTAATAAAAATGAGGTAGAAAGAAAAAAATCTGTTGCATTTTCTCCCCCACCTTTCTCCAAATCCATAATTGTATATAAAACAGCGATTTTATAACCTGTCCTACAAAAAAGCCTAATTTTCAGATGAAGCTCAAACATGAAAATAGTGATAAATATCCATCCTGTGAATGATAAAAATAATAAAATGATAATATGGTGTACCCATAAAACATCTTATTTTCCTATGCTTGAAAAAAAATATTTTTATTTAAAAAGTATAATAATATAAAGTAAAATAGTTAAAGTAACATAAAAAAGAATAAATTTTAACAGACTTATTAAAGAACTGAAATGCACAAATGTAAATTGATTTTAATTCAATATTTTTCATAATGCATTGATAGTTTTAACTACTATACAATAAAGTAAAGGTTTGTAATGAAAAGTAAATTCACTATTTTCTGCGTTGTGTTTGTTAGTGAAACAAATCAATGTGAGAACTTATGAAATAAAAATGCATTGTTTTCATTATTATAAATTATCTATCATTGGCGTGTCTATGTCACAATGCATATTTTTATATTGTATTTGAGTTTCTCCCCATCCCCCCTCCCCAAAGAAATTTTATTTAATAATCTAGTTATTTGCCTGTGATGCATGTGTGTCATGTGGGAACTACTAGTTTAGCCCATATGAGCAAATGATCGTGATAGCTCCATCTTAACAAGTATACATTGGTTATGTTAGTGAATTATTCCCTTCTTTGGTATTCAAGACTTATTTGTAATAATTTAAAAAATTAGTATGAAAATATTTTTTAATACATTTTTTATGAGCAGGATAATTTATGTTTTATTAATGGATGTTGTAATGAAATAAAGACTTTGATTTCTGCTATAAAGATATGGAAAGTTACTTAAGATTACACTAGAACTTAGTACAGCATTTTTATCATTTAGTTTTATTTATTAAAGGTATGTTGTAATTTGTAGTTAGTATTTTTCTATTCTAGTTATTTAAAGTAATAATTAAGCAAAATCTATTTTTATATATTTATAAATAGCATTACCAGCATTTAAAAATGCAACCATGACTCAGTACACATTATTTTTAAATTATGTCTTTCCATTCTCTTGAATTATTTAGTTCAGTATGTGGTATTACATATTCAAAGATAATGATATTTCTGCATGTATATATGTTTCTATGATACCTCATGTTAAACGTGCAATATGTATTTACATTAATTATTATCATATTTCTTTTCAAAAATCAAAATATTGCTGTGTTTTAATGAGATATTTTCCCACAAGATCTCTGTTTTGCATCCCCCCCCCTCTTTTTTAATAAATGTTTTATTGAAGCAATATTTATAGCTGTATAAGCAGTGGTTAGAAAAACGATTTTTATTTTGTAGCAAACTACAAATGCAACTTCTTTATCAAAAATCTAGATGACTAACTAAAAACAATTATTTTGAAAAGGTGCAACTACAAACTGTTTTTCAAAAGTAGTCAATACTTTGTTACATTTGGATTTTATCAAATTATTAAATTTTAGAATGAATGGGTTTCGAAATCCATACATTCTGTGAAATATTTTAATCACAACTCTAATACTTCAGTTGTTTTCACATTTTCCCCTAATATTTGTCAGCAAGTTGCTAAAATCTTTAAAAAATTTCATTTCGAAGTTGTTGTTTTTTTTTTTTTTCCCTGTTAATAAATTTTTTTTATCAAATGTCAAAGACTCCATTCATTGTATAGGTAACTGGGATATATACCAAATCTCTTGCCAGTGTAATCTTTCTTATATTGTCCAGCATGAAGATTATGTTAAAAATCACGAACTTAAATATTTTTCTATTGCTCAACAATGTTGGTCTTTTCAACATAAGTTCAGTTTTTCCTCAGCCATCATTATCCAAAAATATTCTTCTAACCCTGATCTTGATTTTCGGAAAGCTTTTACATCATCAAAAATTTTCACTCATTAGTCAATGTCTTATCTAGTGTTCCTGATTTTCCAAGTATATGGAAAGCATTAATTTAATTCCCTCTTTTTTGGTTTCTTTTTATTTTGTTCTTCCATAGATGTCACTATTTGTCCACTCAGTTGTTTCATGCTACCTTTCTCTCATTGGTATATTTTGGCATGTTCACTACCCACCTTGGTTATATAATCTGGCTCCTCTTGTCATTTTGCTCAGCCTTGCTTTTCTAGCACACTGTGCCTTGCTCTATCTTGCACTCAAGAAGAATTTAGCTTGTAAATTCAAAACAGCTGTTTGCTGCTTTTTATGTGCATTTTTAAATGCTAGTTTACTGCCTTTTAATAATATTTATGCTTAAGCGTTTGATTTTGAGTGTGAATTGTTGACTGTTTTAATATTCAGTCATTTAGCAATATACTAAATAATTTTTTTGTAAAAGGTTTTTCTTAAAAATGTCCCAGTATTAGCGTAGGCAGAGATTATATTTCAAAAAATAGCATGAATAGTATAATAAAATAGTCCAAGAGGTTGTGTATGTCCTGATCCATAGCCAGAGGGTTCACAATATATTGTACAAGTTATATTTATTATTTTTACATTAATTTAATGCTGTCATTCACAAATTATTGAACAGAACAATTTTTTAACAAAGGTGGAAAGTTTTATGATGTGATTTGAAGAGTGACACAATTGTTTTTCCTGAAGTAATATCAATTCTTGTTCCAAACTGCTTAATTTTTATAAAAATAGTAAATAAAGCCTTTGTGCAAGAATATTAAAAGGTAGAAAACCAACACTTAAAAATGCACAAATAAGACACAAAAGTAGCCATATGCAGCAATCAACTGTTTCAAATCTAAAGGCATATTCTTATTCAGTGCAAGGTAGAGCAAATTGTTGAATTCAGGGGTTGGCCCAGAGGGGACATTTCCCCTCGGAGCAATGAAATGCACCCCCCTCCAGAACCACAGAATTCCCTCCCAGAGGAAAGTGTCTGAATTCAAATCTGAGAACAAGGCATATCATGCTAGAAAAACCATGCATGGGGCCTAACCTTGCTTTTTCTAGCATGATGTGCCTTGCTCAATCTTGCAGTAAGTAAGAATATGGTTATCAGATTTGAAACAGCTGTTTGTTGCTTTTTATGTATTATTTGCGCATTTTTAAATGTTGGTTTTCTCTCTCTTAATACTTATTTTTTTTGTACTGCACTACTCGCTACATGCAATTTTTCAAAATGTAGCATGTTACAGTACAAGCTACTTGAAAAAAATAGCAATTACTATAGTTTCGCTACTTGTTATGTGCTAGTTCTGACCACTGGTGTATAAAGCAATTCATAGGTTTAACTATGTAACAAGTAATTTGAAGTTTCTACTATAAAAGTGCAATATATTTATTACGTATAAGAATTGCATTTCTGCTCACCAATTTCATTTGATTCTTTTTTCTTTAACTTATTTAAAAATAACTTATTCATACCTATTACTGAACGATTGCTGCATAACATATATATCTATTTTCAAAATTATAAATATTTTCATACAATATTTTTCTTAATACCTTTTTAAGAATTAAATTTTATTTTAAGACTTGTGAAATTATGATTTGTTATCAGATTAAGTTGAAGTAATGCTTTTTGAATGATTGTTTTAATGCAATTATTTAACTTACTTTTGTATAACAAAATATTTTATTAAGAGAATATATATATATATGTTTGCTATCAGTATGTAGAGTATTGCTACCGTAGGCGCCATTGCAGCACTTATCAATTGCAACATACATATATATACAATCCTAATTTCATGAAAATATTTATTAAGCACCAGGTGCATAATGTATAAACATTATTAAAAACAGTAAACATTAAAATAACAATATTGAACAATATAAAAAGTCACCCGCAGAACCAAAAGCCATCACTCTTCAGCAGGCGGAATGGCTTTAACCTTCCCCCCCCCCCACTATTAAAATAAAGCTTAATCAGCAGGTTTCATGTAATCTGGCAAAATCTTGCATTAAATATGAAAATGACGTACTTCAAAGTCACTCAAAAATTATTTCAAAAATCATTTAAAGATCAATTCAAATAATTAAGCTTTACTTATATGTTGAATATTTTGAATCGTAATAAACCATTTAAAGAATACACTTTTATATTTATGAAATCTTATTTGATTATAGTATAAAATGCAAGCATATAAAGGTGGTGTGGCGGAGGTGTGGCATATGCTTGCATTTTATACTATAATCAATTAAGATTTCATAAATATAAAAGTGTATTCTTTAAATGGTTTATTACGATTCAAAATATTCAACATATAAGTAAAGCTTAATTATTTGAATTGATCTTTAAATGATTTTTGAAATAATTTTTGAGTGACTTTGAAGTATGTCATTTTCATATTTAATGCAAGATTTTGCCAGATTACACGAAACCTGCTGATTAAGCTTTATTTTAATAGCGGGGGGGGGGGGGGGGGGGGGGGGAAGGTTAAAGCCATTCCGCCTGCTGAAGAGTGATGGCTTTTGATTCTGCGGGTGACTTTTTATATTGTTCAATATTGTTATTTTAATGTTTACTGTTTTTAATAATGTTTATACATTATGCACCTGGTGCTTAATAAATATTTTCATGAAATTAGGATTGTATATATATATATATATATATATATATATATATATGTATGTTAATTCTGAATTTAGTTTTTTTATTAAAAACATTTGTATGCATTTTATGAGACCTTTAAAATTCATACAAAGTGATTGTGCTGTTCAGTTTTAAGAGTGCTATACATGTATGACGTTCCCTTTTTTGGATGGAAGGGGAGAGTCCAGCATTTGATATCTATGGAGGTGGAGGAGGGGGGGTCTTTTGATACTGTTATAATTTTTGATCCAATCATAATTAAATTTATTTTTTTGTTACATCAAAATAGTCTGTTAACTTTTTTCTTAGTATGTTATCTAATAATAATAATAATAAAATAAATTATTATTTAAACTATTAAATAATTATAAAATCATTTTATTTCAAAATATGGAATATCCCAATGTGGGAATTCCTATACTTCTGCCATATGCAAATTTAATACTTTGTTAGGAAAACCAGTTATTTTTATTTTTATTATTTTAATGTGGAGGAATGTTATCCACCAGTTTGGTTGGTAAGAAGTTCTGCTTATCCATTTCTCATATAAAGGCAAGTGCAAGCAAACAATTTTATTGTTTATTAATGCATTATGTAACTAGTGATACAAATTTATGGATGCTAGTCATCAAATGCAATTATATTATTGCTTTTGACAACTACAATACAAAACCATTTATCTAGAATAGTTGGGGTCAGATGTATTGCAGATAACTGTTTTTTCAGTTAACTGGTTGGGCATTAAAGAAGCATCCATTTGATAAGTTTTAGGGAATATATATGGTTGTAGTATTACTTCTAATTTTAAATTAATTATTAGATTACTTGACCATCAAATGTTAGAGTTTGAAAGAAGGTAGTTTATGGGAATTCCTTGGGAACAAAAATTCTTCAGTTTTCTCTGCATAAAAATGAAAACATCTATAATATAACTATATATGCTTCTATTTCAAATACTAGATGCTATTATCAAACTATACAACTGTTTCAAGCAATGTATATGTCAAACTGGCAGTGTATGACACTTTTTTCTACGATGATTCTAACAGCAGTCTTTTAGAAATATTTTATTTAACTGGTTTTCAGATAAATGGTTCCATACTGTGCTACAAAATTATTCTGGATTGTCAAATTTCATGCCTAATTAAAATATATATATATAATACCATTAAAAGTAGACAAGATTATATATATATATTAATGGATCGCACACACACACACAAATTTAATGCACTTTTAATTTTGTATTATGAGATTCAAATGTAGGTGCTTCTATGTTTTTTTTTCTTTTTTTATTAAATATAGTTGTAATTGTAGACATTGGATAAAATTTTGTTTTACATGATTAAATGCATTTTTCTATTAATTTCTTAATATAGTAATAATTAAAAACACTTTGCATCAGTTTTAAAGTTTACCCAATTATTTTAATTTTAAAGATTAAGAACTTCAATAATTTTAAATAAAAATAAATATTTGTGCTTTTCTAAAAAGTAGCATATCTATATTATAAAGGCCAAACGTATCTGTGCGTAACGCATACGTCATTTTGCGAATGGCAACACTTTCCCTGCACTTTCGGTTTTGCAAATTTCACACATCTAAACATCACACATTTTAAATTTTTACACCGTCATATAAAGAAAAAAAATGTACTTTTAAATGCAATTTATTTGAAAACTGTATCTCAATTTATATTTGAAATATTAATTATTTTTATAGTTTTTAGTATTAATTTTGTAATTGTGGCAACACAATCACTCCATTTTCTCTTAAAAATTGAAGAAAAAGAAAAGAAAAGAGAAAATGCGTATACTTTGTTAAATATATCGTCTGTGATCATGTCAAGTGGGATTTTTTTTTCTTTCTCATTTACCAAACATAAGAGCCACAATTAATAACTTCATAATAATAACTGATATTTATTATAAATTGCTGATTAAACGTAAAATTAAAGTTTAATTTTAATGATTTGGAGAACTGAGTTTTATAGAAATAGTATTTTGTTAATTTTATCTTAAAATAATATTTATTTGAGAGTTAGATTGACCAAAATAATATGCATTTTTTTTACTGTTACTAATTTTGTAGATTTATCATAAGTCAATGATACAGTTTCTTCTTAAACATTTTCTTTCGTCGAATTTCGACGGGTTCCACCTCGTTATATTAATGTCAAAATTGAATTTGAGAAATTTCAACTAAAGATTTTGATTTGACTCTTAAGTTATTTACAGTAATCATCATTTGACTTACCCTTTATTTCCCATTTCCATCTATGTATGAAAAAAAATACTAGTATTAAACATTTTAAATATTAAATATTTTCTTAAATTTTTTTTTGATATAAAATTATTTCAAGAATGATAGTGATATTTTATTGACTTTGTTTAAATCAGTAAAATGTGTTATTAATGTACATATATCATTCTAAACATACAAAAAGAAAAAGAATGAAAAAATTGTTAAATTAAAAAAGGTTTTAGACAACTTTTGATAATATCGTTAGAAAGAAGGGGGCAGGGGAGTTCGAAAAATGGTATCATAAGGGATCCAAGATTGCCAAAAATTTGATAATGTTATACATGTACAGCTTTTAACTGATAACTAATTGTACAGTGTATTATAAATTTATGATTCATATTGATCTGAAAGCTTAGTAAACAACTTGATATATATTTTTATATCAAAATAACTAATTAATTTTATATATTTTTAAAATTTATATTTATGC
This sequence comes from Maratus speculifer, assembly GCA_964019185.1. Taxonomy (NCBI): domain Eukaryota; kingdom Metazoa; phylum Arthropoda; class Arachnida; order Araneae; family Salticidae; genus Maratus; species Maratus speculifer. The sequence goes on along the minus strand of OZ025292.1, from coordinate 55,621,235 downwards.
AATTTTAACTGGCTTGTCTAATTAATTGTAGTATTTTTAATTTTTTTTATATTGTTGATTTTTTCCCCCCACACTCTTTCTCTCTCTTTTTTTTTTTTTTTTTTCTTTTCTTTTCTTGTAGACTTTTCTTAGAATTTAGATACATATTAAGAAATATTGCTATGAAGTTTTTTTTTTTTTTTTCTAGATTTCTTTAAACATTTATTGAATTCAAGTAGAGAGGATTTGTTTTGTTAAACTTTTGCATAATCTGTCACACATTGATATGTTTTTCCATCATTAAAATAAATTCTTTATTTTTTTGTCGACAAATACTCAAAAATTTTTTTTATATAAGTCAGTTAAAAATATTTTATTTTTTGTATTTTAATTGAAATAGTCAAGAAATATTTTATCTAATTTCGATGGCAGATGAATATAAATTTTAGAAAGCAATATTTAGTGCAATAGAAAAGAATCAAATTCACAGAACTTCACAAAGTTATACTAAATTCAATATGAAGTATATAACATGTATGAATTATTCAATATGTATTGAGAATTGAGATACTGAAAAAAATATTTAAAATATGTTAAAAATTTGTTAAAAATTGCAGCTTAAAGAAAAATTCTTTTCTTTCAATATATTCAGTTTATATTGTAACGCACAAATGTATCCATCATTAATATTAAGCACAAAAATAACACTAGATATCATGACATGCATCATATATTTTGCTTTGATTGTACATATTTTCACTTCTAAATATTGTATATTTACAGTCATATTGCATGTAATATATAACAAAGAAATGTATTTTAAAATAAAAGTTGTTTTTTAAAACTATAACACAATTTTCAAATCGTTTTAAATTTTATTTTCAAACATGCAATTTTTTTATTTATCAAAACATGATATAACAATGAATATTCTTTTTTTGTTTATTTTTTGTAAAGTAACATAAATAAACATAGGTTAATATGCAAAAAGATAAATTGTTAGGATACTACAATTTTTACTTTTTAGTTCAAGCTTCATCAATGAACTTTTTTTAGGAATAATAAATGATTAAAAACTTAAAATTTAGGTATTGATCATATCTGAGCTTTATATTGACTAAAACTGGTGTATTAAATGCCCTTAGCAAAAATTATATTTTTGATAGATCATGGTGAAGTTAGGTATTTTTTTAGAATGTTTATTCTTCTTGAAGAATTAAAAATTTATATTTATGTCTTTTAGCTGAACTTGCACTATAAAAGATGAAACAAAATTGTATTTTTAGCTCTAGGCATATTTGACAACAATTGTGCATGCCCTTTGATAGGTTAAAAAAGGAAAAAAAATGCATTTTTAGATCTAGATTTATCTGGCAAACAAATATTTATGAAAGCATTTAAAATATATTTCATATGAAATATTAGCATAGGAAATACTAATAATAATAATAAAAAAAAAACTGTAAAAAGTAATATATGTATCAGCAGCACAAATCTTATGTTTTTAGATCTCATAATAATCTGTTTAATAATGCAAATTTGTATTGCTCTAACATAGGTTAGCATAGTACATATTCATATGTGCTAACAACAATTCATTCATTGTTTGATTTAATCAACTGAGCATAATCATTTTACATTATTCTAAAATATTTTAAGAAAGAAAACATCCATAAATGATGTCATGAGTTTTTTCATATTTTTGACTCTCCTCCCCACCTTTGTCACACTTCATTTTACCCCCCCCCCCCCTCTTGTCACATGTCATGCTATATTATGTAAATATATACTTACAGTTCAGAAACAAAGCATTACATTTTAGGTCACATTTCAAATTTTATCTTTAAACTTTAACTATGTGTTTTAATGATATTTGAGAGCTGAAAATAAAAATGATTCATATTTTTTATGAAATAAGGTTTACAACAACAACAAAAAATAATTAATATAGAATAGTAAAAGAGCAATGAAAATAGAGAAATGAAAAAGCAATGGAAAACAGTAGTATTTTGCAATTTGAAATGGAGTTACATTATTACATTAGGAACATATTTGGCTTTCAATCTTATCTATATAAACACAAAATATTTTAATTTTAAAATAACTTCATATTTCATAATTTAATCTGCTGGATTTTAATGCATTCATTTTAACCAAAATGTGTGATGTCACATTTCTTTTCACGCCCCCTCCCCACCCCCTTGTCACAAACTGTCACAATTTCATGAATCCCCTCCCCTCCCTTCTTTCAAGCATGACATCTTTTATGGATGGCCCTGAAGCAGGTTTAATAGCAAAAAATATTTTGATGAAGCATATATTGACAACGCATTTCCCAACTTCTTTTTTAACAGTTTAAATAAACATTAAGTTTTGTCAATAAAGTCATTTTAATTGTTGTTTTTTGTACGAATTTCTGAAAATTGCATTATAACTACTAATGATGAAAATGAATGCACTGTGATTATATAGTAGTATTGTGATAAGCAACCAAATGTATCAGAATTTTTTTCAGTTTTGACATGTATGCACATTTTAATTGTTTGTTCTTGTATAGTGATTGTTAAAGATGCTTCAGTGTTCTGAAAGCTCAAAAATTAGTGGTGGTTTGGTTTAGTGTAAGGTTGGAACCAGGGATGTAGTTGTAAAAATAACTGAGGATATATGCTCTAAGCAGAGGGTATATGCTAAAGGCAGAGTGTAGACCCTAGAATGCGTATATTATAGCGTGCTTGAGAAATAGAGGGTATATGGTGTTCTTTCAAAAAATCCAGATGGTACACGGCTTATACCTGCATATACCCTCCACTACATCCCTGGTTGGAACTTAGGTACCTGGATATCATGAATTAAAAATCTTATTAAACAGTGGCAAAATGTTTTTGCTTTTTGCACTCTGTATCTGATGAAATTCCTACTTAATCATTTCAGTGTGCATTATAGATTTAATTAATATATTAAGGGGACTCGGTGCTCTTTGATTTTTTAAAAATTATTATTTAAGTGTTTTAAAATAAATTTGTTGTATATTAATAAAGAATTCAATAAAGGAAAATGATTCTATCATGAAATTATCCAATTTCATTGACAAAATTCGAAAAAATTATCATTTTTTTAATTCTAAGTAAATTTTAAAATGTATTTTCTTGTACAATTTTGAACATTTTTTTAAGCAATTTTTTTAATAAACTATTCAAAGGAGTATGCTGTATAATTTTAAATACCAGATTTATTGTTAGTCAGTTTGGAATAGAAAAAAAAAAAAAAAAAAAAAAAAAAAAAAAAAAAATGTGCAAAGATATGTAAAATTACAATAAAAAACTGAATTTATTTTACATTTTTATGTGTTTAAAAAAAAATTGCTTTTTTTTTTAATCTGATACTTAGTTTTATCAGATAGATGATAAAAAACAAACAAAAAAAGGCAAAAAGAAAAAAAAAAATTAGTCAACTGAACAATATGTTAGCGATAATTTGCATAACATATTAATTGCATGAGTACGCCCTCATCAGTTTTACTAAAAAAACTGTTATTAACAGAAAAAAGCCAGGTAAGATTGACTTACCTTCAATTAGTTTTCATCTCAGGGCAGGCCGTCGCTAGATTCGTATTGTAGTATCCTTATGTGGTATCCACTTGTTATAACGCAAAATTATGAAGACACGAAAAACACTGCACCATTTAGAAAAAAGAATATTATATTAAACTTGGTTAAAAATTTACGGAGCATTCACAAAAAGCTCCTTTCTCTGTTGTTACATTTTGAAATCTGTGAAAAATACAAGAAAAATTATTATTATGTTACAATGAAAAAACAAAATTTATTATTTTAATGTTTATATAGTGAAAGTAATTTAATGTTTATTGATGACAATGTCCTTGATAGTTAATTATCACTTATTTACTATAAATCAATTTCATTATTTGCAGATTATACTCTTTTTGTAAACAACTGAAGGTTATGTTGCGTATGATTACTGTTCTTTCACTTTCGATAAAAGAAAAATTGTTCTTGCTAAAATCATTTCCTGGTTGCTCTTTAATTATGCGATGATTGATGGAAAACAATTTAAGTCTTTTGTTTATTGTTTTCTGTAATCTTCATTTAGAGTTTACATTATAATGTTTTTAACAAACCCCCCCTTAAACTCTCAATGGAGATTATCCAGTAGTTTGAGTTTGTTTCTATTTTCTATGTATTCAGGTTTGGGTTCCGGTTTTGTAAGGATGTCGGCAATCATTGATTTGCTTGGACAATAATGTAGTTGGATTATTCCGTTTTCTTTAAGCTGTTTAATTACATGATACTTGATATCAATGTGCTTTGTTCTGTTGGAATATTTTCCAGATTCTGTCATCTTTATGCAAGAGATGTTATCTTCGAAAATAGTAATTGGCAATTGTTGTGGTACGCCAAGATCTTCTAATAATTTTAATAACCACGTCAATTCTTGGGTAGCACTGGCCGCTGCTACAAACTCTGCTTCTGCAGAGGATTGTGCAATGCAGGTTTGCCTTTTCGTGATCCACATTATAGGATTTTTTCCTAGTAAGAATAAATTTCCTGTAGTTGACCTTCTTGTCTTTAAATCACCCCCCCAATCCGAATCACTATATATTTCCAAGATCGGTGGTTCTTGTGTGCTGATAACCAAATTTAGGTTTTTTGTTGAATTTAGGTATCGTATAAGTCTTTTGACTCCTTTCCAGTCCGATTCGGAGGGGGTTTCGTTTTTTCTGCTTAAAATGTTTACAGCTACAAGTATGTCTGGTCTAGATATCGTGGCGATGTATAACAATGCACCTATTGCTTGACGGTATTTCGTGTTGTTTGGCATTTGTTTACCTTCATCATTTAATCGCTGAAATCCTACCTCCATTGGAGTGCTGTATGGTTTAGATTCTGTTAAGTTGAATTTTTTTGCTACTTCTTCTATCTTTGCAGTTTGATTCAGTTTGAATCCATTCTGCGTTTTTTCTATTTTTATTCCGAGGTAGTTGTTTATTTCTCCTAAATCTTCAAGAGTATATTCTGTTTTCAATTTATTTATTATATCTTTTATCTGGTCATCATTTCCTGCAATGAGTATATCATCGACATACACTATGATGTAAATACTATTTTCCCCTTGTTTTTGTATGAATAAACAAGTGTCTGCTGTACTTTGTGTGAAGTTTAATTCTTTAAGTGTTTGGGTAATTTTTATATACCAAGCTCGTGCTGCTTGTTTTAGGCCATAAATTGCCTTTTCCAATCTACACACTTTGAAAGGTTCTTTTGTGTCTATGTATCCTTCAGGCTGAGACATATATACCTCTTCTTCCAGTTCTCCATGTAGGAAAGCTGTTTTAATGTCAATGTGATGTATTTTTAACTTATGATATGCTGCGGCAGTTAAAAAGCTTCTGAGTGTCGTGTGTGACACCACTGGCGCATATGTTTCGTCATAGTCTATCCCGTATTTTTGTCCGTAACCCTGAGCTACGAGCCTAGCCTTGTATCTTTTTATTTTTCCAAATTCATCATATTTTGCTTTAAATGTCCATTTTGATCCGATTACTTTAGCTCCTTGTGGTGGATGCACTAATGTCCATGTTTTGTTTTCTTTAAGTGAATTTATTTCCTCTCGCGTCGCATCGATCCAGTTCCTTTTTTCGTGTGGGTTCTCAAGATTTATCATTTCTTGCCAACTTTTGGGCTCATATATTGGATTGTGCCGGACTGCATAAGCAAATCTGTCCGGTGGTACTCCTTTGTTTTCCCTTTCGGATCTTCTAACGTGTTGTGTTTGTAAAGATGTGGATGGTGTATCCGTATCGATGTTTTCTGGTGTTAGATTTAGTTCCATTACATTTTTTTCCTTCTGCTGAGCCTGTTTTTTGATTTCAGACTTTGAATCATTTGTGTTTGTATTTTCATTAGTGTTTGCGTTATCTATTTTGTTTTCGATAAATTTTACTGATCTAGCTAGTATGACTCTTCCATCACTGGTGTAGATTCTGTACCCTTTAGAGCGATTGTCATATCCGACGAAAGTGCCCTTTTCTGCTCTATTATCAAGTTTTCCTCGTTTAAATTTATGTATATAGGCATATGCGGTACAGCCGAAAACCTTTAAATATTTTATGTTCGGTTTTCTACCTAGCCAAAGTTCATATGGTGTGGTGTTGATGGATTTAGAAGGTAGTCGATTTTGCAAATGGTTTGCGGTACATATGGCCTCTCCCCATAATTTATGTGGGAGATTTGCTTCGTTTAGCATGCTCCTAGTCATATCCAGAAGCGACCTGTTTTTTCTTTCTGCAATCCCGTTCTGACTTGGAGAATATGGGACGGTAAGTTGGTGTTCTATGCCATTATACTTTAGGTACTTTTCAATTTCGTCATTTATATATTCGCCGCCATTGTCGGATCTGATCGCAGTTGGCATTTTACCAAATTTATTTTTAACTGTAGCGATGTATTCTTTTAATTTTTCAAACGCGTCACTCTTATTTGACATTAGGTAAATTATACAAAACCTCGAAAAGTCATCGATGAAAGTGATGAAATATCTTTTCCCCCCTATAGTGGGTGTGTTTATAGGGCCACATACATCAGTGTGAATTAATTCTAGTCTTTCTTTGGCTCTATATGCTCCTGATTTTGGGAATGGTGTTTCGCTTGTTTTTGATTGAATGCATACCTCACATACATTGTTGTGTTTACATTTATTTATCGTTACACCGCTTACTAATTCTTTAGACACCATGTTTTTTATTGTGTCGTAATTTCTATGGCCCATTCTTCTGTGCCATAAATCTATACAATTTGCATTTGTGCAATTATACGTTACATTTGTGTAGTAGCTACTATTTTCATCTTCATTTACGTGTATTTCATACAAATTGTTTTTTAATTTACCTTGGAGTATTGTTTCACCTTTGTGTGTAATGTTGCACCTATCCCTTTCAAAATGTACCTGGCATCCGTTTTTTGTTGCCCTGCTAACTGATAACAGATTGGTTTCAATATCTGGTACGAACAGAACATCCCTTAGTGTTACTTGTTTATTATTTTTTCCGGTTTGAATAACAACTTCACCTGATCCATATGAAATCAATTTGCTACCGTTTGCTACAGTGACATTTGTTTCAACATTGTTTGTTATTTTTGTAAACATTTCTTTTGAGTTTACGATATGGCTGGAACTTCCGCTATCTACAATAAAGGTTTTTTTGTTATCAGGTTGCTCTGTAAGTAAGGCTACATCATTTTTTTCATATACAGCATTTTTTCTGCCTTCAGTGTTTTCTTCAAAACATAGCGAAGTGGAATGGTTTTTAGTTTTATTTTGCTTGTTTTGAGTGTAAGTGTTATTATTTTTCCCTTTTAGGAACCAACATTCTTTATTTGTGTGGTTTTTCATTTTACAGTGTGAACAATATTTGTTCATTCTTTTATGATCAGAGTTGACAGATTTTCCTTGAGCTTTATATGCTCTGGTGTTATTTTCTGAATTTTCAGAGCTTTCCGTTCGACGGATATATTCATCCGTTAATTTATTTTTTATAAATAGTACTGTAAGTTCAGGTTCTGGACGGGCCTCAAGAGCCGTCACTAATGTATCGTAAGAAGGGGGAAGTGAACACAATAGTAATGCGGAAATATGGGAATCTGTGATGTTTTCTCCTATGGCAGATAGTTTATCCACAATTTCTAGAATTTTAGTAATGTGGGCTATCATGTTACCACCTTCATTTAGTTTTGTGCTGTACAGTTTTCTTAATAAGTACAGCTTGCTGGAGAGATTGGATCTCTCATGAATTTGTTTTAGAGTGTCCCATGTTTCCCGCGCCGAATTCAAATTTTTAACGTGTACTATTTGACTATCTTCAATACTGAGATTAATTAACGCTCTGGCTTTCCTGTCTTTTTTGGCCCAATCTGTGGTTATGGGGGTTGGAACCTCTTCCGTAATAACTTCAATTAAGTCTTCACGAATCAACAGCATTTCAATTTTAAATCGCCAATTTGAGTAATTATTGGCATTTAGTTTTTCAATTGTTGTGCTGTCTTTTACAGTAGCCATGATATTGTTATAGAAAAGTTTTTTTTTTTTTTTTCTTTAGAGTTTGCTAAATTGTTTAATTATGGACTGCCTGACCTGATTTTGTTTTTATTTCTGTCTCATTAATCAAATTGTTAGCGATAATTTGCATAACATATTAATTGCATGAGTACGCCCTCATCAGTTTTACTAAAAAAACTGTTATTAACAGAAAAAAGCCAGGTAAGATTGACTTACCTTCAATTAGTTTTCATCTCAGGGCAGGCCGTCGCTAGATTCGTATTGTAGTATCCTTATGTGGTATCCACTTGTTATAACGCAAAATTATGAAGACACGAAAAACACTGCACCATTTAGAAAAAAGAATATTATATTAAACTTGGTTAAAAATTTACGGAGCATTCACAAAAAGCTCCTTTCTCTGTTGTTACATTTTGAAATCTGTGAAAAATACAAGAAAAATTATTATTATGTTACAATGAAAAAACAAAATTTATTATTTTAATGTTTATATAGTGAAAGTAATTTAATGTTTATTGATGACAATGTCCTTGATAGTTAATTATCACTTATTTACTATAAATCAATTTCATTATTTGCAGATTATACTCTTTTTGTAAACAACTGAAGGTTATGTTGCGTATGATTACTGTTCTTTCACTTTCGATAAAAGAAAAATTGTTCTTGCTAAAATCATTTCCTGGTTGCTCTTTAATTATGCGATGATTGATGGAAAACAATTTAAGTCTTTTGTTTATTGTTTTCTGTAATCTTCATTTAGAGTTTACATTATAATGTTTTTAACACAATATACATAAAAGTTTTATCATTTTGGATATGCCTATTTGTCGAAGGAGGCTCGCAAAAAAAAAAAAAAAAAAAAAAAAAAGGCGATATTTTCATCATTTTTTGCTAAATGAAGGGTACCAAATTCCTTTAATTTATGCATTTATTTTTATTTATTTATTTATTTTTTTGGCTGAATATTAGCAAAGATATACCTCATTTTTAATTTCTAACTTTTATAATTTCTACAGCCTGAGTACTTTTATTATTATTTTGTTCTAATGTGAACTTTGAGATGTTTCTGTACTGTCAAATTGTTAAGTTCATATGTTATCTATTTGATTTTGTTTTTGTTTGAGTTAGTTAAAATATCAAGATGTGCTATGTATATATATCTTATAGGAACAAATTTTTTGCAATTTTCTCGTTGTACGTGAATTGGTATTTCTTCCATTTTTTATGGTATGTAATTAATGATAAAATGTCATCAAATCTATTTTGTAGCTTTCTATCATGTCAGTATTTTTATCTATAAGATTTTTAAAATCTTATTGTAATTAATATAATTAGCTAAAAAATTTTCGGGTAAACATCTTTATAAATGTCTTGATCTCTGTAAGTAAAAAAAAATTACATGGAAGAATTATAATATTTAATGTTATCTTAATAAAAAATATTGCAGTTTATGATCATGTTATGCAAATCCTGTATCAGTGTTTTTACATTTTTTTCTCTAATTTTCACTTTATTCATAGGCAATTCAGATTAAAAAGATATCTAAAAATTGTCATTGCAATAGTTAATAATATGTTTTTTTATAGATGAAAAAAAAATGATAATTTGAAAAATATAAAATTCTAAATATTGTATATTTTTTCAATGATTACTTTAGGGGTATTTTTTATTGGTACATTCTATCTTTCTAGACCTAGACTAAAATTATATTTAAAGTATTAAAAAATTAAAAAAAAAAATTATAGATGTTAAGTTCTTAATAATACTAAATGTAATTGTAAAAAATTTCTTTACTTTTCATTCTTTCCTTTTTTGTCATGATTTTTAAATAAATTGATCAAAAAGCTGTATTAGTAAAATTTGATTTTAGAATTATGGACAAATTTTTAGCTGTTTTTGTTATTCAATACAAAAAATAAATAAAAAATTATATGATGTAATTTGATTGATCAATGCAAAGATCAATTTGATTGATAGAAAGTAGCATATCAATAATTATTTTATTTTATGTTGGATTGTGGAATAATTAAATTCTTTATCATGAAATTAGAGAGTATTATGATATTGCACACTTTTTACACTCTTATAGACTACTATTTCTGGAATTAATGTTTAAATTACTATTTAGGGAACATTTTAGCAATTCTAAGCTACTAAAACAAATATTTTTTGCTTTTACTATATAAAAACGTTTTTGTTACTTCAATTTAAAAATAAAATAAAAAATCACATCATATAGTACAAAGTAGCATGTAAATAATCATATTATTCTATATTGAAAAATGGGATGATTAAATTCTTTTTATAGAGTAGTTAAACCGTATGCAGTAAACTTACTCAAATCCAGACAGCTCGGGACCAAAGGTTGTTCAAATTTTCAAATTTTGCAGATTTCTGGTCATTGCTTTGTTTACATTTTTCAAACAGTCATTTGAATATAATAATGTAATCAAAATTATATTGAATGCTTGCAATATAGTAAGATATTAAAATAATTAAGTAGAAAAAAAAACTAAGATGATAAACGGTAAGATAATTAAAAAAATTATTAAAAGTAACAATCAAGTAAATAATAATGCATAATTAAATATGCATATTTATTGAAGGTGATATACATTTCCCTTGAATTATTTAATGAAATTTTACTCATAAAGATAACCAGTTAATTCATAACAAAATCATAAAGAAAAGAAGTTTTGTTGCAGGTTTACCTAGGCTTGTTATAAAAAAAGCTTGATTAATGCATAAACATTTTTAGTTAAAAGTGATTGCCAGTGATATATGTATGTATTACAAATAAATTTATATTTCCTTCATGAAAAAGTATGCATTCAGTTATACCATTGAGGTTTACATATAAAACTACCTACACAATGATATAAAATTAAAAAATACTGTAATTTTCACTTACAAGGAAATCTTTTTTGGTGTTCCCTGCACCTGGCATCTGGACCTGGAGCATTTTGCAGCCCTATACATAAAAGTTAGAGAGAGAATCGGTAAAAATTATTTGTTAAAATCATGTTTTATGTATTTTTTTTTATATTTTAAATTTTTTATCAAATTTTGATTTGTTTTCTTCATGCCAAAAGTGAGTTAAGCTATCAAATATGGCCCTACAAATTTTTCACATGCTTTATTTTGGGGCTGCGATCTGGTAACCCTAAATCAGTTAGGGTTACCAGATAACTTTACTTTTAAAAATGTGCCAACTTTCTCCCTGCCAAAAATGTGTCTATAATGTCAAAATTTTTCAAAACCAAATTCGTAAGTGTTTAAAGGAATTTAAAAATTTTTTTTTCATTGTTAATAATCTAATAAGAAGCCTTGAAAGTAGCATTTTTAGAAAGTTATGCTGAAGCGAAAAAAAAAAAACGATTTTTTTTTTTTTTAAATTCTCAAACTTCCTTTAGCTTTCCCTAGGGCTTTAAAATGCACCATGTCTAAATGCTAGATGCGAGCAACATAAAAAAGCTCCCTTGTTAGATATGAACAAAAAGTTTCATTGTTTACATTTGTGATGATGTATGGATTTGAGGGAGTCTACTGCATTACGAAATCAAGGTGTATTGTTTTTCACTTTCTATATTCTTAAAGGCTACTATTTCTGCAACTTTTATTGATATTTAAGCTACTATTTAGGTAAGCATTTTAGTGATTTTAGACTACTAAAACTAATATTTTTGTTGTACTTATTCTGTATGAAAAGCATGTGGTTAAGAAAAAAATAGTATAAATAAGAGTTGTCCATATCATGTATATTTTGATATTTAGAATATTTGCAATTATTTTTTTGTATTGAAAAATAAATATGTGTATGTACTATTTTCTCCTCTTTGAAGAAATAGAACTTATACAAAATGTTGCTTTAGTTTTATTTAGTCTTCCATAATTCTCTTGTATGTATTTTTACTTTGCAGAAAAAAAAGAAAAAAATAGAATTGAACTTATAACAGTTAGATAATTCATTAATATGTAACAGAACATATTTCTTGAATTTCTATAAATATTCATTCTTTTGCATGTTGGAAATATTAAAAAATTAGAAATAAAAAAGTTTGAAATTTTATAGTTTTTCCATATTTGAGCATTTTAGTGATAATTATATAGTCTTGTAAGAAATTTTTGATAAAAATCTCTCAGCATTATTTACATACTTATTTAAGTCACTATTTATTATAATAATATTGTGTATCTTATATTTTTGTAAATAAGTGTGTAATTTTTGAATTCTTATGTATTGGCTGATGAAATGGAGAATAAAAGTAATATTTCTGATTACTGTGGTTGTTCAATAAAAATCTATATTGCTAATATTTTTATCACTGGTAAAATTATACTTTTGAATACATTGTAAATGATGGAGTAGCAATAGAACACTTAATAATATTTAAGACTAACATAAAATAATTATGAGAGTAATTAACCCCCTGACCACTGAACAAAGGGGTAAAATTGTAATGTTGTCGTTTTAATAATTTCTTTAAAATGCTACAAAGAGGTGTTTTTTCTAATATGATATATATGAAAAATTTTTACATATAGGCATATAAACCTTGAGAATATTAAACATAACTTATTATTATTAATTTTTTAATGGATAATACTTCTATTGCAGTGAAACCTACAGCTTAGTGAACAGATATATCATTTCACAGTGGTAAGACAGTTAATTATTCACATTGAATGATTAATTCAATGAATTACTGTAGGTCACTAAATAAACTATTGTATACAATAACTGTTGCTTAATAAAATCATATTCATTCTGAGCGAAATTGATTTTAATAAGTGGCTGATTTTTATATACGGCAAATATTCTGGAACCCAAAAATAATAATGGTGCCTTGAAAACTCTAAAAGAAATGGCAAAATGTGATATTTAATGACATTAACAACAGAATTGATTATTTTTTGTTCAAAATTACTTAATAATTCATACAAAATAATAACAACCATACATATAAAATTAATAAATATTTACTAAATATAAAATTAATTTAATTACGCACTATTACTTACCTTTTTGTTAAAAATTAAATGGTGCTGTGTTTGGTCAGATCAATCAAACGTTCAACATTTTTAACAAGAGAGAAATAGTGACTGTACAGTTCATGTTCGGCACTCCGATTCTCTAGTATACTTCTGAGTGTATATTGTATAAAGCGCTTTGCGCACATCAGTAGCAGTGGATGGAGGATCTGTCTCTTCGTCTAAATCAAAATCTTCATTTTCATTAGCTGATCTGCTTGAAACCTACGAAGACAAGACCTGCTCCACTATTTCTGTGTCTGATATTTCACAGGAGGTTGGGAGATTTTCCTTAATTTCAACATATTGGAAGAAATCTTTATCAAATTCTTTCTCACATTCAGAGGTAGAGGCAATTTCTTGTGACTCTTTTGATTTAAATCCGCAAGCCCAGAAGGAATTTTTTTATTGTGTCTTTTGTCACACTGTCCCAAGATATTTAATGTAATATATTGTATCCAGCATACTGATAGATTTTGCTACAGAGCTTACGGAAGAAGACACTGTTGAATCACGTTTTTCAATTTCTGTTACTGCCTTTTTGACTAATTCCTTCTTATGATAAAATTTAAAGGCTTTGATAATTCCCTGATTAAGTGTGGTTGCATAACATGTATTTTTTAAGTTCAAGGAACATTTTTTTAAAATGTACTTCAATGCTAAATCTGGAGGATGTGCAGTGCAATTGTCCATAACCAAGATTATATTTTGTCCTATGTATATTTTGTATAACCTAGATTATATTAACTAACCAAGTTTTTTGTCCCATTGCATAAGAAAACCTGTGAAAATTGAAAATGCCATACATGTGCGGTAGTAACAGAAGTCTAACTTTTTAAACAGCATCATTTCTTACTTCCTCCAATGACTAAACCTATTTTAATGATAGACGAGCATCATGTTGCTCGTCAAAAATTACACATTGTTTCATTTTCTTGCATCCTTTACTGTTTTCTGTTTTAAATATATGATTGTGTTCTGGTAAAGCCCAATAAAAGAGCTCTGTTTCATCAGTGTTAAAGATTTGAGAAAGATCATAGTCTTTAAACAAATCTGGTAAGATTTTTGCTTTCCAATAATCTGAAGCATTCAAATCTGCGGGCTGCTTTTTGCCGTGCAGTTTGCGATTAACGGTATTGTTTCGTTCTTTCCATCGTGACAATCAGCTATCAGTGGGTCTAAAATTTTCGACACTCTTCAACTAAGCGAACTGTCCTGCTTTCTCGCACAAATTTCTGCGAGAAATCGAAACTTTTTTCAACCTGTCATTTTTAAACCATTCTAAAAGTGCTGAATCGATGTCTTCTGCTTTCCCTTCTCGCTTTCGTTCGTGTCTTAAATTTCCATTTGCTGGAATTTGAGACTTAATATTGTCTCTGTTCTTAAGCAAATTGCATAAAAGCAGAATTGGAAATCCCTAGCTTTGATGCCGTTTTCCTTTGGTTACATTTCGGTAAGTTATCATAATTTAAAATTTTGCTCTTTTCCTTCAAGCTTAATCCTTTCGTTTGCACATCTCACACATTAACAAAAATTTTTCCAAAAATTAAAAACGTAATTATATTCTGAAGTAATTATTTTTTTTAATTACCAAAAAAAAAAAAAAAAAAAAAAAAAAAAAAAAAAAAATAATAATAATAATAATAATAATAATAAAAAATAAAGCCTGTAACATGATCATTGCAACAACATTTTTTGAAATAACACATTGCATTTATAATCTTTCAAAAAATGCATTCGTTTATCTTCTCTCCTATACATGTACCTACACCTTACCCCCATTCCTCTTTAATACCCCTTTTATGACTGCATTTCACGGCTGAATGCTAGCAATAAATTGCACACGCATTTATTAATTTTTCCTGCTTTGATGATTTTGTTTTTCCTAATTAATTTACAATTAATCTTCAAAATCCATCCATGACATCATCCAAAAAAGTAAAGAAATAAATTACTTAATTTCTTATTTTATGTTTTCCTAGGGTTTGTTCAGTGCACGTCGCGCTCGTGCTCAGAAGATTTTACATGGAGTAGATCTCATTGAAGAAAGGAATTAAAAAAAAATCAATTATTGAATTATTTTTGTGATTTAAAACAGTTAAAATCAACGACTAATTTCTTTATCCCTCCAAAACGTGGTTTTCGTAACGGAAATACATACCTGTGTTCACTCGGATAAAATATAAACTGTTCTAAAATTAAAAATATTCTTCATATAAAATTTTAATTTCTTTTTCGATTTCAGTATGAATAGAGATTTTAAATATTCGCAATTTGTTTGGAAACATCTATGGTCCCGAACAACGCTGGGTAGATCAGCTAATGCATTCATAAAACATATTTTTTTACCATTCTTTGATTTTCCTTCTTAGAAATACGTTTTTAGTTTTCATTTATTTGAATTAATTTTTAAAAGAAGTAACATGCAATTATAAAGCTTCAAGGATATTATGACAAATACTTTTCTTTTTCAGATTGTTACATTCCTGCGTGAAAAATGCGAATAATAAAATGATTGCTCAAGAAGAATTCAAAGAAATTAAATAGCCAAAATTTATATTCATATACAGTCGGCTCTCGTTAATTCGAAGATTTCTCATATTGAAATTGATATATTTAAATTTCTATGAGTAATAAAGTTATGAAACTTCGTGCATTATTTTTTAGTAACTTCTTTAAATTATTATTATTATTATTTTTAGAATTTTCAGTTTTGAGAAAGCATTTTGCAAATATGCTTCTCGTAATATTAAAAAATACTCATATATATATAGGAATATTCTATCTCAGATGAGTACTATAACAATAAACAAGTTGGAAATTGCACGTAA
The DNA here is from genome assembly GCA_964019185.1 of Maratus speculifer. NCBI lineage: Eukaryota > Metazoa > Arthropoda > Arachnida > Araneae > Salticidae > Maratus > Maratus speculifer. Next base: position 55,605,321 of record OZ025292.1, on the reverse strand, counting down.
AGCGTAACAAATGAGGTGCGTTCGTTGATAACGAAATTTTAAAATATTCAGATCTTGCTGATATACTAGAGCGTACTTTGGATACAGTATAGTGGTCGAGACCTTTGTGTTCCTGTAAATATGCAGGGAGTAATTCTTATTATACTTCATTAACGTATATCTTATTCATAAAATGTGAAGTAGTTTATTATAATTAAAACACCCCCCAAACAATGTTTCGCCGTATAACATTATTTAGTGGAATACATTTGTGTGGCCCTGTAATTTAATAATAAATATTCTTTGCATCACAGATTATACAAAATGTATTTTTAGTACATATTTCATAGATTCATGTTGATTCCATTATATTCAAATGAGTGTAACACCATTAAAATGCATTTGAAACTTTTTTCCCCATTGACCGTAATGTAACGGAATACTTTTGATTGTCCCTGTAATTGATCTATCCATACGATTTTCATAAAATTTGAAATGACTCGACAAAATTATGCAATAAATATACGTTTTAAATTTCAAACGATTAAAATGCATTTGAAATTTTTTTCCCCATTGACCGTAATGTAACGGAATCCTTTTGATTGTCCCTGTAATTGATCTATCCAGCCAATTTTCATAAAATTTGAAATGACTCGACAAAATTATGTAATAATTATGTATTTTAAATTTCAAACGATTCGGTTGGGTGGTTTTTTCGTTGTTATATGCGGACGGACAGACAGACAGACAGACGGACGGACTGAGCGACAACAATAGGTGCTATGTATTTACATAATTACGAACGCACCTAAAAACGACAATTAACACTGCTTAAAAAACAGTTTCAGCATATAAATAAATTGAAAAGGGGAAAAAACAGTTTCTGCAATATGGGCACATAAAAATATTTGATTCTAATGATCTATTTAAAAATGTGGACATCAAAGATTTACAAAAAAAAAAAAAAAAAAAAAAGACATTGGTTTACAGCAGGGTTCGAAAAATAGCGTTCCCGGGATCCCGGGGAACTCTGAAATCCTTTCTGGAAACGTATATTTTTTCACTCAACTTCCCGGCCGGGAACCTAACCTTTCGCCGTGTCCACCAGCGATGCCGCAGATGCATTACAAAGCATAAATTATGCAAAAAATCGGAGAAGAGACGCCAAAAAAAAAAAAAAAGCTCTTAAGCGGTCTATGGGATGTGTAGTTTCGTCAAAATATTACGAGAAAGACCCGAATTTCTATACAAAGGGTTGCTGGAAGAAACGCAAATTTCATCAAAGGATCGCAAAAAACGGCCTATTTCGTCAAAAAATCTTGGAAAAAAGACAGGGTTTTGTCAAAATATCGCGATAAAATGGCAGATTTTATTAAAACATCGTGATAAAATGGCATGTTTTATTAAAACATCGCGGTAAAACATCAGACATCATTAAAAAAAAAAAAAAAAAAAAAAAAAAAAAAAAAAAAAAAAAAGACGAATAAATGGCAAATTTTGTTGAGAAATCATGAAAAGAGGCAAATTTCATTCAAAAATAACCTAAATCACAACAGATTTTGTGGAAAAATCGCACAAAACAACGCAAATTTCCTTAAAAAAATCGCAAAAAAGACAAAAATTCTTATTTTTTTTTTTTAAATAACGACATATTTCATTAAAACATCGCGATAATCGATAATCGCAAAAAAACCTGCATCGCGATAAAATCGCGAAAAAAACATCGCGATAAAATCGCAAAAAAACCTGCCAAATTTCGTTAAAAAAATTGCGAAAAACGACAATATTCGTCAAAAAATCATGAAAACAATAAATTTCGTAAAAAACCGCTAGAAAAACGGCAAATTTCACCCAAAAATACCAAAATAGCAACAGATTTTGTCAAAAATTCACGAAAATGGCTCAAAACTTTTCAAAAGATCGCACGAAACAAAGCAAATTTCATTAAAAAATTGCAAAAAACGGCAAATTTCGTAATTTTTAAAAGAAAAATGATAGGTTTTATTAAAATATCGCGATGAAATGGCAGCTTTTTTAAAACATCGTGATAAAACGGCAGATTTCGTTAATAAAAATCGCGAAAAAACAGCAAATTTCGTCAAAAAATCGCGAAAAACAACAAATTTCTTCGAAAAATGCTAGAAAACTGCAAATTTCGTTTAATAATACCTTAAAAACAAGATTTCGTCAAAAAAGCGCGAAAATAGCCCAAGATTCCTCAAAAGATTGCGCGAAACAATGCAAATTTCATTAAAAAAATCGCAAAATCGGCAAATTTTGCAATATATATTTTTTAAACGATAGGTTTTGTTAAATTATCGCGATAAAACGGCAGCTTTATTAAAACATCGCGATAAAACTGCAAACTTCGTCAAAAAATCGCGAAAAAACGGCAAATTTCGTTAAAAAATCGCGATAAAACGGCAAAATTCGTTAAAATACTCGTACATAAATTTTTCTGGGAACTTGCACTTTTCATCAGGGAACCTATATTTTTCATGTAGATTCCTAGCTACATGAAAAAACTTTAAAATTTTTAGAATTTTCGAACCCTGGTTTACACTGTTAAAAATCTTGTCCTAGTTTGAACCAAATTCAATGCTCAATAGTTGCCACTGTAAGATGGCAAAACCTTCAACCAATATTTGTAGCTCCTTTTGAAGCATAGTTCCAATAATTAGAACGAGGTTGAAATAGGAAGCTCCAAAATGTCGGTGCGAGATTTCACTATCTTATGGTGGCACGTATTGAGCATCAAAATTTGGTTCAAACCAGAGAAAAATTTTTAACAGTGTATTTTTTAAGAATACAAATCGAGATTAAATTTAAAGGATTATATTTCTGTTAAATTCTTTAGAATTATATTAAGTTTTTACTTTGCTTCATAATTATATTATACTAGCAACACGTAATAGTTTAAATATTCCAAGTGATATTTATATGTCTAATTTTCATCAGAAGAAATTATAATTTTAGGAATAGTTCAAAAATTACCATTTAAGGCATAATTTGGCTAAATTCCATTATTACACTGCATTAGCCAGAAATGAGACTTACATTAATGCGAAGAAATATAGCTAATACTAAATAAATGGTAATCTAGAAGATATTTTGAAATTTTTATGCTCAAATCTTAGGCTCTGTTTAATATTTATCTGAGATATTGATTTTTTTAGAAACTGTCTTAGTAAGCATTTACATTTCAAAATTTACAATCATTTCAAATTCAGAGCTTCTTGGCCTATATAATGGTCGATAGTTTCTCTAGGGTTAATTGCTCCAACATAAAATTCCTATATTGAAATAGAAACTGTCACCATTAATTTGCCAACATTAATTTTAAAATCTGTTTAGTATTTCCTAATATTCCATAGAAATGTAATTTAGAAAGTTTTTAAAGGTTTTTTTAGACCTTTTGTTGTTCCTGGCAACCCCACGTGATAATAGCAACGGCATAAAAAAAGCCTGTGTGTAGAATCAGAGATTGTCACCATTGATGAACGTTTATAATCGGTTTATTATTTTGTGAGATTACATAGAAATTGTATTTTTAAAAAAATACAATTTCTATGTATGCTTTCGCTCCTTTTCTTTCCTTCACAACTTTTAAATTTCGAATTAACAGCTTTCCAGAAATCACAGTTTAGAATGTCTTTTGATACAACTTTGAAGCTACAGGGACTTCAGCACAGCAACCAGGTCAAGGACGCAAAGTGACTAGTCAGCAACAAGTTGACGAAGTTGCAACTGTTATCAGGGCCGTGCTTAGGACTTTGGCGGCCCTGGACGAAATATATTTTGGCGGCCCTTTTTTCCGAAATTTTTTAAACGGGTATAAAATGTTATTAACTGTACAAAATGTATCCCAAGAGTGAAAGTAGAATGAACTTTTTAATACAAAAAATTGAAAAAAAGAGATCATAAAAATTATTACCAACGAGTCAAATTTCTCTTCCACATCAGTATTTATAATAATCCTTTTAGTTTAACATTTTTTGGCTTTTCATGATAAATTGCAGTTCATTTTAATTTATAGATTTTATCATCATAAATCGCACGTAATCTATATCTATATTATAAAGAGGTAAAGTTTGTTTATATGTAGGGACTAATGTCTGGAACTATCGAACCGATTTAAAAAATAATGGTACCAAAATGATAGTGTTCTTTAAAAAAACGTTCTAGAAATGCACTGAAAAACATTTTAAAAACGTTCAATATAGAGATTTTTAAACAGTCTTGGGAAGTAACGAACCGATTAAAAAAATAATAATGTCAAGATGATGGTGACAGTCCTTGGTTCCAACATTGGCTATATTTTATGTTGGCATCAATACCCCATAGGAGGCAAAAAAAATTCTAAAGATGGAACTTTTATATTACTGAAGGACCTAGAAACATAAAGTTTGGCTTGTTAGTTATTTATAAGATATAAATGATCTCAAAGAGCTTTCTCCAAAAATACAAAATTTAAAAGCGGTGAAAATGCGCGAAAAATGTTCTAAATTGCAATTTTTAATCCATTTCGGAAGTACGGGCCAATTAAAAAAAATATGATGTCAAAATGATGGTGATAGTCCTTGCTCCAACATAGGCTATATCTTATGTAGGTGTCACTACCCCAAAAGGGATGCAGGAGCAAAAAAGGTCTGAAAAGTGTTACATTTGCATTACTGTCGGACCTAGAAACATAAATTTTGGGAGTTTAATTACTTATAAAATATAAATGATTTCCAAGGACGGTTTCTAAAAAATATGAAATCTAAAGAGGGTAAAAATGCACGAGATGCGATATAAAAACTTTCTAAATTGAGTTTTTTAAGCAATCTCAGGAAGTAACGAACCGATTTAAAAAATAATGATGTAAAAATGAAGGTGACAATCCTTGCTTTAAGAAAGGCTATATCTTATAATCGATATCGCTTCCCCAAAAAGAGTGTAGGAGCAAAAAAATGCTGTAAAAATGCGACTTATGTCTTACTGAAGGGCCTACACTGTTAAAACTAATGGTGACATATTGCACATTTTAAGGGTGAAAGGCTTGTCTCACTGGTGACACCCCTAAAGGAGCCAAATTGGCACCTTTAATTGGGGTGAAAAGATGGCACCCTTAATCCAGAGTGCCCAATAATAAAAAATTAAAAAATATACAAACCGACTTTTGGCCATCGTTGGGTTCGAACCCACAACGTCTGATTACAAGCTCAGCGCTCTAACCTCTCGGCCATCAAGCTCACCTTCAAAGCCTCCCTGAAATATTCAAATATCCTGAAATTCAAAGGTTGCTTTATATAATAAAGCTCGACAAAAGTTAGCCGAGCGAAGTTCTAAACGAAATTGGGATAGCGTATAGCGGTGATAGTCATCATAGGAAAAAAATTGCTGTGTTAATCCACCAGTGATAGCGAGTTGAAGGGCAAGGATACATGTAACAGAGCATGCGCAAATGACTAAGGGGTGAAAATTGTGCAACGGTATGCATTGAGCAGCACCCTAATTAGCGTGAAACACTCAATGGCACCCCAAACACATTTTCAAGCCCGCGGGTGTCAAATCGTAACACCTTTTCACCCCTGGGCGCCAAATGCAACCGGTTTGTCACCTTTATTTTTAACAGTGTAGAAACATGAAATTTAGCATGGTAGTTACTTATAAGATATAAATGGTCTCTAAAAACATTTCCTAAAAAAATTCGAAATTTAACAGAGGGGGGGGGGGATGAGCAAAAAGCATCTTAAAAACGTTTTAAAGGGCGATATGTAAGCAATCTCAACAAGTATCAAACAGATTCCAAAAGTAAATTGGTGGCGATAGAACCTGTTAAAACGTAACAAACATAAGCTATGTTTTACGTTCGGGATGCTATCAACAGAGGGTTACAGTAGCAAGCAATATTCGAAATGTCAATTTTCTAAACTGTAAAAAGGCCAAATAAATAAAATGTAATAAATTAATTCAAAAACTATAAAACAGACGTTATATTAGGTTTGGTTTATGTCGGCCTCAGTAGAGTGAAAAAGATTAAAGACTTCATGCTTGAATCTTGTGTTAATTTTACCATTTTCTAAAGGAACAGTAAAAATGTTTTATATAGAGAAGATCTCAGAAAATTTCTTTTAATTGTAATAACGATCAACAGCGCCTAGATATGTTTCATATATGTTAACATTGAACAAGGTTTACTGAAAAAATTATCATAATAACTAAAAATATATGAATTGATATGTACTACTTTGAATTCTAACATTTTTATTTTGCCCATTTTCATTTTTTGAAGTTGTATACTAATTTTATGAATTAAAGTAGCTGATTTTCTGCATCTGTAAGAACTTATGTCAGAAAACTGTGTCGTCACTTGTCACAAATTAAATCGATGTTCTCAACAAAATCGCTCAGACAAATTAATATTTTATTTTTTGTGTATTCTTCTTTTTTTCTTAGTGTTCAATTTTTTTAAAAAAAATTATGTTTAATTTTATAGGAAGTGTTAAAATTTTACTCCGAGTTCGTCCGCTTTTAATATATAAAATATTAAATTTAACAGATATTTTAGAAATATGTATTAAATTTAATATTTGAGGGTAGTCCTTTGAGGGAAGTCTTAGTTAAAAACATTTACATGTTGACATTAAAATAGAAAGAAAACATTTTTCCAAATAATACTTGCGAAACACCTTTAAAGACGAACATTACGGCATATTTAAAACAATATATTTAAAATGATTTCGAAAAAGTCCCTTTTTAAATACTTTCCCACAAATTAAAAATAGTTTTATGATTTTGGTTTGCCTGTCCGTTTGTCCGTGCTCTAACTTTCGTAAATAACTTGGATTGCCCTGGAAAACTTTGACATTATTGACGTTTACCCTAGCACGAACCTTATTTCGAATGAAGGTTCTAGCTTGATCAGTTTACTTACAGGGACAGTCAAAGGTTTACCGTTACATTACGGCCTATGGGGAAAAATCGTTTCAAATCAATTTTAAAGATGTTACACCCTGTCAAATATATTAAAAATTATATGAATTTACGACGTGCACTAAAATATGCGGTAAAGAAATAGCTGCATTTACAAGCCCACGCAAAAGAATTCTATTACATAGTAGTAAAAAGGGGATTTGTGTGCGACGTATATATTAGATTATTTCATACATAATAAAATTGATATACGTCGCTGAGACTTAACATAAGTTATACGATCTAATCATGTATAATGCGAAGTGCATAGCATTCGCAGGGCATACAAAAGATTTCAGATAGTATATTCTTTCCGACGTACTGTATATGTTTCCAATGATGGCTGATGGACGGATAAAATGCATTTTAATTATGATATGTGCTTTTAAGTTTCTCTAAATCTATGCATATTATACGGAGTGTATAAGTGCTATAGTTGATATACGGGGTTATACCAAAGAGATCGCAAACTTTACTGAATATGAGCGTAAATTACTTAAAGATGTTTTTTAAAAAGGTTATGCATTTTTATGCTAAACTGCATTCAGATTACTAAGAAATAGTTGAAGAATATGTTATTTTCTTCAACTATTGGCCACGTAACATGGCCACGTATATGCAATGATATACGTGGCCATGTATATATATCATTGGGTAAAATGATTTACATGATCACGCAAAGAACTGAATACATGGACGCCTATGAATGATAATTTCTGAAAATGTAGTTTCAGTAGTTTTACGAATGTTTTAGTTTAAAATAAGTTTTAGCTCAATACTGACATGTCATCAAGGTACTGGATAAACTATAGAGCTGAACAAAAGTATTCAAGTTTGTTTCCATCTATTAGTATAAATTGCTGAAAGAGAAATTTAAACCTGCCAGGCATTTTCTTGCTAAATTAAATTTTCTCATTATATAATAAATATATTACCGACTTATCAAATAAGGGCTGTTCAAAAGTATTGGAATATATTTATTTGGCTGTGGACAGTAACATTATTTCTTTAAATAGCGAAGTTTTGTTAAAGATTTCAGGAAGTGTTCGAAAGTGTTTTATAATTTATGCTTAACGTATGATTTTTTTTACTTGTTATTTATTGTTGCCAGTTTTAAAAAAAAGAACAAATAATATTTTCCACCTTTTTTTTGTTTAAAAATATATCTAGAAGTTGACTTTAAAATAGGTAGAAAACATTAAAACAAATCAATTATTACGTGTGAAACGCATTTAATGGCAACCATTACGACATATTTAAAACAATATATTTAAAACATTGCGTTTAGAATGATTTCTCAGCGTCTAAAAGAAAACTTTTCTTCTATAAGTTATTATAAAAGCTCAATAGACAACAATAATTTTCACTTAGCTATTTTGAACAAGCTAATTTTCAAATGGATGATAGATCTTACATAATCAATCGTGAAAACTGCCGCCAGGTATCGCGACATCATTGACTTCAGCAGAAAAATCCTCCTCGAACTGAAAAATCTCCCAGTAAATAGTCAACAGGAAAGGAATGGAAATCCGATTAGAGAAAATCGCTACTGCTCGTGATGATATAATTCAGTCTTTGATAGTCAGGCCCTTTATTTTAAAACAATACAAATCAGCGTGTTTTTAGAGCCTAAAATATCAGGACAGCAGTTGTGAGTATAATCTGATAGAGGAAATAATTGTACAGTTGATTTCCCCCATATTAATCCAAAATGCAGAACATTGACTGGAGAAGGAATCCCATGTGTCATGTAATTTTATCTTTGTTTCAGAAATGGTTGCCATTGCCTCCATCTTATTTTGTTTCAATAACCTTAAGAGATGTGAATTCCCTACACTTCACATTCAAGCTTCAGTCGGCAAATTTACCAGAGATAAATTGGCAATTAAACTGGGAAAATCTTGAAAATTGTTGGTAAAAAATATACAGTTGTCTAGTCGAAAAACTTTAAATTTTGAAAAACGATGCACTCGGCCTATTCTTTATCAAGTGAAGGAAGTAAGATTTCTAATCAGTACAAAATTCCAAGTTCTTTAGATTAGTAAGTAGTTCTCTCTATTCCCTATGCACAGGTATACATTAATAAAACAAAGTTTAGCTCTGCCCAAGTGTGTGTATGTCAGTCTGTGTGCGATGGCTAGCAGAAATAGGCATGTACGTGGATGAAATATTTGGTAAGGCTAGCCCAAAGTGTCTCATGACACACCGGAAATTTTTGAGCTCGGAATTTAAAAACTCTTATAATTATTAAATTTGTTAATTAAAAACCAAGCTCAATTTCACTTAAAACTTATATGGGTCGTTGCGCGAAATGAAAAGCTTCGGCGCATGATCTAATGGTACATCTATGCATTGGTTGAAAATAAAGAACGGGAAAAGAAAATTTCCGAGGAATTTTTTAATTATGTATTAACTTACATCGTCCAAACCGTTTAATTAACTTTAAAACGCAATACACATTATGAAAGATCGTACTCTTTCTCAAAATGTCTCAAATACTGCAATCAATTAAAAAGAATCTACAACAGTCTTAAAAATTTATAACACTTTTGAAAAATAAATAAACTAGGACTTCCCTAAGAGGGATTAGTCTGAGCGATATTGCTGAGAATACACATTTAATAACTTGCGATAAGTAAAGAAAATGAGATGTTACCTTTAATTGGTCATTCATTGTGATAAAATATGATGAAAATAAGCATATTGAACACATAAGCATAAGCATAAGACACTTAGCCAAACGCAGGTAATAAATCGCCAAATATTGTTCTTTTCGCCCTCTCTCGTAATGCATTTTTTCCATACATTTAAAAAACACGATTTTGAGTCATCTTATTTAAAATTCAAATAAATAAATAAGAGGAAGCAATAATAGCATAAGTCAAAACATTTTATTTCAGCATCAAGGAATTGTATCGTAGTTACACATGTGGAAAAAAGCTGCTTTTGGCCAAAAAACATTGTCTTCACTAAATTTGAATTCGATTAAAAAAAGTATCGTGATTAATTAAAATGTTATAGGCAGAGCTGCCAAGTCTCCGGCATTTTGGATACCGGTATTTTAATACAGAAAATGTTTTATTAAATTGGAACATTCTGCGAATTTAAAAAATAACTTTTCCTATAAGAAAATTCTGTTATGCAATAAGCGGGGGCTTGGCATCTCTGTATAGAAATATTTCGTAATCTACTTTTTTACCTTAAAAGAAGCAACGACCATTTTTCGGGTACAAAAAGTATTGCTAATTGTTCCATTTTGCATACAAGGTACTGATTGTAATATTGATACATCTATGGTGATAAATTTCCAATAATTTTTCAAATCCCATTTATTTTATTAAAAATATAAATCTTTTATTCATTTATTTTAAGATAAATGGTTTTTAACTAATTTCATAATACTTTTGAAATATCACTTTTCATTGGCCATTTTTTTAAAGCATTTAGAAAATGGTTGTTGTTTTCAGTCAAATATAGACTTTGGTCTGTCCGCATTTTATTTTATTATTATTGTTATTTATAAATGGTGGATAAATATTCATACTTAATCCATAACGTACATAATATATGACTCTATTATTACATAAGTCACCTTTTTATTATCATAAAAATTATGTTTTTACTGATTTTTATTAACTCAATAGGAAAAATTTTGTGCTTTGGGCAATAGATGTCCGCATTTCATTTATTTATTTATTTTAACAAAATTCTTTGTATTTAGAAGAATTTTTATTTAAATAGGAAATCCAAATGTCACTGTTAATAAAGACGAAAGTTACAAAACGAGTAGACGCATACTATCAAATATGGAAAAACTACGAATCCAAAAAAGACGTCGTATGAAATATCATCTTTTAAAGCAAAAAAAACGAGGTCTGATTATCGAGCCTACTGATTACGAAATGTGCATTACATAAAAAAAAAATTACTGCAAATATTAATTTTTTTTCTTTTGTGCAGTTTTGGCTTCGAAAGGTGCGCTATGTTGCAAAAAGATATAAGCGACTATGAAAACACACTTGGTAAAATAATAAATTGTTTGTTCTAAAAATATTATAATTTTTTGATTCTTTTTTCTTTTTTTATAACAGAAAATGTTTCGTTTATTCCTTTTTTTTTTTTTTTTTGAAATAAATAAATAACGCGTTATTATAGCATGCTATATGTATCTGGTAATCAAAACGATGTTTTTGCCTAATTGGCATAAAAAATCTCGCTTAACCCGGTGCCTATATCTCTAGTATATTATCTCAAGTATTTTATTTATGTATACTATAATTGTTTTTACATACCACTTACTTCTTCTTGTATATAAAAATAGATAAGTGGTTCCTTTATGCAGTATAAATGGTATAAATCTTTAAAAAATAGCCCCCGTTGCCTCTTTTTGGATCGAATTAAAAAAAATCAATGTCTAATTCCAGTATTGCTCCCAGGTATGCATACATATTCCAAATTTCAAAGTTTTATGCCAAGAGGAAATGGATGAAAAATGGGAAAAGTTGTCACATATGCACCAGCGTACATAATTGGCGTCAAAATGGCATTATTTTACCTGAGATGGTAACTCGGCTGTATTTATTTATTATTTGTTTATTTACTCATAAAATGTTTATTTTATCCGTGCCGAAAAATTAGTGACCAGAATTGACTTCCACACACAAACAAAATATAAGTTAAAAGAAAACATGCAATAAAAATAAATATAAGGGAAAATGATGTCATAAAAGAAACTTTTTATTTAAAAACGTAATTGTTTCTAATTTTCACACGCGAAATATATAAAACATTCTTTTAACGATCAAAAAATGCTATTAAGAGATTATCACAAAATCTCAAAATCAAAGTTTTTATGACATTTTTTTTTTTAATATAAAAAAATAAGTTTTATTTTCCTGCATGATCAAATTTTAAAATGTTTCATTGCATTCAATGTTTCTGAGTGCGTAAATGATTACTATTTACTCCATGTACTGATTCGGTTATCTACGAAAATATCCAGCTCGTGAAAATCACGCACACCAAATTTCTGTGACGTATGCAAATAAATTGTGCTTTTTTATCAGGTTTTTTAATATAACTTTTGAACTATTTGGAATTAATTTTTAAAAGTAGGTGCATTCACCAGATTACCTTCATAGGTACCTATTGGTACAAACAGAATCAAAATCCGACAAGTACTTTTTGAGATTTGCTTGACGAAAGAATTTTTTTGACTTTTAATATCGTTACGTATCTCTGAGTATAAAGACTTCGCTTCGCTCAGACAATTATCTACGAAAATATCCAGCTCGTGAAAATCACGCACACCAAATTTCTGTGACGTATGCAAATAAATTGTGCTTTTTTATCAGGTTTTTTAATATAACTTTTGAACTATTTGGAATTAATTTTTAAAAGTAGGTGCATTCACCAGATTACCTTCATAGGTACCTATTGGTACAAACAGAATCAAAATCCGACAAGTACTTTTTGAGATTTGCTTGACGAAAGAATTTTTTTGACTTTTAATATCGTTACGTATCTCTGAGTATAAAGACTTCGCTTCGCTCAGACAATAAATAAATTTATGAAAAGGCTGTTTTAGTGAAAAACGTTCTTACTCTTATTGCAATGTCTCACCAGGATGCAGTTTTAGAGGTATCGACAAACCAAAAATATGTACTTAAAAGCTGAAACCTTCTTCTAATCGATAATGTAATTGTTTTTAAAAGCCATAATTTTAACCCTTTCTAATGTACCAGTAATTACAAAGACGATATCTTTTCTCAACTTAAAGAAACTAAGCGTCCGTGTTTTAATACAATCTTTTTAGAGCATCCCAATATAATCAGATTTAATTACCTACAAAAATTTTGAAAACTTCTGTCAGTAGAAATATTTCTTACAAAATTAAATTAGTGAAAATTTCGAAAAAATCTGTAGAAAATTGAATGTTTCGCCCCTCTATAGCGCAGTATTAGAGTTTCCAAGAAACCAAAAGTATATTCTTACAGATGATATCTTCTAATCTATAGGGCAACTAAGTTGTATAGTGTATGACTTTTACAATAATTCTTTTAAAATACACTGGCGAACGCAAGTCACTTCGCGCCTAACGGAAACGATATTTCCTTCGTTAAAATTAACTAAAATCCGCAGTTTAATAAAATAAAACGTTGGATATGCATTTTTTACAAAATTAAATATGGGATACCTTGACAAAATCGGTAAAAATCTGAGTGTTTTGTCGCAGTTTCACTCATTTTCGATATGCAAGGACTCTAACAATTAAATTAAGCAGAAAATAAAATGCAAAATAGCAGACACTTTGAATTCAATATTTTTTTGCACTTAAAAATATAAATTTAGATAGAATGGAGTCTTAGGACATAAAATCCTACAAATTCGAGGTCAATTTAAAGGTCATTCATCACGGGCACGGGTTCATCCTGACAAGTCAACTAGATTCTTCATAAAAACTGGTGAAATGTAAAAACAACATCAACTATTTTACGGCCCCAAATTTTAGCGGCCCTGGACAAATGTTTGGCTTGCCCCCCCTTAAGCACGGCCCTGACTGTTATTGTCGAACAGAAGATGGAAAATTGGCAGAGTACCAGCAGCGCTCGTGTAGAATCTCAGCACACGCAGATCCCATGCTTATCGGTGAGGAAGATACTGTATCACATGTACAGTTTTATCCGTACAAAATCTCTTCTATTCAAGAATTGCTTTCAGCCGATGCGGCCACTCTATAGGATTTTTCATTGATATTTTTTAGCATGCATGCAAATTGATGCTAAATGCCATTGTACATTTTATGAAATGATTGAAGCGTATATTTGAACAGTGGCATTAACACCTGCAACTGCCGCATTTGGGCTGCGAATAATCAGCATGCTTGTGTGTTAGAACCTCTCCACTCGCCAAAAGTCACAGTTGTGGTGCGGCTTTACAGCATCTTTTATCATCGGTGCACTGAGCTCGACATATATGTCGAGCTCAGTGCATCGGTCCTTTACTTTTATGAGGAAAATGAACCAGTGACCTGTACCATTACTGCTGCCAGGTACGCAGATATGCTACAGGATTTCACGATTCCACAGCTACTGTATCACAGTACAGCGAGGATGTTTCAATTCTACCCTATTCATGCTGGATTATGCACCTCTCCACATTAGACTTAGGGAAAACGTGTATTGCGGCAACATTTTTTTGACAGCAGAATTATTAGTCATGCATTTCCTACGGCATGGCCACAGAGGTCGCCCGATCACAATCCTTTTAATTTTTGGTTGTTGGAATTTCTTAAATGCGTTGTTTATGAAGGACACGTCGGTATCGCAACGTTGAAAATCGAATAATGTTACAAGTGAGGCAAATTAACTCTGATATCCTGCAAGCGGCAATAGAAAACGCCGTGCATGGTATGCAGTTCTTGGAATGTACCAATGGGGTTCATGTTGAGCCTAATTTGTAAATAAGAAACATTTGTGGTAAATAAAATTGATGTGTACTTAATTGTTTCGCATTTAATCATACATTATTAACATTAATACTTTTGCAGCACCAAAATTGCCATTAGTACGATTTATTTATTTATTTATTTATTTATTTTTTAATTTGAAATTATATAGTCTGTTATGCATGCTCATCAGATTTGGTTATGTTTCGTTCAATACTTTACTCGATAGAGGGCTCTGAACACTTCACGTTAAATAACAACCACCCTGTATATAAAAAAATGAACGAAATTTAACAAACTATCAATTTAAATATTTTTTTTTTAAAATAGCTAAACTTAAAAGTTAAATCCATGCACCAAAAAATTTAATATTCCATGAAGAACAAAGTAAAAAAAATTTCAAACTTCTATCTAAATTAGCAAAAAAGCGTTAGTGTTTATCGCACAAGCAAGTTATAGAATATTAATACGGTGAAAAATCAGTTTAAAGTTTTCATCTGTATAGATAATTACGCTGGATCTATTAACAAAATTCATAATATCTCGCGATATAATTGTCGTACAGGTAAAAATGAGGTGTCAAATTATTCATAATTAAAGAAGCATTCAGTTAACAAGTATTAAAAAATGCTCTGGTGAACAACAAAAAAGGTTAATATGTTTTTAAGTATGAAAAGTGCTTGACAAGTGCTTCTAATTGAGCATGAGAGAGGACAAGGGGTCCCTTCTTGGCTGCAGCTCACTGTCAATGCCAAATTTAAAACAAATCATATTTGCTCTTTTTTCGTGTAAAAGAAATCAGTTACAATTACGATAAAAATGTGTAGCGTAAAGACATAGCCAGAAAAAATGCAGCGTAATTAAACATGAATGTAAGGCAAAATAGTATCAGAAACCCTAGTTGCTGTAGCGTATCATACTCATGCAGTGCCACCAAGCATGCCCGCAGCATAGAACCGCATAGAAAACTGATTTGTAATGCAGTTGCAATGCAGAGTCAACAGTGCAGTTTGCAGTGCAGAGTCAACAGCGCAGTTTAGATGTAAAACAGGATTGAAAATTTTACTAAAAAGAAAACTGAAAGTTTTACGCAATTTTCTTTTACATGGAAAAAGCGCAAATGTGACCTTTTCAAATTTGGCATTGATAGTGAGCTGCAGCCAAGAAAGGATACCTTGACCTCTCTCATGCTCAATTAGAAGCACTTGTTAAACACTTTTTCATACTTAAAACCATATTAACTTTTTTTGTTGCTCACCAGAGCATTTTTTAATACTTGTCATTAAAATTTTTTGATAAAATCTGAAGATTTTTTTTATATTTTGAAAAGCAAAATATTTGCTGCGAAAATTTTACTGTTGTATTAGAATAATTAAGAAAATTATTGCATTGTCATATAAAATACATGATGTCTGAAAAATAAACCAAGGAGTCGAACGAAAATAATTACAGTGCGCTCACAACTTTATTAAAAAAACTGAAACTAAATGCTTCGCAATAAAAGCAAATAATTATGTTTTTCACGTGATTTATTTAATATGAATAAATTATGTTACATACAGAAAGAAATTTATTCATATTTAAACTTTGTGGCAACGAATACAAAAAACTACAGCAGCAAAACCAAGAAACAATATTCAACTGGAGCTGTAAGACACAAATTCGATTTTCTCAGCGATCGTCAAACATACAAAAATTAAAAAAAAAAAAAAAAAAAAAAAAAAAAAAAAATCTATTTTAAGTTTTACCAAAACGATTAAAATAAACCAGAAATGAAGTTAATCCATCCATGTGCGATCGTTAGCTATCGCTTGTTGAATTTTAGGTCTTCATTTTTTCGTTAAAAGTTAAATAAAAACTACAGTAAACTACGATAATTTTTTTAATGCTATCATTTTATTCGTCTCGTCGAGTTCTAGCTTTTGAGAAAAAATCACTGTCGTACGTCAACTCGTTCGCCAGAAATTAAAAAAAAAAAAAAAAGTTTGTATTTCTCATTTCTTAAACATATTATATACCAAACGCTACTGCTTTTGCTATGATATTTATAAAAAAAATCGATATTATGACCAATTTCAAGTGGTGTCCCCTTACTTCATACTGTGTCCCCTTAGAGAACTTGAAAGCATACCTCTAAAGCGGACTTAAAATTTTGTTAAATCATATTATAAATTCACTATTATTATTTCATTTTAGTTTTTTGAGCCTTTTGGCAAATCCACAGGTGTTTATCTCCAAACTATAAGTTACGAACAATGTTTATCCGATAATTTTTGATTGACACACATTTGCAAAAATAATCTTTTTTTCTCACCAAAGTTGATAAATTTAAGAGTAAAATTATCTGCTCAGTCAAACAGCAAAATTTTTCCTAAAATATATTTGGTAACATGAAGTCCTTAATTTTAAATGGATTTTTTCTCTGTGTCATTTTAGCTGTAAGTGTATTTTTGAAGATTTAATTTAATTTATCTGCATGATTACTGGTTGAAGACTTTTTTTTAATAACTAGAATGTTAATTGAATATAGAAATTATCCCATTAATTCGTTTCGACTTATTTTTCTATATTAATTAAACAGCAGAGCCGATATTGTCAAGGATTACCTTAAATATACTTAAAATTATATTAAACTAGCTCATCCGCCTGGCGTTACTCAGGACTGTGATAATAATCTTAAAAGAACCTTAAATTTACCATCATGTTATACCTATAGCTTCAATATACTATATAACTCCAATTTGTTTGAAATACGTGTCTGTGTGTAAATGATCCATGACATATTTTTAAATAATTTTTATTTATTGAATTAAAATTTTCAAATTTTTTGTAATTGTTAACCATATTATTTGCAAACAAAATCACTTGATAAAACTTATCACAGTTAAAAGAAAAAATTTTTCATTAAAAATTTATTAAAAAAGTGGGTTAATTTAAAATCAGTATAATTCAAAATATTATTTGTAGAGTTTCAATATTTTTTCATTGAAATAAACAGAAATATATAAGCTTTAATCTTGTTTCAGCATTTTTAAAACTCTTAATTTATATAAAAATTATAAATATTTAAAGTAAAAATTTAAGAAAAAATGATGTAATTTAAAAAGAAAAAAAATCATATTTTCAAAAATATACATATTTTTTTTTTAAATTTGCTGAATCAAAATTAAAGTAAAACAATTGAAAAAGACATGTTACAAGTTTGAACGATTTATCTCAAACGATTTTTGACTTATATCAATTTAAATACGAGAAATGGTGAAAAAATCCATCATGAAGAAAAACACATTTTCTCAAGAAGTCATTTCCATGACAACCATTGCTTCAAAGCTAGATTTTGAAAACAAATAAAACGAAAAAATTAATATTTCTTATTCTAATTAAAGCAGAATCATGATTTAAACAGAAAATAATTCATTTTAAGCACGGGGAAAAAAAAAAAAAAAAAAAAAAAAAACATGCAATAATTTTTTTTAGAAAATGTTGTGCATCGGACCCCTTTAAAAGAAATTATATTCAGTTTTAAATGTGCTCGAAATAATTACAAAGAAACGGCAAGGTATGTGTATCTTAGAATTGTGTAGTTTTTGTGCTAAAATACTGATATTTAGCTGCAAAAATCATAGGTTTTACACGTAAGTATTTATTTTATTTATTTTCTTTTCACATCAATCAATATCTTAAGTATTTTTTTTCTTTTTTCTTTTCTTTTTCTTTCTTTCTTTTCTTTTCTTTCTTTTTTTTTTACTTTTAAAGTGCTAATTTCATCCTGAAGCCAAATTATACCTGAACCAAACCGATACTTGATCATTAGCTAGGAGGTTAGTATATAGCAGCGGTTCCCAAACTTTGGGCACGCGGAGCCCTTTTTGGTTAAAATTTCTAAGGCGGAGCCCCTGAACTCAACGATACTCTGTGATTTGCAAATTAATGTTTTTTATGGCTATGGAGCAAAGAAAAATCTGCTGGATAAAAATCCAAGTCAGTAATTTCCAACATTGGACCAAGGTTCTCAGTTTGGCCATTTCCTGATGAATTCATGCTAGAAATTTATAAAATCAAATTTTCTATTATATAACCCTTTAACAGTTTTATTTAATGTTACAATTATTGGTCACAATAAAATAAAAATAATGATAAAACCCTCTTTTTTTTATTAAAATATCTATCTTGTATACTGGAGATATTTCGCTCATAAACAAAAAAAAAAAAAAAAAATTATAGTTAAAAAATTGTGATTTCTGAAAGCTTTTATTAACCAGGAAAACAAACTCTTTTTTACCCTAACGATGTTTAAGCAATACTGTTAAGGGGCTAATGACATCCGCATTTAAAATAAAAAAATATTCTTTTTTGATTTCCGGTATTAACTCGGAATTAAAGATCAAAATGGTAACCATGTTTGATTATGCATTGCATTCGGGTTTACGTAAAACTATTGTTATTATTTGTATCACACGTTTTCGCTAGTCCCGTCTACCCATAATAGAATCATGCGATTATGGAATATTTTTCGTTCTAATTTAATTTTATAGTACGTCTTATTATGCAACGAAAATAAATCGGCTCTCAGCTTCTTCTACTTTTTTTTTTTTTTTTTACAATCGCCCCCCCCCCCCCAAAAAAAAAACATTTAGAAGCAGATCATTGTTTTAATATTGAAGTGGGCGGGGCAAAATCTATAAGCTGTATTATTAGGTGTAGCATTGTTCACTTTTTTTTAACATTTTATTTAAAATATTTCACTATTAACTATAGTTTTGGAAAAAACTTTCTTTAGTCAGTGTTTTTGCCTCAAAACAGACATGCAATCAAAAACTACACATGTTAAACGAACTGCAACTAGTAGAAAAACTTTACTAACAAAATGGGATAGATGGGTGGGATTAAATTTGTATCAGCGCAGGTACTCATTGACAAAAAGTCAAAGTAAGGGGTGGAGCTAAGAAATTTTTTAAATTTTTAGTGTGATGACAGATATAAAGAACGAGTATATATTTTTTAAATTTGTACAGACTTATTTCTGATTGGAAAATGTGGCAGAGACCATACAAACGAAAATTTTAAATAGATGGTTGCACAGTTATACAATATTCTTAAAAAAAAAAAAAAAAAAAAAAAAAAAAAAAAGCGTTTTTAGCAATATGCATTGTCTATAAAATTAAGTACAATTATGTAAAACAGGATAGGAAATTTAAATAAAAAAGAAATTATAAAAATAAAATAAACAGATTAAAGCAATTAAAGTTACGAAAAGAAACGAAAAACTATACACAACTTATATAAATATGAAATGAATTCAATGAGGGGTTTATTAAATGATACACGATATTACAAAAAGGGGTGCTATAATCGACAAACATTGTTGTACAATGAAAAACAGTACAGAAAATTTAAATATACAAATAACATAAACAGCTTAAAGAATTTAAATTTATATGTAAAAAAAGAAATATATACACAAAATATACGCAAATGTAATAATATGAATTTAATGAAGCGCTTTAAATGATATAAAATGCAATAAAAAATCTATTTTCAGAGACAAACATTATTTTACTATGAAAAAAAGTATAAAAAATTTTAATAATAAAAAATTAATTCAAAAAACATAAACGGATTGAAAAAATAAAAGATATAAAAAAAAAAAAAATATATATATACTCACATCACACACAAATGAATCTAGTGAGGGATTTTAAATGATACAAGATCTTTTAAAAAAAAGACGTTTTAAGTGAAGGAGATGGTTTTAAAAATTAAATACACTTTTGAAAACTAGGATAGAAGTTTTAAATAAATAAAATTAAAAAAAAATAAAATAAACAGTTTAAGAAAATTAATATCTCAAAAATTGAAAATTATGCAATATATACAAACCTTAAATGCGGATAGTTTTTTTTTATTATTATTCTGCGTAAAGTCATAAAAGATTAGTGTGAAAAATGTTCTTGAATCTTTTTTTTTTTTTTTTTTTTTTTTTTTTTTTTTTATCTGGTGCAATTTTTGACTATTGTAAGCAAATGTCTGGTTCTGCATTTAACCGTTTTCTGTATTTTGTTGGATGGGTGGGATTAAATTTGTATCAGCGCAGGTACTCATTGACAAAAAGTCAAAGTAAGGGGTGGAGCTAAGAAATTTTTTTAATTTTTAGTGTGATGACAAATATAAAGAACGAGTATATATTTTTTAAATTTGTACAGACTTATTTCTGATTGGAAAATGTGGCAGAGACCATACAAACGAAAATTTTAAATAGATGGTTGCACAGTTATACAATATTCAAAAAAAAAAAAAAAAAAAAAAGCGTTTTTAGCAATATGCATTGTCTATAAAATTAAGTACAATTATGTAAAACAGGATAGGAAATTTAAATAAAAAAGAAATTATAAAAATAAAATAAATAGATTAAAGCAATTAAAGTTACGAAAAGAAACAAAAAACTATACACAACTTATATAAATATGAAATGAATTCAATGAGGGGTTTATTAAATGATACACGATATTACAAAAAGGGGTGCTATAATCGACAAACATTGTTGTACAATGAAAAACAGTACAGAAAATTTAAATATACAAATAACATAAACAGCTTAAAGAATTTAAATTTATATGTAAAAAAAGAAATATATACACAAAACATACGCAAATGTAATAATATGAATTTAATGAAGCGCTTTAAATGATATAAAATGCAATAAAAAATCTATTTTCAGAGACAAACATTATTTTACTATGAAAAAAAGTATAAAAAATTTTAATAATAAAAAATTAATTCAAAAAACATAAACGGATTGAAAAAATAAAAGATATAAAAATAAAAAAATATATATACTCACATCACACACAAATGAATCTAGTGAGGGATTTTAAATGATACAAGATCTTTTTTAAAAAAAAGACGTTTTAAGTGAAGGAGATGGTGTTAAAAATTAAATACACTTTTGAAAACTAGGATAGAAGTTTTAAATAAATAAAATTAAAAAAAATAAAATAAAATAAACAGTTTAAGAAAATTAATATCTCAAAAATTAAAAATTATGCAATATATACAAACCTTAAATGCGGATAGTTTTTTTTTATTATTATTCTGCGTAAAGTCATAAAAGATTAGTGTGAAAAATGTTCTTGAATCTTTTTTTTTTTTTTTTTTTTTTTTTTTTTTTTTTTTTTATCTGGTGCAATTTTTGACTATTGTAAGCAAATGTCTGGTTCTGCATTTAACCGTTTTCTGTATTTTGTTTGGATGGGTGGGATTAAATTTGTATCAGCGCAGGTACTCATTGACAAAAAGTCAAAGTAAGGGGTGGAGCTAAGAAATTTTTTTAATTTTTAGTGTGATGACAAATATAAAGAACGAGTATATATTTTTTAAATTTGTACAGACTTATTTCTGATTGGAAAATGTGGCAGAGACCATACAAACGAAAATTTTAAATAGATGGTTGCACAATTGTACAATATTCAAAAAAAAAAAAAAAAAAAAAAAAAAAAAAAAAAAAAAAAAAAAAAAAAAGCGTTTTTAGCAATATGCATTGTCTATAAAATTAAGTACAATTATGTAAAACAGTATAGGAAATTTAAATAAAAAAGAAATTATAAAAATAAAATAAATAGATTAAAGCAATTAAAGTTACGAAAAGAAACGAAAAACTATACACAACTTATATAAATATTAAATGAATTCAATGAGGGGTTTATTAAATGATACACGATATTACAAAAAGGGGTGCTATAATCGACAAACATTGTTGTACAATGAAAAACAGTACAGAAAATTTAAATATACAAATAACATAAACAGCTTAAAGAATTTAAATTTATATGTAAAAAAAGAAATATATACACAAAATATACGCAAATGTAATAATATGAATTTAATGAAGCGCTTTAAATGATATAAAATGCAATAAAAAATCTATTTTCAGAGACAAACATTATTTTACTATGAAAAAAAGTATAAAAAATTTTAATAATAAAAAATTAATTCAAAAAACATAAACGGATTGAAAAAATAAAAGATATAAAAATAAAAAAATATATATACTCACATCACACACAAATGAATCTAGTGAGGGATTTTAAATGATACAAGATCTTTTTTAAAAAAAAGACGTTTTAAGTGAAGGAGATGGTTTTAAAAATTAAATACACTTTTGAAAACTAGGATAGAAGTTTTAAATAAATAAAATTAAAAAAAATAAAATAAAATAAACAGTTTAAGAAAATTAATATCTCAAAAATTAAAAATTATGCAATATATACAAACCTTAAATGCGGATAGTTTTTTTTTATTATTATTCTGCGTAAAGTCATAAAAGATTAGTGTGAAAAATGTTCTTGAATCTTTTTTTTTTTTTTTTTTTTTTTTTTTTTTTTTTTTTTTTTTTAATCTGGTGCAATTTTTGACTATTGTAAGCAAATGTCTGGTTCTGCATTTAACCTTTTTCTGTATTTTGTTTGGATGGGTGGGATTAAATTTGTATCAGCGCAGGTACTCATTGACAAAAAGTCAAAGTAAGGGGTGGAGCTAAGAAATTTTTTTAATTTTTAGTGTGATGACAAATATAAAGAACGAGTATATATTTTTAAAATTTGTACAGACTTATTTCTGATTGGAAAATGTGGCAGAGACCATACAAACGAAAATTTTAAATAGATGGTTGCACAGTTATACAATATTCAAAAAAAAAAAAAAAAAAAAAAAAAAAAAAAAAAAAAGTGTTTTTAGCAATATGCATTGTCTATAAAATTAAGTACAATTATGTAAAACAGGATAGGAAATTTAAATAAAAAAGAAATTATAAAAATAAAATTAATAGATTAAAGCAATTAAAGTTACGAAAAGAAACGAAAAACTATATACAACTTATATAAATATTAAATGAATTCAATGAGGGGTTTATTAAATGATACACGATATTACAAAAAGGGGTGCTATAATCGACAAACATTGTTGTACAATGAAAAACAGTACAGAAAATTTAAATATACAAATAACATAAACAGCTTAAAGAATTTAAATTTATATGTAAAAAAAGAAATATATACACAAAATATACGCAAATGTAATATGAATTTAATGAAGCGCTTTAAATGATATAAAATGCAATAAAAAATCTATTTTCAGAGACAAACATTATTTTACTATGAAAAAAAAAGTATAAAAAATTTTAATAATAAAAAATTAATTCAAAAAACATAAACGGATTGAAAAAATAAAAGATATAAAAATAAAAAAATATATATACTCACATCACACACAAATGAATCTAGTGAGGGATTTTAAATGATACAAGATCTTTTTAAAAAAAAAGACGTTTTAAGTGAAGGAGATGGTTTTAAAAATTAAATGCACTTTTGAAAACTAGGATAGAAGTTTTAAATAAATAAAATTAAAAAAAATAAAATAAAATAAACAGTTTAAGAAAATTAATATCTCAAAAATTAAAAATTATGCAATATATACAAACCTTAAATGCGGATAGTTTTTTTTTATTATTATTCTGCGTAAAGTCATAAAAGATTAGTGTGAAAAATGTTCTTGAATCTTTTATTTATTTTTTATTTATTTATTTTTTTTTATCTGGTGCAATTTTTGACTATTGTAAGCAAATGTCTGGTTCTGCATTTAACCTTTTTCTGTATTTTGTTTGGATGGGTGGGATTAAATTTGTATCAGCGCAGGTACTCATTGACAAAAAGTCAAAGTAAGGGGTGGAGCTAAGAAATTTTTTTAATTTTTAGTGTGATGACAAATATAAAGAACGAGTATATATTTTTTAAATTTGTACAGACTTATTTCTGATTGGAAAATGTGGCAGAGACCATACAAACGAAAATTTTAAATAGATGGTTGCACAGTTATACAATATTCTTAAAAAAAAAAAAAAAAAAAAAAAAAAAAAAAAAAAAGCGTTTTTAGCAATATGCATTGTCTATAAAATTAAGTACAATTATGTAAAACAGGATAGGAAATTTAAATAAAAAAGAAATTATAAAAATAAAATAAACAGATTAAAGCAATTAAAGTTACGAAAAGAAACGAAAAACTATACACAACTTATATAAATATGAAATGAATTCAATGAGGGGTTTATTAAATGATACACGATATTACAAAAAGGGGTGCTATAATCGACAAACATTGTTGTACAATGAAAAACAGTACAGAAAATTTAAATATACAAATAACATAAACAGCTTAAAGAATTTAAATTTATATGTAAAAAAAGAAATATATACACAAAATATACGCAAATGTAATAATATGAATTTAATGAAGCGCTTTAAATGATATAAAATGCAATAAAAAATCTATTTTCAGAGACAAACATTATTTTACTATGAAAAAAAGTATAAAAAATTAATTCAAAAAACATAAACGGATTGAAAAAATAAAAGATATAAAAATAAAAAAAATATATATACTCACATCACACACAAATGAATCTAGTGAGGGATTTTAAATGATACAAGATCTTTTAAAAAAAAAGACGTTTTAAGTGAAGGAGATGGTTTTAAAAATTAAATACACTTTTGAAAACTAGGATAGAAGTTTTAAATAAATAAAATTAAAAAAAAAATAAAATAAACAGTTTAAGAAAATTAATATCTCAAAAATTGAAAATTATGCAATATATACAAACCTTAAATGCGGATAGTTTTTTTTATTATTATTCTGCGTAAAGTCATAAAAGATTAGTGTGAAAAATGTTCTTGAATCTTTTTTTTTTTTTTTTTTTTTATCTGGTGCAATTTTTGACTATTGTAAGCAAATGTCTGGTTCTGCATTTAACCGTTTTCTGTATTTTGTTTGGATGGGTGGGATTAAATTTGTATCAGCACAGGTACTCATTGACAAGAAGTCAAAGTAAGGGGTGGAGCTAAGAAATTTTTTTAATTTTTAGTGTGATGACAAATATAAAGAACGAGTATATATTTTTTAAATTTGTACAGACTTATTTCTGATTGGAAAATGTGGCAGAGACCATACAAACGAAAATTTTAAATAGATGGTTGCACAGTTATACAATATTCAAAAAAAAAAAAAAAAAAAATAGCGTTTTTAGCAATATGCATTGTCTATAAAATTAAGTACAATTATGTAAAACAGGATAGGAAATTTAAATAAAAAAGAAATTATAAAAATAAAATAAATAGATTAAAGCAATTAAAGTTACGAAAAGAAACGAAAAACTATACACAACTTATATAAATATGAAATGAATTCAATGAGGGGTTTATTAAATGATACACGATATTACAAAAAGGGGTGCTATAATCGACAAACATTGTTGTACAATGAAAAACAGTACAGAAAATTTAAATATACAAATAACATAAACAGCTTAAAGAATTTAAATTTATATGTAAAAAAAGAAATATATACACAAAATATACGCAAATGTAATAATATGAATTTAATGAAGCGCTTTAAATGATATAAAATGCAATAAAAAATCTATTTTCAGAGACAAACATTATTTTACTATGAAAAAAAGTATAAAAAATTTTAATAATAAAAAATTAATTCAAAAAACATAAACGGATTGAAAAAATAAAAGATATAAAAATAAAAAAATATATATACTCACATCACACACAAATGAATCTAGTGAGGGATTTTAAATGATACAAGATCTTTTTTAAAAAAAAGACGTTTTAAGTGAAGGAGATGGTGTTAAAAATTAAATACACTTTTGAAAACTAGGATAGAAGTTTTAAATAAATAAAATTAAAAAAAATAAAATAAAATAAACAGTTTAAGAAAATTAATATCTCAAAAATTAAAAATTATGCAATATATACAAACCTTAAATGCGGATAGTTTTTTTTTTATTATTATTCTGCGTAAAGTCATAAAAGATTAGTGTGAAAAATGTTCTTGAATCTTTTTTTTTTTTTTTTTTTTTTTATCTGGTGCAATTTTTGACTATTGTAAGCAAATGTCTGGTTCTGCATTTAACCGTTTTCTGTATTTTGTTTGGATGGGTGGGATTAAATTTGTATCAGCGCAGGTACTCATTGACAAAAAGTCAAAGTAAGGGGTGGAGCTAAGAAATTTTTTTAATTTTTAGTGTGATGACAAATATAAAGAACGAGTATATATTTTTTAAATTTGTACAGACTTATTTCTGATTGGAAAATGTGGCAGAGACCATACAAACGAAAATTTTAAATAGATGGTTGCACAATTGTACAATATTCAAAAAAAAAAAAAAAAAAAAAAAAAAAAAAAAAAAGCGTTTTTAGCAATATGCATTGTCTATAAAATTAAGTACAATTATGTAAAACAGGATAGGAAATTTAAATAAAAAAGAAATTATAAAAATAAAATTAATAGATTAAAGCAATTAAAGTTACGAAAAGAAACGAAAAACTATATACAACTTATATAAATATTAAATGAATTCAATGAGGGGTTTATTAAATGATACACGATATTACAAAAAGGGGTGCTATAATCGACAAACATTGTTGTACAATGAAAAACAGTACAGAAAATTTAAATATACAAATAACATAAACAGCTTAAAGAATTTAAATTTATATGTAAAAAAAGAAATATATACACAAAATATACGCAAATTTAATATGAATTTAATGAAGCGCTTTAAATGATATAAAATGCAATAAAAAATCTATTTTCAGAGACAAACATTATTTTACTATGAAAAAAAAGTATAAAAAATTTTAATAATAAGAAATTAATTCAAAAAACATAAACGGATTGAAAAAATAAAAGATATAAAAATAAAAAAATATATATACTCACATCACACCCAAATGAATCTAGTGAGGGATTTTAAATGATACAAGATCTTTTTTAAAAAAAAGACGTTTTAAGTGAAGGAGATGGTTTTAAAAATTAAATACACTTTTGAAAACTAGGATAGAAGTTTTAAATAAATAAAATTAAAAAAAAATAAAATAAAATAAACAGTTTAAGAAAATTAATATCTCAAAAATTAAAAATTATGCAATATATACAAACCTTAAATGCGGATAGTTTTTTTTTATTATTATTCTGCGTAAAGTCATAAAAGATTAGTGTGAAAAATGTTCTTGAATCTTTTTTTTTTTTTTTTTTTTTTTTTTTTTTTTTTTATCTGGTGCAATTTTTGACTATTGTAAGCAAATGTCTGGTTCTGCATTTAACCTTTTTCTGTATTTTGTTTGGATGGGTGGGATTAAATTTGTATCAGCGCAGGTACTCATTGACAAAAAGTCAAAGTAAGGGGTGGAGCTAAGAAATTTTTTTAATTTTTAGTGTGATGACAAATATAAAGAACGAGTATATATTTTTAAAATTTGTACAGACTTATTTCTGATTGGAAAATGTGGCAGAGACCATACAAACGAAAATTTTAAATAGATGGTTGCACAGTTATACAATATTCTTAAAAAAAAAAAAAAAAAAAAAAGCGTTTTTAGCAATATGCATTGTCTATAAAATTAAGTACAATTATGTAAAACAGGATAGGAAATTTAAATAAAAAAGAAATTATAAAAATAAAATAAACAGATTAAAGCAATTAAAGTTACGAAAAGAAACGAAAAACTATACACAACTTATATAAATATTAAATGAATTCAATGAGGGGTTTATTAAATGATACACGATATTACAAAAAGGGGTGCTATAATCGACAAACATTGTTGTACAATGAAAAACAGTACAGAAAATTTAAATATACAAATAACATAAACAGCTTAAAGAATTTAAATTTATATGTAAAAAAAGAAATATATACACAAAATATACGCAAATGTAATATGAATTTAATGAAGCGCTTTAAATGATATAAAATGCAATAAAAAATCTATTTTCAGAGACAAACATTATTTTACTATGAAAAAAAAGTATAAAAAATTTTAATAATAAAAAATTAATTCAAAAAACATAAACGGATTGAAAAAATAAAAGATGTAAATATAAAAAAATATATATACTCACATCACACACAAACGAATCTAGTGAGGGATTTTAAATGATACAAGATCTTTAAAAAAAAAGACGTTTTAAGTGAAGGAGATGGTTTTAAAAATTAAATACACTTTTGAAAACTAGGATAGAAGTTTTAAATAAATAAAATTAAAAAAAATAAAATAAACAGTTTAAGAAAATTAATATCTCAAAAAATAAAAATTATGCAATATATACAAACCTTAAATGCGGATAGTTTTTTTTATTATTATTCTGCGTAAAGTCATAAAAGATTAGTGTGAAAAATGTTCTTGAATCTTTTTTTTTTCTTTCTTTTTTAATCTGGTGCAATTTTCGACTATTGTAAGCAAATGTCTGGTTCTGCATTTAATCGTTTTCTGTATTTTGTTTTGATACTTGTATAAGTGGAGAATTCAGCTTCACGCAGATATGTCGTTGAAAATGGGAATAAAATTAATATTGCTCTGTCTGACAAGATTTTATAAACATCTGTCAAATGATACCAAAATTCAGTGGTACGCTTGCTTTGAAAAGAGATTTCTGAATTGCTTTGAAATGTTCAATCAATGAAATTCTAATCGCATACCACAGAGCTTAAGCTGTGTGGTTTTATTTTTACATCGAATGGATTTAGTACCCATTTGCAATTGTCCAGCATTTTATTTAGAAAAGCTGGAAAGTAATCGTCAAATGAATCTATCAGATATTCGAGATGATCTTGAATACTTTTCTGATTTTTTTTTTTTTTCAAACTTGATATTATGATCATTTAAGAACTTTTAGTAAGAGGAAAACAACTTATATCAGCCTTTTCTACGCATTCAGGCCAGAAGGTAAGTTTCCTCTTAAATGCCGACAATCTGGAGTTTGCATCAAAAACGGTAACACTTTCTTTCTGCAACAATAAATTAATTTTCTTCATTTTACTAAAAATGTCCGCTAAATATCCCAATTTACATGACCAATCTTCATCATTTAAAACTGATCCTAATTGAGGGTTGTGAACTGTGAAAAAGACTTCAACCTCTGCACGCAGCTCCAACAAACGTATCAACGATTTTCCTCGGAATAACTTACTTCAGAACTGATCAGATAATCTTACTTCAGAACTGATGCAGGGACTGATGCAGGCTTCCTATAACTTCGTAAATTAGTTTGAAAATCTACTTTTAAGTGGTGTTAATTTTATAAAGTTTATTATTTTTATGGCATCATTCACCTCCAAAGAATAAAACTGTTCTCCTTTTTGTTCGGTAAGCAGAGTTAACAGTACTGGCAGGACTTTTCTGTTTCGATTCGCATTGTGCATCTAATTCAGAATACTACACTGCTCAAAACAATTAAAGGATATTTGAAGTTTTATATAAAATAAAGATATAAACGAAATTTTTTTTGCCGAAAATAGAAGAAGAGAATCACAAATGCAAATTTTTCTGGTTTTCAAACTGTGAAGTATGCAAATTTTGAGTTCGACGTCAAAAACGTCGCTTCAGCGGCAGCGAATGAAATTTGACTTTCAACTGGATAAAAGAGAATGAAGACAAGGATGATCGGCGTTCAGTGATTGCTTTGTTTCGATGAGTACGATGTCTCAGCGAAGTCATTTGACAGATTCAGAAGCTTGGAGAATTGTTGGTAGGTTAGAAGGGGGCCAAACTCAAGCCGAAGTAGCGCAAGCCATTGAGTGTCACAAAGTGTCATTTCCAGGATCTGGAACCGTTTTTTGGAAAGTGGATGTGCAGGCCGAAGACCAGGGCAAGGTCGTAGACGGGCAACAACGCCCAATGAAGATCGGTATTTAGCGTTAACAGCTCGGAGACACCGAAAAATGAACGCTACTCTTCTCCAACAACACCTTCGCTCGGCTACAGGCACCACGATTTCAACTCAGACTGTCCGAAACCGGCTCCATGCTGTAGGTCTGTATGCTCGCCGACCGATGGTATGTGTTAGATTAATATCAAGGCATCGTCGCGACCGCAGGGAGTGGGCAACCGAGCATGTCAACTGGAGAAGAAATGAATGGAGCAATATTCTGTTTTCTGACGAGTCCCGTTTTTCTGTGCATCCGGATAATAGGCGTATTTTCATCTGGAGGGACCGTGGCAGTAGGAATAATCCTGCGTTCCTGCACGAAAGTGTCAGATTTGGCGGTGGAGGAGTATTGGTGTATGGTGGCATCTCCTTTGACGGGCGCACTGACCTCTACATCATTCGAGATGGAGCTCTGACTGGTCGCCGATATAGGGATGAGATCCTCAGACCTATTGTAGTCCCTTACGTTGCAGTAATCGGAGATAACTTCATTTTAATGGACGATAACTGCAGGCCACATCGTGCAAACCTGGTGGAGGATTTCCTTTTCGAGGAAGGAATCGTTCGAATGGAATGGCCGGCGTGTTCTCCAGACATGAATCCAATCGAGCACGTTTGGGACGCTCTAGAAAGACGAGTTTCTGGCCACCAACAACCCCCACAAACTCTCCAAGAACTGGAAAGAGCTCTTCTGGAAGAGTGGGGAAGAATACCCCAACTCGTCATTAATAGTCTCATTGAGTCCATGCCTCAAAGGTGTTCAACGTTGCTGGCCGCCCGTGGAAACCATACCCCCGACTGAAAATGATTTTCTTTGAAGAAAACACCTTTTCTTATTCTTTTTTTCTCATATGCACAAATTGTGTTTTTATCCTTTTGTACACAAATGCACAATAAAATGCATTTTTTTTCTGCCAAACATGTGCAATTTATTCTCATATAACCTACTATGTCTGTCGACCATGTATCAATCAGCTAAAAAGTTTCCCAGATACAAAATCCACCTAAAACTGCAATATCCTTTAATTGTTTTGAGCAGTGTATATCTTGTAGCTTACTTTAAATAAAATTTTTAAATGTAGCATTAAATGCAGAAGCATAAAATAAAGCATTTCAAACCAAAAATATTATACGAAAAATAAATACAAAGGTAATGCAAATTCCTAAGCAGTTATTAGATGTACTATTGTGTTTTTCAACCCTGTTACAGATATATTTATTTTTGACACACACACCCACACAAATTGCTACACATTTTTGAAAATCTCTCACTATGCTAATTTTTTTAATGTGTTATTTATTTTCCTGGAACGCCGAGGAGCCCTAGAAAAGTTCAGGGGGAGCCCCAAGGGCTCCTCGGAGCACACTTTGGGAACCTCTGGTATATAGTATACAAATTTCACAGCTGTAGGAAATGAAATGTATATTTTTTAATCAGAACTTGTATAATGTTAATCCTACGGTAAAATGCATGGAAAAATAAAAAGGACTTTGAAAATAGGATTTTTTTCAAAGGGTTAATTTTCGTATTTTTTTAAAAGATTCGCAAAGAGAATTGAAAGTATGTGATGTTTTATATACATATACATACATATACATATATATATATATATATATATATATATATATATATATATATATATATATATATATATATATATATATATTTATATGAAAGTATGATAGTGATGATTTCTTCCCCCACTTTCCGAGGAGCAGGGAGTTTGTTTTGTATTGTTTTTTGATGTTGTTCTTTTCTAATTCGTTGTTATTGCACCCATTTTTTTTTTTATCTTTTTCATCATTATCATATTTTCATATAAAAATATATGGACTTTGTGAAAATAGAGCTGCTCTGCTTTGCGCCAGTTGCATGAAGATGTTTTAACTTTTACACTCACACAATATATATATATATATGTGTGTGTGTGACAATTTAAAGTTAGGGGGGGGGGGAGAAACATCATCGCCAGGTTTCCCTTTCTCCGCACAGAAGTCATGGCCAGCGAGTAAAAAACAAAATAAATAAACGTAGAACGTCCAAATAATCACTCCTTGGCTGCTGCAAGTTCATTTTATTAAACTGTAGCTATAATAGAGAGAGAAAGTTCCTGTTGCAGATGATATTTTACCGAAACATCCAAAAAAATATTCCCTCATTTACTACATCCAGCCGTACTCATGCAAGAGAGCACCCAAGAATCCTTCTTCTTCTTACCACCTCTCGAGGCTTCATATTTTTAAATTTAAAAAGAAAATTCTAGAACATTCTTTAGTCTCAAACCCTCATTCTTTTATGTAAACATAACTCATACCCAGAGTCGAGATTAATATTTGACAGACAACAATTTTATTTAAAAAAAATATATTATTTAACCAATTTATAATCGACTCAGAATTTTAAATATCTTAGCCAGACGATTTTTATAGACGATTAATTTTAAGAGAAAAAGAAAAGAAATGAATTTATTGATATGCACACTATCAAATGTTGACTGAGGGAAAATAAATAAATAGATAAAATAAAATAATGATATTTTTTTAAAGGTATGGTTTTGGAATAAATTTAATAAGACTTTCTTAAAAAGGGTTGATAAAAACACAGAAAAAATGAGTTTCATTTGGAATATTAAGAAATAAAGTTTAATTAAGAATATTTTTAATTTAGAGCCATCTTTTTAAATTTACGCATACTGGAATAAATGTTTTTTAAGGCGAATTAAGAATTTATATCCTCTCCATAAAAATTAACAGATTAGATCTAGAAACAAGATTTTAATTTAATAAGTTGAAGTAAGTACGAAATATTATTATAAGAAAATTAAGATAGTATAAAGGTTAGTTTTGGCGAAAAAAAAATTAAAATTTATAATATTATCCCCCCCCCCTCCAAAAAAAACTTTGTATGAAATTGATAGTTAAATAAAACTACAAGTTCAGACAACAGAAATATAATAATTTAGAAAAGTTAAATTTTGGAATAAAACTGTCAAACTCAGGAAGCCAAGAGATGGAAGAAAAGAAAATTAACGCAATATAAAAAATATTAGCGATTAAAAGAATAGTTAAGAGAAAATTAAATAGAATTAAATTTAGGTAGGAGCATTTCCCTGAAAGAAAAACAATAATGTTACAATATCACTTACTATTTGTAAGTGCGTAGGAGATAATACATACAATAAAAGTAGATAAGTTATAAATATTAATCAGCAAGAAATATTAAAAATACAATAAAAACAATAAGAAATCGCCTTCATGGGAGTTTATAGAATTTCACTGACTTAATCAGTAGTTTATTTTAAAAAAGTCCTTCAGTGAAAAAAGTCTTTCAAGAATATATAAAAGAGTCTTTTTCAATGTCCAGTGAATACAGTCTCTTTAATTAAAGATCTTCAAATCTTGTTATCTTTGGTTTTAATCTTATGTTTTTGGTTGGATTCCAACATTTTTTAATAATATGTAAAATTTCTAATAATAAATATTATCACTTCAAAAATTAATAATAAATAATGTAGAAAAATTTAAATAATAATAATAACAATAATAATAAGTAGCATAATAAGACTCCATATCCTAATATTTCTCAATAAGAGTATAATTAATATTAAACTTCATTACAGAAATCATAATAATAACAATAATAGTAAAACAAGAGTATAATCAAAAGAAAATATCACAATTTGTTTATTATTGATAGGGAAAATATTGGTTGAGGATAAAAATAATTACATAGCAACTAAATAATTTTCTTATCTTCTAATAGCATAAGAAAGTATTTTTTGCATGCCGAAAGTATACATAAGAAAAATATTAATAATTCCAAAATCCAAATAAAATTAAATCTAACTATTTAGAAAATGGACTCTCAACCAGTATTTCCTTACAATAATTCCTCTCTCATACTCTTTTACAAAATTGTCTAATTTTGTTATAAGTTTTCAAATGCCAAATGTAGAATAATGTTTTATCTACACATGGTTTATAAACTTTAATAATAAAAAACAAATAGGAATAAAAGTTGTCATTCTTAATTAAGAAATGGAAATAAAAATAGTTTGCTTTTTTGAAAAACTTTTAATATCTGTAGTTTTCACAATCACTGAAAATCACATATTATGTTATAGGTTTGAGTAGAATCATCAGATTTTATAACGGTTATCACATAAAGATCTGCTGAATAAATAGAATAATACTAATGCCAAATAAATGAGTAAATATAGTTAGACTTAAATACACTTAAAAGTAATTTATCAACATCACTTGTAAGTTTTTACAATCAAAGTGTACACCTTATGCCTGCATAAGGAGCCCAATTTAACCCCAAAAACTCCCAAAACAAGTAATATTCTTGTAGCGCTCCAAGAACACAGATTTTTAATAAAAGGAATTTGGACATTTTTATTCGAAAAATCGGGTTCACCTTATCCCAATTTGCACGAACTAAAATTCAATCATAAACCGATTCGTACCCGAAAGAATTAGTTTAATTAATCCAATTTACAAAAAAAAAAAAAAAAAAAAAAAAAAAAATCTTTCATTCGATTCAATTTAACTGAGTCAAAATATTCCCCCCGACGACATTGAATTTTGAACCCCGATGGGGGGAAGGGGCATATGTCCCCCGTTCCCCCCCTCTGGCGCCGCCCTTGTTTATTATCATTATTATTTTTCCTTTTCAGTTATCCTCTGCCAAAGAGGGAGAAAAGTGCAACAAGAAAGAAGACTGCAGTGACGATGAATGCTGTGTGCGTTTGCTTAGATTTGCTCCAGCACGCTGTAAAAAATTGAAACAGAAGGGTAAAGCACCTTCATCAAAATTACTATGTTATAAAATATATATTCAATCTACACTAGTGTCCAAAAGTTAAGCGTAATTCGTAATTTAGTGATTAATGAAAGAAATGTAAATCGGAATGTGGTGAAACGTGATATGCGAGTGTAAAACGGTTATAACGTAAGGAAACAATTCAAAAGATTGGTAATATTTACTTTTATTATCCAAAGTAGCAGTTTGAAAGAAAACTGAACATAGTAAGGGTTCACAGTTTAAAGAAAAAATGAAAGAAAACATTAAATAAAATAGTGATGCTGCAGTTTAATAAGGCGTGTGGTTACCTCTGACAGCCAGGCATGCTGTACAGCGAATTCCCATACCTGCTATGAGAATATGAATGAGTTGTGGGCTCAAACAGTTCCAAGCTTCTTTGAGAGCTTCTTTCAGCTCTGGTACAGGGCGTGGTGGGTGCGAAAGGGTTGCAAGTTGTCTCCCGAGCATATCCCATACATGCTCGATAGGATTTAAATCCGGGGAGTTTGCAGGCCACGACATGCGCTGGATGTTTTCCGTTTCAAGGAAGTCGTCAACCAGTAACGCACGATGACAAGGCGCATTATCATCATGAATATGAAATCAGGACCGACAGCACCTCGAAAAAAAACGAACATAAGGCTCAAGAACTTCGTATCTGTATCTTTTACCAGTCACAGACCCCGTGTCAAAGATATAAAGTTCTGTGCGTCCGTCCAACGTGATGCCTGTCCATTAGGGTGGGCCGAAAAAAACTTTTTTTCGATTTTCGATTATGGCGGGTGCGGAAAAGTGGCCACTGGTGGCACTCAGTCCGTACAAAAAATTTGAGATTTTTTGGACATTTCCTTACCCTGCCGCAAACGGCTTGAAGTTTTGCAAAAATGTTCATTTTTGAACTTTTTTCGAAAAAAATTAAAAAATGTTAGATTAAATTTATTTTGGTTGTATTTACTTGAAAAGGCATATTTAATGTACCAAATGTTTAAATAAGATCCGATCATGCATTATTTAATATCTATGTGTATTATAACTTAGGCTATTTTTATAGCTTTTTCGCGTATAATAGGCAAAAGTTGTATTTGTTTGAATTGATCGTTAGTTTCTGTATTATTTATGTCCCTTGGTCTTCTTTATATATTTTCTATGTGTCAAACGTCATATATTTGAGGAAAAGACAGCAGTATACTTCAAAAACAAATCTGGAAGGTGAGAAAGTGGTGAAGCAGGACCCTAAGCGCGCGCAATGATTCGTCGTAATACTCAGGGAGTGAAGGACGAAATAGTTAAGAGCCAAAATGCGATAATGGATTCTTATTATTTATCCTTGCTAAATTACCTGCGACATTTGCTCAGTGTTTACGTGAAACCCTTTTGTGGTGATATACAGTGCTTTTTGGGTCGTTTAATGTGCCATTATAGTGTTTTGTGCGTTTTATTACAACGAGCTTAGAAATGGCTAGTATAAAGGGCCATGACAATGCAAAGACACGCGATAGCGTGAAAAGTAACTCTTTGGCGGCATCATGCATATTGAAAGAATTGCAGTTGCCAACTTATGCTGATAATCATGCGCCACTAATACTGGTTGCTTCACCATGTAGAAATTGTGACAGCAGAGAATACGAATCTGGTCATCAATAAAAACAAAGTCAGAAGAGAGAAATAGAAACTTGGAAAGAAGATACAGACAGAAGAAGTTATTGAAAGAAGGAAAATTAAAAGCATATTTTTTTATGGTAGAAAGGATAAAAGTATATTCAGAGGGAAAAAAGAACAAGCGGCACTGTCGAAGGAAAGTCGAGGAACACATCACCGTGTTGTTTGAACCTGGTTAGGAATACTCGGGTCACTTGATACCTTGTTCCGGTCACGGAAAAGAAATAGCAAAATCATTATACAATCTTCCAAGTCACCACAAGTTAGACTTTTCTGAACTGACGAGATATCAAGGTAACGGAACGAGGTATCAAGTGACACAAGTATTCCTAACCAGGTTCAAACACGGTGATGTGTTCCACGCCTCTCTCGACGGTGCTGCTTGTTATTTTTCTTCCTCTGAATACACTTTTATACTTTCTACCATCAAAAAATATGCTTTTAATTTTCCTTCTTTCAATAACTTCTTCTGTCTGTATCTTCTTTCCAAGATTCTATTTATCTCTTCTGACTTTGTTTTTATCGATGACGAGATTCGTATACTCTGCTGTCACAACTTCTACATGGTGAAGCAACCAGTAGTAGTGGCGCATGATTATCAGCATAGGTTGGCAATTGCAATCCTTTCAATATGCATGATGCTCCTAAAGATTTCCTTTTCACTCTATCGCGTGTCTTTGCATTGTCATGGCCCTTTGTACTAGCCATTTCTAAGCCCATTGTAATAAAACGCACAAAACACTCTAATGGCACATTAAACGACCCAAAAAGCACTGCATATCAATACAAAAGGGTTTCAGGTTAATACTGAACAAATATAGCAGGTAACTGAGCAAGGATAAATAATAAGAATCCTTTATCGAATTTTGGTTCTCAACTATTTCGTCCTTCACACCCTGAGTATCACGATGAATCATTGCGTGAGCTTAGAGTCCTGCTTCACCACTTTCTCACCTTCCAGATTTGTTTTTAAAGCATACTGCTGTCTTTTCCTCAAATATATGACGTTTGACACATAGAAAATATATAAAGAAGACCAAGGGACGTAAATAATACAGAAACTAACGATCAATTCAAACAAATACAACTTTTGCCTATTATACGCGAAAAAGCTATAAAAATAGCCTAAGTTATAATACACATAGATATTAAATAATGCATGATCGGATCTTATTTAAACATTTGGTACATTAAATATGCCTTTTCAAGTAAATACAACCAAAATAAATTTAATCTAACATTTTTTAATTTTTTTCGAAAAAAGTTCAAAAATGAACATTTTTGCAAAACTTCAAGCCGTTTGCGGCAGGGTAAGGAAATGTCCAAAAAATCTCAAATTTTTTGTATGAACTGAGTGCCACCAGTGGCCACTTTTCCGCACCCGCCATAATCGAAAATCAAAAAAAAGTTTTTTTCGGCCCACCCTACTGTCCATACCATTACTCTCCCTGATGGAAAAAGTATTTCCATTATGTTTCTTGGTTACAACGTGTTCCACGTTCTCTCCATATCGTTACCCGACGAGAATCGCTAGTCACTAGTCAGACTAAATCGGATTCGTCACTGAACATCACATTGGCCCACTCATCCTCATCCCAATGTTGATGTTTCAAACTCCAGTTTAAACAAGCACGTTTATGCGCAGACGTGAGGGGAATGCAAACTGCTGGTTTTCTGGAATACAGACCAACATGACTGAGTCACCTATAAATAGTTTATCTCGAAATTCGTGTTCCTATGGTGACAGTGAGCGCCGAACCCAGTTCCCTGGCAGTACTCCCCCTCTGACGGCGCATTTATTGCCAGATATCGGCCTTGGCGAAGGGTTGTGACTCTTGGTCGACCTGGTACTGGCCGTCGGGTAACATCTCCGATACTTTGAAACCTCTGCCACAGTCTTGAGATTACAGACTGGTCCACGTTCAGAATTCGAGACACTTCGGTTTGTGATTGCCCAGATTCCAGCATTTCAACAATTCTTCCTTTTGCAAACATGTCCAGTTGATGTCTTTGTGTCATTTTTAATCCTGTTTGATTGTAACAATGTTTCTTGACACATCAGTTGTACGAAATTCGTCTGAACTGTCTATACCGCGTGAACCGATTTATAAGTGTTCCGATATGCGTAGGTATTTCGCGCATGACGTAGTCGACTGGCGTAGTCTCCGCGAGTAATTGTGAATAATTTTATGAATATTTACTCCATTTTTTTAGCATTTTACGAATTATACTTAACTTTTGGACACCATTGTATATGCTAATATCAATCATATCTGTTTTCTCAATATATATATATATATATATATATATATATATATTAAAATTGAAAGCAGTGAAAAATTCATTGTATGAGTGAGTGACTGGCATTTTCAGTTATTTGGAGTCAATTGAGTACAACACACCCCTTAAAGATTGCAATTTTCTACTCCCTTGAAAGGAGTGAAATATTTCACCCCATTGTCTAGAAAGAAATGCTTTTCTGCTTTGTCAAAAATGAAATATTTCTCTCCGTTGACGAGAGTGGAAGACTGGAATTGTACAGTTTAAAAATTTTCCGTTCAACTTTGAACCAATATATCGTGCTAAAAAATGAAAAGCACCAATATATGTTACTTCTTAATTTTCAAAAAATCCATTTTATAATGAAACCTTGGAAGTTACGTTGATCTGATACTAAAACTCAGTCCTTTTCATTAGTGAATGGCCATTCCTCTGAAGAGCGAATCTTCACTCCTGGTTAGAGTGAACATTCACTTCCCAGGAGTGTGCTATGCTTGTATTTGTATTACCCACCAGCCAATTAGAACAGCAAATCTACATTTTTTTTTAAAGTAAGAGAAAGACATTCGTCCTTTTATTATAAAAATGTATTTATATTATTAATACGATTATTTATGGAACGTAAAGGTAAGTCTTGCTTAATTTTAATCTTTTATTCCTGTAGATTTTGTATGTTATGATTATAAGTCAAATAATTTTATGTTACATAAAAAAAGATTGATCTGGAATTGTTTTCTTATTTCAGAAGGGATTTCAGTCTTTCTATTCGATACTGTGATGTAAAATATTTTAATTTCTATCGCTCGGAAACAATAGACCGGCACAGAAAGTTAATCATGAGACCATTCACAGTAGGATGTAAACATTTATTACTGTTACTTGAGAATTATGGAAAATGTGTTGAGACAGTGATTTGTACTGTTCGATTGTTTTTTTCAGTGTTTTTACTGTTTTCTGATTACTATTATTTACAGAATTTATCGTCATTATTGTTTTGGAATTAGGGATGGGCATTATTTATCGTATTAGGATAAATAACAGTGTTACTACGCTAGAACCTAATATTGCATTAATATGTTACTGAAAAGTCCCTGTTAAATAAATAACACATGGTTCTTAATGACAGCATCTTCCTTCACTTGTTTTAATCAAGATTTCATTTTTTGTACCTCTAAAAAAGAGTAATATTCATTAAAAACGTCCTTAATCGTTTCTTTTGAGAAGTCTGCCGAACAATGTTGAATGTCCGGGCTGGGTGCCTGGACAGCCCCCCCCCCTCCCTACTTGCGCAGACCCATTCACAATTATTTAAAAAATTTGCGTCCCCCCCCCCTTATTAAAACATCCTTAAAAACCCTTATTAAAAAAATCTCACAATTATACACTCTAAAAGAAAAAAAAACTGTCTAAAACGGAATTTAAAACTGTTTTATAGGCTTCCGTTTTAGAAGGTTTTACTATATAAAATAAGATATTGTTTCTATCCAGCAATTTCAGGTTAAAAATTCTGGGCACCCACCCGTTCAAAAGGCTAGTTACACCTATGCAACCACAGAAGAAATAATTCCTTAATATTCGCTAATTCAATAAAACTGTTAGATTTTTCACCAGTTTTTCTATTCAGTTTAGTTATGTAGTTCTTTTCTGTTAGATTTTCCACACGTTTTTCAATAAAAGTAGTTTTTTACATTACAAAAGAACATTTTATCGCTTCGTAACTGTTGTTTATTTTCAAACGTTTTGTTACAAATTATTTGACAACCTTGAAAAGTGCTGAGTAATACACATTATCTGAGGATAATTTTGTTATCGTTACGACTTTTGATTTAAAGTTTCGTTTCCTGTTTGCGGTTGTTGTGTGTTTGTTATTCGCGGTTGTTGAAGAAAGAGGATAAATAAAAAATGATTTCGTCTCTTTTTTATTAAATATCAGAAAGACTGAATTTGAGATTTGTGGATTTGATTCCTAAAGGGCTCTTCTGGGGGGGGGGGGGTCACCCCCCAAACACATAAACCTTCAAATTTCGCTTATTTAATTCTCTACCATTTTTAACATGACACCCCCCCTCGGTGACTCACCTAATTTTGCTCATTTCTTCACTTCATTTCAATCTTTAAAAGGCTATAACTTTGCTTCTATGGAAGCTAAAGCGGAGAAAAAAATTTTAGCATAGCTAATTTTTACTCGCCATTCTTTTTGCTATTTCAATTTTCCGGTTTTTCCCTATAGGACCATTTTTTGGGAGGGGGGGGGGGCGTTTCTCATTTTTTGATGTAATATGTCTATCGAAAGCTTATGCTTCATACATTACAAATCTAGCATAAAAAAATTTCTCCCGTTATTCTGGGTCACGTTACGGACCCATAATGGGTTGAAATTTAAATTTCTCAAACTTCTTCGAGGTTTTTTTTGCCAAATCGGTATCAGAAAAAAATTGTGCCAACGTGATGTGTGTATGACATCTGCGCCACATAAATATTATTCAGTCTTTTTTATTGCAATTTTTTATGTAAAACAATATGCATTATTTTTCATGCACAATTGCGCATTAAATGAAAATTGTAATGTAATTTTTGTAGTAGTACTTTATAATAATGAATTAAAAAAACACATTATTTAAAAGTATTTCCTGCACAATAAAATGTTTCCTGACGATTACAAAAAAATATGTCCTGACAATTCAAAAAATAAAAACGTAATTGTCCAAGTTTTCTCACTTCTGTCGGAACTCCAAAAATGTCACTTTTTTTTAGGGGGGGGGGGTTGAAAATTTTGTGGAAATAAGTTTTATTTTTTATTTATGTATGGATCCCTATAAAAAAGTATGAGCTACTGAACTTTGGAACCATTTTAATACAACTCATATTCCAAATATTAAAATAATTGAAAAAAATTATTAAAAAATTATTTTCAATTTAATCATTTTTATACTAAGTAAATGCAATTAAATTTCTTATAAATTGAATCTGGAATGTTTAGATAAGATTGTAATATTTACAAAATATAAAATACAGTACAATATATTAGGTTTGCAGCTTTCTGAAAGACGTAAAAATAGTAGGATAAAATTTAGATGAGTTCAAAGTATTAGAATATTTTATTTTGCGCAACAATATTACCTTATTAATATGAAGTAAATGGTAGTTAATTTTTTGTAGCACCCTCTTTTGCTTTCATAATAGCGTACAATTGATCTTGCATACTATACATATCTGCTATTAAGAAACTAGTAAAAAAACCTGAGTCTGGAAAAAATTTCATTCTCTACCATCTGTCCTATCTCATAAGTTTCTTTGTCCTATCAGTTAATATTTGTTTTATGTTTTGCAGCCGCTCTAGTAGTGGCAGCACGCGTTGACTTGCTGTACGAAAATTCAGTAATGCATTTCATTTCAGATTTTAAAACATCAACAGTGCTGATTGAGAAAATGCGGTATACAGAAAATGGATTTTTGAAAAATTCGTTTTCCTCTGTATGTTAAAGAAAGTTTTCTTAATATGTTTTCTTGTACTTTCTAATTTTCCTGTTTTCCGTATTTCCTATAGGATACATTATTTTATATTAAAAAATATATGTGCCTATAAATATTTTCTTAAATGTTGTTGCCCCACCAGTGGCTGAGAGATTTTGCCCTCAAAACTGGTAGACGGCAGGCACTGGATTAGAACAAAACCCAATCGCGGTCGTCAGTCCAATCATTCGGACTTTTCCGTGGTTTTCTTCGAACTTTGGATTTCCTTGCGTAAATACGGGTTGGGTTCCCTTAGAAAGACCCCCCTCCCCCCACGGAGGGCACCCCCTTAGGGCCCATATCCCATGTGTTGTCCGTTTGGGAGCATATTTAGCAATTGTTTATAAATTGTTTATTGTATCCTGTTACAAAAATAACAGGATGTTGGAACCTGTTACCAGCGCTACTGTGGAATGATGTAACCTGTTAACCAAAAATAACCATATTTCCCATCCCTATTTGGAATTAAATATAATATTCGATTATTATGATATTACGAAAAAGTTTCAGATTGACAAATAGCATTACACTGAGAAAATGGCTTTTTAGATATTACAGTTTTTAATTTAAGAAGTAATATTTTTGAAAGATTTTTTTAATATTATAAAAAATATTTTAAACTAGTATTTGAAATCCTAAATCTTCATGCCAATGTTTTTCAGATTTAACATTTACTAAATTTATGAAATAATAGAAATTTCCTATAATACATGATAAAATATATTACCACGTCTACGTCTTAAAGGAAATTTTTATACATTATACTTTCTATTATATATTCTATCTTGCTATATATGTATATATATTTCTCAAAAATATTTTTGAGAAATTGTTAAATCTAATAGTGCATTTAATTCATCTATTGTAATTTGTTGTTGTTTAATAGTACAATTATAAAATACTAATTATATTTGTAGTGTTTTTCAAACTGATATATTTATGTTTTCAACTTGTATGTAAACTTTTTGTTTGCTGTTTATAATTTTAACCAAACATTTAATATAAGACATTTTGAATCAGTTATTAAATTTTCTTCGATTATGTATGAATTTTCTATGTTTATGATACCTGTAATTATTAGCCCTAAAATATAAAACGTGTTTTTTAATCAACAGTGGCGTAGCTAAGGGGGGCGTCCGCCCCGGGCGCCGAGGCCTAGGGGGCCAAATTGAGAGAAATTGTTATATATCTATATTGGGGTGGGGGCGCAAAATTTCTTGCTGGCCCCGGGCGCCAAAAAACATAGCTACGCTACTGTTAAGCAACGAAATATGGTGTTTTTTGCACTTGATGTAAATCTTACACTCTGCATAAAAAAAATAATAAAAATAAAAAAACACTACAATCTGAGGAAAAAAAAAAAAGATTTATCGTGTATTTCTGGCATTGTAAAATCTTAGTTTATTATAAATATCAATAGCCGTAGTCAGAGGTATCTCGCAATTTCCCAAAATAAAAATTTTTGGATAAAGTGAGTTTTTATCTGATGCTCAATGCTAGTTTCA
Source organism: Maratus speculifer (assembly GCA_964019185.1). NCBI lineage: Eukaryota > Metazoa > Arthropoda > Arachnida > Araneae > Salticidae > Maratus > Maratus speculifer. The sequence continues at coordinate 55,561,406 of OZ025292.1, read as the reverse complement.
TTTGTACTTGTATTTGTTATTTAAAAAGGCATCTCCGTGAGTTGACAGCACAAAAGCTTGAGGTATCAAGCACAAGAAAAAACTTTTATTTTAGGGAAGAGTAGGAATAGGGGAATCGATTGAACCTTGTCTGACGGAAGTGAAGTGGTGCATAAGCCAAAAATTAATACCTCTAGTGGTTCAATCGTAGGTTTACCATTGTGTTTTCCTGCTCTTAGTCCTTTTTCAGTTTTCATACATTTGATTGTAGGACAAACACAATGATAACCTTAGAGGGAACCACTAGCGGTATTAATATTTGGCTTATGCACCACTTCATTTCCGGAAGACAAGGTTCATTAGATTCCCCTATTTCTACCCGTGCATAAAAAAGGGTTTTTTTCTTCTTGTGCTTGATACCTTTGGTTTTTATGCTGTCGGCTCTTGGACTAAAAGAGCATAACATTTCTTATTCACGCATATATATTTTTAGTAGTTATTTCAGAAAAAGATATCAATTCTCAAACACAGAAAACATATTTCTATTTCACCGGTTTTAATGAATTAATACTTTCACAGAAAATTTATTGCTTTCGACAGTGACTATTTTAATGATATTTATATTCTTAAAAACTAATTTCTCGAGAATTAATCTCTCTTTAAAATTCCACTATCATGTCTCTCTTTTTATACGCAAAACAAGCTTAACATTTTAATTCATTGTATCGCTTACTTTTACAGGTGATAAATGCTTCACAGATAAAATAAATGAAGTCACAGATGACGGTCTTTACAGCCTTGCATGCCCTTGTGCCGAAGGATTAGAGTGCAAGCCTTCGAAAGAAAAAGATGAGAACGATGTAAGAATTTGCTTAGTTGTAATTTCTCTATTTTTTTGCTGCTTATCGTTATTGCAGTGTTCTCCAAACTTTTTTATTTAAGTGGCATTTAGGGTCATTCAAACTTGCAATAAGGAAAGAACAGCTGACGTCATTGTTGGTCAAATTCACCGTCCCCTGAACCATGTATACATATCTGTATATATAAAGATATTTATATATACAGCATAAATGTTATAGACCGTATCATATTCATAAACACGGCTGCACAAAAGAATTCCAGTACATTTCAGCTTATTGCCTGAAATTACTGAAAGGGAATTTTTAATTTGGTTATGGGTTACATATTTGAACTAAATTTTTGCCTATGTAATATATATTAATAATAATAATAATAAAAAATTTCGCCATTAATTATTTACAAATTCTTGTAATATCTAATTTTTTCACTGTCTTTCAATAATATCTTAACATATTTACTATATTCTAATTCTATATCTTTAATCCAACCATTCTTTATTGTCTTATTCGAAAAAAAAAATTAATCTGTTAAAAGCAGCATTTTCCGTAAAACCACATTACTTTATTTATTTTCTTTCATTTTTTCTAATATCTTTTATTTACGTCTTAAAAAATCATCAGATTACCCACAATTTCCTACGAGTGACGCGACAGAACCTGTTGCGTAATCTGATCGACTGAGAGAATTATTTTCTTTTTTCTTCGGTTTAGTTTTCGTATTAGTCAGTTTCCTGCATTCTAAGAAGTTATTTGGCATCGCAAAACAATGCTGTAAAATCCAGTATTCGTGCGCGCTTTGATATATAACGATAGTACGATTTTTTCGAGTGTTAAACAGAATCCTGTCATTTGGTGGTGCTAAAAGTCTTAAACAGGTGAAGTTCTATTCTTGTAATATCCTATTCTTGTAATATCATCTTTGCATTTTATTATGGCAGCATCTTACGTCGATACGAAGTTTAAACCGACGTATTCGTGGAATTGTTTACTGTGTTGTCAGGCACGAATAAATTTGTTTAAAAAAAGATGTCGTCCTTGTTGGATTGAATGAGAAATTTTCCAAGGGATCCATTTTTTTTTTTTTTTTTTTTTTTTTTGCCTTACCACCATGAGCCACCCATGGCTGCTAATTAAAAATTCCAGTTGGTAAATGGCATATTAAGTCTTAGCCATTACATATTGTATTATTACAGAGTAGTATTTTACATATATAAATCTATAGATCATACACAGAGGTGCATAAAAGATTTCTGATCATTTTCCAGTTGTAGATGGGAATTATTTAAATTATATTTTCGATTGTGTTATGAATTTTTCAATCTGTTTATTTAGACATCACCCTTCACAATATTAAATGGTTAAGTTTGATACATTATTTTGAATGTGTTGGAAATTGTTTATAATCTAGACTTGAAGCGGGATTTTTCTTTCTTGTTTAAGGATTTTCCAACCTAGTAGAAAAATGTTAAAAAATTTGGTTTCTTCAGCTATCTGTCTGGGCCTCAACTTGCGTAAATATACGCGGATTGCAGCATGTATTGATATAAGTCATTGAGGTTTACCAGGTATTGTTCGATATTGAAAATAAAAGTATTGTAGTAGCTCGATTTACGTCATCAATTCGGTCAATATTTATTAACGACATAGGTCAAAACGAAGTAATTGGAGAAGCATTTGGATGAGCAAAAAAAGATAACTAATAAAAATTCTCCAAAATCTAATGAACATTATTGTATTTAAAGATTACGATATATACATTTAGCATTAGCAAGAAAATGCGTCTGCAGTACAAGAATTTGAAACAAATCAATAATGATAAATAATCAATAATCAATAAGAAATCAACAATCCTTACAATTTATTCTTTTATGTAACTGTTTTGTTCGAGTACAGTAGAACGCCGATTATCCGGCGGGACCGAGGCTGATCCGGTTAATGAAAAATCCGGATAACTGACAACTTAAAAAAAAAATGGCTATGGCAATGTTTTTTAGATAAGTTTCTTTCACACTTTTTCCAGACTAAGGACTGGAAATTAAGGTAAAGTAAGTGTACATTTTAACATATTACAAATGAAGTGTTTAAAAGTTATTTCTTTTAAGTTTTTAAAAATTTTATTTGCCACAAAAATTTCTAAAAAAAAAACGGTTGTCTTTCGCAGATATCACAAACTGTGGCAACTTGCTTAGTTGATTTTCTGGCCATTCCTTTACCAAATTGTGCCACATTTTCTTTGTAGCATACTTTACAGTACCTTCGCACTTTAGAAACTTTTACAGTTTTAGGTGCTTCGTAATTATATAAATACGTACCACCTATATTCGTCGTTCAGTCCATTTGTACGCATATAATAGAGCAAAAACTACCCAGCCAAATCGTTTGAAATTGAAAATATATAATTATTATATAATTCTATCGAGTCATTTAAAATTTTATGAAAATTGGATGCATAGTTTAATTACAGGGACAATCAGAAGCATTTTATTACATTACGGTCGATGGGAGAAAATTGTGTCTCTGAAGTACTCTATATTATCGATGGTGGCCGATGAATAGATGAAATGCGTTTTTGATTATGATATGCGCTTTTAATTTTCCCTAAATTTATGCATTTTATATGATGCTATAGTTGATATATAGGGCCACACATTACACAAAAAATTTCGCAAAGGTTACTGAATATGAGTGTAAATTTCTTAAAAGGGGCTTTTAAATAAGATGTGCATTTTTACGTTGAACTGCATTCAGACATGTTTGTAAAATAAAGATAAAATTATTTGCTGGGTCACACAAAGAATCGGATACATGGTCACCTATGCATAATAATTTCTGGAAATGTGATTACAGTAGTTTTAAGAGTGTTTTAGTTTGAATTAAATTTTAGCTAAATATTAGTGTAATAAAGGTACTAAGTAAACTACAGGGCTGAAAAAACGCATTTATATATGTTTCTGCTTATTGGTATAAAGTGCTGAATGAGAAATTTTAATCAGTTAGGCGTTTTCTTGCTAAACTAAATTTCCCCTATATAGTATATTTATCAGCCGACAGATCAAATACAGGGCTGTTTAAAAGTATTGGAATGCATATTTGGTTATAGACAGTACATCTTATTTAGATTGTGTAACGGGAATCTTATTTCGCCGCCCAAATGGAAAAACGGACAAAATAGATTTGGCACTCAACTTGCAAAATTAAAAAAATAATCGTAATATAGAATTGTAAAGTTTCAAGATGAATGTCAAAGATTTCGTGACAAATACTTTTCTTTTTCAGGTTGTTACATTCCTGAATGAAAGATGCCAATAATAAAATGACTGCTTTAGAAGAATTTAAAGAAATTAGGTAGCCAAAATTTATATACATATATTTTATGCATATGTTGATAAAAATAAAATTATATATTTTCTCAGTGTGTTTTTCTCTACTTTTTCTATTTTTGTGTGAATGACACTACGAAGCATACCTCTCTGAAGCATCTTTATATGTATAAATTCAAAGGAATGCGATTAAAAATACTCAATTCCATTAAAGTATTACGTGAAAAATACGTTATTATTTAAATTTTAGTTTTACTGACATTGTCATTTAAGGTGGTTCAGAAACTAAAACATAATAATCTTGGACAAAAAAGAAAGAAAGAAAGAAAAAAATTACATTATTTTTTTTTTCTTTTTATCATAAAAAATATTCTATGATTTTTAGAATAAATGTATTGCACATACATAACATGGCCAAAAATGACCGTCCACTTGTGAATTTTGACATTTTGTTAAATATCTAGAAAAATACTTGACGAATTATCCTGAAACCTTAAGTGTGTAAACATAATAGTACAGGTCATATGTTTCCGTGAAGACTTTCTCCCGAAACTCCATAGGGGACCGTCAATAAATTGAAAAAGAACGAAAATCTTTTGGATAACATGTCAAAACTCATGTAGCAAGAATGTTCAAACTGTAGATTATGATTAAGTAGCTTATTGTAATTAACTGTTTTCATTTGTATGCGGGTAGCTTGGATACTCGTAGAGATATTAAGTTTTTTTATAAAAACAGTCCCAAATTTTTTCAAGTTTTTTGCTTATAATTTGCGAAATTCTTAATATAAAATAATGTTCTTCCCGAAAATATCACAAAAAATATTGTACAAACCTCAAATCAGAATTACAAAATAATAAAAATTGTGTGGAAAAAAAAGCAGTTTTACTAAATATTTTTTCATTGCGCATGCGTCAACGTTATCAAAATTTCATTTGCATATTGTGTTAGCTAAATGTATAGAGCAACTTTTGTAAAAGTCTCAAAAGCATAACTTGAAAATTCTGAAAGTGTTTGTAGATAGAATAAGCACAAAATCCGTTGTTCCCAAAATGAAGCAAAAAAATAAGGGGTTGTATCAAATTATAGTAGTACATGCCATATTGTGTATTATATATTGACACTAATCAATGGAGAACTAAATACAACCCCTCATCTTTTTGCTTCATTTTTAGAATAACGGATTTTGAGCTTATTCAATCGACGAAAACTTTCAGAAATTTCAAGCTATGCTTTTGAGTTTTCTATAAAAGTTGCTCTATACATTTAGCTAACACAATATGCAAATGAAATTTTGATAACGTTGATACATGCGCAAGGAAAAATATTTAGTAAAACTGCTTATTTTTCATACAATTTTTATTATTATGTTATTCTGATTAGAGAGTATTATGTATAACATTTTGGTGATATTTTCGGAAAAAAACATTGTTTTATATTAAGAACTCTGCAAATTATAAGCAAAAAACTTGAAAAAAATTTGGGTCTGTTTCTATAACAACCTTAATATCTCTACGAGTATCCATGCTATCCGCATAAAAATGAAAACAGTTAATAACAATAGGCTACTTAATCATAATCTACAGTTTGAACACTTTTGTTACATTAGTTTTGACAGGGTTATCCAAAAGATTTTCTTTCTTTTTCAATTTGTAGACGGTCCTCTATGGAGTTTCGGCATAAAGTCTTCACGGAAATATATGACCTGTACTATTATGTTTACACACAAGTATTTTTCTAGATATTTAACAAAATGTAAAAAATCGCAAGTGGACGGTCATCTTTGGCCATGTAGTGTAAATACAATACTTTCACCAAAATTTGTAACCCTTTTAATGTTGTAACATGATTTTCATACTTTCATAAAGAATTTAAATGAATTTTATTCAGAATATAGTTTGTCAAGATATCTCATATTGAAATTGATCTATCTAAATTTCTATGAATGATAAAGCTATGAAACTTTATGTAATATTTTTTAGTTACTCCTTTAAATTATTTTTTGGATTTTCTGTTTTGAGAAAACATTTTGAAAATACACTTCTCTTAATATATATATATATATATATATACTAGCAGCCTCCGCCCGCTACGCTGGTCAGTATCTCTAAAATAATCTTGAATCAAACGAAATATATTTAAATAAACAATTTTAATATCAAATCAAATACCCACAATTTTTGTCTGATTTATGTAATCTTACATTGATCTGTTCAAAGTTCATTTTGACGACAAAATACCTCTAAAATGATTAAATAACTGACAAATTACAAAAGTACTAAAGTAATTAAGATTTTTTTTAGTTTTTTTAGGTTTTTTTTTATCTTGAATTCCACTTGAATTGCTTCTACCTGAATTTGCTTCTGAGGTATGGTGAAACATGTTATTATTTTAGACCATCCGATGAACTTCCTAAAGGAAAGATTTATATATATATATAGATAAGGATTCAAAATTTCAGGTTTTTGCGCCGAAGACATCGCCAAATTAGGAAAATGTGAAGTATCTCACCAAGTACTGGATTAAAAAAAATTTGCTTAGTACCATTCAATTAAGCATGAAAAAATGCACTAAAAAATGCACAAATAATAATAATAATAATAATAATAATAATAATAATAATAATAATAATAATAATAATAATAATAATAATAATAATAATAATAATAATAATAATAATAATAATAATTAGTAAAATATTAATAAAAAGTCGAAATAAAAATCGTTTAATGACATTTTAAACACGTGAATCATATTTAATGTCATTGAATGCGACATTCACGATCATCCATTATTAGCATCTAATCTGATGGTTTGGCGATAATTTTTTGGTCGACCGGGTAACCTAGTAGTACCGTTTTTTTATTACAATGAATAATAAATTAATTGAAAATATTTTTTCATGATAATGATTTTTCTTTCACATTCAAAATATTTCTTTTTTAGGTATTTCTAGGTTATCCCGTCGACCAGAAATTATCGCCAAACTATAAGATTAAATGCCAATAATGGATGATCGTGAATGTCACATTCAATGACATTAAATGCGATTCATGTGTTTAAAATGTCATTAAGGGATTTTTATTTCGACTTTTTTAGCATCCGATGCTATTTCTTTCAGACAAGCTAAAAATGTCGTGTCATCAGCCCTGATTTTTCTAGTCAACCGATTTTGATAATTATTTTTTTAAATGAAAGCTATTTATTTGTAGTTGTGCCCATTTTAATTATTTTTTAATTTATTTCCATTTTTATATTTTATTTTTAATTTTAAAAGCTTTTTCATGACATTTCTTCAAATGGTGGCAACACAGTTTAGCTTTTCTCTCGATAATAAAAATTTATTTTCTAGTTAAAAAATATATATATTTACTGAGAAATAATATTAATAATGTAAATAAAATGACAGAAAATAATTTATGATAAAAATTAATGTCTAAATCAAAATAAGAGAAATTTCAAATGAGGAAAATTATGTCATTCAGCAACCAGATAAAAGGGAATTACAATATTATTATGGATGCCTTTTTCATAAACAGTAACTTTTAAAGAACATTTAAAGAGAAAATGACGTCACTATTTAAAACATCGTATTTTTACTCATAACGATATTAGGTACTACTCTGTTATCCCGTCGACCAATTTCGCCAAATTATACAAATCGCCACATTAATAGCCAAATTATACATATTGACATAATTTGTATTTTAAATAACGAAAAAAATAAATAATTAGTAGAATATTAATAAAAATATTAATAAAAAGTCGAAATAGAAATCACTTAATGACATTTTAAACACATGAATCGTATTTAATGTCATTGAATGTGACATTCACGATGATCCATTATTGGCATTTAATCTTATAGTTTGGCAATAATTTTTTGGTCGATGGGATAACCTAGTAGTACCCGATATTATTTTTCTTCTTCTTTTTTTTTTTAAATAAAGCTATTTTTCTGTGAGTGCATATAAAATAAAATTTCTGGATTTCGCCGGCACTCATATTACAATTTTAACTGTAGATGTGCGAATATTTGAATGCAAAATTGTAACTGGCAAATTTGACATTTACTTTGTAAATATATTTATTATATATTGATTCAATAATGTAATTACTTTTGCTTTTTTTTAAAACCAAATCGATCGGGTCTTTTAAACATTTCATTCGTCGAATTCGACGGGATTCCATTCGTTTTATTGTTAAATTGCATTTCCTTTTACTCAGAGTCTATAAAAAAGCGTTTAAACTAAAGAAAAAATCCGTTTTTGATGAATCTAGTCAATGAAGAAGTAGCACGTCAAATTGTATCTCTTTATTATTCCGCAATTCCAATGTCTCAGAGAGAAATTGCTATTCAATTGGGTATTTCACGCCGTTCTGTTTGCTATTATATTGATAAATACAAGAAAAATGAAGTTAGTTCATTGCAATCTAAACGGGGTCGCCCTTCTAAAAAACCTCTATCGATTTTTTTTTTTTTTTTTTTTTCCTAATCGGAGGCGAAACTGAATTCTGCAATGGCAGAATCTACATTCAACTTGTATTAATATTTTTATTAATATTATACTAATTAATTGTTTTTTCGTTATTTAAAATAAAAATTATGTCAACATGTATAATTTGGCTATTAGTTTGGCCATTTGTATAATTTGGCGAAATTGGTCGACGGGATAACCTAGAAGTACCCCTTTTTAGTGATGGTAAAATAATTGCAGATGAAAAGGATATAATAGTAAAGCTAAAACACGATTTAATGACTGCTTGGCATATGACTTGGCGGAGACTCAATAAGTACGCTAATTCTATCAAGCTAAATATCCATATAGGGTGTAAACAAACAATTGGTACCATTTGTTTATTCCGTCGATCAATTTCGCCAAATTATACAAATGGATATAATCTTTATTTTAAATAACCAAAGAATTAAAAAATTACTAAAATATTAATAGGAAAATAGATAAAATATCGAATTAAAATTAGTTGACGACGTAAAAATTTGCAAAACATATTTAATGTCAAAAGAATGTGACATTTACGATCATCCATTATTGATATTTAACCTTATACTTTGGCGACAGTTTTTTGGTCGATGGGAGATCAAGTATTGCCAAATAATGTAATATTGCCAAAAAATGTAAACAAATTATATAAACAATAATATTGCCAATAATATTTAGATGCAGATATCATCTACGGATGACGTTGGCACGATTACAACAAAATTGCGATTTTATGCCTCACGTGGTAATCCAGTAATCGTCGTTTATTTATCAGTAAACTATTTCATTATTTTTCTTTTTTATTTTAAAATAAGTTCCATAATTACTAACTGAATTAATTAATTTATTATTAATATTATACCAGATTACATTTTCTTGGCAACGGGAAAGAAAAATGGTTATTTTTTTATCGGAAAAATTTTAATTGATTCTGTATGAAAAATAATGAAATGTTGAATTATTAAGAAAAATATTTTACTAAATCAATTAAAAATTAGCCTATGTTCACCGGAAATAGTGTAGCTTTCCAACGGTGAAAGAATTTTTCAAATCCGTCAAGTAGTTTCGGAGCCTATTCAATTCAAACAAACAAACAAACAAACAATCAAATCTTTCCTCTTTATAATATTAGTATATATATACATATATATATGTGTGTGTGTGTGTGACGATTTAAGGAGAAACTCGAATTATTTCCACTGGTTAAAAAAAAACACACAGTCATGGCAAGCGAGGGAAAAAACAAAATAAATAAATAAATGTAGAAGATCCAATAATTAGTCATTGGCTGCTGTAAGTTCATTTATTTAATTCGTAATCATGAGGAAGGGAAAAGCTCCTTTTTCAAACTGTCTCTAACCGAAATATCCAAAAAAAAATATTCCATCATTTACTAACCAGCCGTACTCATCCAAGAAAGAACCAAGAATCTTTTTTCTCAACTCGAGGCTTCCCCTTTTAAATCTAAAAAGAAAATTCTAGAACCTTCTGTAACCTCAAACCATCATTCTTTTATGTAAACAGAATTCTTGTCCAGCTACGAGACTATTTACCACAGACGATAAATTTATTTAAAAAAAAATATTATTTAACCAATTTATAATTGACTCAGAATTTCTTAGGCAGACGATTTTTATAAATGATTAATTTTAAGAGAAAAAGAAAAGAAATGAATTTATTAATATGCACACATCAACGGTTGACGGCGGAAAAATAAATACATAGATAAAATAAAATAATGATATTTTTTGAAAGGTATGGGTTTGGAATAAATTTAATAAGACTGTCTTAAAAAGGGTTGATAAAAACATAAAAGAAATTAGTTTTATTTGGAATATTAAGAAATAAAGTTTAATTAAGAATATTTTTAATTTAGAGCCATCTTTTTAAGTTTACGCATACTGGAATAATGTTTTTAAGGCAAATTAAGAATTTATATCGTTTGTATAAAGATTAACAGATTAGATTTAGAAACAAGATTTTAATTTAATAATTTGAAGTAAGTACGGAAAATTAAGATAGTATAAAGGTTAGTTTTGGCGAAAAATTTTTAAATTTGTAATATTATCCCCCCTCCCCAAGACTTTGTATGAAATTGATAGTTAAATAAAACTACAAGTTCAGACAACAGAAATATAATAATTTAGAAAAGTTAAGTTTTGGAATAAAACTGTCAAACTCCGGAAGCCAAGAGATGGAAGAAAAGAAAATTAACGCAATATAAAAAATATTAGCGATTAAAATAAAATAGTTAAGAGAAAAATTAATCTGAATTAAATTTAGGTAGGAGCATTCCCCTGAAAGAAATACAATAATGTTACAATATCACTTACTATTTGTAAGTGCATAGGAGATAATACATACAATAACAGTAAATAAGTTATAAATATTAATAAGCAAGAGATAAAAAATATAATAAAAACAATAAAAATTCGTTCTCATGGAAGTTTAAATAATTACAATAACTTAATGCATAGTTTACTTAAACTAGGACTTCCCTAAGAGGGATTAGTCTGAGCGATATTGCTGAGAATACACATTTAATAACTTGCGATAAGTAAAGAAAATGAGATGTTACCTTTAATTGGTCATTCATTGTGATAAAATATGATGAAAATAAGCATATTGAACACATAAGCATAAGCATAAGACACTTAGCCAAACGCAGGTAATAAATCGCCAAATATTGTTCTTTTCGCCCTCTCTCGTAATGCATTTTTTCCATACATTTAAAAAACACGATTTTGAGTCATCTTATTTAAAATTCAAATAAATAAATAAGAGGAAGCAATAATAGCATAAGTCAAAACATTTTATTTCAGCATCAAGGAATTGTATCGTAGTTACACATGTGGAAAAAAGCTGCTTTTGGCCAAAAAACATTGTCTTCACTAAATTTGAATTCGATTAAAAAAAGTATCGTGATTAATTAAAATGTTATAGGCAGAGCTGCCAAGTCTCCGGCATTTTGGATACCGGTATTTTAATACAGAAAATGTTTTATTAAATTGGAACATTCTGCGAATTTAAAAAATAACTTTTCCTATAAGAAAATTCTGTTATGCAATAAGCGGGGGCTTGGCATCTCTGTATAGAAATATTTCGTAATCTACTTTTTTACCTTAAAAGAAGCAACGACCATTTTTCGGGTACAAAAAGTATTGCTAATTGTTCCATTTTGCATACAAGGTACTGATTGTAATATTGATACATCTATGGTGATAAATTTCCAATAATTTTTCAAATCCCATTTATTTTATTAAAAATATAAATCTTTTATTCATTTATTTTAAGATAAATGGTTTTTAACTAATTTCATAATACTTTTGAAATATCACTTTTCATTGGCCATTTTTTTAAAGCATTTAGAAAATGGTTGTTGTTTTCAGTCAAATATAGACTTTGGTCTGTCCGCATTTTATTTTATTATTATTGTTATTTATAAATGGTGGATAAATATTCATACTTAATCCATAACGTACATAATATATGACTCTATTATTACATAAGTCACCTTTTTATTATCATAAAAATTATGTTTTTACTGATTTTTATTAACTCAATAGGAAAAATTTTGTGCTTTGGGCAATAGATGCCCGCATTTCATTTATTTATTTATTTTAACAAAATTCTTTGTATTTAGAAGAATTTTTATTTAAATAGGAAATCCAAATGTCACTGTTAATAAAGACGAAAGTTACAAAACGAGTAGACGCATACTATCAAATATGGAAAAACTACGAATCCAAAAAAGACGTCGTATGAAATATCATCTTTTAAAGCAAAAAAAACGAGGTCTGATTATCGAGCCTACTGATTACGAAATGTGCATTACATAAAAAAAAAATTACTGCAAATATTAATTTTTTTTCTTTTGTGCAGTTTTGGCTTCGAAAGGTGCGCTATGTTGCAAAAAGATATAAGCGACTATGAAAACACACTTGGTAAAATAATAAATTGTTTGTTCTAAAAATATTATAATTTTTTTATTCTTATTTCTTTTTTTTATAACAGAAAATGTTTCGTTTATTCCTTTTTTTTTTTTTTTTGAAATAAATAAATAACGCGTTATTATAGCATGCTATATGTATCTGGTAATCAAAACGATGTTTTTGCCTAATTGGCATAAAAAATCTCGCTTAACCCGGTGCCTATATCTCTAGTATATTATCTCAAGTATTTTATTTATGTATACTATAATTGTTTTTACATACCACTTACTTCTTCTTGTATATAAAAATAGATAAGTGGTTCCTATATGCAGTATAAATGGTATAAATCTTTAAAAAATAGCCCCCGTTGCCTCTTTTTGGATCGAATTAAAAAAAATCAATGTCTAATTCCAGTATTGCTCCCAGGTATGCATACATATTCCAAATTTCAAAGTTTTATGCCAAGAGGAAATGGATGAAAAATGGGAAAAGTTGTCACATATGCACCAGCGTACATAATTGGCGTCAAAATGGCATTATTTTACCTGAGATGGTAACTCGGCTGTATTTATTTATTATTTGTTTATTTACTCATAAAATGTTTATTTTATCCGTGCCGAAAAATTAGTGACCAGAATTGACTTCCACACACAAACAAAATATAAGTTAAAAGAAAACATGCAATAAAAATAAATATAAGGGAAAATGATGTCATAAAAGAAACTTTTTATTTAAAAACGTAATTGTTTCTAATTTTCACACGCGAAATATATAAAACATTCTTTTAACGATCAAAAAATGCTATTAAGAGATTATCACAAAATCTCAAAATCAAAGTTTTTATGACATTTTTTTTTAATATAAAAAAATAAGTTTTATTTTCCTGCATGATCAAATTTTAAAATGTTTCATTGCATTCAATGTTTCTGAGTGCGTAAATGATTACTATTTACTCCATGTACTGATTCGGTTATCTACGAAAATATCCAGCTCGTGAAAATCACGCACACCAAATTTCTGTGACGTATGCAAATAAATTGTGCTTTTTTATCAGGTTTTTTAATATAACTTTTGAACTATTTGGAATTAATTTTTAAAAGTAGGTGCATTCACCAGATTACCTTCATAGGTACCTATTGGTACAAACAGAATCAAAATCCGACAAGTACTTTTTGAGATTTGCTTGACGAAAGAATTTTTTTGACTTTTAATATCGTTACGTATCTCTGAGTATAAAGACTTCGCTTCGCTCAGACAATTATCTACGAAAATATCCAGCTCGTGAAAATCACGCACACCAAATTTCTGTGACGTATGCAAATAAATTGTGCTTTTTTATCAGGTTTTTTAATATAACTTTTGAACTATTTGGAATTAATTTTTAAAAGTAGGTGCATTCACCAGATTACCTTCATAGGTACCTATTGGTACAAACAGAATCAAAATCCGACAAGTACTTTTTGAGATTTGCTTGACGAAAGAATTTTTTTGACTTTTAATATCGTTACGTATCTCTGAGTATAAAGACTTCGCTTCGCTCAGACAATAAAGTCCTTTAAATGAAAAAAGTCTTTCAATAGTGTATATAAAAGAGTCTTTTCCAATGTTCACTGAATACAGTCTCTTTAATTAAAGATCTTCAAACCTAGTTTAATCTTTGGTTTTAATGTTATGTTGAATCCAACATCTTTAATAATCAAATCTTTTATTTATTAATTTTTTTTAATTATATAAATAGTCCCAACACCAATAATAAATAATATAGAAAATTCTAAATAATAATAACAACAATATATAGTAGTATACAACAATACAAGTAGTATAATAAGACTCAAAATTTATAGCAATAATAATAATAATTCTCCATATTCTAATACTTCTCAATAAGAGCATAATTAATACTAAACTTCCTTATAGAAATCATAATGATAATAAATAATAAAACAAGAGTATAATCAAAAGAAAATATCACAGTTACTTTATTATTGATAGGGAAAATATTGGTTGAGGATAAAAATAATTGCATAGCAACTAAATAATTTTCTTATCTTCTAATAGCATAAGAAAGTATTTTTTGCTAGCCGAAAGTATAAATAAAAAAAAATCATAATAATTCCAAAATCCAAATAAAATTAAATCTAACTATTTAGAAAACGGACTCTCAACCAGTATTTCCTTACAATAATTCCTCTCTGATACTCTTTTACAAAATTGTCAAATTTGGTTATAAGTTTTCAAATGCCAAATGTAGAATAATGTTTTATCTACACATGGTTTATAAACTTTAATAATAAAATACAAATAGAAATAAAAGGTGTCATTCTTAATTGAGAAATGGAAATAAAAATAGTGTGCTTTTCTGAAAAACTTTTAATATCTGTAGTTTTCACAATCACTGAAAATCACATATTATGTTATAGGTTTGAATAGAATCATCAAATTTTATAACTATTATCACCTAATATCTGTTGAATAAGTAGAATAATACATAATAATAAATGAGTACATACATAATAATAATGTCAATAAATGAGTAAATATAGTTAGACTTTAATACACTTAAAATTAATTTATCAACATCAATTTGAAAGCCTTTACAATCAAAGTGTACACCTTTCTTTCTTTCTAACCGATGGCCAGGCCCCTACCTGCCGAGTTATCTCAGCTAAACGGATTAGATACCTGGTATCGGGGCGGTCGACCGCCTAATTGCCGCGTAGCGGCAATAAACCTGATTTCTTTGCTGCGCATGCCATCATTTCTGCAGTACTTGCTTGTCGTTGAGCATACTTTGTTTCGTCTGTTAATTAACTGTTGTATCATCCTGTTGTTTGAACTGTAAATGGCTTCGCAAGATGGTCTCGTAATTTTGAGCCTTGATCAGATGACGAGGCCTTCACCTGGCAAGGCACCTCCAGAGGTATAATTCACAGGTAACTTGGAGGACTTTGCACCCACGGCGGATTTTACATGCACCAGGCGCCATTAGCGTACATGATGTAATTTTTGCCGACAAAGTGGCGAACCACTAAGACAAGTACCCGGGTCGGCTGTTTAGGTTAAGTGCTTTGTTGGTAATCTTTGTGGTTTATTGCACATTGGGTTAACTTTGTGATTTGTTGCCGCACACCTTGTACTCATCTTACCAGACGAAATGGGATTGGATGTTTTTGAACCTAAACAATGGTACTGAACTTAGCTGAATGTTGGGAAAATTTTGAGGGAATAAAAAAAAAAAAAAAAAGAAAAAAAAAAAGAAAACAGAAAATGGCCGAAAAGCTAAGTCGTACCGCTGATGGAGGAAAATTTTTGCGCCAAATAGCAAGGCAAACGAGAGCGTTGCAGAGAGAGAGACAAGAACTCACCTTTCTATCGTACCCCACCGAAAAAAACTGGCTCCCTGGGTTGCCCCATTAGAGCGGGTCCGGTATTTTGTGCGGACAGAGTCCTACTGCACCAAATAAAGAGGCGAGCTGTCAAAAATAAATAATTAAATAAATAAAAATTAGTAATAATAAAATAAAAAAATAGTTAAATAAAGAATAAAAAATAAAATAAAATAATAAATGAAAAAACTTAAAGTAAAAGCAGTTTTTAATTTTTTTTTTTTTTTTTTTTTTTTGGCATTAGAGGATTCCTAGACCTTTTATATATAATTTTTTTTTATAACACAACACAGCGGACGGACAAGCAGTGTCGAAGGCGTTTGAAGCTTCTTACTATGTCATATTGCACAACTTGCTGAACCGTTGGTGATATTTATTGTGCATGCAATTCATATGTTGCGGGCCATGGTTACAGCTGATGTTGTGCGACTACCGCACACTGCTAAAGGACATAAAACATATACAAACAATTTTTTTTTTTTTTTGGCGATTTTTTTTTAAACATACAACATATAACACATAACATACAGTATTGTTTCTGCTGGGTTATCAAAATGAGAGGACTTTCTGTTTTATATGTTTGTTTGCTTTAATGTTGTGATACTGTCGCAGTTTTCTTGGAGCCACCTGATTACTGTTTTTGCTTTATTTTGTACGTGTTTGTTTTTACCTAATTGTTCGTGCCACAGTTTATCATTATTTGCTGTTATGTTTACCAGGTGGTACTGTTGGGTGAGTGGGCAGTGGAGGAGATAATGTTTGGGCGTACCCTCCGTGCCGCATGCACAGTCCGGAGTGTCCGCTTTATTAAATTTGTGGAGATACGCTGGAAATGCTCCATGTGCTGTGTAGAGTTGTGAGAGTAAAAAGTCACTTATGAGTCTGCTTTCACCTACTGTTGGAAAATACTGATGTGTTTCCCTGCCTGTATCCCCGTAATCCCACTCGAACTGCCATTGTTTCATTGTTAGCTCTTTGAGTGTCTGTTTCAGTTTTGAGATTGGCTTTTTCATATAGTATTTGTTTTTGTTATTTGTGTTTTCCGCTGCGGTTTTGGCTAACTCGTCTGCATCCTCGTTTCCTTGGATGCCCACGTGCGCCTTGACCCAGCTGATTTTAAACTTATTGTTGGATTCTTTAATTAAGTTTTGTATTTTATCTACTGTTTCATTGACATTAAATGGCTTTTTCAGTGATTCTATGGCTGATCTGTAATCCGAGCGTATGCTGTATGGCTCACCTGTTGTGTTGCCCCATTCCGCTGCTTTTTGTATTGCCAGTAGTTCGGCCTGGAAAACGCTGTTGCATTCTCTTAGGGGCACTTACCATGTCATTATTTTTTGGTTATTTTTGTATGCTACAAAGGCCAAACCTGTAGCGCCTGATTCCAATTTGGATCCGTCCGTGTAGGTGACTACTTCGTGCATGTTATATCCAATCCTTGGTTCAATTATTTCGGCTGGGTGATTTGTCCATATATTGATTTTCTTTTCATATTCAAGTTGGTGCAGGACCTTGTTGTGTATTTTTGTGTTTTTTCTAAGTCTTGCGATTGTTCCATAGGCTGCCTCGTAATTGACTTTGAGGTGGATTGGAATCAGGCCCGAGAGTACCAGAAGTGCCGAGGTGGGGGCCGTTCTATAAGCCCTGACTATGGCCAGTGCAAAATGCCTTTGACAACTAGAGAGTATCTCTTTGCTCCTTTTATTGAGCTCGTGCCCCCATATTGGGGCCGCATAAGTTAGCGTTTTTTCCACTACTGTTGTGTACCATATCTTGATAATGTTAGGTTTTAGTCCCCAGCCCTTTGCCGCCATATAGGCCAGGTTTTTGAAGTTTGGTCTAACTTTGCCTGTTTGTGTTGCGCAGTGAAGTACCCAGTTTAGATTTTTATGCAATATCACTTCCAGATATTTGATATGTTCTTTCACATTTAGAGATTGACCGTTTTACTCTATGCCCTCTATTACATTGGTGTTTTCTGTAGGTAGGTTCCTCATATGTCCCCTGTTTAGATATAGTAGTTCTGTTTTTTCCTTATTCAGCGTTAGGCCATTAGCCTCTATCCATTCGTTAAAAGCTTTGAGTATTCTATTTGCGAGTCTTCTAAGTTTATCTTTTGTTCTTCCCTTGAGTATCAGAATAAAGTCATCCGCGAATGCCTGTATCCTGACATGTTTTCCCCAGTGTTTTTTTAATGCTGTCTCTGCGATTAATAGCCATAGAAGCGGGCCCAGGCAACTTCCCTGGGGGCAGCCGCCGAATGTCTGCTTTGTGATTTTGATCCCATTTTCCTCTAGTGAAACATATCTTTGTTGTAAGAAACTCACTACCCAGTTTATTAAATAACCCGGGCAGGGAGATTGTTTTATATTATCTATTAGTATTGGCCAGCGTATGTTGTCGAAAGCCCCTTTGATGTCCATGGCTATTAAGAGTGTTTGGTAGTTGTTAGCTTTGTCTTCTTTTATTGTTTTAATTAGATTGTCCAGTGCGTGTTCCGTGGAGAATCCCTGCTTGAAGCCATATTGTTTATCGCTCCAGTATTTATTTTTATTAAGATGGTAGTTTATTCTACCATGTATTATGCGTTCTAAAATCTTACTCATTGCCGGTAGTAGACATATCGGTCTGTAGTTTTTAGGGTTTGCAGGGTCTTTACCCGGCTTGTGAAAGAGGACCACTATTCCGATTTTAAATGACTTGGGGAAGTATTCAAATTTTAAGCATGTATTGAGAAGTGTGAGCAGTAGTTGCGGGGCGGCATTGTTTATGCGTTTAACTAAGTTATAGTCAATGAAGTCATAACCTGGTGCTTTGTTTTGTTTGATGTTTCTGATTATTCTATTTAATTCCGCCTTTGTAACTACTGGAGGTTTTGCATCATCTTTTTTTTTATTTACTGTTGTTATGTTGTGGGGGGGGTGTTCTGGTCTGTTATGTATAGATTGTCTAAAAAGTGTGTCAGTGTATCTTTAATGTTTACTGATTGCTGTGGTAGGAGTATATTGACAAGTTTAGCAGGGCCCGTGTTTTTATTGCTTGCGTTTTTGTATTGCGAGCCGTATGTGTCCGTTACTTTGCTGCAGTAGTCTTTCCATGTCTTTAATTTTGTTTTGTTGATGAGCTTCTTAAGTTTGGCTCGTTCTCTTTTAAATACTATTTGTTGTTTTATTTTTAGTTCTTCATCTGGTTGTTTTTGGTATCTCCTCCTGAGCGCCCTAACCTTGTTCCTGGCTGTTTTGATTTCGTCCGTCCACCAAGGGGGGTCAGTGACCGCAAGTGTGCGTTTCTTTTTATAACACGCAAAAGCAATTGATGTGATTTCATTTTGTAGTCTCAGAGTTACATTGTCCAATTGTTCTTCTGTTGTGGTTCTTTGAAGTTCTTTTATGTATTTGTTTCTGATTTTTCTGATGTTTTTGTCAAATTTTGCATGTTTACCTATTTTTGTTTGTAAGCCATGTCTTTGATAGTCGATGTTTTCATAGTTGTTTAGTGTGAATTTAATATATCTGTGGTCACTTTGTGAGTCGTCACTACTAACGTGCCAATCACATATGTCGTTGCCCAGGGCGACCGTCGCTATCGTCAGATCTGGCCAGCCTTTTAATGGACCACAAGCATTTCTGACGTCAAAGAACGTCACTATGGATTATAGCTAATCAGTTTATCCACTTATCCCACAAGCGTTCACCAAAAGCCAATCAAATACCGTAAAGCTTGTGGGAAACATTGTGAGCTCCGCCCAATGCTAGTGGTCAATTCCCTTCCCCCACGTATTGTGAGGAAGGACGGTGGGGCATCCGGGGGGGTTGTGGACGAACAGTGAGTTCAGCAGGAGGAAATCTGTGAGATCTCGACCCCTTTGGTCTATGTCATCATAGCCCCAAGCGGTCGAGTGAGCGTTAAAGTCCCCTGCCAGCAGAATTTCTCCGTCCGCCAACTTCAAGGCCTCCTCTATCTCATCCAATACGACGGAGAAGTCCACTAGCGAGGGGGGCGTATGTATTTATTATAGTGAATAATTTGTTTTTGTTCTCTAACTTGACCACCGTCGTAAATTCTTTTAATAAGATTGTGATTGGCTTAGTGCCTGTATTTGTTTTTATGGCTGATCTATTCAATTTTGTTTTTGTTATGTTCCATGTGTTGCGGCTAAAGCCTGTTATGGTTTCCTTTGTTTTGTGTTGATTATAGTCTTGTATTAGTGCTATGTGGATATTATTGGTAGCAGCGTATCCCGCTAGCATGCTAGTGGCCACTCTGCTGCCGTGTAAGTTTATTTGGATAAAGCTTAAAGAGTCTTGTGATTGTATGCCTAATGATGCAGGAGGTGTGATCGTGTTTGTGTGTTGTGTAGTGTAGGGGTAACCCTTGAATTTTGTGTTGCGTTCCCCCAGGGCGCGTGATAATTGTGTTACTTCCTACGACCATGATATCTGCTGTACTTTTCGTCATGTTTTCGTCTCATTTCATGGTCGTGGCTGGTCATGTGTTCGATCCTATCCTTGCCGCCAAATGTGGCAATGGTTACCCTCCCGTGTATAACCTGGTGACCGTTTGTGAGTGCCATGCCCTTTTCTACTTGAATCTGCCTGACACGTAGCAGCGTTCGATGTACCCAGCACTTCCCGGAGTTGGCCTGGTGATCTGTTGGCTTGGGAGCACGGATCCAGTGGCCGTTGATTTCATTGTACTTGGTGCACACATAACAGCGTTTGCTTTTATTGTTGCAATCTGTGTACACATGTGGGCCCCCGCAGACAGAGCACCGCTGGGTCCCCTTGCAATCAGTTGCCACGTGGTCATATTCGAGACACTGATGGCACCTCGTGATGCTGATGAAGTTTTTAATGGGGCATTCCTTGAACCCCAGGCAGATTGTTCTCACCATTAGCAAGTGGTCTGCTAGCGGTTCGTGGAGGAGGACTGGTTGGTGCTTCTTCCCCTCGCGGGCCCCCACGGGCCTGAGCAGAGTGACTGCATCCTTGCTGTATTGTGGACCAAGTCCCAGGGTCTTCCGCAGCTTCATCTGTATCTGTTCTTCAGTAACGTAATCCGGAATGTTGAATATTATTATCCTTTTCTTCCTTATGCTTGCAGTCTTTACCTGTATTGCTTCTCTGGCTTCTGAGTTGCTGTTGATTGTCTCCTTTATCTTCTTAGCCTCCACTTCGTTTTCACAGATAAGCTTGACTCCGCTCTTTATCCTTTTCACTTTCTTCACGCTGTCATGGTGTTCCGAGGTTGTCTCTATTATTTGCATCTCTACGTCTTCTGTTTCTCTTTCTGTGGTGGCTTGGATGATCAGGGTGGATGTGGCCGCCTTGACCGCTTCCGCGTATCCCCTGGGGGGCTTGGTTTGGGTCCTGGTTACCATCTCCTCCCTGCTTTCTTCTGTTGTTGGACCAGCCGGTGGTACCGCGTCGGGCTGACGCAATTCTTCAACCCTTACGTTGGCCGTCTGCATTCTGATTTCCATTTCCATAATGGTATTGGAAATCACATTTATGCAGCTGTCCATTACCTTGCTTGTACCCGCTGGGATCCTTGAGCATCTGTGTTGGACCGCTTGGAGAAAGTTGATAGCTTTTATGGCTTTTTCCACCTGTGGACTCCTTTGTCTTCCTAAATCCGGATCCTGATCACAGAACTCGAGTATCTGTTGCCTGAGTCTCTTTCCATCTTCATCTTGTAGCGAGCACTGTCTTGTGATTCTTGCTTGTTCATCTTCTTCTACTTTGTTACTCGCCTTCGTGCTTTTTTCATCTTCTGAGTATTCCGTATCGCTGTCATTGCTACTGATTTGTACAGCAAAATGCTCGTTGATTTTCTGTGTTATATCCATCATTACTTTCTTTGCTTCCGGCTTTTTCTTGATCCTCTTGATGTCTGTTTTCTTTTCTGATTGATTTTCCGGCGTAACCGGGACCATCGAACTCGCTCTGGTAATGCGGCTGCTACTTTTTATCAGGCCTGTGGATTTTTTTGTAATCCTGACTGTTGCGAAAGTGACTTTGTGCTGGCAGTTAACCTGCCACTCCTGGCCAAGGGCATGGTGGGGGATGCTACTTTAGTCTTAGACATATTTAAGAGCATCCCACGTGTCATGGGGATAGAATGTTAGTGTTAAATGTATGAGATGTCCGGGGGTATATGTGAATGAAGAGAGTATTATACGTGTCGTTCAAAATGTGCTTGTTGATTTATGTTTTATACTTGTTAGATACTGATGCTATGAGTATCGTAATTTAATGCGTATAATGCTTATTGTGAGATAAGGTTGTGCATGTGTGTGTGTGGGGGGGATACTATTGGAAAATCTGGCTTAGTAGTGAGCCCTTATCTCTTTCTTTCTGAAATGAAAACGGCTCTAAATTGAGACTTTTTTTCCCCCCTTAGTGAGGCACCTGTTGCTATATCCTTTGTTATCTAAAGAATGTCCTTGGAGAAAGAAGGTTGAATGACTAAGGCTGGTATGCTATTGTACTAGTGTAGTAAGAAGGAATGAATAGGTGGGGGAACTCTGGAATTTAATTTATTGTGCTGAGCTAGAGCAGCTTTTCTTAGGAAATTGCACGGCTTATTGTGGAGTAAGTGAAATTTACTTTAGCCTCTGTAGAATCACTGAATTTTGGTATAAATTGAGGAAATTATTAATTAAGAATATTTAGGGTGATGTTAAATTAGGATGACTGGGCTAAAGATTAACTACTAATGGGGATGTATATTCTACTGTTGTTAAGCGTAAGATAGTTTGATGTTTATTGAATGGATTATTATTGTATTGTTTTTACTGATATGCTGAATTCTTTGTTATGAACGATGAAACTAGTTGGATTTAACTGATGCTGTATTATTTAATACTATAGAATAGGCGAGGGAGCACAGACGCAAGCGTCCCAGTGACGATAAATGCGAATGGGTTTCTGGCCAGCGGAGGGGGGGGGGGCAGGAAACTTAACGATATAATATTGATAAAAGAGAAAAATTACCTAATGTAAAAGAAAGAAAAATAAAAAAGGAATGGAGATTATTGAATAATAATAGTTAAAAGTAAAATCTAGCAAACTCGTGCGCTGATAGAGGGTAATTAAAATTAAAATAAGATAATAATAATAAAAAAAAAACTAACACCCTACGTTCTGATCCATTTGGAATTACTATAATTTTGTGCACCAGAACAAATGCCGAAATACTGACCAGAAATTAATTACTACGCCCCAATAAATTGGGGGGGGGGATGGGTTGAATGGGCCTACCACGCGATGGGGCACGAGTGTAAATTATTTCTCGTACCCCGACTGATCGTCACCAGACCCGTGACGGGGGGCGCATGCGATACTACACGTGGCATATATCGTCTGCACCTCCCTGGCTGGGCGACCGCCACCAACCCGGCTAACCTATGGGATACTTACGTCATGTGCTCCTTTCCGCCAGGCCTCCTGATCTTCTTACATCCTCTCGATTGTGATGTTACCTAGAAAAACTGTAAGAAGACTAAGCATAATTAGTAGCATTCATAAATATAACACAACAATACTTCTTTTTTTTTTCAATTAATTCACCACGTGGTGATGCGTCCTTCCTTGGGGGAGCCTCGGTCTCGATCAAGGCCGGAGAATTCTTCGAGCGCTGCCCTTTTTCTACCGGGCGTTGGACGTTTATTCCTCCGCTGGATTACGGTGGGACTTTACGGTCTAATTACACCGTGCTTTTCTTAATTAGTTAAATAAATCACTAATTAGTTGAGGAAAACTCTTTAAACTGGCATCTTCTTCTTCTTCTTGATTGAGGCTATCCGAATTTCTGACTTGTTGTGTCTTACGACCAAAATTTCGGGCTCAGCTTTTAAAAATGCAGGAGCGCAAAAAGCATGTCTTCTCTCCTTGAATGCCGGGAGGAAACTGCTTAAACTGTACACCTTATGCCTACATAAGGAACCCAATTTAATCCCAAAAACTCCCAAAAACAAGTAATATTCTTGTAGCGCTCCAAGAACATACCTGCTAATGTTGAAAATTATGGTGATAAAATATATAAAGAATAAGAATTAAAATTTAATCTAGTGTCTTGACTTTAGTTTGATCTAGTGATTGTATCTGAGGATTTGTTGGTTTTTTGGGTTGCTCATGAAACAGTTTAAAATCTTCTGGTGAAAAATAGGGTCTTAATTTAGAAATATGCACAATAACGGAATTCTGTCCTGTCTCATAATTAAATTTATCTATTTCATAAGTTACATCAGAAAGTTTATTAATAATTTTATATGGTCCAGAGAAAGTAGGTTCTAATTTTCGAGTGTTAGGGTATTTAAATTCTTCATAAATTACAGAGTCTTGTATTTTTAATGGGCATTCGACAAAATTTCGATCATAGAGTCTTTTACTTTTAAGGTGAAATTCATGAGTTCGCGCTTTCGCAAATTGGAGGGCTTTGTCTACTGGTGGGTAATAGTTTTGTTTTAAAGGAGATTCATAAGGCAATTGACCATAAAATAAATAGGCAGGTGGGAATTTGGTGATAGAATGGGGCATATTGTTGTATTCTTCGATGACTTGGTTTAATAATCTAGTCCAAGGTATTTTAGAAGAAGTGGAATTAACTTTACATTTAAGCCTGGTAACTATAGTCTGATTAACGCGCTCTACTTTTCCATTGGTCTGAGGATGATATGCGGGTGTAAAACGCTGTTGAACATGATGATTTCTAAGGAATTTCTTAAATCTTGGAGATCTGAAAGATTTATGCATGTCACTAAGTATTTTTTGAGATGCTTTGATATTGAAAATTTGTTTTAAACAGTTAGTGTATGTTTCAGTGGTGACATTTTTGGAGGGAAAAGCCCAAACAAACCTAGTTGCATGATCTATTATTATGTGTAAGAATTTTTTTGTTGAGTTGTAATAGTTAAATCCACCAACAGTATCAATAGAAAGACATTCAAAAGGTTGATCTGTGGCTGGCATAGCTTGTAATAAGCCGAATCTTTTCTGTTTTGGTTTTTAAGCTATTGCATAGCTTTTATCACGGGCTTTGAGCGAGGCGACCGAATCCAAAAATTCCGTAACGCGAAAAATCCTAACACATCGGTAACGAAAAAACCTAACACTCGGCTAACTTCGTTTCAGCTCGGCAGACTTCGGCATGGTATCCTTGGGTAGACTTCGGTAGACATTGACGCGGTATTTTTCAGATATTTAGAGGATATCAAATCTCAAACTTAAGTTTCTTATTTGTTACCATAAATCTATAGTTTCAATGATAAAAATTCCTAATAGAATGTGTATAGAAAAAAATCGTATAAAACAAGGTAGGATAATGTAGCTTTTGATGATTGGAGACCCGCCCAACGGTGAGAGTCGAAAAATTTAAAATGCTTATAACTCGCGATCTAATTTTCGTAGCGCAGCCAAATTTTGTTTGGTAATTTATTATGAGACAGTTTTAATTTTTGGTGACAGGAGACCACCCCCCCCGTGAGGGTAGAAAAATTTTAAATGCTTATAACTCGCAATCTAATTTTCGTATCGCGGCCAAATTTTGTTTGGTAATTTATTATAACAGAGTGTTAATTTTTGGTGACAGGAACCTCCCACGGTGAGGTTCGAAAAATTTAAAATGCTTATAACTCGCGATCAATTTTCGTAGCGCGGCCAAATTTTGTTGAATGATTTATTATGAAATAGTGTTAAATTTTGGTGACAGGAGACCCCCCCCCACGGTGAGGGTCAAAAAGTTAAAAAGCATATCATTCGTGATCTAACTTTCGTAGCGCGGCCATATTTTATTCGGTAATTTATTATGAGAAAGTGTTAATTTTTGGTGACAGGAGACAACCCACGGTGAGGGCCGAAAAATTTAAAATGATTATAACTCGCGATCAATTTTTGCTGCGCGGCCCAATTTTGTTTAATGATTTATTATGAAACAGTGTTAAATTTTGGTGACAGGAGACCCCCCACGGTGAGGGTCGAAAAAGATAAAATGTTTATAACTCGTGATCTAATTTTCGTAGCGCGGCCAAATCTTGTTTGGTAATTTATTATGAGACAGTCTTACTTTTGGTGACAGAAGATCCCCCACGGTGAGGGTCGAAAAATTTAAAATGCTTATAACTCGCGATCTAATTTTCGTATCGCGGCCAAATTTTGTTTGGTAATTTTTTATGCGAGAGTGTTAATTTTTGGTGACAGGAGACCCCCCACGGTGAGGGTCGGAAAATTTAAAATGCTTATAACTCGCGATCAATTTTCGTAGAACGGCCAAATTTTGTTTAATGATTTATTATGAAACAGTGTTAAATTTTGGTAACAGGAGAACCCCCACGGTGAGGGTCGAAAAAGTTAAAATGCTTATAACTCGTGATCTAAGTTTCGTATCGCGGCCATATTTTGTTCGGTAGTTTATTATGAGAGAGTGTTAATTTTTCGTGACAGGAGACCCCCCACGGTGAGGGTCGAAAAATTTAAAATGTTTATAACTCGCGATCAATTTTTGTAGCGCGGCCAAATTTTGTTTGGTAATTTATTATGAGACAGTGTTAATTTTTGGTGACAGAAGATCCCCCATGGTGAGGGTTGAAAAATTTAAAATGCTTATAACTCGCGACCTTATTTTCGTTGTTCGGCCAA
Source organism: Maratus speculifer (assembly GCA_964019185.1). NCBI lineage: Eukaryota > Metazoa > Arthropoda > Arachnida > Araneae > Salticidae > Maratus > Maratus speculifer. Next base: position 55,534,787 of record OZ025292.1, on the reverse strand, counting down.
AATTTGTTTGGTAATTTATTATGAGACAGTGTTACTTTTGGTGACGGGAGACCCTCCACGGTGAGGGTTGAAAAATTTAAAATGCTTATAACTCGCGATCTAATTTTCGTATCGCGGCCAAATTTTGTTTGGTAATTTATTATGAGAGAGTGTTAATTTTTGGTGACAGGAGACCCCCCACGGTGAGGGTCAAAAAATTTAAAATGCTTATAACTCACGATAAATTTTCGCAGCGCGGCCAAATTTTGTTTAATGATTTATTATGAAACAGTGTTAAATTTTGGTGACAGGAGACCCCCCACGGTGAGGGTTGAAAAAGATAAAATGCTTATAACTCGTGATCTAATTTTCGTAGCGCGGCCAAATTTTCTTTGGTAATTTATTATGAGACAGTGTTACTTTTGGTGACAGGAGACCCCCCCCCCCACGGTGAGGGTCGAAAAATTTAAAATGCTTATAACACGCGATCTAATTTTCGTAGGGCGGCCAAATTGTGTTTGGTAATTTATAATGAGACAATTTTAATTTTAATGACAGGAGACCCCCCCCCCACGGTGAAGGTCGCAAAATTTAAAATGCTTATAACTCGCGATCTAATTTTCGTATCGCGGCCAAATTTTGTTTGGTAATTTTTTATGCGAGAGTGTTAATTTTTGGTGACAAGAGACCCCCACGGTGAGGATCGGAAAATTTATAATGCTTATAACTCGCGATCTAATTTTCGTAGTGTGGCCAAATTTTGTTTGGTAATTTATTAAGGTATTGCATATCTTTTATCGCGGGCGAAAGAATCTAGAAATTCCGTAACGAGAAAAAAAAACTTAGCACTCCGGCTATCGTCGCTTGAGTTTGGCACACTTCGGCACGGTATCCTTCGGTAGACTTCGGCAGACATTAAAGCGGTATTTTTCAGATATTTTGAGAATATCATGTCTCAAACTTATGTTTTTTATTTCAGCTACCATAAACGTATAGTTTCAATGATAAAAATTCCTGATTAACCTACATTTATTGTAAGATAATAAAAATATTTTAAACGATATTAATTTCTCATTTATTCAATAAAAGAAAAAAAAATGTTTTGTTATCGGTCATCACGCTCAAAAAGTATAACTTGAATTAATATCAAGGACAAAAAAAAAAAAAAAAAAAAAAAAAAAAAAAACTGCATAAATAAAAAGTAAATAAATAATTATGATTGCATAAGTTTATATAAAAATGCTATGCAATAGCTTTACCGCGGCAGTCCCCGAGTGCCCCATGTCTTTTTTATTTTTCTGACAGGTATTGCAATGTTTAACAAATTCTGTAATGTCTATTGTCATATTAGGCCAATAATAGTTGGGAGATATTAAATTAAGCATTTTTTGAATTCCTAAATGTCCAAAATTATCATGAGCAATATGAAGTAATTTTTTTTCTTAATGACATTGGTACAACAATTTTTTTTAATCCCTTTTTCTGAACTATAATAATTCCATTCTCTTTTTTATATTTTTTGTCACAAACATATTCTTTGTCTTGCATCTCTATAATTTCTTTCCTATCTAGTAATAAACTAATATGTTGATTAAAATGACAAACAGGATTTCGTGACAACATGTCTGCTTCGACATTTGTTGAACCCTTTTCATATTTTATCTCATAATCAAACATACTAAATTTGAGTGACCATCTAAAAAGCCTACCTCTTAAGTTTTTAACACTCTTTAACCATACTAGAGATGCGTGGTCCGTATGAATTGTAAACTTGACACCATGAAAGTAATGATAGAATTTGTCAAGAGTATCTATAATAGCTAACATTCTAATTCAGTTATGAAATAATTTTGCTCATAACACTTCAAAATTCTAGAATGATAAGCAATAGGATGTAAGAAATTATCTTTATCAGGTTGTTTTAGAACGGCACCTACTGCTATCTGAGAGGCATCTACAAACATATGTAAAGGTAATTTAGGATCATAAATTTTGAGGATGGGTTTTGCAACTAAAGAATTTTTTAATTTTTCAAAAGACTCCTGGCACTCTGAGTTCCATTCCCATATTGTATCTTTTTTAAGTAATCGATTTAGAGGATATCTAATTTCAGCATATTTATTTATGAATTTATGGTAAACATTAATGGAACCTAGAAATCGTTGTAACTCTTTCATATTGGAAGGAGGTTTTAAATTTTTGATAGTTTCAATATTGGCATTTGCTGGTGTTATAGTTCCATTAGTGATTTCATAACCTAAGAAATTGATTTTATTTTGGCCTAATTTACATTTAGAAAGTTTAAGTTTAATGTTTTCTTGTTTGCAAATGTCAAAAATTTGAGCTAAATGTTTTAAATGTTCTTCTAAAGAGGAAGAGAAAATTATAATATCATCAAAATAGTGGCACGCAAAGTCGATTTTATATTTATTAAGGATCCTTCGAATGGTTCTATTGAATATGGGAGGGCCAGTTTTTATGCCAAAAGGGAGCACGAGCCACTCAAAAAGTCCAAAATTGGTTGCAAATGCTAATTTTTCTGTATCGGATGGATGTATTGGTATGTGCCAGTAGCCAGAGGCTAAATCCAAAGTTGAAAAATACTGAGCACTACTCAATTTATCTAAAATTCCATCGATACGGGGCAAGGGTCCTGCATCGTTTTTAATTATTGCGTTTAATTTTCTATAGTCTATACATAATCGCGTTTTTTTACCTTCCTCTCTTTTCATAACTAGTGTAACAGGGGCAGAATAGGGGCTGGGTCATTCCATGTCAATTCAAACAATTTTTCCCCCATTCGTAACCCGACCGACAGGGATTTGGATGAAATTTTGTGTACACACTGATTCTATCATGAAATGATTCCATCAGAAATTTTTCCTTCCTAGACCTTATGGTTTGTGAGATATGGGGGGTCCAATTCTTGGGGGTTTCTCAAATCTCACATTTCTTAGTCTGTATTCTGAGATTGTAGTTCCATCTTCAAAAAATTGTTTCTCTGGATCTAAAACATGAATCATCCTAAAAATATCACTGTAAGAAGATAAAGAGATTCAGATTTTAATAAAAAATATTTAAAAAATTTACTTGTAATATTTAGGATAAAAAAAGTCAGCCAAAGTTGAGAGTTATGGTTATTTTTCCAAATTTTTGTGACTTCACGAAAAAGGCTGTACACAAAAAGGCAAATTAAATTTACAATTTCTGTTTGTTTTAAATAAAAGTTTACACTTTGGGCTTTCTATCTATGAAATAAAAATGATGTGTTTCGCATGACTTATGCAAAAATTTTGGGTACTTTCCAATTAGCCGGATAAGTGCTTTATTTTTATATATTATATATGCACACAAAAAAGCAAATGGAATTTCCCATTTCTTTTTGTTTTAAATAAAAGTTTACACTTTGGGCTTTCTATATATGAAATAAAAATGATGTGTTTCGTATGACTTATGCAAAAATTTTGGGTACTTTCCAATTAGCCGGATAAGTGCTTTATTTTTATATATTACATATGCACACAAAAAAGCAAATGAAATTTCCCATTTCTTTTTGTTTTAAATAAAAGTTTACACTTTGGGCTTTCTATCTATGAAACAAAAATGGTGTCTTTCGCATGGCTTATGCAAAAATTTTGGGTACTTTCCAATTAGCTAGATGCGTGTTTTATTTTTACATATGTACATATGTATAGATCTATATAAATACAGATGTATTATACATGTACATATGTATGTATATATACAGTATATTGATATATATATGTATAACACTGGTGCCCGTCTAACCGAAAAGTACCAAATTTTACATTGTTTTGAAAATCTGCACTAATTAAGGGGAAAAAATCTGACTAAGTTTAGCTGTGGTACTTAAATAATTACTGGAGTTTCTATGAGTTACTGAATTTAATGTTATTTGATACAAAAACAAATTGGAAATTTCATTTGCCTTTTTGTGTAGAGACTTTTTCATAAAGTCACAAAATTTCGGAAAAATAATCATAACTTTCAACTTTGGTTTACTTTTTCGGCCGTATATAAATCTCTATTAACTGCCCTAATTGCATAAATATATATAGGACAGTTTCACCTTAAAATTTAACTAATAATAACACATTGCTCAATGGTTCCTGCCCTAATTGCTTTTTTCACTTGCTTTTTATGCCGCCTAAATGGATCTCCACATTTATATAATTCATATTTCATTAAGAGCGAAATTTTGTGATGCTCACATATATTAATCAAACGGTTTTCACTTAATTTTTGTTTTATAAATGCAATAGTCCTAACTAATAAAAGTTCTTTTTCTGAATCACAGAGATTATCAATGTAGTCTATTTCTCTGTTATTTCTATAGCTAGTTTTGTGACATTCTAAACCAGTTAATATTACAATACTGCAAGCCTGAAGACTAGTAGAAGGTTTAATATCAGGCTCCATATTAAAACAATAAAGCAAAAAAATATTTATACATATCATAAACTATAAAGTACGTATCAATCAGATTATATTTTTAGTAACACAGTAAAAGTTAGATCATTCTTCTATGATAAGAAACAACAGAATGACAATAATTTTATTAAATTGATTTCAAAACATCTGTTTTCATATTAACGAACATTACCCTGCCTTTATCAGAAGATGTTTATACAAGGCAGGTGCAATTAAATCTTTCAGACTATAGAAACGAATTTAACTTCTGTTAAACATTTGTGTATTTAAACTTGCCAATATAAATATTTAAACTGATTAAAATTAACCAAGGACAGGAAATACAAGGTTTTGAACATTTTTTAAACACAAATAATTAACATATAAGCATTCGAAAGGAAGAATGGAAATGTGAGGAGAAAAAATTATCTATTTTCTACTGTCCAAAAAAAAAAAAAAAAAAAAAAAAAAAGAAAGAAAAAAAAATCTGTTTTGAGTTTAATTATTGAAAATAAAAGTAAGAGATTCTTTAGATTAGCAAAAAATGCCCATTATTAAATAACTAAATGAAATATATGGACCATTCACTAAATTTAATGGGGAAACATATTACAGTCAGATTTTTTTAATCAGAAAAAAAAAGCCTAAATTTTACTTTGCAAATTAAAAAAACATGCATCAAATAACATTAAATTCAATAATTCATAGAAATTCCAGTAATTATTTAAGTACCACAACTAAACTTAGTCAGTTTTTTTCCTCTTAATTGGTGCAGGTTCTCAAAACAAGGCAAAATTTGGTACTTTTCGGTTAGACGGCCACCAGTGTTGTACATATATATATCAATATACTGTATATATACATACATATGTACATGTATAATACATCTGCATTTATATAGATCTATACATATGTACATATGTAAAAATAAAACACGCATCCGGCTAATTGGAAAGTACCCAAAATTTTTGCATAAACCATGCGAAAGACATCATTTTTCTTTCACAGATAGAAAGCCCAAAGTGTAAACTTTTATTTAAAACAAAAAGAAATTGGAAATTTCATTTGCCTTTTTGTTTGCATATGTAATATGTAAAAATAAAACATGCATCCGGCTAATTGGAAAGTACCCAAAATTTTTGCATAAGCCATGCGAAACACATCATTTTTATTTCATAGATAGAAAGCCCAAAGTATAAACTTTTATTTAAAACAAAAAGAAATTGGAAATTTAATTTGCCTTTTTGTGTACAGCCTTTTTCGTGAAGTCACAAAAATTTGGAAAAATAACCATAACTCTCAACTTTGGCTGACTTTTTTTATCCTAAATATTACAAGTAAATTTTGTAAATATTTTTTATTAAAATCTGCATCTTTTTATCTTCTTACAGTGGTATTTTTAAAATGATTCACGTTTTAGATCCAGAGAAACAATTTTTTGAAGATGGAACTGCAATCTCAAAATACAGACTCAGAAATGTGCGATTTGAGAAACCCCCAAGAATTGGACCCCCCATATCTCACAAAGTATGAGGTATAGGAAGGAAAAATTTCTGATGGAATCATTTCATGATAGAATTAGTGTGTACACAAAGTTTCATCAAAATCCCTGTGGGTCGGGTTACAAGGTCTGGTTGAATTGACATGGAATGACCCGGCTATTACTTTCCTTTATCAGTCCGGCTGCTAACAATGATTGAATTTGGTTTTTTATTTCTATTTCTTCTACGGGAGATGTTCGGTAGGGCCTCAAAGATATAGGTAGGTCAGATTTTAGTATAACGCGTTGTGGTTCAATATTAATCCTACCCACATCATATTTATGCTTTGCAAAAATATTAATATAAATATGAACTAATTCCCTTAAATTTACATCTTGAATTAAATTTATTTCCCCAGTTAAATCTGAATCCGAATTATCGCGAAAATTTTGAAGAGTCATGGAACCTCTATAATCAGGATGCACATTAATTGCGTGATCATATTCAACACAGTCTTCATTTTTCATAATATTTCCACAAGTAGATTGTAACTCTATATCATGATTACTTACATTCAGTGTTTCATTATCATAATTATCTATTGCTACAGTATTACCAGTATTTAATTTCATATTTTTTTTTATATTCTGAGGTTACAAATTCATTAGATTGATCCCTGTTTTGTTGTACTTGGTCCATATTTACTGTATTGAAATGAAGGGATCTCTCATTATGTATGAATATACTGTTAGTTATAATTTTCCTTCCCTGCCTTACAATACAATTTTTACATTCTATGGTTATTTTAAATTTAGAACATTCTTTTAAACCCAAAATAGCATAATCCAAATTTGTATTGCATACTAAAAAGTTAACATATTTTTTAATTTTACCCACTTTTAGAAGAACACTACATTTTTTATTTATGTGTAAAAATCCTTTTGCTTGACCAATGGTAACTGAGGGTATAGTCTCAATTTTAGCATTAAGTTTTTTAACAAATTTAAGTGGCAATATTGCAATAGTTGAGCCAGTATCTACAACACATGGCAAATTATAATTATTTGTACATCCATACACAATTAATTGCCAAACATTATGAGAATTATTTTGTGAGATATTTGGAAGAGTATCAGAGGATGATACCTCATTCCTAAAAATACATTCTCTTTCCCAATGAAAAGCATTAGTCACACCCCTATTTGTGCATATCCTACAAGGTCTTGAAGGATATGAATTTTGAATATAATTATTTTGACAAACTCTAGGTCTTTGAAACTGAGATTGCCTTTGGGGAATCCAATTCCTAGGTGTATTATTGGGCCTAACTGGCTGAATCCAGGGCCTAGTTGGTTGAAAAGGTTGAAAATTTTGTCTAGCTGAGGGTTGATTTATTACTTGGTTTGAAACTAGTGGGGTGGAAACTTCCACGAATTGTTTGACAACCCGGTACCAATCGGTGGTACTACTAGGAGGATTTATAATAATACGGTTTTTGAATTCTGGTTTTAAACCATCAGTTAAACCTTGTAATAGTATATTTTCACTAAGATGTAATTTCCTACCAATTTCCACTTTTTTACGAAAATAAGTTTCTAAATTGTCTAAATTATCTAATTTCAGATTTGAAAAATCAGAAAAACTCGGGGAGTCTAATTCAATGAGTCTTTCTATCAAAATTTTCTTAATTTGTTCACAATCCGTACAATTTAAGCAGTCATTGATATAAATTTTTTGCTCTTCACCTTTCAAATATTGCGCAATAAAATTAAATTTCCATTCTAGATTTTTCTGTTCCCTATCACATGTTTTATCAAAATAAGTTAACCAAGACAAAATGTTCATTCCAGAACTCGGGTCAGACGGTACGAACTTAGGATCTTTCATAATTTTTTTATTCTTACTCATTAGAATAAATGAAGCACTTCTATTTTCTTTATTAAATCCTGATCGTAAGATCATTCGCAATAAATTTCAAAGTTAATGATTTCTATCACTTACATATTTTTTCAAAATTACTATATTTAGCTGCTAACTTTAACCAGAAATTTTATCTAATAAAACAGAAATTGTAAATATCATAGATATACCTTAAATTGGGATCAACTTTTAATTCTATTATTTTATAGATCATAAACAGATTCAAAAATTTTAATGATAGGTAATTTCTTACTTAAAATCACAAAAATTACTAAAAAAAATTAATTATATTTATCAGTCAAAAATCTAGCAACAGCCTTGCACAGTTCCATCTTTCTTACTGAATTTAAATAAATTATAAGAATCCGGGAACCAAAGCTCACTGTAACCAGAAATTCTAACAAATAAAAGGAAAAACATAAATGTTAACTTAATTTTCAGCTCAAATGTTTAGTTGTAGGAACATTATCATGAAAATACTGTATTCTGAGAATAGTTCTTGATAACAAACAATATCAATAAAATAGAAAATGTACCTTTTTAAAAAATAACTTGAGCTTCTAAGTTCTTTTATACTTCATTATTATTACGAACTTATCTTTAAACGTGCATAAAAATATCATAATAATCTTAATAAGTAACAGTAAATATCTTAAGAACATCATACTCCTCAATTAAATCCTTAAGAATAAAAATATTTCAATCTTCAACACATAATAATGATAATAAAAATACTCATAAATAGGTAAGTAAGTAAGATTCACAGATAAATAATCAAATAAATAAACCTGACAAACAGAGAATAATTAATTTAAATAAATACATAAAAAGTATACAAATAATAATAATCAAAACACTACGAAAAAAAAATCTCACCGAAATCCTATTGTGCTCGACTATCTCGAAAAATATTTGTCTATTCATCAATTAACAAGAAATGGTCTTGTAATTATTATTATTATTTTTCTTCTTTTTCATCACCACTTTGAAGTCATTAATTTTCAAAAATTTTCACTATGACCATGAATACTGAATCAAAATTTATGCGCACAGATCAACATCAAGCGTCAGGAAATCCACATCAGACTCGAAGCAAGTACTAATTCTTTCCAAGCATAGCTGTGAAGTTCTTTAGAAAGAGCATTTCTTATACTTTAATTAAGTAAGAAATTACGGCGATTTTGGCACAAGAACATTCACGAGAAGTCGATTATTGGCGATTCACAAAGCTATCATCATTTCGTTCCACAGCCGATTTCATTAGCAAGCCGAAAATTTTCTTTAAATATCCGTAAAAGGCAGCACAGATAAATTATCCTGTCAGACTTTTCAATTAGTTGTGACGATTTAAGGAGAAACTCGAATTATTTCCACTGATTAAAAAAAAAAACACACAGTCATGGCAAGCAAGGGAAAAAACAAAATAAATAAATAAATGTAGAAGATCCAATAATTAGTCATTGGCTGCTGTAAGTTCATTTATTTAATTCGTAATCATGAGGAAGGGAAAAGCTCCTTTTTCAAACTATCTCTAACCGAAATATCAAAAAAAAAATATTCATCATTTACTTAAACCAGCCGTACTCATCCAAGAAAGAACCAAGAATCTTTTTTCTCAACTCGAGGCTTCCCCTTTTAAATCTAAAAAGAAAATTCTAGAACTTTCTGTAACCTCAAACCATCATTCTTTTATATAAACAGAATTCTTGTCCAGCTACGAGACTATTTACCACAGACGATAAATTTATTTAAAAAAAAAATATTATTCAACCAATTTATAATTGACTCAGAATTTCTTAGGCAGACGATTTTTATAAATGATTAATTTTAAGAGAAAAAGAAAAGAAATGAATTTATTAATATGCACACATCAACGGTTGACGGCGGAAAAATAAATAAATAGATAAAATAAAATAATGATATTTTTTGAAAGGTATGGGTTTGGAATAAATTTAATAAGACTGTCTTAAAAAGGGTTGATAAAAACATAAAAGAAATTAGTTTTATTTGGAATATTAAGAAATAAAGTTTAATTAAGAATATTTTTAATTTAGAGCCATCTTTTTAAGTTTACGCATACTGGAATAATGTTTTTTAAGGCAAATTAAGAATTTATATCGTCTGCATAAAGATTAACAGATTAGATTTAGAAACAAGATTTTAATTTAATAATTTGAAGTAAGTACGGAAAATTAAGATAGTAGTATAAAGGTTAGTTTTGGCGAAAAAATTTTAAATTTGTAATATATATACATATATATATATATATATATATATATATATATATATATAAATCCTCATATATACATATACGAATATTCTCACTCAGATATACCTTATAATAATAAAAAACGACAATTAACACTGCTTAAAAAACAATTTCAGCATATAAATAAATTGAAAAAAAAAAAAACAGATTCTACAAAATGGGCACATAAAAACATTTGATTCTAATGATCTATTTAATAATGTAAGACAACAAATATTTACAAGAAAATATGCGGGTTTTTTTTAAGAATACAAATCGAAATTCAATTTATAAGATTATATTTCTGTTAAATTCTTTAGAATGTTATTAAATTTCACCTTACATCATAATTATATTAGCAAAGCCCACAGCTTTACTCGCATAATATAGTTTAAATATGCCAAGAGATACTTATGTCTTTATTAGTGATAATTATACTTTTAAGAATGATTCAAATATTAACCATTTAAGGCAGAGTTTGGCTAAATTTCATTATTACACTGCATTAGACAGAGATGGTACTTAAATTAATAAGAAGAAATATAGCTAATTCTAAATAAATGATAATCTCGAAGGTATTTTGAGATTTTTAGGCTCAATTCTACGCTCATTTCTATATTCATCTGAATCTGAGGTACTGATTTTTTTTTAGAAACCATCTTCTTAGCACGCATGTCCATCTCAAAATTGACAATCACGAGGTGGAACCCGTAATTCGACGAAAGAAAATCTTTAAGAAGGAACTGTTTCATTGATTTATAATAAATCTAAAAAATTAATTACAGTAAAAAAAGCATCTTATACTGATCAGTCAAACTTTCAAACAAATATTATTCGAAGCTAAAATTAACAAAATACTATTTCTATAAAACTCAGTTGTCCAAATTATTAACATTAAAGTTTAATCGCATAGTATGTAATTAGTAAAATATAATAAAGATCAGATATTATGATGAAGTTATTAATTGAGGCTCTTATGTTTGGTATAAATGTGAATGAAAAAAACAAAATTTATTCCAAATTGACACTATCATAGAATTTCACGCGAAATCTAAACCTGTCATCATTTTCATCTTCTCAAAATTTACATACGTACTTCTCATATCCGTATTCACCATGTTTAAAGAATGATATTTTAATTTGATCATTGATGAATAAAAACGAAATAAAACTGAAATTCACCGGATTTTATAACAGACGATACATTTGACGTACGCATTTTAATTTCTTTTCAATTTTAAGAAAAAATGGAGCGATTTTGTTGCCACAATTACAAAATTGGTACTAAAAACTAATTAAAAAATTATTATCTCAAAGATAAATTGAGATACAATTTTCAAACAAATTGCATTTAACCTCCTGACTATTCAAGGCACTTTTTTCTAACTTTTACCGTGATTCTTTGATATGTTGTAATTTAAGCTCTTAACATATGGTAAAAAATACAAAAAAAAAAAAAACCTTAGCTGGAAAATCTAATTTTCCACTACGTCATTTATATAGGACAATAGCAGAGTATGAGGTTGTACTTTGGATAGGACATAATATAATTTTAAACAGAATCAATATAACATTGTGCAGTTATGTTATACTTAAACAATAAAAATACGTTAGATATAAGCAAAAGTAAGTATTTATTACAAATTGAAATAATAGAGTTTCTAAATTGTTTATAATTAGCCTAATTCTTGGCAAACACTTATTTAGGCATAAAATGAGATCAAAATCAAATACACTACACAATATTAACGCACATTATTAAACTCTTGTTCACAATTTTAATGTTATTAGATAATAAACTTCTAAACATACAACAGTTTTATAATATTTGAGCAACAATCTAAACTTTAAACTTAATTCTATGATCAGACTATGAAAATCACTTTTATCTAAAATGGTCTCCATTTTAAATGGCAAACAAAATTAATATCAAAATTTACTATTCTAATTAACGTCACGCTCATGAAAATTACTGAAACAATTCCTATTTGGGACGAAACAAATATTGCATTTTTTACAGAGAACTGTAGTTTTTTTTATCACAGCCAGAGTTACGGCAACGGGCTTGTTTTGGTCCGTAGTCAGGAAGGTGGGCTGCTTTTTGCTGTCGTCTCTGTAATGAAGGTAAAGGCACTATAGTGATCTTGCGTTTTTTATGTTGTGGCAGCAGTTCATTAAGTTCATTTGGGTCACTCTCTCCGTCACTACTTTCATCGTTATCTTCTATCCATTTGCAGCCTAAGTTGAGCTTAAATTCTCTCAATTGCTCGGTTTCGGATAGTTTTTTTCCACTGAATAATTTTTGTTGTCGGTACTGTAACCAAGAATTCACGACAGCTAAATCAAAAAAAATGTGAAATGACTCTAATAGTCCACTTTTTGGTGCGATTTCTAGACGGGAAAATAGAAAGCATTCGATCGGTCAAATCAACCCCGCCCATATTCTTATTATACACTTGGACAACTTCTGGTCTTTGGACGCGTTCATAAGTTTTTCGTTGTTTCGACCATCGCTAACATTCATCTGTATTTTCGTTGCAGTACCGAGATGACAACATTAACACGGGTTTCTTATCAAGCCACATTGTAGCTGCCAATGTTTCATCACTGCGAATACGTACTTCAGTCGTTCCTCGGGGCTGTTTCTTAAAATTTTTCTCATCACTGAAGACATACTCTCTTGGGATCCTATTTCTCATAATGGTACCAGTACCATGAAAACCGAGTCGCATAAGCTCATCACACAATTTTATAGTTGTGAAATACCTATCAAAGAATATTTCATGCCCAGGTACTAAAGAACGTGTCAGGTACAAAACCATAGATTCTCCTAAGCCAAATCCTTGATTTATCAAGTCTGGGCAGGTTGTATCCCCTTGATATATAATCATGTCACATACAATTTCATCGGGAGTTGCGAGTACAAACACTTTCAGACCAACAGGGTTAGGCTTATTGGGACAACATTGTCGCATTTTGCATTGGCCAGAAAAAGGTATTATCATCTCATGGACACATACATTTTCTGGACGATCTTGAGCTAAGCAACCCTTCAATATTCGGTCAAAGAAAGGGCGAATCTTCCAAATTTTATCATTTCGTCTATTTTCATCAGACACATTCAGATCAAATACACATTTTAGTCGTGTTCTAATGGCATAAAAGCGAATCAGGGTCATAGCACTGGCAATCGTAGCTACTCTCCATTTTTGCATCCAATACATATCTATTTTTTGGATATTGTAGTGCTGACATGACCATCGTTATACCAAAATACACCATTAATTCTTTTTTTGTAAGACCCAATGTTTTTCCTTTTAGTAGAGCTTCTGTTCTATTTGTACATTCTACTATAATATCTAGAATATCGTCATCAATATATTGCCGAATATATTCGTAATATTCCCAATTAGATGTGTCTTTTGGAAGGTAAGCTGTCTGTTGGAGATGTCTGTTGTTTGGCTCCAATTTTTCTCCAATCCAACAGTTTTGCCTGTCTGCATTTCCAACTGTTGACGAACGTATTATCCTCGATCTAAACAGCAATCCACGCCTACCACCCCGTCTTCCACGTATATGAGTACGACCTGGCCTTTCTGAATTTACTGACAATACTGGCGACGCTGGTGCTGATTCAATTGGATCGTCATCGGATGAACTGTATGAAGAAGATTCTGAATTTGCTTCGCGATCATTTGTTTGCGGAATAAAACTGGAATCATCGTCAGATGCTTCGGAACCATCATCAAAATCAGACTGATTTAAAATATCGGCGATATTATCTTCTGTCATTACTGAAACAAAAAAAAAAAAAAAAAAGAAAATTAGGCTATGTACTATACCTAGGACATCGGAAGTTAATAGAATCAAAACATAACAGTCTGACATCGAACTACATAAAGGACATCTAAAAACCACACGTTGTGGGATGTCGAATATATGTCCATTCCGAAAAATTATTCAAAACTTGTTACGTTAGTCAATCAGCCAAAGTTTTAGAAATTATTTATCAATGAAATTTATAGTAATTACCATGATTAAACCAGATTTTACTTACCAGTCCTTTGGCGTGAGCGCATTTCTCCACTGGTCGACGCCATTTTGCTAAAAATGACAGGTGTCATAGACTCGAGTGAGTTTTAATTAGTTCGGTAAATAAAGGATAGATATCGTTACGTGGTAATTTCGCCGCGAGAACGACAATTATTCGGCAAATATTTTTTTTGTTATGATGTTCTATGAGTAGTACGAGGGCGGTCAGGAGGTTAAAAGTATATTTTTTTCTCTATACGGCGGCGGTGTAAAAATTTAAAATGTGCGATGCACAGAAGTGTAAAATTTGCAGTAGCGAAAATTACAAAATCGAAATTACATGGGAAAGTGTTGCCATTCGCATAATGACGTATGCGTTATGCACAGATACGTTTGGCCTTTATAATAGAGATATCAAATTCCAAGCTTCTCGTCTAATAATCATCTACAGTCTCTCTAGGGGTAATGGCACCAACATAAAATTCATATGTTGAAACAGAAACTGTCACCATTAATTTGCCAACATAAATTTTGAAATCTTTTAGGTATTTCCTAATATTCCATAGAAACGTAATTTAGAGTTTTTAAAGGTTTTGTTAGAATGTTTATTGTTCCTGCCAACCTTAGGTGGTAGTGGCAAAAGCATAAAATAAAGCTCGTGTGGGATCAGAGGTTGTCACCATTGATTCTCCACTAATACTTTTATAATCAGTTTATTATTCTCCGAAATTACATAGAAATCGTAATAATAATAAAAAAAAAATAAAATTAGAACGCTTTTTGTTTCTTACCACCACTTCATAACTTTTAAATTTCAAAATTAACTTTCGACTGTTCTTAAAGGTTGGTTGGTTGAATGGATTTTATGGCGCAAGGTCCCTTTTGGGATGTGCTGCGCCCAGACGAAGTCGGAATGAGAACACAATGTTATGAATCAAAAGTAACTAGTAAGAAAAACAAATAAAAGCACGAATGATATATATTAGGGTGGGCCAAAAAAAACTTTTTTTCGATTTTCGATAATGGCGGGTGCGTAAAAGTGGCCACTGGTGGCACTCAGTTCACACAAAAAATTTGAGATTTTTTGGACAATTCCTTACCCTGCCGCAAATAGCTTGAAGTTTTGCCAAAATGCTGATTTTTGAACTTTTTTAGTAAATACTTTTAAAATATTAAATTAAGTTTATTTTGGCTATATTTACTTGGAAAGGCATATTTAACGTATCTAATGTTTAAAAAAGTTCTGATAATGCATTATTTAATTGCTATGTGTATTTTAAATTAGCCGATTTTAATAGGCGAATAAAACTCGGCGTGTAGCTACATCCACGCGATGAGTTCTCGGTTGTTTCGCGTTTGTACAGAACGCAAAACAAGTTAAAATCAAGTACATTTTTAAAGACCATAGAACTAAATTAATGCATAATTAGAGGTTATTTAAACATTTGGCACATTAAATACATCTTTTCAACTAAATACAAAAAAAAAAAAAAAAAAAAAAAAAAAAAAAAAAAAAAAAAAAACACTTAATTTAATACTTAATTTTTTTTTTTGCTAAAAAAATTCAAAAATCAGCATTTTGGCAAAACTTTAAGCCATTTGCGGCAGGGTAAGGAATTGTTCAAAAAATCTCAAATTTTTTGTGTGAACTAAGTGCCACCAGTGGCTACTTTTCCGCACCCGCCATTATCGAAAATCGAAAAAAAGTTTTTTTCAACTCACCCTAATATATATACATAATAAAACCAATTAATAGCGACCAAAGACCATAGTTAAAAATACTCAATGTCTAATAAAAACTGTTAAAGTTGATAATAATTAAAATTCAAACAGTGAAAAAGATGACGTAAAGTACTACAGAAAAACAGGGTTAAAAATCAAGAATGCAATGTGATGATACATATTAAAATATAATTAAAACCAATCAAAGAATGTAAAATAATAAGTTTAAAAGAATGAAAATATAACTGGTTAAAATCTGTGCATTCAATAAAGTAATAATTACACGAAATAGTAAATAAAACTTATAATGTTTAAAACACAGACTAATAAAAAACAACGTCATGTCAGTTGGGCTCATATTCTGCCAATATTGTTATCTTCATCTGCATCAGAGTCATTACTGTAATTCTCTGATTCCATAGCCTCTTCGACATATTGCTTAGGATTCTTTATATTTCTCATACATGGGCTGAGTGAGGAATTTTTCTTTCTTTTCTCCACAGTTTTCCACTTTGGAGAGGCAGGAGTTGAGGTTTTCTTTATTTCTGTTTGCGAACTAGATTTTTGTTTTATAGATTCCATTTTCAGATAGTATCAGACATCAGTGGTATTTTTGTACGTGTACCAGCTTTGGACTTAGTCTGGGTTTCAGGTGCTTGTGGAGTATTTTTTGGAGATTGAGCAGTCATAATCTCAGTTTTGAATTTGGATAATTCCTTTGATTGTCGTTGTTTTTCTTGGTTAATTATTTTAACGGGTTTTGAAGATGGTGGCCAACGTTCTAATTGTGGGTTCCCAGAACATTTAGTAGGGAGAGAAACATCACGGGATTCTTTGATTGGGGTATTGGTTGACTGTGCTCTGGCTGAATTTTTTGGTGAAAAAGGAGCGTCAGTCCAGGTGCTAACGGATTTTGAGTGTTGCTTGAGTAAACTGGGGGAAGATATACTGACAGATGGCGTTCTGGATTCGACAATTTTACGGACCTCAGGATAAGAGAGATTTCGAGTTGTTTAAACGGCAAGAATTTCTTTTTTGTGCATCTATTTAGGACAGGTTCGGGAATATGCCAAATGATCAGTTCTTGCAGTTAATGCAGCGTTCGGAGTTTCCACATGAATTACCATCATAGCCAACTTCTGCACAGCATGCACAGGTAATGGAACCATGATAGGTAGTTGTATCGTGGTCGTAACGCTGGCATTTAAAGCAGCGGAAAGGGTTAGAAATGTAAGATCTGATAGGACAATTCAGGTAAGTGGCTTTGATTCTTGTTGGTAAAGTAGGACTATTGAAAGTGAGAATGACATGCTTTGTAGGAAGGTCTTGCCCATTCCGACGGATAGTGATATGACGTGCATCAATGACATTTTGGTCTTTAAGGTTTTCTAAAAGTTCATTTTTCGCAGAGAATAACAGGTCTGGTTCAGAGATAAACCACTGCTTGTATTTAGAGTTTGATGAATTTCAACAGAAACAGTAAAAGGCCTATTGTAGAGCTATTTGAGAGAATATGTGATTGTTTGGGTGAAGAAACCTCAACAAGTAAATCCCCAGATTGCAGTTTTTTGAGAGAATGACCATTCCCTAAGACAGATTGTAATGTTTTTGCAATAAGGATGATGAAGTTTTTTTGAAAGAGATAGGCTATCAAGACGTTTAATGACAAAAAAAGTGTTAATAACGAATTCTGTACTATTTGTTGCTTTCCACAAGGGTGCAAATTAGAAGGAAATAAAGTTTTTCCATCCATATTAAAAAAATACAATTCAGACCCCTACCGCACCACCCACTACTGAGTCCAGCAAGAGGATGCACATTCGTGCAACAGTGCCAACCAGGGCCCATATGGTCACAGGACAATCCTATGTCAGTCTCCACATTTAACGAAATGACTATTAGTTGCTCGATCACTTGATCCCTTAGCCCGTGACAAAAGTCAGCTGACCAGCCAATTGATGCATACGGGAACAATATGCACCTCCCGTCTGTCTGAAGCAGAGGCCAAAGAAGTGTGTTGGTTTCCCTCAACCGTCAAGATCCCCTTTTCCAGGGACATGGATCGCCACGCATGGCAAATACGTGGATGGTTTATAATTCTCCATGAGTCGATATGCAGGACGATATCGGCTCATACAGAATTGCCCTCACCTCGAAAGAGGAAACCACAACGAGAGTGAAACAAAGATGAAAGGAAGACAAGAAGAATAAGAGGAAAAGGAAAAGAGAAAGATCACTCAGGTGTCCGGGATTGTGAAGCCCGTGAATACCTAAAGAAGATATCCTCCTGGCGGATGTTCTTAAATGACATTTATATTTTATAAATAACTACAATGACATATTTAAAGTTTCTAGCTTCTTTAGTATTCCAAAAACCGTCATTTAGAATTCCTTTTGCTCCTGCAACCCTCTAGTGGCATTGGCACCGTCATAAAACATGGGTTATGTTTGGACAGGTTCTATCACCATCAGTTTGCAATCATTAATA
Organism: Maratus speculifer; assembly: GCA_964019185.1. Taxonomy (NCBI): domain Eukaryota; kingdom Metazoa; phylum Arthropoda; class Arachnida; order Araneae; family Salticidae; genus Maratus; species Maratus speculifer. The sequence goes on along the minus strand of OZ025292.1, from coordinate 55,516,486 downwards.
CTTTTAATCCCGTTTAGTATTTCATAAGACGCATAAAAATCATAATTTAGAGCGTTTTTAGAACGCTTTTTTTTGTTCACTTCATCCTTTTAATTTATATTATATCAATAAGAAACCACTATTTTTTAAATCTGTTTGGTATTGCATAGGATTGCATAAAAAATGTAATTTAGAAGGTTTTTAGAACGCTTTTCGCTCATTTCTTCCTTTTAAATTTGGAGTTTTCTTTTGACGGTTCTTAGAAGGCATTTGCATCTTTTAAGTAATCATCATTCCAAATTTCAAAATTTTAATAAATCCCTCAGTTGCACAAAAAAAAAGAACTTTTTTTGATTTTGCAATTTTAGGTGGTGGACTGATAGGGTCAAGCCCCTTCCACTTCAAACTGCAATGAAATAAAAAAAAATTGCTGAAATTTGTCTTCTTTCCTTTTGATAAAAAATCACTTTACTCACTTTACTTAAATTTCACTTCACTTTACTTAAATCAGGACTTTTGATAAAGTCCTGAGATTGGGCTCCCCAATGGGCGACTTTCTTCCAGTCCTCTTTCAAGCAAAAGCTTCTTCCTCGTCTATCTGTCCATTTAAACCATATCTATACAAGTTAAATGTTGATCATCTCTCAAATAACACATCTCTCAATATTTACACTGATGGGTCAAAAAGCTCTGATGGAACGGGACTAGCCTTCTGTTGCTTCTACGAGGATAAGTTAATTCATTCAGAATAATATAGGTTAAGAGAGGAAAACTCAGTATTTCAAGCCGAACTACTCGCAATTTTAAAAGCTTTAGTGTGGTTTATCACTTCAGATCACGCAAGAGTAACAATCCATACAGATAGTCTCTCAGGACTTCTCGCCATCGAAGATCTATCTTCTAAAAATTCATTAGTTCAAGAAATTATTAAATTGTTACAAGACTCCACGAAAGAAATTTTTCTGACATGGGTGAGGGGCCATGCTGGTAATATCGGCAACGAATTGGCAGATGGCCAGGCAAAGTCAGCAATTTCTAATTTACAAGTAAAGGAGGATTTTTTTTTCTTTTCCTCATTCCTACTTAAAACGGCATCTGAAAGTAAAGTTACTCACAAATTGGCAGAACATATGGCAGTCCGATCACAGAGGTAGATTTACTTTTAAACTGTTACCCAAAGTCTCAACAGACTTCTTACTACCACACAGAAATCTATATCTTTTTGCCATTAACCACGGACCCTTTCCAGAATACTTAGCAAAATTTGGCAAGGCGCCATCTAGATATTGCACATGTGGCAAGCAGTGTTCTCGCTGGCATTTGACCAACGTTAGTAATTTGGCTAATTAAAAGTAAAAAACATTCGCCAAATGAAAAAAAATATTAGCAAAATAAATTCGCCATGTAGCACACAAAAAAATAATCTTTAATCCTTTGATATACCCCTTTTTTCGATATGTACTAAAATAACCTAAGTTTTTATAACTGCGACAACAATTGTTATTAATCTAATTTCAACTATCCGCTACAAATATATTAAAAATATGGATGTATGCATATGTATGAAAAACGAAAAAGAAAAGATAGAAAAAGCAAAAATTGAGCACTAGCAATTTGGCGAATCTAATCGCTTGTTTACTCGCCAAATGAATAATTTAGTCGCAATGGCGAGCGACAGCGAGAACACTGGTGGCAAGGTAGGCACGTCACTGCATTACATCATAGAATGTACCCCAACTTCTTTTTTTCACTTAAGATATTCAAATTCCATATCTACGGACTCCTGGTTCGCAATAATTTCTAAGAACTCTATCTTACTAAAGAAAATTATAGACTGTATGAACTTTTTAGAGACTAATCAGGGGCTCTTTCAAATGCCCCCATTTCACCTTTTAAATGAGGACTGAGTTGTGGGTCACCTATAAACCCTCAAAAATTGTAACATTATCTTCATATTGTTAAAAAGATTATGCCATGTTCAAACATTGTTAAATAATGTAATGTAATGTATTTTTTTTTTTTTTTTTTTTTTTTTTTTTTTTTAATAAAGTTGCAGCGCGGGATCTGGAAGCCTATGCCGATTGGTGGGTTATCTCGCGCTGCTGAATCTGAATCTGAATCTGCCATACAAAACAATAGCAAAGATGAAGTTGGTGGTATACGGTGGTATACTCTATGTATGTATCTCGTAGATTTTTAAAGAAATTACGTATATCCTTTATTTCTCCAGTAAAGCTATAGTGTGTAATCTCTGGCGTACATCTTTTGCATATAACAAGATAAAAATGTCGGAGTCTCTGGTATTTTTACGGCAACAAAATTATGGACCAAACATTCTCACTAATCCTATATTAGTGCACAGTGTCTCCAGAGCATACCCGAATATAGAGAATGTATTTTTATAGAGAGGAGATTACTGTGGGGGTTACAGCTCCCTTCCCCATCCGAAATGGTCACAGCGAAATGAAGAAAGTGCTATTTTTTTTCCTTTTTGAGATATTGTAATTATTTTTCTTTTATACAGCAGATATGTTATTTTCGTTAGGGTTAACCTCACATTAGTACATTATTATTTCGTTAGCTTCATATTGTGTCTATTATAAATCCATTTCGTGTTTTAAAATTTTACACAACATTTGTTTGTACTGAGTTTTTCCTTTCTAAAAGCTTCTTTTTTCTTGTATTGTTTCAAAAATCGCTTTGGAAATAGACAAACTATTGATTGATCGATCGACAGGCAATACAAATAATAAGAAGAATATTGCCCAGTTAAACTGATGGCATTGAGCTTACAGGCTACGCATACTAATTGTACATTACAGCCTTATATTTTCAAGGGTTAATTGCGTTCGAAAAGAAATTAAGAAGGGGAAACAGCTCTCCTCTTTCCCCCTTTTTATACTTAATCATTAAACCTCCTAAACTATCAAGAACATGCTTTATCATATAAAAAATCCATATCCAAAATTCTGAGCAAATCGGATAATTCTTAATAAAAACCCATTTAGCATTTATATAATTTAAGAGGAGTTAGCCCCCTCTTTTATACCTAACCATTAAACTTCCAAAACTATTCAGAGATTTGGACGAAATCTGACAAATCTGCTTGAAAAACTCATTAATATAAATTAAGGGGAGGTACATTAGAACCCCCGTTCACCCTGTTTATACTTATTCAATGAACACCTAATAACAGTCACGGAACCGCCTCATCAGAATGATCCTATATCTAAATTTTGAACGAAAACTTAATTCTGCATGAAAAACCCTTTTATATCAATTAAGGGGAAGGGCATGAGCCCCCCGTTCCCCCTCTTATACATATCGAATGAAATCTAAAAACTAATCAGGGAAGCGCCTTGTCAGGATATACCTATATACAAAATTTCAAGTGGATCGGATATTTTTATCATGAGTTATCGCGTTACGCGCGCACGTACGCACGCACGCACGCACGAACATACATACATACAGAACGGGCGGGCACATAAGCTCTCAGGCTATGATAGCCTGTGAGCTAAAAACCAGTCGGATGTAGCAATTCCAAACTTTCTTCTATCTCATATATGTTAATACATCAAAATACGCTTTCACAGTGCCTAAATTAAATGACAATGTACAGCTCATATTCAAAATATTAGAATAATTACCTTTTTTTTAGAAATTGAAAATATCGTTTGGTAATTTAATGTCTTTTAATGAAAATATGCAAACGATATTTTTATTAAGAACTTATTGTTGATTAAACTTACTTGTTATCTTAAATTTAATATCATTTTTGAAAAGATTAATTGCAAAAAAAATTATTTTGAAAAGTCAAAATATTAGAATATTTATTCAAGTGGTTCAAAATATTAGAATATTTCACATTAATTCTCCTTTAATTATTACCAATTCTTAACTGGTGGCATCATTGATTAAATTCAGACTATTTTATTTAAAATCAGTATTCTTTTTTGCAGTTTGTTTCTTTTTCGTCTTAAAATGGGCCATGTGAGTGATATTCCTGAATCTACTAAACTTCGTATGGTTGATTTGTATCGGCACGGTAAAAATCAATGTTTTATAGCGAATTATTTACATTGTTCGCAATCGAGCGTTAGTAAAATACTAACACAATATTCAAAAATTGGAAAATTTCAAAATAATCGCCGAAATGGTGGCCGAAAACCAAAAACATCTGCTAGAGATGACAGGAAACTGAAGCGTATAGTTAAGAAAAACCGTTTTAAAAGTGTGCGATTTTTGCACCGAAAATGGAAAACAGAAGGAGTTGAAGTTTCTACATCGACAACATTAAGACGTCTCCATAAATTTAAATTTGAATCTCGTGTACCGAAAACAAAACCTCTCATGACTGCAAGACAAAAGCGTATAAGATTGAATTGGTGTAAATCAAGACGTTTATGGAGCAATGAAGATTGGAAAAATATATTATTTAGTGATGAAAGTATGTTTTGTGTTTCATATGGTAATCAAGGTATTCGAGTTTGGAGAATGAAGCAAGAAGCATTTGATAAAGAATGCCTTAAACGTTCCGTAAAATTTGCTGCTAGTGTCATGGTTTGGGGTTGTATGAGTGCAGAAGGACCTGGAAAGTTATGCATCGTCTATGAAAAGGTTAACTCTCTGATGTATCAAGAAATTTTAGAATATTACATGATTCCATCATCAGAAGATTTATTTGAAGATGATTTCATCTTTCAACAAGATTTAGCGTCCCCGCATACCTCGGTGTCAACTAAGAATTGGTTCCGCCAACGCAACATTAAGGTACTTCCTTGGCCACCAAATTCACCAGATCTTAATCCCATCGAAAACTTATGGTGTATAATGAAGAAAAAACTTTAAGAAAATCCTCCTTCAAGTAAAACTGAGTTAGTGGCACGTATAAAGTCTATTTGAGCTAATATTGATAGAAATGTTTGTAAACACCTTGTATAAAGTATACAAGATCGATTGTACGCTGTTATGAAAGCTAAAGGGGATGCTACAAAATATTAACTACCATTTACTTCATATTCATAAGGTAATATTGTTGCGTAAAATAAAATATTCTAATATTTTGAACCAATCTAAATTTTATTCTAATATTCTGGTGTGTTTAAGGAAGCTGTATACCTAATTTATTGTGCTGTATTTTATATTTTATAAATGTTAAAATCTTATCTAAACATTCCAGATTTAATTTATAAGAAATTTAATTGCATTTACTTAGTATAAAAAATAAATAAATGACAAATAATTTTTTCTTGTTACTTTTTCTCAATTATTCTAATATTTTGAATATGAGCTGTATGTCCATCGTGAGGATTTTAAAGGTATCAAAATCCATGCATTAGTTCTTAAAATAGGATTATTACAAATATCGGGAAAAATGCAGCATGAAAACGCCACCTGTTAAAGGGTCTCAGAAGTTACTTTTTACCTGGTGGGATACTTTAGCAACATGTCACATTTAATTTTTTTTCTCAGTCCCTATTAAACATCAATGCATAAGATTTTTAATGTAGACAGCCTGACATATCTTCTATTTAAAATATATTTTTTTAATATTCTGCATTGGAATTTTACTTTTTTATGTTTAATTTTGATAAAAAATTTAAAATTGTTTTTTGATTTGCATTCGCTGCACACAAGAATGTAGCAAAACTATTGGTTCAAGTGCCCCCCAAAATACTGATAATGATATAAAACTGATTTATCTTTATCGTACATTTCATTTATAAGCAATTTATTTATTTATTTATTTTAAATTTAAATTTAAATTACCAGGGGGTGCTGAAAAGTTCATGCCTTTGATTACTTATAGTTGAAATAGAAAAACAAAATTGGACTTATTTAAAAGTTTAAAATCTTATTATGCAAATCTAATAATATCAGGTGTTTTTGATTATTAGAATTAAATCTGTTGCGAGAGAGAGATACAATGTCAGAGGCACAAGAAAATTTCATATTTTTGGAGTTATGAGGCGTCATGAAGGTATCCTGCAGAAAAAGAGAGCAAAGCAGGACTTTTTTGGCTAAGTTAGTCACTGAAGAAGAAACTTGACTTTATATCTATGATCCAGAAAACAAGGAATAGTCAAAAGAATGGCATCACAGCCTGTCTCCATGGCGGAAGAAAGTTTTCCAAAGAAATCGGCGGTCGAAATGGTCATGGTTACAGTTTTCTGGGACAAACACGGGTGGGTGGACTACCTACCTCAGGGATGCAGTATAACTAGGCAACACTATGCTAACCTATTGTTCCATTTGAAGAAGTTCATCAAGGATAAACGCTGAGGGAAGTTGACCAAAAAGATCCTTCTGTTGTATAACAATGCACCTCCATACACGTCCAATTTTTAGGCTGCAAATTGAAGACCATGGGTTTCCATTTGTTCAATAAACCGTGCCACTCACAAAATTCGTGATATTTTTTGTGCCCAATTCGCGATTCAAAATCAGCGATTTTATGGAACCCGATTAACAAAATTCGCTATTTTTCTGTTCCCTATCCGGAAAATTTGAGACTTTTATGTCTCTGATCGACGAAATTCGCGATTTCTCATCTGTTCAACGAAACTCACGATTCTTAACAGAGTGTGGCAAAATTCACGATTTTTTCCCGACAAACTGACGAAACATGCGATTGTTCAGAAGTTGATCAACGAAATTCTCAATTTCTCTACGTATCATCGACAAAACCCGCGACTTTTCTATATCGATCGACGAAACCTGTGATTTTTCCGCGCCTGATTGACAAAATTTAGATTTTTTTCGCGTCTGATAAATGAAATTTGAAATTTTTCTGCGCCTGATCAACGAAACTCATGATTTTTCTCATAATAAACAGACGAAACAGGCGATTTTTCCATAGCAAATGAGCAATTTGCAATTTTCCGTGCAATTTACAACAAAACTGTCTGATTGACATAATTCGCGGTTATTCGGAGCCCGATCGACGAAATTTGCAATTTTTCAGCGCGTAATTGATGAAATTGCGATTTTTCCGCATGTGAAATTCGCGATTTGTTTCATGCGATAAACAACGAAACAGGAGATTTTTCTGCCGCCGATGAACATTTTGCAATTTACAACAAAACTGGAGATTTTTCCTGCCTGATTGACAAAATTAGTGGTTTTTCGGAGGTCTATCGGCAAAACTCGCAATTTTTCAGTGCCTATTCCACGAAATTTGCAATCTTCATCGCATGATTCACGAAATTTGCGATTTTTTCGCAACTGATCGACGAAATTTGCAATTTTTCCGAGCTCGATCAACGAAATTCGCGATTTTACCTCACTCAATCAACACGATCGCGCAACAAAATTCAAGAATTTTTCACATGATAAATAGACGAAATAGATGATTTTTCTGCAACGGATGTACAATTTGCAATTTTTCAGCATGGTTTTACAATAAAACTGACGATTATTCGTGCCCGACAAACAAAATTCCCGATTAATCTAAGCCCCATCAACAAAATTTGCGATTTTTCCGCGCCTAATAAAAAAAATTCTCGATTTTTCCATGCTCGATCAACAAAATTTGCATTCTTAACTGAATAACGAAATTTTCAATTTTCATGGCAAATTGACGAAATCCATGATTTTCACGAATGACCCGTGGAAAATAATTGCAGTTTTTCCAGTTATGAACTGAAGAAATTCGCAGGCCACGTATTAACTCATACTTACATTAACACTCTTATACTCCGCGGGTCACAAATTGTGCATCTTTACTCTATGTGATACGAAGTTTTACGAAATCTTATATCTTAATATCATAAAACTTATTTTTAGTAGATTTCGTACGAAATACTACCTTGCGATCGCACCAATGTTGGAATTTCCGAAATTTTTTTTGCAGATCTACGCCGATCATGACCCCTAGACTCCGAAACTACCATCAGTAAAAAAGTTTATCTCTCTCTCTCTCTCTCTCTCTCTCTCTCTCTCTATATATATATATATATATATATATATATATCTTAATATCATAAAACTTGTTTTTAGTAGATTTCGTACGAAATACTACCTTGCGATCGCACCAATGTTGGAATTTCCGAAATTTTTTTTGCAGATCTACGCCGATCATGACCCCTAGACTCCGAAACTACCATCAGTAAAAAAGTTTATCTCTCTCTCTCTCTCTCTATATATATATATATATATATATATATATCACCCTCTTATGGACACGATAACTTCTATAGTTTTGCTCCAATCTCTTCCTAAAATCAAGGGGTATAAAATCTCGGCTAAGTTCGTTAATGGGCAAAATCGGTCCAAGGGGGTGGAAATAGGGAAGGTTTTTGTGAAAATTGAAAAAACGCTATAACTTCTTAATTAAAATAGATATGGAATCGGTTTACAGTTTATATTACTTTTTAAAAATGGGCCAAAAGTTTATGCGTGACAGATTTTTGATAAATTTAGAAATGGGTTCAAGCGGCGAAAAAAACAGGGTTTTAGGGAGAAAAAAATTCATAATTTCGTCAATTCTCAAGATATTAAGTCCAACTAAATTTTGTATAAATGTTCTCAAAATTATCTAAAACTTTTGTATTTACAAGTTTTTCATAGGACCATTTTTTATCGATAAAAAAAAATTAAAAAAGAAAAGAAAAAGGGGGTGAAAAAAGAAAAAAAAATCCATAAGTCCGTCAATTTTTAAGCTATCAAATCTAATTAAATTTATTTTACATCTTCTCAATAATATCTACAACTTTTATATTGACAAGTTTTTCATAGGACCAATTCGCATAGCAAAAATAAATTAAACAAAAATAGCAGTTGGAGAAAAAACCTCAAATCCAAACTGCTTATATTCATTTTTAAATTCATTTTTGATTTTAAACGTATCCAAATAGTAGATCCTCTTATTTAGAAACTGTATAAAGTGACGCATTGGTCAGTTTTTTGATAAAGACAGAATATATTTCAAAAAAGGTTGCCAAAAAAGGGTATTTTGAACAGAATTTCCCGAAGTCATCATGACTGCAAATTTAAAGAAGAATTCAAATAAGAAATTGCGTTTTTTTCTGACTCGTTTTTAAAATAATATTTGGTCTCAAATGCATCCAATTTATAGCTTCTCATATTTAGGAACTATACAATGTGACACATTGGCCAGTTTTTTGATACAGACAGAATATATTTCAAAAAATCCCTGTCAGCTGGGCCTATAGGCGGAGGTAGATTTCGAAGAGTGCTCATTTCAACAATATATATATATATATATATATATATATATATATATATATACAGGGTGTTTCGCTACCAGACCGACAAACTTTGAGGGGTGACATGAAGACAAACATTATTAAATAGGAAACCATGGGGCGCAAACGTCTTCCTTAGGAACTAGGGAGCATTAAAGTTTAAGGTCTAAAACTTCAAACGATTATAAAAAACGGAAAAAAGAGTGGATTCGTTTGCGGTTTTCGCTAAAATCATTCTTTATATCACGTTTTGTTTGTAAAAAAATGTAAAAGGTTGGGTTCAAAAATTGTCGATAGAGGGCACTTTAGACTTTAGAGTAACAAACAACTACTTTTTACCCTTATTTTGTGCACGAAGTTGAAATAATTCTAAAGTTTAGACTTTAACTTAAATTTTAAGCCCAAAATCGGAAACATCATTATTGGGTATCTAGCGAAAATTGAACTATAGAACAGAGGAGGGGATTTTGAACGCTCATAAACATTTGCCAAAGTAATCGAATTCGTTGCGGTTTGCGTGTAGGTCATTCCCTTGGTAATTATTTTATTCAAAATGACATACAGCATTGGTGTCCCCATTTTTTGATAGAGGGCGCTTCCGACACATCTCCGAAATTTCAATGGCATTACTCCTGGGTGTTTTACTATCAGACCAACATACTTCCAGGAAGTGTTACAGATGCAAAGACGACTCGGAATCATATTATAATGTAACGTCAAAAATGACTTTTTTACGAGTTAGGATTAAAAGAAGCAGAGAAAAAAGCTACTTGATATTTCTCCAACATGTTCTGTCAGAACTTCTGGTAAAAGCACATATTCCTCTTTCATAGCGCCACTCTATAGCACGATGGGGCTCCTCCACATTTTACCAATGATCTTCGCAGACACCTCAACGTAACATATGGACAGCGATGGATACGTACTGGTGGCCCGGTTAGTTGTCCTGCCAGATCATCGCACCTACTTCATTATATCAATTACTTTTTGTTACCTACCTTTATTTTACTACTGTATAATTGTTCTGTATTTTTTTAAATAAACATTACTGGGCGGGGCTAATTGAGCTCAAACCAGTTGGTATCCCCCCTCCCTCACCTGACTCAATCTGAATCTGAATCTGTATGGACTTTTTTCTGCTGGGGTCAAATGAAAAGTTGAATGTATGAGACTCCCGTACCGTCAGTGGAAGACCTCTCAGCTCGAATTTCTGTAGCTGCCAGAAAGTTATCCGAGGTATGCCAGGAATCCTTCAAAGCTTGCGGAATTGCATGCGACGCTGCTGTCAAGCATGCCCGATTACTTGACGTAATTTCGGTCGTAATTTCGGACACCTTTTGTAGTAAAACCTTTAACTAAATTGTTTTCTGCCACATTAACGTGTTGCTGTTTTACTACCTGTTTCTGTTGCTTTTTCTTTGTTTCTTTTAACCACAGCTCGCTAAAAAGGCATTTTCAGCGTTACATTCCTATGTGATTCCGACTCGTCTTTGCATCCCTAACACTTCCTGGAAGTATGTTGTTCTGGTAATAAAACACCCTGGAGTAATGCCATTAAAATTTCGGAGATGTGTCGGAAGCGCCCTCTATCAAAAAATGCGGACACCAATGCTGTATGTCATTTTGAATAAAATAATTACCAACGGAATGACCTACACGCAAATCGCAACAAAATCGATTACTTTGGCCAATGTTTATGAGTGTTTAAAATCCCCTCCTCTCTTCACCGTTCAATTTTCGCTAGTTACCCGATAACAATGTTTCCGATTATGGGCTTAAAATTTAAGTTAAAGTCTAAACTTTAGAATAATTTCAACCCCGTGCACAAAATAAGGGTAAAAGTAGTTGTTTGTTACTCTAAAGTCTAAAGCGCCCTCTATCGACATTTTTTGAACGTAAGCTTTAAATTTTTTTTACAAACAAAACGTGATATAAAAAATCATTTTAGCGAAAACCGCAAACGAATCCACCCTTTTTTCTGTTTTTTATAATCGTTTGTAGTTTTGGACCTTAAACTTTAATGCCCCCTAGCTCCTAAGGAAGACGTTTGCGCCCCATGGTTTCCTATTTAATAATGTTTGTCTTCATGTCTACTATCACCCCTCAAAGTTTGTCGATCTGGTAGCGAAACACCCTGTATATATGTTTAGAGATAAACCCAGTTTAATAACTACATTTGGCCGTTTATGAAAAAAAATTTATTTCATTTTTCTCCAAAAACTGGTTTTATCAGAATCATCTTAAGAAAAATTCAGCTCAAATGCCCATTTTGACAACATATTTTGAAATAAATTCTGAATTTATTAAAAAATCGACCAAAACAGTACATTATACAGTTCCTAAATAACAAAAAACTGTCAGTTGAATGCATTTGAGAAAAAAATTGAATTTAAAAATGAGTTATAAAATAACCGATTTGTTGTTTGAATACATCCTTAATTCTTTAATCATGATTGCTTCGGAAAATTTTGTGCGAAATACTCACTTTGACAGCATTTTTAAAAATATATTTTTGTAGCGTATATAGAGTTCTTTTGATCTTATGGTTAGACACTACAAACTCTTGTCTCTTAGAAAAGTAGAAAATAATTTATTTACAGATCTTCAGAACAACAGAGTCTTCGAAACTCACAAATATTACTAGATATTCAAAAATAACTGCTCAAATATATCGTACAAGTACAGCTTTAGATCCCAGAGACTCTTTATACAACGTCTCCAGTGGCGTAGCTACGTTTTTTGGCGCCCGGGGCAAGAGGAACTTTTGCGCCCCCCCCCCCCCCCCAACTAAAAAAAAAATCATGAAGAAAAAATTTTTTTTTTACCAGCAAGAAAAGACAACTTCACTCTTTCTTGTTTTTAAGGATTCAGCTAATTTTATCGAAACACACGAAACTAAAATACCGAACCCAATTTTAGAAGATTTCTAGTTTTTGTTAATACTGAATTATTCAAATTCTGTAAATTAAGGGAATTTCAAAAACTTAGCGGATATGAGTGCTGTTTTAAGCGTACGGGAATAACAACTAAAAAAAAATAAATAAATAAAATGAAATAAAATAAAATAAAATAAAACAAAAAAAATAAAAATAAAATTAAAAAAACCCACATTTGCTAAAACAATTGCCGATTATGAAAAAAAAATGTTTGAAAACGACAGCCACCTTAGAATTTCAAATTGCTATACTCATCCATTTTTTAAGATAGAGGGGAAACCAAAGAATTTTCTTTAATTCATCTGTCACGACCTAACTATTATGCAACTAGACCTAACTTGCTATTAAAATTATGGTGCCATTGTGGTTTTGGGAAATAAACTTAAGTCGTTTCATAAACATACCACTGCCTTTGAAAGGGTTAAAATGACGAAAACAACCATTTGTATTAATCGTACTAAGAAAACTGAAAAGTACTACTTTGTTTTATAGGATTTATGATCAGAAAACTCGGGGATAGATCGCCACACATTTTACTATTTGGCTTTTCTCAATGCCAATTCTACAAAAAATAAATAAATAAATAAATAAATAAATAAATAAATAAATAAAATAAAAAAAGAAGGAATTTCCAATAAAAACTCATTAAAAATGCGATTATTTTTCACAAAACGGCAAAATCGTGCGCATATCTGAACCTGGCTTCACAGCCGAAATTTAAGAAATTAAAATTCTTCACTAATCAGTGAAAATTAAGAAAGCTAATTCAGATATCGGTTGGAAAATTTCAGAGCACACGTAGAAAGGTATTTTACACCTGTATATGAAATGTTTAAAAATCCGGCGGTAATCGTTCTGAATTAATTTTCGAAAAGGCTGATAGGACAGTGCAAAAGTACGGAGAAAGAACCTCATGAACGAACATTATTAAAAACCGAAATGAAAAGAGAACTTTTTCCAGCCGACCCCTTCATTTAATTTTCGAAAATCAATGGACCAGAAATTGTACGATATATAGACAATCGACTTAATTATTAAAAGAGGCCAAATATTAAAACCACTATTTAAAAGCATTTTATCAAATTTCATCAAAGAATATTAGTGTTTTCTGTGACAAGGGTTCCATGATATGAGTTAAGAGTTTGTCCACAAGTTTTTCTCCCTTTTTATTTACATTTAAACAATGTTTTTCAAAATATAGACTTCTTTTACCATCATTATGGAACATTATCGGCATTACAATGATTTTACAGATTGAGCATTGAATTTAAATAATTTTCGGATAATTCATATTCGTTTGTTAGTTCTTGGACTCCGGATCACTCAGCTTGACGATATGTGTTTTTCTAACTGCTTAAATACAGCTTTATCCTACATTATTTTGTAGTCTATACTAATATTATAAAGAGGAAAGATTTGATTGTTTGTTTGTTTGAATTGAATAGACTCCGAAACTATTTGACCGATTTGAAAAATTCTTTCGCCATTGGAAATCTACACTATTTCCGGTGAACATAGGCTCTATTATATTTTCAAAAAAATTAGGGGGCTTTACTAAAATGCCATTAATGTAACCCAAGGTGTAAAAAAATGACGTTAAAAAATCCTTATATCGCGTGCGCTGCGAATACTATTGATTATAATCTATATACATAAAACAAAGTCGTGTTAGTTACACCTATTATAATTCAAGAACGGATGGATCGATTTCCATGAAATTTTGTATGGAGTTATCTGACACCTTAGATTAACATATAGGCTACTTTTTACCCGACAACCTAAAAGGAGGGTAATGTTTTTAGTAGAATTTGATGGGATGAAGTGGTAGTAACAAATTTCGGTGTCAGCAATGGCACGGACTGGGCGACTTGCTCTACCCGAAGCAAAGCGAGGGCGGGCTGCTAGTTCGTAATATACGTCTTATCCTGTAAAATCTATCACAATTTTCCATCTTTGGATTCTAAAAGAGAAAATCCAATCATAAATGTAACTGAATTATTTGCATGCAAAGTGCGATGTTTAACCATCATATTTAAAAGAAAAATGAAGCATGAAAAACGTGGATTTTTAAACTGAATTGTTTGAATAAAATTAAAAGGATGTTAATTTTATAGCCTTTTTATTTTATAGGCCATTCGTAGACATTTTGAGGGATTCGATTTTTTAAATTTTAGTATTAATAGAGCATTTAATCCTTCCAAGTCATTTGAAAATATCGACAGTAATAGAGATTCATTTTGAGAGATTCGATTATTTATTAAATTTTAATATGAATAGAACTTTTAATCATTCACGGATCATTTGGGAACATGAACGATCGAGTTAGCTAGTATACAAATTAGATATCTGCACGGGACGACCCCAGACCAGAAGCCCGGCCCACGAACACCTATTTTCGGCCAAGATTCTCGCGCCGGGTCGGGCCTTAACTTTTTTTCTGTACAGAGCTGGGACTTGTTTCATTCGTAGTCGTCACGGTCCAAAATTTTCATTTCTATTTTTGACAGAGCCCGTATAAAAATCATTCTCTCCACGTGTTCTGGTTCGTTTAAATGTCCATAGGATAATAACCTGGTCCAAAAAAGTCTTGCAAAAAATGCATACACTTTTAAATTCCCATAATTCTACAATTTTTTTTTCTTTTTAAATAATTGTAGATTTTTACATTTACTAAAATATACCCAAATAAAAATATTGTAAAAAAAATGAAAAAGAACTTACCTATGAATCTTGTTTTAAGAAAAAATCATGTTAATCATTTAAAATTAATATACCGTAAAATGGGGTGAATCGGAACACTTTTTAACTTTAACGTTAAAAAAAAGCAACAACTGATTTTTTAATTTTTTTATTTTTCTACTAGAAACTTCGGTATTGTTTGGTTCTTTAACTTTTAAGCAAAAACAAAACATTTTTACTGTTTATATATGTATAATTTATTTTTTTAATGGTGTTCCGATTCACCCCGCAGATAGGGGTGAATCGGAACAAATGCTATAATCTTTATTTATTCTGATACAAACAATAATAGGGTTAGTAAAAATAGGTAATAATCATAAGGAAGGAATACGAACACGTAGTTACTGTGAAACCAAGCCTTTATTTTATATACAAGTAAAGATATGCCTTTTAAAAATTAGAAAACAACTTTTAAATTAAGAAAAATTAAAATTTATTTTAATAAGTTATATTTGAATTGAAGAAGTAGAATTTAATACAAATTTAGCCCTGTTCTGTGTTATCCTTTACTAGTAGTCATTCGGTAAGTGAATCTATTGAGTAGCCCCAATCGCTGCATATATTAATACGATCTACTAATATGCCCTCATCCCCAGACCTTAGTACTGTTTGCATCCCTCTTTTTTTTTAATTGGTTTTTCCTTTTTAGATGTTTGTGTAATGTTGTGGATGTCAGAGAATAATTCTGTGCAGTTTTTATAACTAATTTACTATTTTTAAATTCATTTATTGTGTGTTCCATGTCTGTTGGATTAGGCGTTGACTTTTTTGTTTAACCAAGTAAGTTCTTGGCACCTTTAAACTCTTAAAGTAATTAGAACAAACAAAATATTGCTACAATACATACTCATACATATGTTTTCATATAATACATGAAACTATTACTGTTTAGAAAAATAAATCATAAGAGAAAACGTGTTCCGATTCAACTCGTAAATCTTAAACCTCTGATGTTAGAAGCCATTTTTAACTTTTTCATTATGTAGTTTAGAAATAAGTAGAATTTAATACAGAGCATCGTTTACAGGTCTATCATTAATTAAAAATACCCTCTCTTAGGTTTAGAATACGAAAAATACTGAAGTTACATACAAAGTTTTAAGACTTTGAAAAAATGACCTTTTTGAGGATCATCTTGAAGTTTTTTTATATACCCCAGTAGTTGTGCAAACTTGTCAAAACTGAATTTCCCAACTTTTAATGTTATTACCTTCTTATGAAAAAATTAGCAACTAAAAATATCATCACATATATTTATAATGAATTTATTTGTATGACCGGGAAGTTTCGTTCCTATTCACCCCATTTTACGGTACTAATACGCAAGAAAAGATCTGTAATACATTTACACGTGCTAAGAAACGAACTTATTTATCAGTGGCGTAGCTATGTTTTTTGGCGCCCGGGGCCAGCAAGAAATTTTGCGCCCCCACCCCAATATAAATATATAACAATTTCTCTCAATTTGGCGCCCCTAGGCCTCGGCGCCCGGGGCGGACGCCTCCCTTGCCCCCCCTTAGCTACGCCACTGTTATTTATATTATATATTTTTTATTCTATGCAGTTCCGTCTTACAGAATTTTACTGTATACTATTTTTCAGACTGTATACTATTTACTATACATTATTTTGGATACCAGAAACGGACTCCAAATCACCAACAAGATTTATAACAGCGGCTAGACAAAGTTTCATCAGCGATTGGCAATTATGGACTCCCCATTCCCCCCATCATCACCAAATTTTATCAAAATATTCACGCACACAAAAGAAAAGGTAAACAATTCTTATTAATTGTCAAAATATCTAAAATAATTTCGGTTCAAAGCTCCTCTCAGTTTGGCGCCCCCTATTTAATAATTTTGCGCCTCAGTTAAGGTACATAATTACCTTAGGTACCAAGTATCTTGAAACATGCCTAAAAAAACACTTCCAGAAGCTTTTTCTTTCTTCATTATTTGGGTTTAACAAAATAATTTGCTCAAGAAAACATTAAAAAACAAACACACGCGGAAAAAACAGCAATTTATATTTATTTTCAAAATATGTGAGATAATTTCAGTTTAAGCCTTTATCAGTTTGGCGCCCCTTGACCTCGGCGCCCGGGGCGGCCGCCCCCCTTGCCCCCCCTTAGCTACGCCACTGAACGTCTCAACACTTAATAACATTCAAAACAACATAGATGAAACTCAAGCAAACTTGCTTAACAATCGCCTTGTTCACTCAATAACTGACTGGTAAATAATAACCACAACAGCTCGTATTGCTCTCCTTATATAGGCTCGCAGCATGTGCTGTAAATTTCTACAACCTTCTCGAAAAATCCACAAAACCACGGAACAACATTCAATGTATCAGTAGACCTAAGGGGGGGTTACCATAGAGAGGGAAGGGTTACCATCGCCAACAATCGCCAAGTTTGTCGCCAACTTGGCGATATATCGCCAAATTTGGCGACCAAAATTAGTCGCCAAAAGTGACGCCAACTTGGCGATATCTTTAATATTTCGCCAATCTGCCTTAGACATACACTGAAAATAATAGACAAGTTTGCTTGATAACAGATACAATGTAACAAAAATTAATATTAGTAAAGGAATGGAGCTTAATAAGATTATTTACATTATTTTATAGTACAAACACTAACTATTTACAAAATTCGTAACAATATTCTATCTTTATCAAAAAACTGGCCAATGAGTCACAGTATATAGTTCCTAAATAAGAGGATCTGTAATTTGGATGCGTTTGAGAGCGAAAATGGATTTTAAAACGACTCATAAAAAACGCAATTTGCTATGTGAAAACTTCCTTAAATTTTCAAATCGCGAAGACTTCGGGAAATTCTGTTCAAAATACCCTTTTTGGTAGCATTTTTCAAAATATATTCTGTCTTTATCAAAAAATCGATCAATGCATCACATTATATAGTTCCTAAATAAGAGCATCTGTAAATTGGATGCGTTTGAGAGCAAAAATGGATTTAAAAACGAGTCAGAAAAAAACGCAATTTCTTATTTGAATATTTCCTTAAATTTTCAGTCACGATGATTTCGGAAAATTCTGTTCAAAATACCCTTTTCGGTAGCCTTTTTTGAAATATATTCTATCTTTATCAGAAAATTGACCAATGCTTCACCTTATACAGTTTCTAAATAAGAAGATCTACCATTTGGATGTGTTTTAAATCAAAAATGAATTTAAAAATGAGTCAGAATATAAGCAGTTTGGATTTGAGGTTTTTTTCTCCAACTCCTATTTTTGTTTAATTTCTTTCTGCTATACGAATTGGTCCTATAAAAAACGTGTCAATATAAAAGTTGTAGATATTTTTAAGAAGATGTAAAATAAATTTAATCAGATTTGGATATCTTAAAAATTGACGGAGTTATAGATTTTTCTCTTTTTTCGCCGCCCTTTTTCTTTTCGTTTTTAATTTTTTTTCATCGGTAAATGTTGGTCCTATCAAAAACTTGTAAATACAAAAGTTTTAGATAATTTTAAGAACATTTACAAAAAAATTAGTTGGACTTGATATTTTGAAAATTGACGAAGTTATGAATTTTTTTCTCTCAAAACCCCTGTTTATTTCGCCCCTTGAGCCCACTTCTAAATTTATCAAAAACCTATCATGCATAAACTTTTGGCCCATTTTTAAGAAGTAATATAAACTTTAAACCGATTCGATATCTACTTTAATTAAAAAGTTATGGCGTTTTTTCGGTTTTCACAGAAACGCCTCCAATTCCGACCCCCTTGGTCCGATTTTGCCCATTAACGAACTTAGCCGAGATTTTAACCCCTTTGATTTTATGTACAAATTTGGTGGAGATTGGTGAAGAATTATAGAAGTTATCGTGTCCATAAAAAAGTGAGATATATAGATAGATAGATATATAAACTGATGCGGTTGCAATAATAGGTAGTATATCATACGAAATCTACCTAAAAGGGTTGCCTACAAGGGTATTTTGAACAGAATTTCCCGAAGTGATCATGATTGAAAATTTGAGGAAGTATTCAAATAACAAATGGCTTTTTTTCTGACTCATTTTAAATCCATTTTCGCTCTCAAACGGTCCCATACCATCCAATTTACAGATCCTCTTATTTAGGAACTATACAATGTGACGCATTGGACAATTTTTTTATAAAGATAGAGTATATTTTTAAAAATGCTGTCAAAGTGGGCATTTCGCACAAAACTTTCCGAAACTATCATGATTAAAGAATTAAGGATGTATTCAAATAACAAATCGGTTATTTTATGACTCATTTTTAATTTCAATTTTGCTTTCAAACGCATTCAATTGACAGTTTTTCGTTATTTAAGAACTATATAATGTACTGTTTTGGTTGATTTTTTAATAAATTCAGAATATATTTCAAAATATGTTGTCAAAATGGACATTTGAGCTGAATTTCTCTTAAGATGATTCTGATAAAACCAGTTCTTGCAGAAAAATGAAATTAAGAATTTTTCATAAGCGGGCAAATGAAGTTATTAAACTGGGTATATCTCTAATCATACTTTATTTTTCGTTGTTGAAATGAGCACTCTTCGAAACCTACCTCCGCCTATAGGCCAAGCCGACAAGGATTTTTTTTTTAGTTTTTCACTTCAACAACTGAAGATTTTGGTTTAAATGCAAAAAAGAAAAAAAAAAATGGCGTTGAATCATCTGACTGAAATTGTCACATTATGACTAAAAAAGTAGCTGCTATTTAAAAACTATTTTTCTTGTCTTTTTTTTTTTTTTTTTTTTTTTTAAGCTATTGCATAGCTTTTATCACGGGCTTTGAGCGAGGCGACCGAATCCAAAAATTCCGTAACGCGAAAAATCCTAACACATCGGTAACGAAAAAACCTAACACTCGGCTAACGTCGTTTCAGCTCGGCAGACTTCGGCATGGTATCCTTCGGTAGACTTCGGTAGACATTGACGCGGTATTTTTCAGATATTTAGAGGATATCAAATCTCAAACTTATGTTTCTTATTTCAGTTACCATAAATCTATAGTTTCAATGATAAAAATTCCTGATAGAATATGTATAGAAAAAAATCATCTTAAGATAAAACAAGGTAGGATAATGTAGCTTTTGGTGATTGGAGACCCGCCCAACGGTGAGGATCGAAAAATTTAAAATGCTTATAACTCGCGATCTAGTTTTCGTAGCGCGGCCAAATTTTGCTTGGTAATTTATTATGAGACAGTGTTAATTTTTGGTGACAAGAGACCCCCACGATGAGGGTCGAAAAAATTAAATGCTTAAAACTCGCGATCTAATTTTCGTAGCGCGGCCATATTTTGTTTGGTAATTTACTATGAGATAGTTTTAATTTTTAATGACAGGAACCCCCCCCCCCTCCAAGATCAGGGTCGAAATATTTAAAATGCTTTTAACTCGCAATCTAATTTTCGTATCACGGCCAAAATTTGTTCGGTAATTTATTATGAGAGATTGTTAATTTTTGGTGACAAGAGACCCCCCACGGTGAGGGTCGAAAAATTTAAAATGCTTATAACTCGCGATCAATTTTCGTAGAGTGGCAAAATTTTGTTTGGTAATTTATCATGAGACGGTGTTACTGTTGGTGACAGGACACCCCCCACGGTGAGGGTTGAAAAATTTAAAATGCTTATAACTCGCGATCTAATTTTCGTATCGCGGCCAAATTTTGTTTGGTAATTTATTATGAGAGAGTGTTAATTTTTCGTGACAGGAGACCCCCCATGGTGAGGGTCAAAAAATTTAAAATGCTTATAACTCGCGATCAATTTTCGTAGCACGGCCAAATTTTGTTTAATGATTTTTTATGAAACAGTGTTAAATTTTGGTGACAGGAGACCCCCCACGGTGGGGGTCGAAAAAGTTAAAATGCTTATAACCAATGATCTAATTTTCGTAGCGCGGCCAAATTTTGTTTGGTAATTTATTATGAGACAGTGTTACTTTTGGTGACAGGAGACCCCCCAGCGTGAGGGTCGAAAAATTTAAAATGCTTATAACTCGCGATCTAAATTACGTATCGCGGCCAAATTTTGTTTGGTAATTTATTATGAGAAAGTGTTAATTTTTGGTGACAGGAGACCCCCCCCCCCACGGTGAGGGTCAAAAAGTTAAAAAGCATATAACTTGTGATCTAACTTTCGTAGCGCGGCCATATTTTGTTCGGTAATTTATTATGAGAAAGAGTTAATTTTTGGTGACAGGAGACAACCCACGGTGAGGGTCGAAAAATTTAAAATGTTTATAACTCGCGATCAATTTTTGTAGCGCGGCCAAATTTTGTTTGGTAATTTATTATGAGACAGCGTTACTTTTAATGACAGAAGACCCCCCACGGTGAGGGTCGGAAAATTTAAAATGCTTATAACTAGCGATCTAATTTTCTTATCACGGCCAAATTTTGTTTGGTAATTTATTATGAGAGAGTGTTAATTTTTGGTGACAGGAGACCCCCCATGGTGAGGGTTGAAAATTTTAAAATGCTTATAACTCACGGTCTAATTTTCGTAGTGCGGCCAAAATTTGTTTGGTAATTTATTATGAGACAGTGTTACTTTTGGTGACAGGAGACCCCCCCCCCACACTCACGGTAAGGGTCGAAAAATTTAAAATGCTTATAACACGCGATCTAATTTTCGTAGGGCGGCCAAATTTTGTTTCGTAATTTATTATGAGACGGTGTTACTTTTGGTGACAGGAGAATCCCCCCCTCCCCCACGGTGAGGGTCAAAAATTTAAAATGCTTATAACTCGTGATATAATTTTCGTATCGCGGCCAAATTTTGTTTGGTAATTTATCATGAGACAGTGTTACTGTTGGTGACAGGAGACCCCCCACCGTGAGGGTCGAAAACTTTAAAATGCTTATAACTCGCGATCTAATTTTCGTAGCGCGGCCAAATTTTGTTTGATAATTTATTATGAGACAGTGATACTTTTGGTGACAGGAGACCCCCCCTCCCCACGGTGAAGGTCGCAAAATTTAAAATGCTTATAACTCGCGATCTAATTTTCGTAGCGCGGCCAAATTTCGTTTGGTAATTTTTAGTGAGACAATGTTAATTTTTGGTGACAGGAAACCCCCACGGTGAGGATCGGAAAATTTATAATGCTTATAACTCGCGATATAATTTTCGTAGTGCGGCCAAATTTTGTTTGGTAATTTATTAAGGTATTGCATATCTTTTATCGCGGACTTTGAGCGCGGCGAAAGAATCTAGAAATTCCGTAACGAGAAAAAAACCTAACACTCCGGCTATCGTCGCTTGAGTTTGGCAGACTTCGGCACGGTATCTTTCGGTAGACTTCGGCAGACATTAAAGCGGTATTTTTCAGATATTTTGAGAATATCAAGTCTGAAACTTATGTTTTTTATTTCAGCTACGATAAACGTATAGTTTCAATGATAAAAATTCCTGATTAACCTACATGTATTGTAAGATAATTAAAATATTTTAAACGATATTAATTTCTCATTTATTCAATAAAAGAAAAAAAAATGTTTTGTTATCGGTCATCAAGCTCAAAAAGTATAACTTGAATTAATATCAAAGACAAAAAAACTGCATAAATAAAAAGCAAATAAATAATTATGATTGCATAAGTTGATAAAAAATGCTATGCAATAGCTTTACCGCGGCAATCCCCGAGTGCCACACGTCTTTTTTTTTTTTTTTTTTTTTTGAGAAATTTAAAAACATAGTGAAGAAATTTGGTAAATTGGCCAGCTATGCTTTTTTATGTGCGCGGAGCTAAATATAGCCCTATAATTTCCCCTTAAAGAAAAAAAAATACCCTTAACAATTGCTATAATTTGTAAATAATTGTAAGTATTAATTTCTCATAAATGCAAGTGAACTTAGAGAAATGGATGCAATTCTACCCCCCCCCCCAAAAAAAAAGAATAAATAAATAAATAATTACTATTGAACACATGAATAGTACTTTGCCAATGAATAAAACACATTGAAGCTGCCAAATTGGAGTCTGATGTTTGTAGACAATGTGATGTTTAATGGAGAAATTGTTGCATTATAACTCGATGATGGTGGCTCATATATGATGTTTTGAGGAGTACTATGTGGTACATTTTAACCCAATGACAATAGATTGTATGATAATAAAAGGAGATTAAAAAATATTTTTTTAATTAATTTTCAAATCAAATCAAATTTAATTTTTTTTTTTTTTTTTTTTTTTTTTTTTTTTTTTTTTTTTTGCTAGAAATCCATTTTTAGAAGTTGAAATTGATAAATTCAAAATCACAGCTCATTCCGACCAGTTACGATGCTTAGGACACTACAGCTGTCAAGCGAAAAGATCCGTTCGTTGACGCTAATCCTGTGGAAGAAATTTACAAATATATATCGATTGCATTTCAATATTTTTAAATGATTTTTTTTTTTTTTTTTTTTTTAATGGATAGCTGAGATTGATCTGTACACTAATCGTTTCTCATTTTTTCGATTTTCATTGCAATTTTTTTTTTTGAAAATGAAAGTTTCCTTATTAAAAAAAAAAAAAAAAAAAAACCTGTAAACAAAATCGAAAAAGTGAAAAACGGCCTCTGTACAGATCGATTTCAGCTATTCATCGAAAAAAAAAAAATTAAATATTGAAATGCTACCGAGATACCTTTATAAATTTCTTTATTCGGATTAGCATTGGCGGACGGAATTTTTCGCTTGACAGAAGTAGCCTCTTAAACAACGATCGGCATAGCAGTCTGTTATTTATATGTTTTAAGGATCAGAGATTCCAAAAGATATGTTTTATATAAGTATGTCTGTAAGTCTGTCTGTACGTATGCATATGACACAAATTTTGGGGGTGTTCTATCTCAAAAAACAATGCACAGAATTTTTATAAACATTTATATTCAGTTTGTCCCTGATATAATTGATACTGATTAATTAGTTTTTGATGCAAATAATTCAACAGGTGGCACTGATATGCTGCATTTTATACGATTTCGGAAACAGCTCTATCTTAAAGCCTCACACTAGTCACTGAAAAAAACCCGGGTGATAGTGTTAAGTCTATGGGGGCGTTCTTTTCAAATATCATCGCTCAAATATTTTAATATTTTTACATGATTTTTTTTTGCTTAGGATAGCTGAGAGCGAAATTCAATCCGGCTAGTTTTTTCTTTTACAATTTTGGTTTAAAATTTTTTTAAATTACTTAAACTTTCGAAACCGGTTAAAACCGGTTCTGAAATTGTAACTATTATAATATAAAAAATATATAGCATAATCGAAAAAGCAAAAACTAACCCTGTTGTAAATCATCCTCGGCTATGCTATGCAAAAAAACCATGTAAAAAAAATAAAATTTGAGCTAGATATTTGAAAAGAACGCCTCCATAGACTTAACATTATCATCCGGGTCTTTTTCAGTGACTAATGTTGCATCTTAGGAACTGACACACGTAGTTTCATCCAACTTTATATTCAGTTAATCCTTGACATGAGTTGATGCTGTTTACATTGTAGTGTAAATGGCCCAACTGATGGCGCTGTTTGTTGGCGATGTTACATTTTTCATGATTTCCGTAATAACTGTATCTCAAGAACTAACGCATGTACTTTTATCAGATTCATTTAGAAGTTGACATAAGTTGTTGCTGATTAGATTTTGGTGTAAATTAGTGCTCTCGATTATACGTTTATACGAGTATACGTATAATACGTATTATACGAAATACGGATTTGCTATACGTATAATACGGCATCGACGATTATACGTATAGCACAAAAGAGCATATACGGCACATCGTATATACGCAAAGCTTATGCAAGCGGTTAAACGTATAAACGTTTAAACGTTTTTCGTTCAAGGTATGAAATTTGATTTTTTAAAGTTTTTCTGCGGATTAACGACATTGAGAAATATCCGGTAGAGTATCCCCATCGCGTTTCTTTGTTCAAAGAACTACGATGTGATTACTTAACTACTACTTGTTTTGCAGGCACTTAAAAAAATCTGAATACGTTCCTCAGTTTAGATTTTGGTTTTTTTTCCCCAAAAAACTAAGTTATTTATTATGAAATGTCTTACATTAGTTGTGGTTGAATCAAACTATTCTTTAGAAGATCTGT
This sequence comes from Maratus speculifer, assembly GCA_964019185.1. Taxonomy (NCBI): domain Eukaryota; kingdom Metazoa; phylum Arthropoda; class Arachnida; order Araneae; family Salticidae; genus Maratus; species Maratus speculifer. The sequence goes on along the minus strand of OZ025292.1, from coordinate 55,491,510 downwards.
GGCGCAGTACTTAGTTTTTTTATATTTTCTTGTATCTTTACAAGAAGAAAGTATTTAATTAATAAGGGACAACTTTCGACGGGCTTACACGTTTTAAGAGTAAGAGAGTCCAAAAAACATGTTTTTACAAAAATCTGCCTGTGAGTTTGTGACTTTGTCTGTCTGTGTGTGACATGAGATTTGTGGGCGCTCTATCTCAAAACCTAATACACAGAAATAAGAAACATGTATGGGGGAGAATGGGGCACATGTGAAAATGAGGCATATGAGAACATTGCTATTTTTCACAAGTTATTTTATATTTTATTATTTCAAAAAATTACCAAAGATAGTAGCACCTATAGATATTTGGAAAAAAATTGTTGAAGCTCTTCGACATTTTCTTTGTCCCCAGGAGCCAAAATACTGATTAACTGAACTCGAAAGTAAAATCTCCAACTTGCTAAGATAATAATTTTATTTATTTATTCATTTTTTAAAAAAATTAATGTTTTAACATATATTGTGGATACTAATAAATATTTATGATAATTGTTTTTGCTAAAATTGAAAAATATTAAAGATTTGTCATTTTAACTCTTGTGTGAGTGTAGGGCACTTATGAAGAGTCTTGTTGGAGCAGATCTGAAAACAACATTAAATTCTCTAATAATCATTCAGTTATTCTCTTCCTTTTAGTTAACTTCATGAAAATAATGCCAGCTCCATTATCTATAATTTTATTGAAATAGAAGACATTTCAGTCCTATAAACTTGATTTTGTATAGAAACTTTTACAAACATATCTGTCAGCAAATACATAAAAAGCAACAAGCTCGTTTATGTTCAATTGTAATTTAAATAAATTTAATGTTTTCTAAAATGCAATAAATGTTATATATTATTTTATTTAACGGTTTTCAATACTATTTTTTATGCATCGTTAATGCAAAAAATATTACGTTTAACAACTTTGAAAATTTTTCTATTTCATTTGTTGTAAACTTGTAGTATTAGTTTACTTTCATTTCTTAAACAGATATGTTATTTGGTGCTTTGAAAATAAAATTATATTTTAAGAAAATAAAGTTTTTAAACTACTGTGAAATCTTCATTATTGACTTCCACCCCCCCCCCCCTTTCTTTTAAAAGCAAAAGAAATTAAATTTGGCGGAAGCTTATAAACGGAAAATAATTTTTTATCCTTAATTTATAGGCAAATAAGGCAAATATAGGAATGAAAGTTTTTCGCCTTTCGGTAGATTTCCGACAAATGTTATCCAAATGCTCCCTCCCTAAAGTCTCTCCCAAACAAAAAGCCCTAAGCAAAATTTAAATTCTATTATTTTCTCAAGTTTACTTCTTTAAGCTTTTATTTTATTGCAACAATATTTTATCAACTATCTAACAACCCCCTCTCCCCCCCAAAAAACAATCTATTTATTTTTATTTTATAATATTTTGCTTAAACATATCACTCAGAAACTAAATAAATATACATATATTTTTCTTTATGGTGAATTTAACAGATAGTACAACTAATGATTATGGTAACATATGGAAAAGATAATAAAAAACGTGTCAAATAATTATTTTTCCTTGTGTTCACATGTTGCCCTTGTGTTTTACAGCTGCCCCTTCGTTGGGACACATATGAACATTTTTTTGAATTCATAAAACTATTAAGAAAAGTAAGAAGAGCTATAAAAATAATTAAAAAAATTACCATGCGTAAAAAAGTACTGTTTACTATATTGAGTAGTTTTGCTTATAGAAATTAACCCAGTTATGAGACAAAAGTTATGTTCACATGTGCCCCAGTCTCCCCTATATTTTCAGGTAGTGCCTGATAGAAATTGGTGCTGATTAGTTTTGTGTGTAAATCCTTCAACAGGTGGTGCTACTATGCTGTCTTTTTTACGATTTCTACAATCTTGGTCGGAATCCAGATAGATATTTCACTGTTAGTGAAACGAGATTGGCCAATCAGGAGTCTGATTTTTTGTGAATTTTTTGCAAAATGTTTTATAAAGTATACGCTTTTTATTGCTCAATCTCTTATATATAGGACATACTATGCGGATTCCAGTCGTAACACCACCGATTTCCAAATTATTCTTAATTCAGTGACATACGACTGATGAAGTCTGCTATTTAAATTAGATACGATACGTGGAATATACGTATACTTTAAATATACGTATTCTTAAATATACGTTTAGTTGATACGCGTTATACGTATCCGGATACGTTTAAACGTATATTCGAAAGTATCCGTATAGCAGAAAAGCGTATTATACGGATATACGTAAATCGTTTAAACGTATAGCTGCTATACGTATCCCATCGCGAGCACTAGTGTAAATCACCTATCCGGTGTCGCTGCTATGTTATTTTTGTTTCATATATGGCATTTCTTGTACTGAAATATTAAATGTTTCAAAAAAGATTACATTTAAATAGGATGTATGAAACTTTTTAAAAAATCTGTAGAAGTACCAGTTTAATATTATTGATATTGTATTTTTGTTTATTTATTTGTAAGCACAATAATCTGTTATAGAATTTTATAGGAACTATTAACGTGTATGAGACGTAAGAAAGTTTAGGGATTGCCACATCTGACTAGTTTTAAATTGTGGCGATGCTGAGAGAAGCGAGATGGTTCAGATACTCCAGATTACCTAATTTGGTTCAGATTAAAGCCTTCCTTCAGGACTTCAAGAAATTACAGTAGTTTTTAATAAACATTCTAGCTAATGTCCCGATGGGAATAACTCAGAAATTTCGCTGTGATGCATTCTGCAAATACATACATGCGAATTCTTTTGTTCTATTGTGTATATGATCGATAGTGTGCTTCAAACATGCTGTATAGTGCAACATCTTTTAGTATCATAAAATATAGTTCGGCCGCCAAATGTCTAAGATATATAGGGTGATTCCGAATTTTTTTTACAATAAAAGAGGGGTGATAGTACACATCAAGACAAATAATACTAAATAGGAGACCAAGGGTCCAAAACGTTTTCCTAAGGAAATAGCCGCCATTAAAGTTTAGGGACCAAAATTTCAAATAAACATAAAAAACGGAAAAATCGGTCGATTGATTTGCGGTTTTCACTAAAATTATTCTTTATGTCGGCATTTTCTTGAAATTAAATTATAAAGATAAATTTGCAAAAATGCCGATAGAGGGCGCTTTAGACTTTGGAGTAACGAACAACTATTTTTTGCCGGTATTATTTGCATCTCATTAAATGTTTCCGTAAGCTTAGACTCAAACTTAAATTTTGAGCTCAAAATCTGTAGTTGGGAGTGGTTAAGGAACACAAACTGAGCTGTGTTCAGAGGGTTCAAATTTCAAATGAATATAAAAAACGGAAAAATTGGTCGATTGATTTGCGTTTTTCACTAAAACTATTCTTTATTTAGCTATTTTCGTGAAAATAAATTATAAAGATAAATTTCAAAAAATGCCGATAGAGGGCGCTTTAGACTTTGGAGTAACGAAACACCCTTTTTTGGCGTTATTTTTTGCATCTTTTTAAATGCTTTCGTAAGCTTAGACTTGAACTTAAATTTTGAGCTCAAAATCTGAATAGCTAGGAGTGGTTAAGTAGACAAACTTAGCTGTGTTCAGAGGGTTCAAATTTTAAATAATTGTAAAAAACGGAAAAATTGGTCGATTCGTTTGCGGTTTTTCCTAAAACTAATTTTTAAATCAGCAGTTTTCTCGATTAATCAGTGTTTTCTTGGAAATAATTTTTAAAGATAAATTTCACAAAATGCCGATAGAGGGCGCCTTAGACTTTGCAGTAGCGTACAACTATTTTTAACTATTATTTTTTTAATCTCATTAAATGCTTTCAAATGCATAGACTTAAATTTTGGGCTAAAATTCTGAATCGTTGGGAGTGTTTAAGTAGCGAAAAATTGAATTGTGCTCGAGGAGGAAAGAGGGTTAAATTTTAATCCCTGAACACACTTCAGTTTGCGCCTCTTAACTCCTCATAACGATTCAGGATTTGAGCTCAAAATTTAAGTTTAAATCTAAGCTTCCGAGAACATTTAAAATGTTTTTGCAAGCATATAATTAGAACCAAAAAATAATGGTTAAAATGAATTGTTGGTTCCTCTAAAGTTTAAGGCGCCCTGGATTTTTCTTTAAAAATTATTTTCAAGAAGATACTGACTTAAAGAATAGTTTTATTTTAAACCGCAAACGAATCGACCAATTTTTCCATTTTCTATAATTACTTTAAATTTGAACCTCCCCCTCCCCCTTGAACACAGTTCACTTTGTGCTACTTAACCACTCCCTACTATTCAGATTTTCAGCTCAAAATTTAAGTTTAAGTCTAACCTTCCTAAATCATTTAAAGAGATGCATACAATAACGGCAAAAACTAGTTGTTCGTTACTCCAAAGTCTAAAGCGCCCTCTATCGGCATTATTTGAAATTTATCTTTATAATTTATTTTCTCGAAAATACCTAAATAAAGAATAGTTTTAGTGAAAACCGCAAATTAATCGACCAATTTTTCTGTTTTTTTTTTTTTTTTTTTTTTTTTTTTTTTTAATCATTTGAAATTTGAACTCTCTGAACACAGCTCAGTTTGTGTTACTTAACCACTCCCAACTACAGATTTTGAGCTTAAAATTTAAGTTTGAGTGTAAACTTACGAAAACATTTAATGAGATGCAAAAAAAACAGGCAAAAAATAGTTGTTCGTTACTCCAAAGTCTAAAGCGCCCTCTATCGGCATTTTTGCAAATTTATCTTTATAATTTAATTTCAAGAAAATGCCGACATAAAGAATAATTTTAGTGAAAACCGCAAATCAATCGACCGATTTTTCCGTTTTTTATGTTTATTTGAAATTTTGGCCCCTAAACTTTAATGGCGGCTAATTCCTTAAGAAAACGTTTTGGACCCTTGGTCTCCTATTTAGTATTGTTTGTCTTGATGTGTACTATCACCCCTCTTCTATTGTAAAAAAAATTCGGAATCACCCTGTATAGTTAAAAACGGTAGTTTAACTATATAGTTAAAAACGCATTTTTGGAATTAATGCCCATAAACTGAAATGCATATGATCTCTTTCGTACAGCTTTGTATATGAAATATGATTTATCTAATTTATTCTGATCATGTAATGCGCTAAATTTTTACTTAATTAAGTAAAAATTTAGCTGTTTGGGGCATTTTTAAACTAATAAGTTTAAAAATGCTCCAAACAGTGAAACCGCATTTCCAGCGGATATGGTTAAAAGTTAGTTATTGTAAAAGAACTTTACATATATGCTGCTTACTTCATATTTTATAGAAAGCATGCTGTCCACTTTTCTGGCACATGTCACTGTTATCATGTTTATGTTTGCTGTATCATAACATCATGAAATGGTATTGAAAAAAAAATCCCTGTAGGCCATAAAGTAACGGAAATTTCTTGTGTATCTCTGTAAACGAACTATAACAGCAATAAATCTTCAATAGGAAATATGCTATAGTAAGGCTGAAATAGCATAACTGTATGTCGTTGAAATCCATAATTTATCAGAGTCAGAGAGCAGAAGAAAGACTGTCGAACGAACTGAACTCGTAAATAAAGTTTTAATTACATCGGAAAGTGTTAAAAACTATTGATTACATTTGTTTTATAAACTTTATATAATGAAACAAAACCTAATGGTTCTTGATAAACAATCTTATAAATTTCATTAACAAATTAATTATTTTTTAAAAATACTAGGAGGGCTCCGCCCCCCTGCTCGCTACGCTCGCCAACCCCCCTCGTAATCTCTTCGCGATTCCAAGTTGTAGACTACCCCTGCTTGCTGCGCTCGCCAATACCCCATGGTATGAATAAGCAGTTGCAGACCTTTCAAATGATGTGTCACACGACTGGTGTTGTAAAAAAATTAAAAATGTGTTCCCCCTGGGGGGCAGAGGGGGGGGGGTGACACACAAGACATCCATAATAGGGTGGAGCGAAAAAATTTTTTTTTGAAATTCAAAAACGGGTAGGTGCCAAAAGTTGCCTTTATACTAGTACATCAGCTGTGTGAAATTTTACCGCTGAAAAAAAATGGCTTGAGTCTGCGCTTTTGCTCCAAAAATCGAAATTTTGTGTAAAATTTGTCATTTTTTGACATTTTTTCAAAAAAATTAAAAAATTCATACAGAGCTGGTTAGTATTTAAAAGTGTTGCTTAGACCTTTATATTTATCTGCTTAACATATTTAAACTATAAAGCAATGTGTTTATTCCCTATAGCTGGAGCAAAACAGACAACTTTTAGTAAGAAAACAGCATTACCACTCTATTGGGTCATACAACGAATTATTGTTTTTAATACAGCTCTTGTTTTCAAAACTACCTTGGACATGCGTCGTGGAGGTGGCTATATTTCCTATACCACCCGGCCTAACTATTCGATCATCTTAGTACAGTGTTTTATTTATACATTGATTTGTGATTTTCTTTATAAAAATTTGGTATGTTTTCGATGTTCCACCTTGTTCATCTGTTCTTTGCATCCACGTGCTGCTGTAACTATCTTCATGTATATTTTTACAGTTTATACAAAAAAATGACAAGCAGAGTAATGCACGGGAATATTATTAAAGGGATCTATTCGGCCATCTATTATATTTATCAAACTTACATTCAGTTGATGAATAGTGATTGGAAGTTCTGTTACCACAACATTTTTCAGTCAATTGTATTTTTTTTACGTAATGATTTGCTTCAAAGATGATTTCAGATATTTCAACTATAAGTATGCCATCATTTATTCTACTTTTGCATTTTTTATATGTTGAGAAGCGAGCTGTTTCATGTGATGGTGATCGTCAGAGAGAAATGCAATGAAAATTTGTTCTCCATGTGTAAAGCAACCGCTCTTGTAAATAACTTTTTTTTTTTTGCATTAGTTTTATGCCGTTTTCTAAGTGTTTTCGTATCTAGGTAATTTCCTATTAACTTTTAGATCCCCTTTTTATGAGCAGACAACATTTGATGGTGAAATGTCCTAGGCATAAACTTATTATGCATAGTACTTTATGAGGGAATGTACGGATTCTAATCGACTATAAGTGCTCATTTAAAATTAGGAGAATTTTATTTGTCACTGTGAACCATTTTGCATGGGGTAAGCTTAGAATTGTGTATAATATTGAATCATTCGCTACTTCAACTCCAGTGAATTTCCTCTGCGTCAATTATTTGAGAAGTCGATATAAAACGTTCTAAGCTACATGGATTCACCGGATCAATAAGGAAAATCTTTGTCTGCGTACTATTCACTTCCTATTGCAATTTTTTTTTTATAAAATAGAGAATAATTTTGAAAAATTATTTTCTCAAATTGAGAAAAAGATACTCAGAACAGACTAGACATTTCTGTCGGAGATTGCAAAGCTAATTCACAAGGAAAGCTATTTCTCAGAAAGAATGGAGAATAGGAATTTAGAAAACATCTCACACAAAAGACAGCTCATAAAGTTAATAAAATTTTCCGCTTTATATAAGCACAGATTGTCAATCAGCGTTTATACGTTCACTCACAAAATGTATAATCCAAGTTTATACCGCGGGATGTTTTATACCAAATGTACTACACACCTAAATAATAGATCTAAAATCTTATTAGAAATTACTAGACTACGGAACAACACAGGAAACGACATAAAGCATACTAAAACTTCTTTAGAAATATTGTTGTTTTACAACAAGCAGTTTTTGCAAATTTTGTTTGCAATCCTCTGTGACAATCGTTATAATATTAAACAGCTAGCTTCTCAGCATATATTCAATGTAATAGGTTCAATAAATGATGACATACTAGAAATTAAATTCATACAATCAATTTTTAGGCAAATCATTGCATATAAATTAATTGATTGAAAGAATGCTGTGATAACAAAACTTCCAATCATAATGTATTAAGTGCATGAAATTTTAATGAAGATAATAGACTGCTGAATAGGTTCAATTAAGAACATACCCAATAGATTACTCAGCTTCTCTTCCATTATACAAGGTATAAAAATATACGTGCAGCAAGTCACACCAGCATGATCCAAATCATCCAAAGTCAGTGAATATAAAGAAGAGATAAATTACTTTGATATATAGAAAACTTATACTCGTCTTCGGGAAAAAAATAACAATTCAATACATAAATAAAACACTGGGCCTAGATGATTGGATGGTTGAGACGGGTGGGATAATGCAACCACCTCTATGAGTTATATACACAGTAGTTTTGAAAGCAACTAGGTAAGAAATGCATTCAAAACAACATTTCGCTGTATGCTGCAATAGAGAGGTTAACGCTAATTTTTCACAAAAAGTTGTCAGATTTGCTCCAATTATACAGACTACAGATATTGTTTTATAGTTTAAATATGTTAAGCAGATAAATATAAAGATCTAAGCAACACTTTTAAATACTAACCAGCTCTGTAGGAATTTTTTAATTTTTTTGAAAAAATGTCAAAAAATGACAAATTTTACCCAAAAATTCGATTTTTGGAGCAAAGGCGCAGACTCAAGCCATTTTTTTTCAGCGGTAAAATTTCACACAGTTGATGTACTAATATAAAGGCAACTTTTGGCACCTACCCGTTTTTGATTTTCAAAAAAAAATTTTTTTTCGCTCCACCCTAATCCATAATATGAATAAGCAGTTGCAGATCTTTCAAATGATGTGTCACACGACTGGTGTTCTAAAGAAATTAAAAATATGCCCCCTGGGGGGCAGAGTGGGGGTGGGTGACTCACAAGACATCCATAATATGAATAAGCAGAGCAGAGTGTGGGGGTGACACAGAAGACATCCATAATATGAATAAGCAATTGCAGACCTTTCAAATGATGTTCACACGACTGGTGTTGTAAAGAAATAAAAAATTTGGCGAAATATTACAGTTATCGCCAAGTTGGTGTCACTTTTGGCGACTAATTTTGGTCGCCAAATTTGGCGATATATCGCGAAATTGGCGACAAACTTGGCGATTGTGTGCGATGGTAACCTTTCCTTCTTTATGGTAACCCATACCGCGATGCATAGACGGAGCCCTTTCCTGATTGGTCTATTCGACTCATGGAAGGAGTGGTCCGCCCGGATTCGTTATTTCCGGAAATCTTACGCATCAGCATCATTCTAGGAGTCATTCCTTTTAAGGCTAGTTTTTTTTTTACTATAGAAGGAAAATAGTTTAAATTGTGCAAAAAAAAAAAAAAAAAAATAAATAATACATTGATATTAGTTCAAGAATCGACCGCACAAAAACCTATGTTATCGAGCAAAAGAAAAAAAACCCTTTATTTTATGGAAGAATAGTAATAGGGGAGTCTAATGATCCATGTCTGCCGAATGTGAAGTGGTGCATAAGCCAAAAAATAATACCACTAGTGGCTCACTTGTAGGTTTATCAGTGTGTTTTTCTGCTCCCAGTTTTCCATGTTTTCATACCTTTGATTGCAGGGTAAAAATGTTAAACCTACGAGTAATCCACTAGTGGCATTAATTTTTAGCTTAAGCACCACTTCACTTCCGGCAGACATGGATCATTAGATTCCCCTACTATTACTCTTTCGTAAAATAAAGGATTTTTTTCCCTTGTGCTCGATAACATAGGTTTTTGTGCTGTCGGCTCTCTGACTATAAGTTTTAATTTTAGACAGTTTCGAATTACATTTTCTTAATAGAGCGGGAGACAGCAGTACAGACAATCACCTCATCGAGTTAATGGCTGAAATTACAGAATTAGTTAAAACTCGATTCGCTTATTAAAACGAAATCGGTCTGCCAAGTCATATCTTGGTGGAAAACACCTGAAAACCGATTTTAGCAGTTGACTCATAAAAGTGCTATTACACGTGTCGTGCTGCAGGCGTCTCCATGTTATCCTATGGGACCAGAGCAGCTGCTCTGCGCTAATCAAGCGACGTCGCTTGATTAGCGCGCGATTCTCTTGTGTCGGAGCGTCTTTGACGCCTGGAACGAAGCAAGTCACCAGTAAGAACCAATCAAATGCTTGGAAATCCAAATGAAGGTAAAGACTCTTCTCGAATAGCCAATGAAATGCTAAGAAAATGAAAAAACTCAGGCAATTTTTGTCGCTTGCAATTTTTACGTGTAATAGCACTTTTAGTTTACTATTGTGTTTTCACGCTTCCAATCATTCATGTTTTTATACCTTTGGGTGCAGGAAAACCCAGTGGTAAAGTAATCAGCTACGCTTTGTAGGTCGATGCTGATTTTTTTTGCAAGGATCTGTTTCCTTTTATCATAAGGAAAAGGCATGTTTAGAAACAAACACCGTCAACCAACCCAACAAACGCTCGACTTGCGGCCAGAAACCGTATTCGGTGCGGCCATAGTGAGTTAAGGCCATTTGTAGCCAAACATTACCGTACCGTAAGTGAGGCCCCGCTACTTGCGGCAGCAGTTGCCGAATTGTACACGTTTCGGCAGGGAGAAAACGGTTGCGTTTATTTGACCTGTCATCACTGAGGGGCAGTTTCGGGCAAGCTTGAAACGGCCCCTCATGATTTAAAAAGTGCAGTCCCGGTATTACCCAACCCGAATATTTAATTAATGAGAGAAAATGTATTTTTTTCTTCATTTCTTTTAAAGTAAGCTTAATTATTTCAAATGTGGCATTTATTAAAAATGTAAATACATTATAAGATTTATATCTAGGACAGTATAGATGATTAATTTATTCTTTTTCGTTTAAAACTATTTAAGGAATATATATATATATATATATATCAGTAAAAATGTAAAAATATTTACATTTAAGAGATGTAAAATAATATATTTCCAAACTATACTTCGATATCTTTGCATAGATATATTTTTATGGTCATGCTAGAAACAATGAATGCATTAATTTTCAATTTCTCTAGATTTTAATAGCTGAAATAAACAAAATACAAATTCATAGGAAGTGCACAAAATATTTAATTACAATAAGATGCATTCATTCATTGAGCTTTCATATTACAAAAAAGTATGCTGGAAAATTAATCAGAGGCGTGAATTTTTTTTATATTTTTCAAGTTTCATTAAAAAAAATATTTGTTATGAACAAATGAAAAAAATATTGCATTCTTTGTTTTAACAAGCCCATGTTGTTGAATATAAGGGGGTAGAAAAAGTGGAAAATAAACTGTTTTATAACAAAAAATTTTAATTCTATTTAAAATTTGTTTTCCTGTAAAATAAAATTCTTCGAAAATAAATTTTATTGTTTTAAACAGGCCCGGACTGGCTCCTTTGGGGGCCCTCGGCTAGAGACTGAAAAGGGGCCCCTTACGAGAAATTTAACGAAAACAGACGTTTCTGTAAAATCTTTATTTCTGCACTCATCTCTTTTTTCTAGTTTTTGACATCATCAACTTTGATTCCATGTGAAGTTTTTGTTCCTCTGAGGTTTATTACGCTTTACATTATGGATGTTTTATTATACTTTATTTATTGGTGTAAGTATTTGCGTATGTTTATTAAAACCATGTGCTCTTATAATTGTTTTGAGCAGTGTAGATCTAATTCGATTCTTAGCCATTTTAAATTTTGAAAAAACCCTTTCACAAATGACTTTTATACAAAGTATGGTTAGTACAAACTCATAAGCGACATACAGGTTGGTAAACATTTCAAATTATGAGAGTTAAAAAACAATAGAAAAGGTGCATGATAAACACTGTAAACATTGGCTGTGGTCAGAGAAACAAATTTAAAGATTTTCGTTACTTTCAATTTTGGATTCTGCATCGACAAATTCAAAGATTTCTTCAGCTTTTTTTCGAATTGTCTTCTTTAGCCATTGTAGAGCTTTCATGGTAACCTGTAAACTGTTTCAAGTCTATCAGTAATTGTCTTCGTTCAATTTTACAAAATTTAGAAATTCTACAAAGGATTTCCGTAAAAAAACCATAGAGCACTACGAATCCTTTAAATTTCTTTAGATTTAACCAGTAATAATCTTTTAAAAAAATTTTTGGACAAAATCTTTCTTTGATACTTGTCCTGACACAATATAAAACATTGAAAAGGACCAATTTATGTTTTGAGCAGTTGAGATTTCAGGAGCTTAGTCTATTACATTTTTCACCTGGCATATTTTTCTTTGAAATTAATTTTCCCTTGGAATCCAATTCTGCTTCTATATCGATACTGTTATCTTCCAATTTGCCGTTAACTGTGCTTGTACAACAATTTGTTTTTAATATAAAGCTTAGCGTGTTTATCACTCCTTTTATTCCTTTCTTTTTGAAAAATCTTCTCCTCTACCGAAGTGCCGGCTGTAATAAATGGTTTTATTTTATAAATAATTTGAAATAGAAGATATAACAAAAAATACGAGTAATCTAGTAAACAATATACATATGTAGGTTTTCAAATTTGGACCGTTGACTGATACAATTTCTTGTCATGAATTTAGATTTGCAGTTAGTTTATTTTAAAAAACAGTAAAAAGATTGAATAGTTTCGTTGTTTTCATTTTCCTTGGTAATTGGGGAGAGAAAGATTTGCTTGCTCCATCACCTTGTGACTCTTATTTATTGAAACCTGTAAAATTTTTCATGAGGAATACATTTTATTTTTATTGTTCTTCCCTTTTACGCACCTTCTTTTATAAGACGAGCACAGAAAAACAACAGATTCTTCCACCAATCCAAATAAGTTTTCTGCTTTGAGAAACGTAACTGTTCAATCAGCTATAACCAAATTCAATAACTTTTCCATGCAGCAAGTATATTATATTTTATTTTGATTCTTTTTTACGCACATTATTTATAAGACAAGCTTAGTAAAACAGCAGATTTTTCGATTAATGCAAATAAGTTTTCTACTTAGCGAAACGTAACAATTCAATCAGCTGTAACCAGATTCAGTAACTTTTCCATGCAGTAAGTATAAATAACATTCCTTTTTTAAATGAGTTTGTACACTGTTATAATAGCCTTTCATAGTGGTATCTCTATAGAATGAACAAGCACTAACATTTGATGCAATCTACACTTGGCTAATTCTAATTTTATGAGTTCGTATACAAAGCCAACTAACAAAAATCATAGATTTCTGTTATTCTCAAAAGTCTTTCACATATCTTTCCGTGAAGGACATAGCTGAAACAAATTGCCAACTCGTAACAGCTACATCTTGAGTATTACCTACCACCATTATGCTATCATATGGATCTTTTAAAATATTACAGAACACTGAACCTATTATTTGTTGTAGAAGTCTGCACGGGCCTGGCTTTGGGCCGAGGCCTATATCCAATCCGGTCTGCGGGCAGAGCAGTGAAAGAAGTTTAGCGGGACTGCTGGGCCGAGTAAAAAAAAATAAAAAAATAGCGAGCTTACCAACCCCATATAAAAATTTAATCGAAGACTGATAAAATATGAGTCTTTCGCGAGAATGAGTGTAAATGTGCGGCAAGAGCTTGACAGCATTCATACAAAAATACAACATGTGCATCATAGAGATTGGCATCGGACAGTTATGTGGTATCAGAGGCAAAGTCATTTTTTTTCAACAGACTCATGCCTAAGGCCGAGATCAGGTGTGCACTTTTTTTTCTGCGCAGTAGAGTCGGGCCAGAACTGGACTTAAATGTTCTCAGAATGTATACGGCAGTTACTATGTGTAAAAAAATACAATTAGCGATAATAAACTTCTGTTAGCTGAATCTTTGGAAGTATAACTTAAGGTGGTTTTCAATTCTCTTCTCAATAATGCGAACTTTCTGACTAATTTTTAACTGCAAATGCATAAAATTGACATTTTTATAATTGCGTGGCTATTAAAGGAATTTGGAATCGAATTTTTCCCCTTTTTAGGTGCGTTCGTAATTATGTAAATACGTAGCACCTATTGTTGTCGCTCAGTCCGTCCGTCTGTCTGTCCGTCTGTCCGCATATAACAACGCAAAAACTACCCAACCGAATCGTTTGAAATTTAAAATACATAATTATAACAAATTTTGTCGAGTCATTTCAAATGTTATGAAAATCGGATGGATAGATCAATTACAGGGACATTCAAAAGGATTCCGTTACATTACGGTCAATAAGGAAAAGAGTTTTAAATGCATTTTAATCGTTTGAAATTTAAAACATATAATTATTGCGTAATTTTGTCGAGTCATTTCAAATGTTATGAAAATCGGATGTATAGATCAATTACAGGGACAATCAAAAGGATTCCGCTACATTACGGTGAATGGGGAAAAAGTTTCAAATGCATTTTAATGGTGTTACACTCATTCGAACATAATAGAATTGGCATGAATCTATGAAATATATACTAAAATATGCATTCTGTACAATCTGTGATGCAAAGAATTTTTATTATTAAATTACAGGGCCACACAAAAGTATTCCACTATATAATGCTATATGGGGAAACATGGTTTGTTACGTGTTTTAATTATATTCAACTATTTCACATTTTATGATAAGATATACGTTGCTGAGGTGTAATAAAAATTACTTCCTGCATATTTACAGAAACGTAAAGATTTCGACTACTATACTGTATCCGGAGTACGCTCTACTATATCAGCAAGATCTGAATATTTTTAAAACTTCGTAATCGTACGAAAGCACCTCATTTGCTACGTTCACGTGCAATTTCCAACTTGTTAGTAAATAAATTGATTATAAAAGTGTAAGAGATTTTTGCTACGAGACTGCAAATTTTCAAAATCTGCAACATTTAAAGTAGTGTTATTTCAAAAAAGCGCTACAGTTGAATGAAAAAAACATATACCACGCAATAGTTGAACAAATGTACAAAAGCATGTAACAGAAAAATAAGTGATATCTTTTGGCAAAAAAATGACAAAAGGAAGCAATGAAAAGAAAAAAAGCAATGTATAAGATGATATTTTCCCCTAAGAGGAAATGAAACATCGCATTTCTCTTTCGGAAAAGGCTAAAAAAGGGGACATTTCATTTTCTCATAGAGAAAAAGCATCTAAAGTGGAAAAAGAAATAGGATTTTTCATATTCTGATACGGAAGAAATTTGATAATCAACATTGTTCATTTAAAAATTTTGACTTTTTTTTTTTTTTTTTTTTTTTTTTTTTTTTTTTTTTTTTAATAGAAATATTACGAGACCCCACTTCTTTTTCTTTTCCATGTTTTTGTACATTTGTTCAACTATTGCGTGGTACATTTTTTTTCATTCAACTATAACACTTTTTTGAAATAACACTACTTTAAATGTTGCAGATTTTGCAAATTTTGAATATTTAATAGATAAAATCTACTAACAGGAATAATATATTCTCGCAGTACTACATAATTTCGCTTGTCCTAGTAGTGCACTTTCATATTCTATAGGAAAAAGTTTGGGGTACTATTGCTTAAATAAGATATTAAGCGCGGAAAATGGACAAAAGCGTCATTTTGACATTACTTTGTGGCAACTTAACAATGTAAAGTAACAATGCCCCAAGGAAACAAATTTTAATAAGCAGGCAGTGTTATACTAACAGTTTATGCCAAAAGAATTTAGGGATGTTGCTGCTTGCCAGAGATATAGCCCTCCAAACATACTGGAATTTCATTTTTCATCAAAATGACATTCACAACCTTAAACTTTGACATTTTCTATAGGGAAGAGGAATTTTTTTCAGGGCTTCAAAATTGCACATTATTTATTAAATATGATCTGCTTCAACATATAAAATATAAAGCAAATCAAAAAATACAACTATCACACTTAGTCTGATTTTCAAAATGATGGTTCTTAATGTTATTATTGTGTATTTTCTGTGATACGAAAACATTGTGATTTAAAAGGATTGTTTGAAAATATAAAATTTTTCATAAATGTGTATGCAGTATTCTTTAAAAGGATCTTAAATTATATGTTAAGAAAAAGTGATTTTTTTGTGTGTGTGGAAATTGAATGGAATCGGGTCGTCCTTCAACTGATTTTTGTATGGGACTTGTGTGAAAGTGCAAACGAGCCTAGACGATCCTGTAGGCATGGACATTACGGCCCATGCAGACTTCTAACTTGTTGATAAAGATTTTCAATACAGAGTCTCGTCCAGTTTTAATTAACTTTCCCGTGACTTTTTTTTTTTTTAACTATTTTCATTTTGCTTTTTTTCGTAGTCTTCAATGTACTTTTTTACATGATTTCGTAAAAACACCTCATAATTTATTACCAACGTGACCAGTTCGAGAAAAGTATTATGGTTATCTACAGAGTCAAGCGTATAATCTCCTTCTATACTTTATTCCCTCTATACCCAATGGCTTGTTTTCCAATTAAACAAAACTACATCAATTAACCATTGAACAACATATCTTCCAGTGTGACTGAGAAGAATCTTGGAACTACTTAACCAGGTATTAAAACTTTTTAAACAATTTTCAACTTTTAAATTTTTTTTCATTTTTTCTTTCCTTTTCTATTCGTACCGTCAAATGCTTCGTGTTGACACAACTGTGACATTGCATTAGTTACAACCATACTGTGCGTGACTGGCAAGTGAGCGTCGCGGTGCACTCTGAATCTGACTCTATGAACACTGCACAAAGGACGATGTATCAGTCAGCAACCCTATTCCGTCTGTTCAACGACATGACACGGCGAAATTATATAAGTTACCATGAAAAAACTGTCAATTGCTTAAAATTTATTCTAAACGCATATAATTACTGGAAAATATTCATTTTTTTCTTATGTAAGTAGTAATTATAAAATCGTGTATTCCACTTTTTGGAGTACACCTCCGGGGCCCCCTTGGGCCGGGGGCCCTCGGCGATCGCCGACCAGCCGACCTGGCCAGTCCGGGCCTGGTTTTAAATTCAGTGTAAAATAAAAAATAAATAAAAATGTTTTTATCAAATTCCTTACAATTTATGTTTGTTTTATTATTATTCTTAAATTATTAATAAAAAACACAGATGTCATACCTGACTTTAAAGAAGCAAAAACCGGAATTTTATTTGAAAACATTAGTATTTTGCACGATTTATTATCTATTTAATAATATATAAATAAAAACTCCTTATTTTAATTAAAAGATTTTTTATGGGGGAAAAAATTGGAATAAAAATGGATATTTTTAATTTCCGGAATATCTATATATTAATAAAAGAACAAAACGCTCTGTCTGCGTGTGTGTGTGTGTGTGTGTGTGTGTCTGCGATGGCTAGCAAAATCTACAGCATGTACGAGGCTCAAAATTTTTTTGAGAGTAGCCCCAAATCTCTCCTGATGCACCTGAGCTTCAGAATTTCGAAATTCTATTTATTAACTGAGTAATTAATTAAATTCCAAAGATCAGTCTCATAAAAAATCGCCTTTTTCTTCTTTTTTTCCCTTCATTTAGTTATGGTTGGTTGGTTGCATAAAATTTTCGCATAAATAATTAAAAAAGCTGGAAATTCATAAACTGGCAAACTGTCAGTTTAAATGATGATTTTTTATCACAGGGGTTGTAAACCATGGAGGAAAAAGGTAGGTGGTGGTGAAGTAAACCGAAAAAAGGGTTGCAATATTAAACCATTTATCGCTCAAATTTTAATGTCCCAAACAAAAGCATGTGGAAGGGATTTTGTATTAATAAAACGAATTGAAAGAAATGAATTACAGCTGAAGCATATTTTACAAAGAAATAGTAATTTTTTAAAATGGTCTTTTTTCTATTATATTATTTATTTTAATAAAATGTTTTCTTTTAAAATAATTGAAATTGATAAATTCGAAATAATTAAATGTCAAAATAAAATTAAATAAAATATTGAAAACATTTGATTTGAACTAAAAATTGTATCACTAAAAGTTTTCTTTTTTTTTCAGAACTTTTTAATACTTTATAACGTAGATGAAAATGTTTATGATTTAACAACATATTAATAATTCTATGCCAATATATAAAATATATTTATGAAAATATTCTTTTAAAATCATGTGCGAAAACTTAAATAACAAACATTAGTCTAAAATCTAGATTTCAGAGTGCAGACGATTTTAAGACATTAGCGAAAGAATGTTAACTTTTGAAGCAAAATCTTAATAGATGCTTCTATATTGATATTTCAAAGTCATATGATAAAAAAAATCACATAACTCTTGCCTATGATTGATATATTTGTATCTTTTATGCATTCCGATCGTGTATTACAGTCTATAATGGATCAAAACATTATTTTACGGGTAAATCAAGACTTTAACACGAAACTAACGCAATCGTTGGATACATGTTCCCTCCCGTGTTTCTCATTGCTCATTTTAAGTATTTTTAGAGCTTAATATTAGTTGTTGCTTTTAAAACCGATTTTTCACAAAGTCAGCTACGACATATTTCAGGCAATGCATTTCTGCATGCTTCCAGTTAATGATAAAATCATACAAATTTCAAGTTCGTTTAATATTGTTAATACGGACCCAGGCAACGCCGGGCGGGTCAGCTAGTAAATTTATAAAATAGAAAGAAAAGAGCAAAAGTAATATTTTTGTTGCATTGGTTATAAGTGATGAACATGATGAATTATTGGATAAAAGTTTTAAACAATTGTTTAAAACTTTCATTTAATGATTCATCACATTTATTTGTTGAAAATTCTTCTGCCTCTTGCCCTTGTTGAAATTTTATCATTTTTTTTCTCTTGCAAAAAAAAAAAAAAAAAAAAAAAAAAAAAAAACATATATATACATATATATATATATATATATATATATATCTATATATTAATAAAAGAACAAAACGCTCTGTCTGCGTGTGTGTGTGTGTGTGTGTGTGTGTCTGCGATGGCTAGCAAAATCTACAGCATGTACGAGGCTCAAAATTTTTTTGAGAGTAGCCCCAAATCTCTCCTGATGCACCTGAGCTTCAGAATTTCGAAATTCTATTTATTAACTGAGTAATTAATTAAATTCCAAAGATCAGTCTCATAAAAAATCGCCTTTTTCTTCTTTTTTTCCCTTCATTTAGTTATGGTTGGTTGGTTGCATAAAATTTTCGCATAAATAATTAAAAAAGCTGGAAATTCATAAACTGGCAAACTGTCAGTTTAAATGATGATTTTTTATCACAGGGGTTGTAAACCATGGAGGAAAAAGGTAGGTGGTGGTGAAGTAAACCGAAAAAAGGGTTGCAATATTAAACCATTTATCGCTCAAATTTTAATGTCCCAAACAAAAGCATGTGGAAGGGATTTTGTATTAATAAAACGAATTGAAAGAAATGAATTACAGCTGAAGCATATTTTACAAAGAAATAGTAATTTTTTAAAATGGTCTTTTTTCTATTATATTATTTATTTTAATAAAATGTTTTCTTTTAAAATAATTGAAATTGATAAATTCGAAATAATTAAATGTCAAAATAAAATTAAATAAAATATTGAAAACATTTGATTTGAACTAAAAATTGTATCACTAAAAGTTTTCTTTTTTTTTCAGAACTTTTTAATACTTTATAACGTAGATGAAAATGTTTATGATTTAACAACATATTAATAATTCTATGCCAATATATAAAATATATTTATGAAAATATTCTTTTAAAATCATGTGCGAAAACTTAAATAACAAACATTAGTCTAAAATCTAGATTTCAGAGTGCAGACGATTTTAAGACATTAGCGAAAGAATGTTAACTTTTGAAGCAAAATCTTAATAGATGCTTCTATATTGATATTTCAAAGTCATATGATAAAAAAAATCACATAACTCTTGCCTATGATTGATATATTTGTATCTTTTATGCATTCCGATCGTGTATTACAGTCTATAATGGATCAAAACATTATTTTACGGGTAAATCAAGACTTTAACACGAAACTAACGCAATCGTTGGATACATGTTCCCTCCCGTGTTTCTCATTGCTCATTTTAAGTATTTTTAGAGCTTAATATTAGTTGTTGCTTTTAAAACCGATTTTTCACAAAGTCAGCTACGACATATTTCAGGCAATGCATTTCTGCATGCTTCCAGTTAATGATAAAATCATACAAATTTCAAGTTCGTTTAATATTGTTAATACGGACCCAGGCAACGCCGGGCGGGTCAGCTAGTAAATTTATAAAATAGAAAGAAAAGAGCAAAAGTAATATTTTTGTTGCATTGGTTATAAGTGATGAACATGATGAATTATTGGATAAAAGTTTTAAACAATTGTTTAAAACTTTCATTTAATGATTCATCACATTTATTTGTTGAAAATTCTTCTGCCTCTTGCCCTTGTTGAAATTTTATCATTTTTTTTCTCTTGCAAAAAAAAAAAAAAAAAAAAAAAAAAAAAAAAAAAAAACATATATATACATATATATATATATATATATATATATATATATATATAATTAAATAAACATAAATACGTATTTATGTTTATTTAATTATATATATATTTTGTTCATTGAGCTTTCATATTATACTTATAATTTACTACAAATTTAATGGCAAGCGTTATTTATATATATATTTTTTTTTTTTTCAAGATTCATGAAAAAAATATTTGTAACGAACAAACGAAAAAAATATTCCTTTCATTGTTTCAGCAAGCATATGTTATTGAATTGAATACAAGGCAGCAGGAAAAGTAGAAAATAAACTGTTTTTATAACACAAATTTTTGATATGATTTGAAATATATTTTCAGGTAAAATAAAATTGCTCTTTTAGTGTAACTGAAAGTAGTACTGTTTTCCCGCAGCCTTAGAGAGGTATCCATCTACTTTCTTTGCTTCCCGAAAGGAATTCACTCGCGAAGGTCATAAGGGGAACTGAGCAATTTCTAGGAAACCTCTCCTTAATTTTCGACCCCCTTCTATTTTTGCAAAGTCACCACGCTTATTCATTCGATATCGTACTGAGAGAGAGAGAGGATGTTTTAAAAGTTACAGGAATTTTACAAGTACTATAATGCTGAAATATGCAAAGAGCATAAGTAAATTATTAGTAAGTCTTATTATTTTTTGTTTATTCATTAAAGAATTGTAAATTTAAGCTTTTTTAAATATTTTGATTTTATTTTGTATAATATATAGAGTATTTATGTATTAGATTATAGAGTATTTTTAACATTTTTATTTTGGCAAATGTAAAATATTTTTTTTATACATAGCATGATTTAATGACGTTCTGTTACATTAAATTCTTTTTTTTTTTATTTTTTTTTTTATCAGTAAATACTGGGGCTTTTTTCAATGAATTGCGAATGCTTGGACAGTTTAATTTAAATAAATCTTATTCTTATGGGTGAAATTTGCTTTTTTTTCCCCATTCTAATTCTTCAAATACTGTAAAATTTAATTCAAATAGTGTAAAATATTGTAAAATTTAATTTAATAGATAATTGTTTAATAATTTATTTTCTTTTTGCTAAGGACTATCGATATTACTTTGAAATGTTATATTTATATATATCATTTGAGATTCTTTAAAATAGCTTGCTTCAGTGGAAAAAAAGAGAGAGAGAGAGAGAGAGAGCTTGAGAAAAAATTGTTTTCTTTTTGTAAGTAACAATATTAATAATAAAATTTAATTGAAGTAATTGAATAGAACTCTCGGGTGTTTAGGAAAAGTTAAAATACTTTGTATATATATTTTTTATCTTTGATTGATAAACTGTGCCCCGAAACTTCATATATTGAAAAAAAACATTAACTATTTTCTAAGTTAAATAGAATTTTAATGTATTAGAATATCGGTGAATCATACAATATAAAGTAAATATTATCTTGCATTTGCCAAAATGAAAGCGTTTAAAAATTTCTTACAAAATAAAATCAATATACATAAAAAAAGGAATTATAAGAAAATCTATACATATAATAAAACAGTAGGACCCGGTGTGTCTGTACATTGAAGATAATTGACAAAAATGGAGTCAGGGCGATAAAAGAAAACCAATGAAACACAAAAAAAATTTTTTTGAATTTTTTGTCTGTCTGTCTGTCTGTCTGTCTGTTTGTTCGAGGTTATCTTCGTAACTACTGAATGGATTTTTATGCGGTTTTCACTAATGAAGAATGCACACTCCCGGGCAGTGTATAGGCTTTGTTTCATCAAAATCGGACAACAGACAAAAAAGTAACAAAAAGAAACAAAAGAAACTATTAGGTGCGCTGCTCACGTTTTTTAGTACATAACGTTTTTTAGTACATATAAAATCCAATAGATGTCACTGTGCGATTTTAAAACGCGCTATCGTTATGTTTTCGCCAGTCTACTTAAGTATGAGAAAGTTTCAAGCTGGCTGTCGTTCCATGTGGTTTAGTCGGTAGAACGTCAGTGCGCCATACTGATGGCCCGGGTTCGATTCCCAGCATGGAATTTTTTTTCACTATGTTGGCATTAACGCCTATAAGCAATTAAAAGAATTTGAAATATTGTATTCAAGGCGAATTTTCTCTCTGGGAAAATTTCCTTGCATTAATATGTCAGTGTAATTTTTTTTTCGATTTAATTTTTTTTTTTCGAAACTTTGTTTTTCTTAAAAAATTACAGTAAATATTTGATATTTCCCAACGTTTTTTGAATGATCGACTTGCTTTTTTTTTTTTAATGTATGTCTGAACCTTATCTAACTACTTCTTCAAGATTTCTTTAGATAAACCGACCAGCGTAGCGGGCGAAGGCCGCTAGTAATTAAATAATTCTTTAATGAATAAGCACAAAATACTGGTAAAAGGCTTGCAAATAAATGTATAAAAAATAAACAAAAGTATATCACGAGCACATTTTATATTACAACATACATTTTATATATTAACAGACTTAACAATAAGCTAAACAAAACACCACATACATACATAAAATAGATCTATTTTAATATAAAGTACATAATAAATCATATTAAGAATATATGTTATTTAGGCGTAAGTTCAAAATGTGTTGAATAAAAAATAATTGTTGAATAATTGCTTGAATAACAAATGTTTCTTCATGAAAAATAAATATAGTAATAATGATTTCGGTTCATTTTTCAAAAATGTATAAATTTATTTATCTTGAGCTTATTGAAAATACAATGTTTGGCATACTAATTTTATTTTTCAAATTGTATATGAAATACAACTGTTTATAAATTGCATTATTTATATATATATATATATATTTAATGCATAATAGAATAAATAAACAAATTATTAAATTCAATATGCGAAGTATTGTATTTTGGAAAATTTTCAAAAAATTCAAGAAAAGTAAATTTATATATACATATATTTTATTGTACCTAAAATATTCTTAATATATTTATTTTTTATTCAAAAACATTTAATCATTCAAGCAGTTCTTTAATAAATATTTTTTATTAAACAGATTTTGAATTTATGCTTAAATAATTTTTATGGCATGGTAGTGGCAGGCTTTTGGATAGAATAAATCCTAAAGGGCTCTTTTGTGGGCAGCTTTTGGCTAAACTTAATTCTTACAAAACACAAATGGCATGGCTAGGGCACACTTATGGCTAGCTCTGATTATTAATGGCCTTTAAAAGAATAATTGTGGCAAGTTTGAGGCTGTCTGATATTTTGATAAAAAGTTTATGGCACATTTGTGGGCCTCATCTTTTGGTCGCGTTCTGGCCGGCGTGACAGTTTTTTGACGGAGCCGTTACGGCAAAGGATGGCGGGCCGTCACCAAACACTTTGGGCCAACGTTAACGACACCTTTAATGGCCCACAAGTTATGTGTTTGTTGGGAACTTACTACTACGTTTTTGTCGTTATAATCACCATTTTTGAATTCAAACACTTTTCCCCGGCAGGGACTTTTGTGGTTCTGAAGGGAGGGGGGACACAATAAAGTTTGGGTGGGGGAGTTACACTTTTTTACCATTGAAAACACAAAATCTGAAATTTTCAGGGGGGAGATTGATAGCTCATGGGGGATTGTCTCCCCTCTGAATTTAACACTGACAATCACTGTAGATTTTATCTTGGCGACATAAGGAAAGGGCATGTTTACAAACAAACACTTCTGTCAACCAATTTACCGTTACATTTTTGTCATAGCGATTATTGTAGGAATCATCTTGACGACGTAGCCCAATCATAGCAAGCAGACAACCATCATAAAATTTGTAGACCAATCAGAATGCCTGAATTCATATGTAGAGTCGATGCTATAACGAAGCACGGGCGAAAACAGCTTGCCCACACTAATTAGAACAAGAGCCCACAGTGACGTCAGCTGCCCTTCCATTATAGGCTAATCATATCATAGACCTGTCAAACCAAGACCAATCAAATCACTCTAACTCATATGCAGGGGCGTGAGACGAAAAAACTGCGCCCGGGGCAAAGTTTCAATTTGGCGCCCCCTCCTCCAAACTTTTTCTTGTGACAGCCCAAAAATGACGTTGGTAGTATCAATTTCGCGCCCTGGACGACCGTCCCCTTCTCTCCCCCCCTTTCGCACGGCGCTGCTCATATGCACATAAGAACGAACAGGTGTTTCTTGCCTATCCATAGTTTTTCGACCCACAGTGACGTCAGTTGCCTTTTCCTTATGTCCAGCCAAACTGGTTTGCCATTGTACTTCTAATTAGTCCCAAATTCTTTGCCCTGAAGACATATCATTAGATGAAATCAAAAATGAACTAATGAAACATATAACTCTTTGAATAATCAGCTTTATAATGTACATGTTTATTTCCTCAAGCAGACGAATTTTGTAACCTGGAACAAAAAGAAAAAATATGTCCAAGAAAAGAAGCAATCATCAACTTAACTCAATGAAAATGTATGCAGCGCCATCTATATTCAATTGAATTTTCTCTATCGTAAATTTTGGGGACGAGTATCAAGTCATATGACTGGACTTGTTGTATGTGTTTTTTAAAGAAACCGGGGCTTTAAATTGTTTAAAGGGCGTATATTTTTTTGTAAAAATTATTTATTACTTAGATTTGTTAGTTTTCATCATTAAAGATCGGTTCTGGTAATTTAATTTTTCTTTCGAACTAGTAGAAAAACATTTTGATCTACTAATGTAAAAACTAAATATTTTCTTACTCCTATAATATAGTTTGTTTTAAGTATTTTAAATTCATTTACGCTAATGCTAATCATTGCTTGTTTTCTAAAGATTCATGTGATTTTCAATATACTGTTTATATTTTATTTGTGTGGCTTTCGATCTCGCTGTATTATTTTTTTATTTATTTAATCGTTTCATAGCAGACAGGAATACATCAATATTTTATGTTTATTTACAGTTTAATAAAATATCAAGATGACTAGAGATCTTCCTAAAGTAGCTGATGTCGAAAAAGAATCTGAATATGGATTCGTATTTGCAGTGTCTGGTCCAGGTAAATATTTCTTTTTAAAAGTTTAAAAATGTTCTAAATATTTGATGTTCTTCACTAATTTAAAATGGAAGTAATATTCTTAGTTGGCAAATATGAATCCGTTATAAATGTGATTATTTATTGAAGAAAAAAGACTTCATTTTTCATTCCCTCTCTCTCTCTATTTATATATTAAAATTTTTCATACTAATCATAATTTTAGTGTTTTCCTGTGATTTTTTGTAAAAATATTTTCTCGAGATTTATGTCTGCTCGTCAAATTGACGGATTGATTATATGATTGTAAAATTCAACAGCAAGTTTAAAAACTAAAATTTTGAATGCAAGACAATTATGCTCTTTACATGGAACAAACACTGGGGAGATGCACCGTTTATTTTTTTAGCATATTCAATCGCTCTTTTCTTTGAAATTATATTATTTATTATTTGGACGAAATAATTGTGTCATTTGTTTTTTTATATATACAATGTAAAACATGTATAAATCCAAAATACAGAAAAAAAGGCATGTTATCAAATGTCCTAAATGATGTAAAAAGTGCCTCAAAAAGATATGTGCATTGGAATTTTAACTGTTGCTGATAAATAGAGAATGTGAATAGGTGAAAATGTTCTAAATATGTACGGATATAAGATTATGCTAATAAAAATTGTCTCCTCATAAATTAAAAAAATATAAAAATTTTAATCCCCTCCCCCATTTTAGACAAAATTACAATTACAATAAGAAAAAATTTTAGTACTTTTATGTTAGCTAGGCACAGGTGATAAATCACCAAATGTTGTTTTCATCACCATTATTCGTATTGAATTTATTTCATGTTAGAATATAAATCTTTCTCTTCTTTCATTAAAAACAGATAGATTTCAATTAAAATACATATTGCATATGTTTATATCATATTTATTTCACCCATTTCATTTAAAACATAAAGATAGATAAATATGCATTAGTGCTACTAATGGGGCCGTAGCTGGAAGTGAGTAACAGGAGGAGCTCAAGAAAATGCAGGGGGGGGGGGTAATATTTTTTCAATCTCTCTCTGTGACACAGAAATATAAATTAGTGCATATTCTCACTGTCGGTACTATGTTTCTTATTAAACTGTTTTAATAACTTCATTTTATGCTAAGAAAAGAATATGATGAGGAAAAATTTGAGTTTATAACTAGTTCAACACTGTTAAAAATTTGAAATTTTTGCAGTCATCGTCAATCCACCGCTTTTATAGAATGTCTCTATTTTAATCAACGAGAATGGTCCATAATACAATTAAGAAATCGCTTTCTATAAAAGCAGTGGAGTGACGATGCACCAAAAGTTTCAATTTTTTAACAGTGAATATTAAACATGTTAGCATCATATGTGCAAATAGGATGAGCAAGTGTTGAAACACTTATTTTAGTTACAATTTAGTACTTTTGCAAAACTGTGAAAGGACCTCAAAACTAAAGTAGATTTTTGAACAGGATTTTTATTTGGATTTTCTGGACAATAATTCATTTAGTGATCTTGGAATCTTTATCAGGGGAGGCTTAAAATGTTTTAAGGGAGGCTGAGCGGCCCCTAGCACACCCTTAGCTACAGCCCTGGGTCGAAACCAATATATTTTATCAATACAAAAGCTTCGTTTTTAATTTTTGCACAGGCAGAATATTCACAAGAAAAAAAAAAGTTATTTCACAGATCTATGTCCATTTAATATATGAATACAAATGTACTTTTTGCTGTAACAAGATCAGTAAAAAAAATTGGTGCATTTTTATAATGTGGAGAAAAAGTTGAATTATTATACTTTTTTTTCCTTTCCTTAAATGAGCACCAACTTTTTAATAGATCAATATCATGCAGCAGAAAATATACAAAATAGTTAAATTTTAGTAGTTTAGTAATAGCCAGAGCTGTATAATCTAGATACATACGCAAATGCCATGTGTAGATTTATTTATTTATTTATTTATTTATTTATTTATTTTTTTTTTTTTTTGTAGAATTTGAAATTTAACAGAAAAGTTGAGAAAAACATATTTCTTTGTTTTTGTAACTTTTTTAATGCCAAAAATTAAAAATATTCCCTAATTTTATATATTATACATTGTTTGGCCACATTTCAAAGTTTAAAAACTCAAAATATTGTTGTGACATCATACTCTTTTTATTTCTATTTTCCGCAGATTAAAACTTTTAGTCAATCAGTTTTCCATTGGCTTTTGCAGTGACTTTTAGCCCAGTGACAGCAATTAAATTAAATAATTTTGTAGCATTATAAGAGTGATTGACATTTTGTGCAAAGAGATAACAATATTAAGGATTAGGTTGTTTCTAAGTGCATTGATAAAATAATTGAAAAGAATTCACCCCTTCCTATTATGGATTGCTGCTTTATTTTTTTTTTTAATTAAAGTAGTTATTAACTATTTTAAATATAATAAAATAGTTATTGTTATTTTAACACAATCAAACTGATTGTTAAAGTTATCATACAAATTGAATGTTTCCAACTGAGTGAAAAACTTCACAGGCTGGGAATTGAACCCAGATCCTTGGCTTACAGGGCTAATGCTTTACTGTTTAAGGTAACTATGCCGACAGCCAGTGAGCATATGTAGTTCAGATGACATTATTGATAATAACATCTGGTCTGTCATTTAAATAGCTCAAAAGAATAAACTGCAGGTAAAGGAACTCCTTGCAAAGGATGAATTCAGGGGTTTGCGAAGAAAAAACTGCGCCTGGGGCGAAGTGTCAATTAGGCACCCCCTCTCCCAACTTTTTCTTGTAACATCCCAAAATTGATTTTGGTCGTATAAATTTGTTGCCTCCTAAATTTCCTTGCCCGGGACGACCGCCCCCCCTTTCGCACGGTGCTGGATGGATATGTAGATAAATTGTTATTTTAACATAATCAAACTAATTGGTAAAGTTATCATGCAAATTGAATACAGTAGGTTCCTTCAAATCCATGCAGTTTGGGAGCAGAGGTTTTGCAAATTTTATAATTTTGTGGGTTTTTGGTCATTGCTTTGTTTACATTTTTTAAACAATAATTTGAATGTAATGAGTAAAGCAATCGAAACTATAATGAATGCTTACAATTCAATAAAATATTAAAATAAGTAATAAACTAAAATAAATAAAAATTTAGATAAATTTTAAAGATTAAAATATTAAAAGCAAAGGTCAAGTTAATAATCAATTACGTATGATTAAATATTCATTATAAAGGTGAAATGTATTTTTCCTAAATTATTCAATAAAACTTGCCTCATAAAGGTACATTACTATCACATCACAATCATATAATGAGAAGCTTTATTTCAGGCTCAGCCAGATACTACCAGATACTAGTTCACATAATAAATAAAAAAGCTTGATTAATACATAAATATATTTGGTAAGAAGATTGTGATTACCAATGATATCAGCAATATCTTGAATGTTTTCAGAAACAAATTTTTCTTCCTTCATGAAAAAAAAGCATGGATTCAGTCATATTAATGAAAATTACACAGGAAAATATATATGGAATTGATATAAAACTAAAAAAATCAAATTTTGTCCCTATATCTAAACTGAATGTTTATTGTTTACATCTGTAAATTATATGCAGATTTTAGAGAGTTATGCATTTGAGGGAGCCTACTGTATTTTCAAAACGTAAAAAGATCACAGGAAAATTTAATTTTTTGAAAATTAATGGCAATTAAGTTGACAGTATTTTATTAAGATAAGATTTCATACCTTATTTTGAGCACCTTTGATTTTTACATTGCTTACTGATTTATTTCATGTCAGATCAATGAATTAAATAATTTTGGAGCTTAACTCAGTTCAATAGTTTAGAGTTTTCTTTAAATTTTTTTTGCTGAATATTGTTTATGTATTTTTTATAGAATATAAAAAACTGTCATATTCCGGACTTCAGCCATTACAAAAATTTAATATTTCTATAACCAATGATGTTAGAAAAATTCTTTGTTTCATTTTAAACCACTTTTTATGGGATTTAACATGATATCCAACATAAAATACTTTGGGTTGCGCTATAATATTTTGAATATATTTTCTTTTATTTCTATATTTTAAACTCACTCCTGTTTTTTAATTACATGTTATTTTTTAATTTATTTTATACAGAAATGAAATTTTGAGATAGAAAGATGATGGAGGAACTCTATATTAATAGTTATTCTAAGAAGGTCAAAAGGTCATTCTCAAAACATTAATTTTTATTCTTATATTATTGCTATTAATGCGATAATATTATTAATTGAATCCATTATATATAAAATGCATATTGGAATTTAGTTCTGGCTGTTTATAACTTGAGTTCTGTTTGAATAGATTTTAATGAGGCTTTCATTATTTAGTTATATTTACCTACAAAGGTTTTAGCACGTTGCATATTTTCTTGCATTGATATGTTTTAGAACTATAGGGAAAAGCTTTATAATCAGGTAAATCAGATTATGAAACATTAACTTTTTAAAAAGTTCTACTTTATAGATTTTGATGGTTTAGTATGTTGCAATTTTGTCATTATTTAGTAAAAAAAAAAAAAAAAAAAAAAAAAAAAAATTCTTAACAGTTCGAATTTTATCTGACAAATCAAGAAAATATAATAACTCAATGGGATTCATATTGTTTTCAGCAATACAAAAGCAAGAGCATTCCAGGTAAAGGTTTGTATTGCTTTAAAACACAAGATCAAATTCACCAAATATTTGATTGAATGTTCATTTGGAGAAATCAACCAGTGTAGTGGATGAAGCTTGCTAGTTGTATAATAAGAATTATTCATTCATTAGCTGTATAAAGTAGGTACAACATTAAATTGAAGTATGCAGATTTGATCTGAAATCAGTATATTGCCATTACAAGATAATACCAACATATCCATTGAAAAGTATCATACATGAAAAAATATAGTAATATAGATAATCAATAGGAAGGTAAAGAACCATTATGATTTTTGTAGGCACTTCAAAAATATTGCATCAGTTCATTAAAAGTATGTATGAATAGATTAAAAATTTAAGTCCAGTTAAGGTGAATAATAATTCATTTGAATAACTTTAATAAATAAAGCTCGTTTTTTATAGTATGAAATTTACCTTATGTAATGTGTTTTTAAAAGCAATAATTTTATTCTATTATTAATAATTTTATTCTTTATTTTATTCTATTATTTTTTTCTTAATTTTATTCTATTAATTTTATTTTATTCTTTTATTTATTTTTTTTTTTTTTAGTCGTCACTGCTGAAAAAATGTCTGGAGCTGCTATGTATGAATTGGTTCGTGTGGGCCATTCCGAATTAGTAGGGGAAATCATCCGTTTAGAAGGAGATATGGCAACAATTCAAGTTTATGAAGAAACATGTATCCTTTTGAATGTTTATATAAGTAATTCTTCACACAATTGAATTAAAAAAAATAATCAACTTTATTTTGTAACTAACTAAATTTTGTTAATTCACAAAAAACAAACTCATAAAAGTTTAATTGATGTATTCAATTTTTACACAGTGATAAAAGTCTAAGAATCTATATTGAAGAAAAAAAGGTGTAGTGTAGGTCATTTTAACTGCATGTTATTAGAATTTTTTTTTTTGTAATAATAATGAAAAATTGTTTCCATAAAATTGAAAAAATTTTGCACATGAATTTTCATTATTAACAAAGGAAATTGGGTTTTAATTATTTTACCAAGGAGTCTAATCAGATGTTTTTTCAAACAATCAGTTTTTGTAAAGTTTTGAACTTTTTTACACTGTTATGAAAAATGTATTCAGATTTATTGTTGTACTTTAAGTTCCTGTTTAAGCATTTTTTTAAGGGCCTTTGTACATATTTAAGGGCTTTTGTACATGGATCATTCCATGTCAAATTGAACAGCCTTTCTATACATTTATGCTGTTTTAACTTGTTATAGCCTCAAATTAAAACATCCATGCTAATATGTAAATCTGGAGCTTTTTGTTATTTTTAATGTATAATTTGTGTTTCATCAATTTACAAGTCAATAGGTATACCGTAAAATACCGTTAATCCGCCCCCCCCCCCCCAAACGTTAAAAAAATCATAAAATAATCAGAAGGAGGCGCTTACACGAGATTTTTCGACGATCGTTTCACAAAATTTGCATTTTTTGCTAGATATCTGCAGGATTTTTTTGCGATATTTGACAAAATTTGCAAGGTTTTATCGCGATATTTGACAAATTTGCAAAGTTTTTTCACGATACTTAAAAAAATTTGCATTTTTTATGCAATTTTTTGTGGGGATGAGCGTTTATTTGATGAAATGTGCATTCTTTCAAGATTTTTTAATAGAATTCGCACTTTACTTTTTTTTTTTACAAATTTCGCCTCTTTTCTGCTTTTTTTTGCCATTTTTTGAATGTTTATTTATAGATATGACATATTTGCATTTTTTCTTAGAATTTTTTGACAAAATGTGCATTCTTTTTGGCAATCCTTTGAGAAATTCACGATTTTTCTGTGATCGTTTGACGTAATTTGCATTTTTTAGGGATTTTTTGATTTAATTAGTGTTTTTTAAATTATCTTTTGATTACATTTTTTTAGATCTGACATAACTTGTGTTTTTACTGCAATCTTTCGACATAATGTGGGTTTTTTGGCGATACTTCGGAAAATTCATGATTTTTCCGCAATCCTTTCAAGAAATTTGCGGTTATTTTTAGTGATTCTTTGGGGAAATTTACAGTCATTTAGCGATCATTGGATAAAATTTCTCTTTATTTTATTTTTTGACGTAATTTCTGTTTGTTTTTTTTTTTTGGGGGGGGGGGGGGAGGGGAGAGCTTTTTTGGATTTTTTGAAAATTTCAAATTCATTACAAAGTGGGGAGAAGTCGTTTGATCGGGAAGGGCAGATTAATGGGATTTTACAGTAGGTATTTATGTAAGTGTTGCACACAGGATTTTTTGTCAGTTTTTCATGGAATGACCCAGAAACATTGTTTCATTGATTTATTCCTGTGTTTTATTTAAAATGCATGATTTTAATCACATTTTGAAACTGTCAGTTAAATTAAATATGCAGTTTAATTTTGTTCTTATATTGATAGGCATTTTAATCAAATAAAAGAGCTGTTAATTGATTTATTTCTGCAGTTTGAATCTTCCCTACCTCGCAAATTTACATATAACGTGCTAATAATATACAAAAAAAAAAAAAAAAAAAATTACAAGATTTGATTTTTTAAATATTGTAGATTACTAACTCATGAAATGTCTTACACCAGCCTACTTCAACTCTAATACTTTGAAATTTGTTTTTAACTGCAATTAATAAATGTAAACTGAAATAATGGCAATATGCGTATTTAAACTGCTGATTTTCAAAACTTGTGTTTTGTGAGTTTGCCCTTAATATGCGATGACTCATATATTATTTCCTGGAAGTTTGTTTTCCATTATTTGAGATTATTTTATTCATTTTTCAGGAATTTTCTGTGACATAATCATTAATTATAAAAGGAAAATAACTTATAAAGAAGTATGAGAAAATGGTTTATGATTTTATATAACTTTCTATGTGTGTATTGTATAATGAATTAGAACCTCGCTCATCCAAAATTCCTGTTAATCAAAGTCAATTTTATTTTCAAAAATTATATATCTGAGTATGAAGCATGTCTGTTTATGAAATTTTCTTGATTACAGGAAAAATGTGCAGAAGCATGAACAAAAAATAGCAGTAAGCATCTTTTATATACTTTAAACAGCTAGATTTGAATAAAAAAAGAATACTCAGTGCAAAAGTACAACATATGTAAACAAATATAAAATGAAAATATGCACTGTATGTAGGCCTACTCGTAGAAGCCATCTGAAAAAAATCTCTAATATAAATTTGTTTGCCAGTCACTATAAAACTCTTTTCTAAAATGAAAAAGTATTTAATTTAGATGATAAGAATTTATTTTACTATCTTCCCTCCTCGTCAATGTGGTGACTGAGCTATTTATAAATCTGTGATTTTGAACCATTGGTTTGTTACACATTTCCTCATTCTAAAGTTCCATTGAATTATTATCCTAAACTTGCAATAAAAACATGAGTTTTTCAGGAAGCTAAAATGCAAAAAGTATCCATGTATCAGAAGTGATTAAACCTCGAAGGAAAGATGGGACTAGAGACCAAACTCCATTGTTCTTTCAGCCAGAACTTTAATCTAACTTGTTTTTGCTTGTTCATCGCCAAAAGGATGCCAATTTTTTGGCGGTGATCGCTTTATTGGCAACTTTCAGATTTCATTCTCGGTCAACTCAAGATCCAGAGAGAGATTCTGAGGAGTTTTTGCCCGGAGAAAAACCAGTTTGGTGAGCATCTCTGACCTCAATCACATGATGGAGGGCAGAGGTATAGGATTCAAGAAAAGATAACCAAATTGGGGTGTACTGATATGAAAAGTCTGTGGATTAAACAAGGAATAATATTTTTTTTTCCGAAAGTTATACTGAATTATCCAACATATTGGACATTAGGAGTTCAGATTAGAAAATGTTTAATATATTACTGGGTACCAATAGCTTGCATCTTTTTAGCATGAATCTTTTGCTTTTCTATTTTAATCTGAATTTTATATAAACAGAACAGGGGCTATCCGTAAATGATGTCACATTTTTTTTTCTATATTGTTTACCACCTTTCTCCTTTATCACCACAAAGTGTCACACTTCACCCCCTCCCCCCCCCCTTTTTTGTCACATTATATTACCTAACCCTATATTTGCAGTTCAGAAACATTTAAAATTTGATTTTTAAACTTTAATTATGTGCTTTAATGAGATTTATGAGCATAACAATAAAAAATATTCTTTTATTTATTTCGTATGAAATAAGATTAAGTTTTATAATAAAAAACATACGATAAATAATATACAATCTATATTATAAAGGCCAAACGTATCTGTGCGTAACGCATACGTCATTTTGTGCATGGCAACACTTTCAAATTTTAAATGAATTTTGGTATTGCAATTTTTGCTACTAAAAGTTTTTAAACTTCTTAATACCACACATTTTCAATTTTTAAACCATCGTGTAGGAAAAAAAAAGTTCTTTTAAATGAAATTTGTTTGAAAGCTGTATCTTAATTTGTTTTTGAAATATTAATTTTTTTTTGTAGCTTTTAATACCTCTTTTCTAATCGTGGCAACAAGAGTACTCCATTTCTATTTAAAGCAAAGGAAAAAGGGAAAAATTGAGTGCTGTATCTTTATGTTGCCATTTTCTCATTAAAAGGGAAAAAATAGAAATTTAAATATCTTCTGTTCCGATGAATTTTGACTTTATTTACAAAAATTTACAAAATTTGATTTACACGTAAAAGAATATCAACAGTTTAATGTCTATTTCAGCTAATAGCATTGAGACTTCAAGTTTTGAATCAAAATTATCAAATTAAAATGCCAATTTTTTTTAACGTGAATACAGATGTAAAATGTACATTTGTAAATTTTGATATGGTGAAAATGATGCCGGGTTTAGATTTCACAGGAAAAAAAAATTTATGATTGAGTCAAAGTTGAATAAATTTTGCTTTTTATCATTTTTGAATACTAGCATAAGAACCTTAATTGATAACTTTATCATAATAACATATCTTTATTATTTTTTACTACTTAACATATACGATTAAAGTTTAATTTTAACGATTTCTAAAATTGCATTTTATAGAAATAGTATTTTGTTAATTTGGCGATAAATATCGTTTGCTTAAAAGTTAGACGTACCAATATAAAATGCATTTTTTACTATAACTAATTTTGTAAGTTTATTATAAGTTAATGGAACAGTTCCTTCTTAAACATTTTCTTTCGTCAAAATTTGACGGGTTCTACCTTGTAATAATAAAATATTAGTATGAATGTGCAGAAGAAAACAGTAGTATTTCGAAATTTAACCATTTACACGCCGAATTAATATCCCAATGTAATAATAATATTGTTTTTCCCATATTACTGCTTTAGATGTTTTAATTTATGCATACAAATTTAGAAAATAACAAAAAATATGTTTCTGCAGTTTTTTTGGCTGTCTTCATTTCAGTGTTCGCATTTTGGAACGAGATTATTGACTGACAACTTATGCAAATGTAACAAATTATTTTCCACTATATGCTATTGTATATGTTCTTGAGTATTTTCTCGAATTCTAAAAACATTTAGATTCCTAGCGGTCAAATATAAGTAATATAGAGAAAACTTAAAAACAAATAATATATTTTTTATGCAAATTAATGAATTTACATATTCCTTATACCCATGTTAAATGCTTAAACATATTTTTTTTTCTAAAGGTTAAATCCACTTTATATTTTATGGGAAAAATAAGGACATCATCATTATGTTGAAAAATATGTGTTTTGTATTACAAATAAGGCAATGTTCCCATTTGGGAACATTGACGTTTAAACGGTTAATATATTTGAGCTTAAATCTTATCTTTATTTTATCAGCACAATGTACTGTAATTTCAAAATAACTTCAAAATTTAATCTCATGATTTTTAATGCTTTTATTTAATCAAAATGTATTGTCACATTTCTTCTAACTCCCTCCCATCCCCTTGTCACAATTTCACAAACCCCTCCCCCCTGCCCCAACTGTGATATTATTTGTGGATGGCCCCACAATCACTGGTCCTAATTAGTTTGGATTAGCTTGGTTCTATTGTATATTTTATATTTCAAGAAAATTAAAAATCTTAAAATATAGTACCATATCAATAAATATGCACGCATTGTTTAAATATATTTAAGTTTATATTTCAGGTATGTATTATTTAAACCCAGTTAAAAAAGAATTCCTTAACTTTTGATTAGCTGGTGTTACTGTTGGTGATCCAGTATTGCGTACTGGTAAACCACTGTCTGTAGAGCTTGGACCTGGAATTATGGGTAGCATCTTTGATGGTATACAACGTCCTTTAAAAGACATCAACGAAATAACACAGTCTATATATATCCCTAGAGGAGTAAATGTTCCTGCTTTAAGCAGAGATATTTCATGGGAATTCAATCCTGTTGGTTTTAAGGTGAATTGTTTTTCTTTTAGAAGCTTATCAAATCTTTTAAAATTAGTTTTTGGAAAACATTTCACTAATTTATATATTGATAATGTTTTATTTTATTTTATTTTTTCGGGCAAAGTAGTCCTTTTTTTTTTTAGAAAAATTAAATAAAAGAAAATCGCAAATATAAATTGCACATCTATTTTATTTTTTTAGTGTAAATTACTATTAGAAAAAATTTTAAATAAAAAAAATAGGAATTTTAAGCAGCATCCACAAAAGCATAAGGTACTAATAGAATTTATTCAAAATCGGATATGTTTGACATTTTTTTCAACATTGGATCATATTTGCCATTGTCTAGACTGTGTGTGTGTGTGTGTGGGGGGGGGGGGGGGGGGCTAGATGCCGTGAGTCGCACTTACATGATGCTATAATATTCATAGTTTTGGGATAATATTTTACTTTTTTCATAAAAACACTTTTAAATTTAAGACTGTATACTTAAATCTAAAGGGTCTAGTTTCAGACACATTTTTCAATTTTTGTTTTAAAACTCATAAAATTTGTAGATTTTGTTGTTCAGAAACTATGCTATCAAAAGATGTTTTTTGTAATTGCAAAAAATCTTTGAGGAAATATTGTCAAAGTTAACATGCATGATTTTTGTTTTTCCAAAATTATAGCGACACAAAAGGAAAGGAAAAAGTTATGTGACCAAAATCACTTATAACTCAATAATTAATTTATTTACAAAGAAAGTGGAAAACTCATTTTGATTCTAATCATTTCAAAAACAGCACTGCCAATTTTTGCCTTTATGTTTATAAAAATTTGTCAGAAAATTTTGCATTTTTGAGCAGGGAACTTAAGTGTGGCCTTAAGTAAATAAGCCAGAATATTAAAACTGGTCACATATTTTTATTGAACTTGGGCATTCCAAATTGTTGTATTTGTTTTTGGGATGAAAATTAAAAATCCTTAATCCAAAGCTACATTGTAGCAAATGTTCAAGCATATATATTATCATCATACAATTTCAATGATAAAATAGTAGATGATGAATTCCAAGCGTAACAGAGGGGAAATTACACAAGAATTTTACCATTTAAATACTTACTAAATTTTCCAAAGACAAAAATTTTACAAGACTATGGTAATTTATGGAACAGTGTTTAATTAATTAGAAACGATGAAAAAGCTTAATTATTTATGGTAATTTATAGAACAGTGTTTAATTAATTAGAAACGATGAAAAAGCTTAATTATTTAATTATAAATTAATTAAAATGGTATGTAACAGAGGGGACAAACAAAACATCACATTTTTTGACATGCACTACAATCTATATAAAACTCTGTAATTTCGAAATTACAAAAAAGAAATTAAATGTATTTTTTAAGTAAAGACATATCAAGGTAAAATAATTACCTATCAGAATGTTTAAATTGAAAACTTATTTTATTTAAATGAAATTAATCGAACGTAACAGAGGGGACATCTTACAAATTCAGTGATCATATTTCCAGTGCAATATCATTATCAAAGGTGACATTTTGATTATTTAATGTTGGAGTTAATAGTACTTGTTTTATTTCAAACATATGAATCCATGCTATATCTTTATGATTATATTTAAATGTTTTCAGTCTACTAGACAGACTTAAAAATACAACATGGACATAGTCAGTTTCCTTGTCGATTTCAGTTATTTGGGCAACAAATTCCACCATCCTATTCTTTCTTTGAAATCTAACAATTGTAAAATTGTCAACATTAACATCAGGATTTAACAAATTGTTATTTTCTACAGATTTATCCATAACATCTTTGAAGCAAAACTGTATACCTTCTTCAACAGACACAGATGAATAAGAAATACAATATTTTTGTAGCACTCTAACACAATGAATTCTCCTCAAAGTTGATATAGCTTTTATATTTGAAACTCTTTCATTAAAGGCAGCAATGTCCCTTTCTACATCCTCTTTTTCACAATAAATAATTTCTACTCCATTGCAAATGGTATCAGCAAATGATTTAGCATCAGATGGTGAAGGAGCCCATTTTCCCAGACATAATTCTTCGGTACACAGCCCTCTTTACAGTACCTCTCACTCCATCAAATGCACTCTTTACATGACTAGTAGCAAAATAATGCCAATTAACTTTAATAGGTGAGAGAGTAACATTGCAAAATGTGTATTTCTGTTTGAATTGGGATAATGGCATATCACTAAAAGTGTCAAGTCTTCTAACACAGGGAATTCCTTTTATAAATTATCAAATAGGATTTCATTGAAAGTGTGGATTGCATATTTGTCATGCTGCATATAGTCACTGGCTATGACACAACTCCTAATTTCTTTTTCTTCCAAGAGATTGCTTTTTGGAAGCCAAGCAACAGCAGTAAAACAAAGAACACTGCTTGTGAATCCAATGTGCTGATTGTATCTCATTTTGTGTAACAAAAGTAAAGTTTTCGCTAACATCTACTTATAACACACATTTGGTTGGATTTTATCTAAGCTGCTTAAAATAAGTAGATTGTATTGAAAATTAGATTGTGTTAAAATAATTAGATTCGTTCACAACCATGTGTAACAGAGGGGACATTTAGCTCTGTCTCCTTTGTTATATCCCCTCTGTTATGCATGTATTTAAAAAAAAATTTGAATATATATTCAAAATTATTACATAATATGATTACACAAATGATACTTATTATAAACACTTTTTATTAAATTTAAATCTTTTTTATATATTGAATAAAATAAACTTTTTTTAAAAAATTGTAACAGAGGGGACAAATAAAAATTGTAAATAACTTTATTTTAAAGAAATAAGAAGAAAGTTGTATATGAAGATTATTACAGTAAAATTATGATTAGGAACCATTTAACTTACTATATAAATTAAAAAAATATATAAAATCATCATATTTTTAATAAATAATTGATCTTTTAAAAAGTCACATTTTTAACATTATAAATCAAAATCATTAAATACCCATTATTTATCACAAAGTTTAAAAAACCATGCATAATTTTCAAAAATAAATATTAAATCCATTAACTGCAATAAATTGCCTTTAAAATGACACCAAATACTTGAAGATAACATGAAGTTGAAAAATTCACTACTGGTTTCAGTTGGCATGGAATTCGTCAGATAGTTTAGGAATTCATTGTTAAGTATCATCAAATATGCCTAGTCTGTGCAGCCAGACAACTTTCATTATCTACCTAAGTGCTACTCTGATTCCACAAGCTGATACAGTAAGGGAACTATTATCTGGAATCCTCGGGACTGACGCCTTTGCAAATATTAGAATTTTCTGGATTTCAGGTTCCTTTTAAATTTGAAACTCCCTCTCCCCAAAACCTGGAATTTTTTAAAAACATAAAAATAATTAAAGTAAAATAATTCCATGCAGAATATGAATAAACTTATGTTTTGAATGTTTTTAAACTGAAAAAATAATGTAAGCAAAAATTACTGTATTATTCAATGATAAAAGTAAAAAAAAAAAGAAATGGGTAACTAATATACTTCATAGAAGCTTTACTTTTTTTTTTAATCTTTACAGTACGTAATTTACATAAAAATTTTTGATAGATCATTTTTAATAAATCTTATTTCTTATTTTTTTTTTATTTATTTTTTTTTTTGATTTTGCCGGGAAACTTTTTCCATGATGAATTTCAGCTTTCATGTTTTCATAAATTCCGTCGGTAAAAATTTATGAACAGTAAGCAAATACATTGTTCTGGAATGTCTGAGAAGGCAGGGAGGATTAAAGAAAATAAATAGAATTATATGTGTTTTCAAATGATACAACGGTGTAGCCATATTATTATTTTGAGTGAGTAGGAATGGGTGAAATATCTGATGATATTTTTAAAAAAGCAAATCATAATATAAATTAAGATTATTTTTTCCTAATTTTAGAAGTGGTTGGTAGGGGAAGGTTCCGTGTTCCTCTACTGCTGAAAGAACTTATTTTTGTAATTGCACATTGAAACAATGGACTAAAAAAATAGCAATCTGTAAAAATTTTGATAAATTTCAAAAATTACAAAGTTTTAGCAAATTTACCAATTAAAAAAAAAAAAAAGTTTGAATACTTTTTTTTTTTTTTTTTTTTTTTCAGATCCTTCTAAATTTCAGAATTCTGGATAATAGATCAATCCTCTTCTGTAGCTTTTACTTGTAGCATCTTTTTCCTGTCTCTTTAACTTGTAATGTGGAATTGTATTCTAGACAACTGCACTCATTTGGGTTTACATGATTTGGCATTGTAAGAATACAATGTATCGATTTCACTCTTTAAATAATCTATGCAATTCAATTTATTTTCAAACAATCTTTTTTTCTTTCTTTTTTTATAAATATATTGTGAAACAAAAGTTTAAAAAAAAAAAAAAAAAATTAAATTATCTCAGTATTTTAGGGAATTTTTAGATTTTCTAGTAGGCCATATTCACTTCTAGACTCTGCAAACATTATGTCTTTAAGTATTCTACACTTTTTACTACTTCAATTGCATGTTACATGCAGTCTGTAAATAAATTTTTATTTGTATTATAATGCATTTAAAATTTACTGAATGTTTAGAAATTTAGTTATAATTAAAATTATCATTGTGAATTGATTTTTTGCATTTTATTGCAATACATCATGGGCTAATGCTGTATTTTAAATCAAGTATGGTGATGCACTTTTTTATTATTGACATTAAATTCTATTATTTGAAATCAGTTCTTTTTGTAGAAAATGGTTGACAGGATAATAGACAAATGCAAAAAAACTTATGTTTGTTGTTGCTTTAAAGATGTGTATGAAAGTTTTAATATTCATTATGTGAATTATCTTATATGATTTAATGATTGTTTATAACAAATAATTAAAAAAAAAAATATTGTAAATTAATTATTACAAATGTTATAAATTTAGTGTTATGTCTTTAAGTATTTTTGACATAGTTTGTCAAACATGAACATGATATAAAGAAACATAAATAAAATATAACCCCCCCCCCCTATTTTTTAACACCTTTCCAATACATTAAAAAATATTATGCATAATTGCTTTCATTTTGATCATACATATTTGTTCTATTGAATTCAGCAAAATTTTGTTTAAAACTGCATTTTAATTTTCAGATTTTTAATAATTTTTATTTTCAAGTGTTTTTTAAATCTATCAATGCATTTGTGAAATAACAATAAACATTTATTTACTACGTTAATATAAAAAATATTTGATATAACATAAATATGGATAACTAAGAAGAAAATGGCATTAATTTTTTTACTAAACAAATAATAAAATTTAGCATTTTGAATGTTGTAAGTATGAAGATTCTTTAGTTATTTTAAACATTGAAATATCCAGTAGAAATTTTACTGAACCATATTTTTTTAAATGCTTCCTAAATTTATTCAAATGCTTTCTACAGAAATTCTGATTCCTGTTTGCTAATGCGTGCAAATTGATGACAACAAGCTTTAAACACCACTGAAATCCAAATTAATTTTGCATATTATAGAAAACTTGACTATATTAGTTTTATTCAGTTGAAGAATTTCCTTGTGTACTACAGTTTTTACTGATTTACATATCAAGTATGCATAGCAAAACTTTTTCATCAAATGATAGTTTCTAAATGGCTCAGTCATTTCATATGCAGAAGTAGCCCAACGAATATGACATCATAATTTTAAAAGTATATTTTTATGGATGAAAATCCATTTCTTTTATAGTTGTGTCATTTTTATCACCAAAATCATTGTACTTTTCCAAAATTAGTGTATCATTTACTAAAATCATTTTTAAATGCTTTAGTTAGATTAAATAAACATGACATAACTTTTGGAAATAGTTTGTGTTTAATCACTATAGTAAAATATTTTATTTTTATGGTTGAAAATGATTTTTTCTTTTGGGAATGTTATTTTTACCTATAACCATTCTAATCTTACAAGTTTAGGTCATTATTTAACATTTTAAAATATTTGGCATGGAAATACAATTTTTCTCTTAAATATTTTTATGAACGAAAACATGCTTCTGATTGGAGATTATGCTCAGATAAATTGAATTTTATGATATAAATTGATGGTCATTAAGTTGTCGCGAGTGCTTAAGATCTGTTACCATTTCTGTATTTAACAACTGATTTTGTTTTAGACTGGAGGTCATATAACTGGTGGAGATGTTTTTGGAATTGTTAGAGAAAATACTCTAATAAAGCATAAAATCATGCTACCTCCTCGAGCTTTGGGACGTGTCCTATACATCGCTGAACCGGGTAACTATACGGTAGATGTAAGTATATTTTTCATCATTTAAATTTATTTATTATAAAATTTAAGGGGTTTTGAAGCAATATTAATATATTTCACAAATTCAATGTCATTGAAATACAGTATTGAGTTTAATATTTACTTTCTATTTGTGGTATAAATTTTGTATTACATGCATTGAAAAGAAATGTGTTGTTATAAAATAAATAAAAGTCTCATTTATGTAATAGTGTGTAAATTAAAAGTTGATGATTCTTTGCCAACATTGCATTTAGTGTTTCCTCCGGGCCATTTTTCAAGAGCAGAGACTTTGCTCTTTTGTAAAGTACCAAAATGCACAATTTGTCATAACCAGAAATCTTTATTAAATGTTCTAAATCAGTGTGCTCAAGAACTTAAAAATATATATATAATTCTTTCTTTTCTTTAGAAAAAGTACAAGAAATTATTCATGTTGTAATTTGTTTTTTATTTTTAATTCAAAATTAATATGGTAGATTCTCTTAAATGCTTAGGACCAGGAGTTATGTGGATTTTATACTTTTGCAGATATCTTGTCATTGATTTGTTTACAATCTTTAAACAGTAGTTTAAATGTAATAAAATAACATTACAAAGAATGCTTGCAATATGAGGGCTGCTATTTGTGTATCTGGAATAATAAATAAAAGCAAATATTTATGATTGAAAATAGTTTTGTTGTTTTTCAACATTCCCCATAATTATCAATACACTTGTATACATTTGAACCCATTTTTATTTCACTTTTTACCATGCCTATTGAGGTATCTCCAAACCATGCATTTTGAATGCGTCATCTACTTTTTCTGTCATCAAAAATCATTGACCACATTGTTTTAATGTGTAATCACTTACCATGCATGATTTTTTTTTCTTTGAAATTATCTCGAGATTTGGATTGCTGAATTCTTTGTAATTATTTCATGATAAATAGGATTTATTATATTCTACCATTATGAACTAAACTAATCTTACTGATGCAGTACATTTAGGGAACAAAGTCTGTAAAAGACCATAAAAAGATCATAGATTAAATTGACTACTTGCTGTGTTATCAAGATTAGCTCGAACTTAGTTATCAAGAAGCTACTGTAAGGAAATCTCTTAAAAAAATAAGTAAATAAATAAATAAACTAATAATAACACATTCCTCAGTGGTGCAGAAAACAGGAATTTTAATATATATTTGTACATATTAAAATAAAATAAAACTTTCAACGTTTCGTGCCGTCTTCAGGAAAATATGATAATGGAAGCACTACGTTTGCATCTTGATCGAGAGATAATATTTCTACTAAATTAAAATCTAAATGAATCAAAATTTTAAAAATGTTGCCATTTATATGTGAGTAAAAATTAAAATATTGCAAGGAAATAAAAAAATTTTAAGATTTTATGATGTTATGCCATATTTTTGGTACATTGTAGGATAAATTATCATTACATGGTTTATTACTTTCTTCTATCTTTACAAGAAGAAAGTATTGGATTCATGAAAATTTTCGACTTCCAGTTTTCGACGGATTTATAC
This sequence comes from Maratus speculifer, assembly GCA_964019185.1. Classification (NCBI taxonomy): domain Eukaryota; kingdom Metazoa; phylum Arthropoda; class Arachnida; order Araneae; family Salticidae; genus Maratus; species Maratus speculifer. The sequence continues at coordinate 55,447,298 of OZ025292.1, read as the reverse complement.
GTTTTAGAAGGTCCTGAACACGTTTTGACTATTTTTAGAAAATGTCTGTCTGTGAGTCTGTCCGTCTGTCTGTCTGTCTGTCTGTCTGTCTGTCTGTATGTGACAAGCGCTCTATCTCAAGAACTAGTGCTCGAAATTTAATAAAATTTTATATTCAGTTAGACCTTGATATGAATTAGTGCCTATTGGTTTTTGGTGGAAATTGGCCAGCAGGTGGCGCTGCTATACTACATTTTTCATGATTTTCAGGATTGCTATATCTCAAGAACTAATACACAGAATTTCACCAAACTTCAGATTCTGTGACCCCTTGATATACATAGACGCTGATTAAGTTTTGGTGTAAATTGGCCAGCAGGTGGCGCTGCTATGCCACGTTTTTCATGATTTTCATGATAGCTATATCTCAAAAACTAATGGACAGAATTTCACCAAACTTCAGATTCCACGATACCTTGAGATACATAGTCGTTGATAAGGTTTTGGTGTGAACTGCCCTATAGGTGGCGCTGCTATGCTACATTTTGCACGATTTTTGCGATAGCCATATCTCAAGAACTAATGCAGAGAACTTCATCAAATTTTAGATTCTGTTACACTAGATTATCTAACATAATTAGACGCTGATTACATTTTGGTATTAACCTTGCAACAGGTGGTGCAGCTATGCTGCATTTTGCACGATTTTTCCGATAGCTACATCTCAACAACCAACGCACAGAATTTCATCAAACTTCAGATTTTGTTACAAAATGACATATAACATAATTACACGATGATTACGTTTTGTTATAAATCCTTCAACTAATGGTGCTGCTGTGCTATATTTTACACGTTTTTTTAAAACTAGCTATATCTCAAGAACTAATGCACAGAATTTCATCAAACTTCAGATTCTTTTACACAATAATATAATTAGACGCTTTTTTACGTTTTGGCATAAATTGTCCAAGGTATGGTGTTGCTGTGCTACGTTTTGCAAATTTTTTTGTTATAACTATATCTCAAGAACTAATGGACGAAATTCCATCAAATTTCAGATTCTGTTAGGTCTTGACGTAAATAGATGCTTATTAGGTTTTAGTATAAATTACCCAACATGAGGCACTACTAAGCTCATTTTCTCAGAATATTAATTAAATTTTGCGTTTTAGGCTTTTCGGATACCAGAGTCTCATTAGGCTAGGACAAATGTTCGAGGAAATTCGATAGTGGGTAACTTTGGGCTCACCACGTTTTTTTTTTTTAATATTAAAATGTACTTATGAGATAGAAGAAAGTTTTGGGATTGACACATCCAACTAGTTTTCTCATGCTATGATTTCGATGGATTCTCTTATTTTACCTTAAACTGGGTTATTGCATGGAACTATGATTTTGGCTTCTTCAAAATTAATATGGCAACCCTTTTTCGCCAAGTAGAAGCGAGCAAGGGCAGTATTCTGTTTATATTGTTCTATATCTCTGCGATGCTCTTTAATTCTAATTAAAAGTTTTCGCGTTGTCATGCCGATGTAGACTTTTTAAAGATTATTAGATAAAGTGATGGGGATTTCATAAATACCAGATTTTTGATCTATTGGAATTTTGTCGATCTTATCTGTAACGAGGTCAATGAGATATGGAGGAGGAATGGCGACAAGTTTTATGTTATATTTTTGTGCGATCTTTTTTACTTTTACAAATATGTAAGGGATATAATGAAATTTTCTGTAAACCATAAGTTTATTCTGTTGTTGGCCAGATGTGGGAGGAGTATTGTACTGTAGAACTATTTTATTTACAAATTTTGCTGGAAAACCATGGTCAACAGCTATTTTCTGTATAAAATCAATTTCTTTATTTAATGTGTCATCTGAACAAATCATAAAAGCTCTTTTAATAAATGACCTGAAAGCAGATATTTTGTATTCGAAAGGCATGTTGGCTGAAAATGGGATAACTGTATTTTCTTTTATTGGTTTTCTATAAACTGAAAATTTTAAACTTGAATTGCATCTATTAATTTGAACATCTAAAAATGGAAGGGTGGCGTTTTCTTCGACTTCAAGGGTGAAATTAATACTATTGCTTAATTTATTGACATCTTGTAGAAAAACATATAATTCAGCCAAACTGTGGTTCCATAAGATGAAAACATCATCAACCAACATTCAGGTTTTAAATTAAACGTATTAAAATTTTTTTGTTCTAGTGGTCTTAACGCAAATTCAGCAAACAAACCGGATACTGGTGACCCCATCGGCGCACCATGCAGCTGCCGATAAATATTCTTATTAAAGATGAAAATGTTACTGAAAACTATTAGGTTTAGGCCAGATGGTGCAACTGTCCTATATATATTTATAAATAAATAAAGCTTGTAACAATGGACTGTCATATGACATCCATAGAATTTAGAAAGAATTGTTATGTAATAGATTTTGAGGAACATTTGAGTGAACTTTTGATGAACTTTTTCTGTCATCTTATCTTTATACCACCCTTAATCTAAAATGGTGTCTTTCTGATGATTTTTGAGTCAGCACAAACAGACATGACATTTGTTTTGCACAAATGATGTCCCTTAAAATTTAAAAATATTTTTACAGTAGACTCTCCCTATCTGAACACTCTCTAATTTGAACACCCCGGTGTTATGAACACACTCTGACGGTCCCAGCGAAACTTTATAGACTTAACAAAAGATGAACTCTCTGTATTCTGAACACCGTCTAATCCGAACACCCCACTATTATGAACGCTACCTTTGGTCCCCATTTTTACTCCATCTCTCTGTAAACTGAACACATGTTTGCAATCTGAATTCGAATTTTGATCATGGAAATTTGGAGAAACTGTTACAGATGAATAAAAAGTACAACAAACTTGATTTAAAAAAAAAAAAAAAGACAAAATTACTACTAGATTGTAAGTACATACTTGAAAATAGCAATTTGCTTGAATACTTCAATTAGATAGAAACTTCAGTTAAATGTTCGAGCATTCTGTTGTCACATTCTTGTCAGCCGCCTGCTGTAACAGAAGCCATTTTATGACTTATTTTATTAGAAAATGTAAAAATTTAATTTTTGATTAGTTGGAGACAGTTGTGGTAAGTTAAAATAATCCACTTCCATCGTACTTATTTCAAATAATAGTTCTATATGATATATTTTTAATAACAGTTTAAGCATGATATTTCAAAAAATTAATTTTTGAATTTTAGATTGAATTTGGAAATTTGGACTGATTTCTTCGATTGATCAACTATTGAGAAAATGGCAATTAAAAAAACTATTTGCTTATAATTTTGTTACTTAATTCCAGCAGATTTTATTTTTGCCCAGTATAGGACATTCATTAATCCTTTAAGCGGCCTAACTGTTTTTTTTTTTTTTTCTGTTGCATAGTTTTTTGATTCAAAGGTTTATTTAACTCAATGTCGATATTAATGCTAACTTTTTGAACTGCATATGACAAATAAATATCTAAGATTATAAAATACAAATCTCCATATCAATACTTTCCGTAGCTTTTATTTTATGAATTGTTAAACTTGCATGTAAAATTTTGCAGAACGCTTAAAGGGTTACGGATTATACAGACATGTTACTTTTCCGAGGAAACGCGGAATTGCACTTTTTTGGCGATGAATTTTATTATCCCTGGGATCAATGCAAATATGCATTCAAATTTGTTGACATTTCTATGGGGGGGGGAGGGGCAAATGAAATACAACAAAAACATGAATGAAAACCACTTCGGGAAAAACTTCACTTCGTGAGGAAAAAACGCAAGTTTCTCCAAAAGATCGCAAAAAACTATAAATTCTTTAACAATCGCGGAAAAAATACTATTTTCTTCAGAGGATCACGGGAGATAACACGAATTCTGTCAAAGGACTGAGGGAAGAGATACGATTTTAGTTAATGGATCCTAAACAAGACGCAATTTATGTCAAAGGATTGTGGGAAAATGTGATTTTCGTGAACAGATTGCGGAAAAATACTTTAATTTCATCAAAAAATCGTCAAAATACTTCAGTTTTATCAAAAAATCGTGGAAATTATTCTAATTTTGTAGAAAAATTCTGCAAATTTTGTCGAAAGATCGTGGAGAATATGTGAATTTAGTTGAAAAATCTGGGAAAATACACTAATTTTGACAAAAAATCGGTAAAATACACGAATTTTGTTGAAAAAATTCAGAAAATAGGCGAATTTTATTGATAAATTGTGAAAAATAGGAGAATTTTGAGGAAAGTATGCCATCTTTGTCAAAAGATCATGGAAAATATGCTTTTTTTGTTGAAAGATCGTGAAAAATACGAGAATTTTAATGAAAATTGAGGAAAATAGACATATTTTGTAGAAAGTTTGTGGAAAATAAATGTATTTTGTACAAAAATTGCCGAAAATATGCTAATTTTGACGAAAGAACGGAGAAAAATCATGAATTTTTTCGAAAGATCGAAGAAAAAACACATATTTTGATGAAAGATTGCAGAAAATATATGAATTTTGAAGAAAGGTAACTGAAAATTAGTGAATTTTGAGGAAAAATTGCTGAAAATATGCAAATTTTCTGAAACATCGTGGAAAATATGCAAATTTTTTATAAACATTGAGGAAAGTAGGCAAATTTTCTCAAAAGATCAGAGAAAATATGCGAATTTTCTCGAAAAATTACAGAAAATACACAAATTTTCTAGAAAGAGAGTGAGAAAAACCTTTAATTTCGCTAAAAGATCATGAATAATTGCAAATTTCTTTGAAAAGACTGAAAAAAGTGTGATTTTGGTCACAGGAAAAAGCTAATTTCATTAATAAATTGTTGAAAAATGCAAATTTCGCCAAAACGCTGCAAAAAAATACAAATTTCATCAAAAGTCCTGGAGGCCGTGAAACTTCAGCTTTCTTCTTTCTGAGCCTGTACCATGTCTGATTATAGAAATCATGTTAGTTTACTTTTGAAACTTAAAAAAAAAGTAAATATAATAAAAACCCTGCAGAACCAACCTTTTTTGATCAACTACCGGCTCGGTCACATTACATAGTAGTAGTAGTAGTAATGCATTTCCAGTCGCCCTCTATACTGAATACTCCCATAATCTGAACATTTTTGGTCAGTCCCATGAGTTTTCAGAATAGAGAGAATCCACTGTATATATGTATCCACAGGAAGCACTTTGATACATTTTAATTGTGCTTTTTTATGAGTTTTACTTACTTATTTATAATAAATTTGACACTAAAATCGTAACTTTTCTATCTAGTTTCTTTTGGTGTATTTAATTTGGATTATAGAATTTGTCGAAGAAAGTCTTGCACTGATCCTATCAGTGACCTATTTTAATGTCAATTTTTTTAAGCAATAAATCTTTATTGAAAATGTTGTTAAAATAAAAGGAAATTTGTTCTTTAGAAATAGTAATAGTTAAAAAAAGGACCTCTGTCTTTTTTTTTTTTTTTTTTTTTTTTTTTTTGACAAACCCTATTTATTACAATTTAATTAAAAGTTTATTATATTAGCATTGTACTTTTTGTTTTATATTATTAAACTAGCTGGGATGATTGAGCTAACTTTGGTTTAAAATTGTTTTCTGTTCAAATTCGATAAAAAATCGACATAAATGTGACAGTTATATTTGTACATCACATTTATTTGCTTTGTATGGAACAAAGTCACTGTTTTTCAAGTACATTCTGTGAACTTTATTGAAACATTTACATTGGCTCCTATTGAGAATTTCTATAAAATTCCTTCAAAGACAACTTTTTTGCCATATGTCACCAAACTTGGCAAAAAATTGCAAATTCGTTAACTTTCATTTGACACAAATCACGTGTTTTGAAATTTGTAGAAAGTAGATTTTTCTGCCTAAATCTCTCCAACATTGTTAACATTTTGTCAAATATCACCAAATTGGTGAAATATTCCCAACTTTATTCTTTCGTGTAATAACCACTGTTTTGAAATGTAATCTGTTTCACCTTTTATTCCCATTGAAATGCATTGCTCCATAGTAATATCAAAATTATGAACTAATCCAGTTTTCTTAAACATGTGACCAGAGTTCTTGGAAAATGAACTGACTTTTAACTAACATTAACAATTTAACAAAAAAAAAAAAAAAAAAAAGCCAAATGAAAATAAGTGTTAGCAAAATAGATTTGGCCTGAAATACTGAAAAATCTATCTTTCGCTCTTTACTCTACCTCTTTTCTAAAATATGTTTTAAAATTACTTAATTTTTATCATTTTCTAGAAAATAGAAATTTGACTATCTGATACAGAAACTATTAAAAATAAGCACATTCTATATGATTCCTATATGTGTAAAAGTTTCGGACAATCTTTCAGCACTCTAAATAAAAATTCAAAATAGCTATCTTTGATTTACCGTAGTGAAAATGTACTCTAAAAGTTTTTATGAGATTTCAACTGTAACCTACAGAAAAAAAAGACTGGCTAATGGTACTTTACATGCAACTAATAAATACTATGGCAAATGACTAATTTCAACACCACATTACAGCAAAATTTTTCTGTATTTTGCACTTGATATGAATAATTTTTTTTTGTTTTTACTAGTGCTGTACCAGCACATAGATAACGATTAATCTACAATAAATACCTATGGTATTATCCTTTCTTTGTCTTTGCTGTTGATAAACTGGATTGGTATTGAATCAGTATGTCTATAAATAGAGCAATGCAAATGGCACAGTGTATTTGAATATGTAATGTGACAGCATCAATTGTTCAGTAATATGTATAAGAATCTTGACTGTATTGACAAGAATTAGGCACTCACAATTTTGTGAGTCTGATTGTTCATTTACTTGCCAAATGAAGCAATTTGTTGACTTGAAAATTAACTTGATCTGTAGTGATCTAAAAATGAACCACTTATCCAACTTTCTTGATCATCTGACTTATTCCAAAGTCTTCTCAAAATCCAAAACTATAGGCATAAAATTTAGTCAAAATTGCTACAGCCATTTTAAAGAAAAAAAATTACATACACACATACACAGTATCTGTTCATATTATAAGATAAAACAGACATTTGATCCTATCTGGCATTTTGTTGGAAAATTTTCATCAAAAAAGTTTTATTTACATAATTTACTTACAAGTTGATGAGGAATTAAAAAAAAGAAAAAAGTATTGTTCATTCCTGTGACTTTTTGTCACTTTAGCCACTTTTTTTGTCTTTTCTCACTTTTTTGGAAGCAGTGTTGCAGTTGCATGCCTGCAGTAGTATTCTTATTATTAATAAAAAAAATGAAAAAAAAAAAAAAAACTGATCACCCCCCCCCCTTCCCCCCCCCCCCAAAAAAAAAAATCATTTACAATGGCAATGACAGCATTAGTTATTTTATTTTTACTTTCTTCTATCTTTACAAGAAGAAAGTATTGGATTCATGAAAATTTTCGACTTCCGGTTTTCGACGGATTTATACGTTTTAGAAGGTCCTGAACACGTTTTGACTATTTTTAGAAAATGTCTGTCTGTGAGTCTGTCCGTCTGTCTGTCTGTCCGTCTCTCTGTCTGTCTGTCTGTGTGTCTGTCTGTCTGTATGTGACAAAAAATTTGTGGGCGCTCTATCTCAAGAACTAATGCTCTAAATTTAATAAAATTTTATATTCAGTTAGACCTTGGTATGAATTAGTGCCTATTGGTTTTTGGTGAATATTGGCCAGCAGGTGGCGCTGCTATACTACGTTTTTCATGATTTTCAAGATTGCTATATCTCAAGAACTAATGCACAGAATTTCACCAAACTTCAGATTCTGTGACCCCTTGATATACATAGACGTTGATTAAGTTTTAGTGTAAATTGGCCAGCAGGTGGCGCTGCTATGCCACGTTTTTCATGATTTTCATGATAGCTATATCTCAAGAACTAATGCACAAAATTTCACCAAACTTCAGATTCCGCGATACCTTGAGATACATAGCCACTGATAAGGTTTTGGTGTGAACTGCCCTATAGGTGGCGCTGCTATGCTACATTTTGCATGATTTTTGCGATAGCTATATCTCAAGAACTAATGCAGAGAACTTCATCAAATTTTAGATTCTGTTACTCTAGAATATATAACATAATTAGACGCTGATTACATTTTGGTATTAACCTTGCAACAGGTGGTGCAGCTATGCTGCATTTTGCACAATTTTTCCGATAGCTATATCTCAACAACCAACGCACAGAATTTCATCAAACTTCAGATTTTGTTACAAAATGACATATAACATAATTATACGATGATTACGTTTTGTTATAAATCCTTCAACTGATGGTGCTGCTGTGCTATATTTTACACGGTTTTTTTTAAACTAGCTATATCTCAAGAACTAATGCACAGAATTTCATCAAACTTCAGATTCTTTTACACCATAACATAATTAGACGCTTTTTTACGTTTTGGCATAAATTGTCCAAGATATGGTGTTGCTGTGCTTTGTTTTGCAATTTTTTTGTTATAACTATATCTCAAGAACTAATGCACGAAATTCCATCAAATTTCAGATTCTGTTAGGTCTTGACATAAATAGATGCTTATTAGGTTTTAGTATAAATTACCCAACATGAGGCACTACTAAACACATTTTCTCAGAATATTAATTAAATTTTGCGTTTTAGGCTTTTCGGATACCAGAATCTCATTACGCTAGGTCAAATGTTCGAGGAAATTCAATAGTGGGTAACTATGGGGTCACCACTTTTTTTTTTTTTTTTTTTTTTTTTTTTTTTTTTTTTTTTTATTAAAATGTACTTATGAGATAGAAGAAAGTTTTGGGATTGACACATCCAACTAGTTTTTAGTTCTTTTCGACCACATATTTAGTTCCGCCTTGCTGTTATCTGATACTATAAATTTCTGATCAGTTTGTATATAAGAACATTTTCTCAACATTTTGTTTTTACTGATTTAGAAATATTAGAAATTTTGTTGAATAAATTGCATTATTACACTTAATTGCAGCTCAAGAGAGAAAAAAAAAAAAAAAATGCTTAGCTATATTTCAACTACAAAAGTACAATTATAAATACAGCTACAAAACTAAAGAAATCTTAAAATTTTTATAGCACTTTTAAGTTATTTGAGTCATCACTTATATACTGTGTAACTTTTACTTATGTGATTGATTAGAAAAGTTTTTCTGATTAAGATCTTATTAAATTGAATTTCTAGTGATGGATTCAAAAATTTGTCCTATCCCATACAAGACCGTAGCTAAGGGGGCTCTATGGGCAGCTCAGCCCCCCCCCCCCCCCTGGGAAAAGATTCCAAGGTCACTAAATGAATTTCTGTTCTGAAAATTCAAATAAAATTCTGTTCGGAAATCTAATTTAGTATCAAGACCCTTTCAGAGTTTTGCAAAATTACTAAATTGTATCTAAAATAAGTGTTTCCCCTTAACCTTCTCCCATTAACACTCCCTTATCCTGTTTGTACATAGGAAGTTAATATGATGTTTAATTTTGCACCATTTATACACTCAAAATTTTCATCATCATATAGTTTTTTTAGCATAAAATGAAGTTATTACAACAGTTTAATAAAAAACATACCTACAATGTGAATATGCACTAATTTATCTTTCTGCATTAAAGAGAGAGAGAAAATAATTGAGTCCTCCCACTCCCTACATTTTGTTGAGCCCCCGCTCATTGCTCACTTCTAGCTACGGCCTTGATCCATATCAAAACTGGTAATAAAATTTTAATTTTGCCGCTGTTCCTATTTTCTCTTCTATATAATTTCACTGTACTTTAAGTAAGGAAGCAGATACTCTTGTAAATATGTTTCTTTAATACAGGGTGATTCTGAATTCATCATCAATATTTGGTGGGGAGGTACGGAATAGGAAAAGAACACTATTTCACATAGGAAAGCATGGGCGCAGCAGTCATCTAGTAGGGCAATATGAATCCGGTTAAATGATGGAAAGAAAACATAACAAGAAAGTGGTAAGAGAAAAAACATTTATTTGTGCATCTTTTGTACAGACTTACAAGAGGTGCTCGAAATTCTGACCATTTGCTAGAGTACATGCCTCACAACGACGTTGCATGGACAACCGAACTTTCTGGAATATGCCTGGCGTTTCCCGGATGTTTGCGGCGGCAACCGATATGCGTGCTACAAGGTCCATAGCACTGGCAACAGGGGTCTCGTACACCATGTTTTTCATGGCATCCCATACAAAGAAGTCTATTGGAGATAAATCCGGTGACCGTGGTGTCCAACAAACCGGTCCACCGCGACCAATCCATTGAGCTCCAAATTTTCTGGTCAGGTAACAACGCACATCATTTGCAAAATGTGCTGGAGCGCCGTCATGCTGGAACCACATTCGCCGGAGAATAACAGCAGGAACCTCGTTCATAAGACATGGTAACACAGTCTGAAGAAATATGAGGTAGTTTGCGCAGTCTAAACGGGATGGTAGTAAATACGGTCCCAGCAAACAGTCGCCGACGATCCCAGTCCACAATTGACGGCAAAGCGTTGTTGCGCAGCTCTAACTCTCGTACTGTGTGGATTCTGATTAGCCCACACATGCGAATTGTGTGTGTTGAAGACACCTTCACGAGTGAAGGACGCTTTATCTGTGAAAAGAACATACGTTGGGAAATTGGGATCAGCGGCTGTTCTCTGCATGAACCACTGACAAAAAGTAACACCCTTGGGATAGTCCTCTGCTTCTAGTAACTGCACTCTTTGCAAATGAAAAGGATGTAAACGTTCTTCGTTTAGTATCCGCCACACTGTTGATTGTGAAACTCCAAACTGGCGAGCAATACCTCGTGTGCTAGAACTTGGCTGTTCTTCGATAGACTATAGGACATCTTCCTCGACTAAAACTGTCCGTGTTGATCGGCGGCTGCCTCGATCAACATTAATACCAGCAAATGATCCAGTTTCACACAGTTGTCGATGAACACGTGAAAACATTTGATGCTGTGGCACGTGCCGGTTGGGGTAGCACTCTGCATACATTTGCCTAGCTCTAAGACAGCTTTCTCCTGCGGCACCGTAAGTTAGATGCATATCTGCAAGTTCTTGAAACGTATACCGGTTCATGTTACTTCTGCGAAGTCACCTTGTCGAATGACGACTGGCTGCACACGGCAGACAGCTATGTGCGTTCATGGGAGATGCGGACACAAAGCGCCCTCTACACCGTCATGCATTCATTTGTGCCTATGCTTTCCTATGTGAAATAGTGTTCTTTTCCTATTCCCTACCTGCCCACCAAATATTGATGATGAATTCAGAATCACCCTGTATATTAGGCTTTTTTCATTTCTTATCTATCAATTCTTTAAGATAATTTTTCTTATTAGCTTTTAAATATTTTCTCTTTGTAGGATATTGTTTTAGAAACTGAATTTGACGGCCAGAAATCCCAATACACCATGTTACAAGTTTGGCCTGTGCGTCAACTTCGTCCTGTGACAGAAAAACTTGCTGCAAATCATCCTTTACTTACTGGACAACGAGTTCTTGATGCATTATTTCCGTGAGTTTTTCAACTGAAATGTTTGTTATCTTATCAGCAATCTAATTTTTTCTGAGAAAGAATTTTATTTTAGGCTTGTTTCATTCTTTTAAGTAAGGATCAACATAAACAGGTTTTTAAGACAAAAACTGAATTTTGTTTTTCTATTATTATTATTACTATTTTTGGCTGAAAAGTAAATGAAAGCTGAAATGTCGATTTTTTTTGTAATTAATCCTCTGAATCCCAAACCGCCCGAGATATTTTAATTCGTATATCTCCATTCCCACCAGAAAATTAAAACGGCAATATTTGTTTTAATTAATGCCAGTATATACCGTATTTAAATAAAAGGAAATTAGCCATTGAATTTTTCTGGTGTTAAACTAAATATTCTATTTCTAGAACATATTTTATCATGGGATTTAAAGGGTTAATATACATATGAATATTTATAAATTATATGTGTGGCCCAAGTTAGATCTCTGTGCTTCTGACCAAAGCTTTTTATTTTCATATAAAATAAAATGTGATTAATTTATCAACAACAAAAATTTTCTAATTATATGAATTTTGTCTAATTAAAAAATGTTTTAGGTATACATACTTCAATTTATCTCATCTTTTATAATGATTTTTCTAAATGATCATTTATTACACTAGAAATTTTTCAGAGTATATTCAAAACACTTCAGCTGTTTCAGATTTAAAAAATTCTATTATGGTTAATGACTTTTTAATGAACTCGTAAAAAGAGTTTTTTAAGTTTGGTCATATATGTATTTCTTGCTTTATAATTTGCATTCATGTCTTGAGTCAGTCATGACTGATAATTATAAAAAACAAAGTTCATGACAATAAATAAAGAGTGTCTTATTTGAGCCAATACAGCTCAAATCAATGAGTCATCTTGAAAATTTTTGAAAAAAGAAACAAGGTTTTTAGAATACAGATAATTTCAGTCCGGCTGAATTTTCAGCATCATTTTTGCTGGAAACATATTTTCATTGAAACTCAGATTTTGCATCGAAAACTAAATCAAATTTTCGTCTAACTCCATTTTTAAGTATAACTTTTAATCTTTAACTTCAAATTTATTCTGATATGCTTTGATTTAAAAAAACAATTCTTATTTTGTGAAATTTTTATTTTAACTTAAAAGTTAAGTATTTTTGAAAAATTTTCCTATAATTTTTAATTTTAGATGTGTACAAGGTGGAACCACAGCTATTCCAGGTGCTTTTGGTTGTGGTAAAACTGTTATCTCCCAATCATTATCTAAGTTCTCCAACAGTGATGTCATTATCTATGTTGGTTGTGGAGAAAGAGGAAATGAAATGTCTGAAGTATTAAGGGATTTTCCTGAGGTAAATAATTTTCATATTTATTCTTTGTAGGAATGTATATTTCTCTCTTATTTACTTGAAGAGATTTATTAATCTGTTTTTATGTATATTGCTCTATATAATAATTATATTAAGTTGAATAACAAATTAAAACTCGATCTTTTTTAAATATAAAAATCGAAGTAATACGCAAAAATGTTTCAATTATTTCATTCTTTCATTTATCAAAGCCATAAAAAGGTGCTTTGCCTAGTGTTCACTCTAGAAAAAAAAAGGGCAGGGTGCTAGTAAAAAAAAGGGCACAGTTGAAGCTGAAAAGGGGCACTTTTCTCAGCGAAAAAGGGCATCGTTTCTTTAGAAAATGTACAGCTTCGTAACTGATATAAAAATGTTATATTACATACTCATCATTGTTTATAATCACATTTAATAACAAATTACAGATATTTTTTTCTTAATTGAATATTTCAAAGATCTAGTAAATAATTTTGGTTCACATACCTACAGTAGTGTAGCTATGTTTTTTGGTGCCCGGGGCCAGCAAGAAATTTTGCGCCCCCGCCCTAATATAGATATATAACAATTTCTCTCAATTTAGCGCCCCTAGGCCTCGGCGCCCGGGGCGGATGCCCCCCTTAGCTACGCCACTACATACCTATACTGTAAAACTATTAGCCACATAAAATTCAGCCTCAGTTTTATGAATAACTATTAGTTTTATGGATACGACAGAAGTTTTAGAGGTAATAGAATTTAGATGTTAATTAGTATTACTGTAAATCACCAAATACAGATTATAAGCTTTGTGAGCTGTGGATGGAAGGGGAGCAAAGAGATAAAAGCAATTTATTTATTTTATTTGGGGGGGAGGGGGCAAGGAGGGAGGATATTGATTATTTATCGTTAGTAAAAGTTTTAAGACAGAAAAAATATTAATATAATACTTTAAATTTGGTGTGCTTGATAAGACGGAGAAGTGGAATTTAGATGATTGGTTATTTGCTGTCACAATGAATAAACAAACAGTTGCAAGAAAAAGTTTTTTTTTTTTTGGGGGGGGGGGGGAATTGGAGAAGAGGTTGATTAGATTGGATGATTGATTATTCACATTGTAGTGTATATTTATTTCAATACTTTATACAGATTTATATATACATTAAAATTTACAGTTAGAATAGAAAAAATTGTAATAACATTTTAAGAATTCAAATTTAACGTAAATAATTTTAAACATTTAACTAAATTGTGGAGCTGATTAAAACGAAGAAAAGAAATTTCAGAAAGGAGGTGGGGGTGGGGAGATACATACATTTGAAGAATCAGAAATCTGTTAAAATATAAAAGGTTGTATATCCCAGATTAAGAAATAATAGAAATGTAAAAGCGAGAATTTTTTGCAAATTTTTCATAAATTATGGACTAGAAATTACCACTTTCTCTGGGGAGGGGAGAAGGGGGGCATACAGCTTGACAAAAATGTGAATGCAAACTATATTTTAGTTTGTTAAACTGGCTGACTAACCCAACGTTGCCCGAACCGGTTACAAAATCGCGAAAGGTTTCAAAATCTCTGCACTAATTCCGAATAAATTTTATTGAAAAGAGACCTAAATTTACTATAATGGGCAAATCGCTGTAAAACTTTTAAAAAAAATCGATAAAAAAAAATCACAGATAACAAAATTTTGTACAGTGAGCTGAAACATCGTAACATAAATTGTTTCACACATGTAAAAAAAAAGAAAAAAAAAGTGTCTGCATGAAACATGAAAAATTGCTTAGAATTAAGACATCACGGAAGATATTAAATACTATATTACGCTAAATGTTAAACCGAATTCCTTTTACAACAAAATTACATTGCAGTGAAAATAGCAATCAAGAAAAAACTTTGAAAATCGCAGAGGACAAAAGTTTGTATATTAGGCTAAAAGACTGAAACCCAATTCTTTTCACGAATGTCAAAAAATCGCAGTTGAACGTTAAAAAACAGTAAAATCCCATTTAAAATTACATAAAAAAAAAAAAAAAAAAAAAAAAAAAAATCAAGCAAGTTAAAGTTAAAAAAAAAAAAAAACTTTTTAAAATCGTTTAAAATTTAGAAGGCAAAATTTATCATATTTGGTAAGAATTTGAAATTGAATTCCTTTTATAAACGTTCCAAAAGTAATAATGATAATAAAAAGGCTGAAAATCTCAATTGATCTTAATAGAAAAAAAATATATATATATTTATTGTAGTGTGCTTAAAAGTTTGAAATCATAATAAATCTTAATAAAGATAAAAGCTGTAGAATGCGAAAAAACGCCAAAAATTGCGTTAAAAATCAAATTTCAAATTTCTATGAAATAAAAAATGATGGAAGACAAAATTTAATATTAGGTTAAAAGTTTAAAATTGAATTTCTTTTAACAATATTTTAAAAACGACGCTGGGCGTAAAAAATCATTAATAATCGCTTTCAAAAATCCCCCCCCCCCCCAAAAAAAAAAAAAAAAATTGCTGTAGAAATTCCAAATAAACTTTATTGAAAAGAGCGCAAAATTAACTGCATTGCACTAGAAGATACGATTCATTTTAATAATTTTAAAAAATCGGTGCAAAACGTGAACAAAATGCTAAAAATTAAAAACAAAATAAATCAAATCTAAAGTCGAGTTTCGATGGGCATAACTACATTTATAGGGATTTATCTTCCAACCAGGAAAAAAAAGAAAAAAAAATCTTCAGAATGGATAACATACTAAACAGATTCAACATTCTAAAAAGAAGAAAAACCCTATAAAAACTAAGTTGTCAATATTTCTCCATCATTATTACCCTACAATTGAAATATTTCAAGACGCATTCTTATTTATAGAGATTTTAATCACAAAATAATGTGCATAATTCATGGAATACGAAAAATTAATAATGATGACCTCGTACTCGTATGCACCGATGGCAGGCTTCAGAACTTTCATTAAATTTTAACATTGTCGAGGTTTTAAACTACCTTTACCATTAAATCAAAATATAACAATAAAAATATTGGTTACTATTTAGTAAAAGAAAAAAATAACTTATCTTTGTTTAAATCATTTTTTGCTGACAGCTTTCTTTCTTCTTTATCACGAGGCATTTAAGCTTTTTACCATCGGAAAAAACAAGCAGGGAATTTACCAGATGTACCGACGTTTAGCAGTTTCAGAACAACACTTCTGACTGAGGAAACTGACCTCAGTCACCGAAATTTTCTTCCTTTAAAAGCATCTATTGTACATATAAGAAGATGCAATATACTATATTGAGGGGAGAAAACAGACTTTGAGATGACTATCCACCCCCCTCCGTCCCTACTTCCACCAACATACTGCCCCGTCTCAATAGATTTTAATTAATTCGAGACTTTTCCGGGGGCATTCTCTATTCAAGAATGCGGGAAGGCGTTTTCTTTCCCACTGGATTGAAACCAACTGATGAGGTAAATAAACATGACAAATGTGGGTGAAGGAAAAAACTAAACTGTGTAAAACAGCAAAGAATGGCATACAAATTCAGTACCGGACCCCACCGTGTGAAAATCATTGTCTCAGCTTGGTCCATGCAAAAATCGATAAAACCATGCAAAGCTCGGCACAAACCTTTTGACATAAAAGACACATTCTTAAATAGTCTTGAAATAAAGTAAAATGTGTAAAAAAGAACTTGCCTATGACGGTCAATCACGCGAATAGACCCGCCCGCTAATGCTAATCCTATGGAGAAGTTTTTTAATTTCGATATTTTTAACTATTTTTTTGTTTGTTTCGTTTGCATTGTATAGCTGCGGTCAAATGCTACAGAGGCGGTTTCTATATTTTTTCGTTTTTTTTTTGTGGGGGGGGGGGGGGCTGATTTATGAGAATGTGTTTTTATTTCCAAAATCGGTTCTGAAACTGAAAGTGCCCTATTTAAAATTACAGTCGTCCCCGTTTAAACGAATATTGATGGTTCCAGAAAAATATTCGATTAAGTGGGATATTTGATTAAACGGGGAACACAGAAATGTGATATTTAATGCTTAATAAAAAGGTAAAACAACCATCTGCAGCATAATTAATTAATAGCATAATAAAATCATTAATATAATAACGTAAATTAGTAAAATAAATACAATTTCTAATATAAAGTAAGTACGTAATAATTTAATATCAGTTCATATAACTGTATGATTTACATTACACTTAATATAGTTCAATGGAATTTGGTTAAAACTTTGCGAGCACAAAAAACGTGGATACGTTTTTGTGCGTTAGCACACGCTTTCTGCTAAATCATAGCGCCATTTATTAACGAAAATTTCGTTTTTTTCGCTAAACCTATTCCAGTGCATATTGTTATGAAAACTGGGATTATATTCCCTCTTTCAATCCCAATTTCCATTTTATCTCTCTTATTTTTGGACATTTTTGGCATTGTGTTTTATATTGGAACCTTACTTCTGCTACCTGGACTTCTGTTTTCTTATTTAACACTTCAAAAACTGCAGTTTTTCATAAAGGTTTCTTTGCATTTAAAATTCATAGGTAGCTTTCCATTTAAAATTCATAGCAACGCCTTTTTCCTAACAAAACCGCGACTAAACTTAAAAATAATCCATTGACTAACTTATTTTACTCATTCGCAGAAAAAGGAAGGGAGATCATTTAACCTGTCCATTATACACCTGCCAGCCGAAATCGTTGCAGGAAGAACTGATAATTTGTCTTCAATGGAAATGAGTCGAAAATGACAAAAGGTGAAGAAAAATTCAATATGAAACGTGTTTTTCGCGCCTGTTTTCAAACATAGGTCAACCAGATGGTATTCGAATAAGCGGGGAGATTCGCAAAATTTATTCGGTTTAAGCGGGGAAAGATAACACAGATCCAATGACAATAAATTCAGTTCTCGAGAGCTCTATTCGAATAAGCGGGGTATTCGATTATCCGTTACCCGATTAAGTGGGGAGGACTGTACTTGAAAATAAAATAGAAAAAGTAAAAAACAGCCTTTATGGAGATAGACCTGCTTTACACTTCTTAAGTACAATTAAGTCCAGTTCCGGCCCAGCTCGACTATGTAGAAAAACAATGCAAACCTGATATCGGCCAGGCATGAGTCTGCTAAAAAATATATTGTCCGGGTCAGACATATTGTAACTGTCCGGTGCCAATCTCTACATTGGATAAGTTACATTTCTGTATTGATATTGTCTAAGTACAGGGCTTGAAATTCAAATTTTCAAAGGAGGGGAGTCTCCCTACCAACATTTATAAATGGGGGGGAGTTTGGCTGTTTGAGAGGGAGAAAAAATGTTTAAAATCCGCCATTATTTTATGTGCTATTTAAAGAATTACCAGAATACAGACATAAAAAAAATATCACTAAAGCAATTTTTATCATCAATTCAGAATAATTATGCGAAATGTGTAAAAAAAACTTTTATACTGTTTAGTTTTTACTGGTGGTAAATTCCCTCCCGGTGCTAATTATTTTTGCTACAGGTCTAATTATTATTTTAATAATAATTAATAAAACTTCTAATTAATTTAATAAATTTATAATTTATAATTAATGATTAATAACTATAATTAATAATGTTATTTTTCTGTATTTTAAATGTGCAAGATACAAATTTAATCATAAAATAATACTTATTTGAGTGTAGAAGATAAGAAGTATTAGTATTGTTTGCATTTCTTTAAAAAAGGGGCAAGTCAAATTCATCGAAAAAGATTTTCTTAAAAAATGAATACTTTGTTGAGTAAAGGGATACTTTTTATTTAATATATGGCTGCTTTCAGGAATTGCGCTCACTCAGAAAGATTTGGAGCTGTCAGAACTGATTTTAGAGTACCAAAAAAAAAAAAAAAAAAAAAAATATTGAAGCAGGAAAATTAGTTTGTTGAACAGAAAAATGAACTCCCCGTTATATTATTTTGGGGGGTAGAAAGGAGGGAGAGGTTCCCTTTGACGAAAGTTACATTTTTTCGCTATCTTTCGATGTAATCTCTTTTTTTACGATCTTTTCACGAAATCTGCTGTTTTTTCGGGATTTTTTGACGAAATTTGCCGTTTTTTCGTGAATTTTCTGAGAAAAATTACCGTTTTCTCGCGATCTTTGGATGAAATCTGATGTTTTATCGCGATTTTTTTTTACGAAAGTTGCCGTTTTTCGCGATATTTTCGGGAAATTTGTTGTTTATAGTGAATATTTTGTCGAAATTTGTCTTTTTTTGCGATTTTTGGACGAAATTTGTTTTTTTTTCGTGAATTTTCTGAGGAAATTTGCCGTTTTTTCGCGATCTTTTGATGAAATCTGATGCTTTATCGCGATTTTTTTACGAAAATTTCCGTTTTTCGTGATATTTAGGGGAAAATTAGTCATTTATAGTGAATCTTTTGTCGAAATTTGTCGTTTTTCGCGATTTTTGGACGAAATTTGACGTTTTTTAGCAACTTTTTTGACAAAAACTGCCGTTTTACAGAATTCTGTGACGAAATTAGGCATTCTTTCGTGAATCTTTTGACAAAATTTACCGGAAATTAGTTGTTTTTTCGCGATTTTTTAACAATATTTGCCGTTTTTTACAAACTTTTACGAAATCATGCGTCTTGTGAAACGTGTAAGAACTGTTTCTTTTGTGTGTCACCTCCGATCTTTTGAGTAATTTACGCGCAATAGCGCGTCCGCGGCATCACCGTTTCATAATTTTTGGAATTGAATGCGTTCTTTTTTGTGGGGGGGAGGGGGAGGGGAGTGGAAATTCCGAACAGAATCACCTCTATTTCGCCGCGGAAAATACAACGAAACTCGTCAAATCATTGCAGGAAAAAAATTGCAAAATTTGTCAATCAGTCGCGGATAAAAATCGTGATTTTCAATGATTTTTCGCTGTAAAAAAACTTGCAAAATGTGTCGATTACTCGCACGAAAATATCATAAAATTCACAAAACGGTCGTGGGAGTTGATCATAGTTTCAAAATGCAAAATTTTTTGGGCGGGAGCCTCCCGTCCACGTTATTCTTTTGGGCGGGATTTCAAAATTTTGGGCGCGAATCCCGCCATCCCACCCTGAAATTTGACGGATTTAAATTTTGAATATTAAAGATTAGCAGAGACCAAAATCAATTAGCACAATGAAAGCTTTTGCTCTTAGTCCCTAAATCTGTAAAAAGTTAAAGTCCGGAAAATTAAATAACTAAAATACTGTATATTGATGAAATAAATACAAATAAGTTAAAAACAAAATTAACGTTTATTTAAAAAGAAATAAAGATAAAACAATATAATTAACAAAGGTATTTAAATATATTAAACAATTAAAACAGGAAACAAAATAAACTGACTTCATGGCAGGCAAAAATTATACTTCGGTAAACAAGGTATATTACATCTGATTGCTTGACGATCTGTAGCCATAACTTCGATTCAAAAAAGAGCAGTAGTACATCTGAGTAAAACCACTGACTAAACAAATGTTATCGTGAAACTTTCCCCTACTTCACCAGCTGTCAGACTTCGTACGTAAACACGGAGAAGCTTTCAAACTCGGCTCGAATACAACGGCCCTTCTTCACGGACTTCAGCCTTTAACATCGCTCTCAGCAAAGTGGAGAAAACGTCAAAAGAGATAACACCACACTTCTGCTTCTCGGTCTCAAGTAAAATTAGTTTTACTAAACATTTAACAAAACTAAAGAACGGCACTTTGACAACCACATAAATGAAACGAAAGCTAAAAGTTAAATCATAGTTATCAAACTGAACAAGACTAACGTAAACACTTCATACTGGAACATTAAGACAAGGATCTAAGCTATTGTCGAAGTATTTATACTAGAAGGGAAACTAAAAGAAACTTATTACGCATGCAAAAGGGCAGGTGAAGCGATGGTCAAATGAGAAACCATCATGACGAAACGTCATACCGGAAATGAGCGGTAGACAAATGACGTCACCTTGTGACGGTCAAGAAACACGTCATTACAGCTTCCGATTGCATACGAAGTACGACGGGAAAACAATAACAAGCCGGGAGTTTTAAAAGGTAAAAAGTGTTGGAAATAAATATAAGGTAAGTTAAGTAACTATTGTTTATATGAATAAGAACTTTAATAAAAAGATATTAATAAAGTTAACCAGGTTTAATAAAAGGAAACTTATTAAACGAAAAAGTAAAAGTGGTATTTTAATGAAAAGGGAAATAATAGACTGTAAAAGTTATAATAAATGAATAAACTTTAAAATATGATGAATGTAATTAGGTTAATATAAATAAAGATAGATTGACTATAGAAATGGAAATATGGCCGGAAAGTGGCAAGAACAGGGTGACATTTCCTGTCATAAGCCCCCCCTCTTGACACTTGAATGGCCTGAAAAAGAGCAAAAGCTCACAGAACCACTGAAAAACATGATCTTACAACCATAGACACAGGTCCTACAAGAGCCTAAACTAAATATGCATCCACCATCTCCACAACCTATCAAAAAAAAAGATTATATGACCTGTAACAAAAAATTACTAAAACCTTAAGCAGAATACCTTCAAAATAGAAAATACACTCCAGATCGCCAAGTCAGATATTGCTTTAACATTATAAATCATAAACATAAAAATACACATATAATACACAAATTACATATAACACAGATTACAAATATTAGTACAAACTTCATTTTTTCAGCCCCCCAAAAGTTAATTCTTAAATACCCTATACATGCTGCAATTCATTATATCAAAAAATATCAATTCAATGAACAACATTAAAAAGTTTTAAAAATTGAAGCTAGAAAATCTTACAGTTCCTAACATTACAAATAGAACTGCTAGTGTAAGCATCCATCTAAAAAAAAAATAATCTTTAAGCTACAGATAAAAATGAATATTTGGAAAATTTGAATACAATCTTTGCAAAAAAAAATCCATTTGAAAAATTTAAAATAAATTTTGTACAATTTGCAAACGTTTATCTATGTGGCAGCATCATATCCCAAGCAGTGCATACATATTAAAGATGACAGTAATTCATCCTTTTCCATTCTGATCTATTCCCCAAGAAAATACGAGACAAGCAAGAAAAAGGTAGATTCCAATAGGGCCCTTTACTAAAACCTACCAACAAAAAAAAAATTAGTGAAATTCTAAAAATAAATTACTATAGTATACTGTTCAAATACAAAAAAAAATTCCTCAAGAAGTAAATCTCCAATCCTCAACATATCCAGCGATCCAGAAAACTTATAATATAAACGAGCAACAAAAGAATAATAAGCTGTTGAAGTTTGACCTCTTTCAAAAAAACCCTTACAAACATGCTGAAATCCCTGAATCGAATGAGTACCAAACAGTCAATCCAAGGATCCCAGCCCAAGCAGCACCAATGCCGAGGCACGCACATACTCAAGGCTCCGGGACCTACCAATGGCCATTGGATTTCATACATACCACACACATTCTACATATACACCCAGATATACAGGTCTGAAGAAACTCTTGAGGACACCAAAAAACCAGTCTCAAAAAAAAAAAACTTTCATCTAATAAAGCAAAAATCGGTATATAAAATTTCTATTTAGCTACAAAGTTAAAATTTTAATTCAGGGGGTAGATGATCAGATCTATTCGAAACGAGAGAAAATCAGTATCAAGCAAAAATAGGTATCCGGTTCTTACAATTGCATGAATCGACCCTTAAAAATTTAACTTGATTTTAAAAGAAAAATTTAGCATTCTATCTTTCAGCTAAAAACAATTCATCTCTCTAAATGACTGCCAATGATTCCCACAGACAGCTACCACGACAAAAACTTTTAAACCCCTGAATGACTTTAAAGTCAAACTTCTCAATTTCAAATTCTTTTAACACCTACTCTCATCAGCAACTCAGAACTTATTGCATGTATCCTGACCTCTCTAAACTGACCTAGAAGGACAAAACTTTAAAATATCCTATTCTCTACATTTTCCCAATACAGGAACCACTTGCCAAAAATAATTCAAATGAATTTGAATCTTAAAAATATTAAACTTTGATCCAAACTCTTAAAAATTGAACTGGCAAAAAAAAATTTCTATCTTCACCAGAGAATGGCCAGAAAAAGGTCAGCTAAAAACATGGCTTAAACATTTCCAGGGTATAACAAAACTAAAATAATTTAACACTTAAAATCTATTTCTTCAAAATTTCAAAACTTTAACAAAAATCCATCCACATACGAAGTTTAATGGCCCATTCTTCATGTTTCTTAACTTGAAGGTACAAACAGCCAAAAAAAAAAAAATATTTCAAAATAAATTTTATGTTTAACTTTATAAAATATAATTTTAATGCCAAACCAAAAATTACCCCCTTTCAAAAATTTCATCTTCAAGCAATTTTGGAATCAAATCGAGTCTTATAACCCCAGATCCAAATACATGAAAACAATTTAACAGAGGGCATTAAAATGGTTAGCATTTTAAATTAAGCTTAAATTAATTCAAAACTATACAACATCAGAAATTAAGTTTAAACTACTTTAAAATATAAAACATAAAATTAAGTTTAACCTATTTCAAATTATATAACATTAAATAAAAATTTAAAAATGCCATAATGAGGTTTAACTAAATCCCACTTTAATTACATAGGGATAAAAATGACATGTGAAGATTTATACCTTGCACATAATATTCAAAAGATTTTAAAATAAACCTCTTAAAAATTTAGGCAAAAATTAAACATGTTTTAAAATAAAAAAAAATTCAAATAATCTTTTTCAATATAAAATTCAAAAGAAGTTAACTGTAAATCAAAAATGTATAACAAGATCTAAAAATAATGGCTATACTTTCAAGTATTTGAAGAAAATGGCACGATACTTTATCATGAGCTTATGAAGAACAGCTCAAATTCATTAAAGATCCTTTAGGAGCAATTACTTAGCAAAAAAAAAATATGAACAACTTTAATACATATTCAAAATAGATTATCAGGGCAAAAATTCAATTTTTATTGCAAAATAATATCTTTAATATTGAAAATCAAAACAGTAGAAAAACACAATGTATTACTGAACAATAAATTTCTCAAATCAACTAATCCTCCATATAGCCTCATACAAGACTATTTAAATGAGTATAGTTAATTATTAAAAAAAAAATATATAAATTCAGCAATATTTCAAAATAAAACAGTATATAATAAGCTTTTAATTTAAATTCTTGACCCCCCTTTTAATTAACAAACTTTAAGAAAATTCATGAAATATGATCAAAGCTGAACTTTATAAAATTTAAACTATCAAGATTCAGGTAATTGAGGGTAAAGCACGGTAAAACCCCACAAACTTCTGAAATAGCTGATAGTAAATACATTGAACTGTAAAGAAAATCAGTTAAAAAAAAATATATATATATTATCTAGACGAACATATTATAAAAGTTAAGCCATATTTATAAAAATTTTAGGGTCAAGATATAGCATTTAAGAAATTAACTGTAAATGAAAATAATAGAACTTAATACCAAGTTATCCATGTCAGGCAAAAATTGGGCAAACTTTAATACCCCGGAACATACGTTCCAAACCTGACAAGAATTAACTATTCAAAAAAAAAAAAAAAATGCTTTACAAGATTATGATTTCGCCCTGATTTTAGAATTAAGTTTATTTTCTAAAGTTAAGTTTAAATACTTATTTATTAAAGTTTAAAAATATTCAAAATCGCTCAAAAG
Organism: Maratus speculifer; assembly: GCA_964019185.1. Taxonomy (NCBI): domain Eukaryota; kingdom Metazoa; phylum Arthropoda; class Arachnida; order Araneae; family Salticidae; genus Maratus; species Maratus speculifer. The sequence goes on along the minus strand of OZ025292.1, from coordinate 55,422,721 downwards.
ATCACATTAAAAATTTAAATTAAGCTCCATTAATTAAACTTCATGTCTGCTCAATATACCATAATAATATTTAAAAAAATGAGACTTCATTAATGACTCAAAAGATCATCAAAATACAAGTTAAACTCCAAACAGGATGGACCAAAATCAAAAATTTCATGTTTAAAAAAAAATTTGCATGACAATGTATATATATTTTAAAAATTACACAACAAATATATATATACTGAAAAAGATGCAAAGTTCAGACTGCAGCTATACTTGATGGAGCACACTAAACTCTTCAAAAGCTTCTTGAAAATTTTACAGTATTGATATCACGACGCAGGGCTGAAAAGTCATTTCCAGTAGAGACCACCAAAAGCAGAAAAAGTCAAGTCCGTAACATCAGTTAACAAGAATGCAAGTTCTTGACCTCAGACAGCAAGTTCTTGGCACCAGTCAGCAAATTCCCAGCAAAAAAAACTGCATTCATCATGACAGTTCAAAAATCCACTCTTGGAGATTTAGAAGAAGTCAAGCCACTCAAAAACACCGACAATAGTTGAAGACGAGTCCAGGCTTACTATCACACATAAGTTCCAGATTGAAGTCACACCAAGAAAAAGTTAAATCTTGTTTCAAGAATATCAAACTGCAATGATATCACTGCAATGTACCAACAAGAATCAAAATGCAATGGCCCAGTACGCGGACCACTGCCAAAAACCACCTTCAACAGGCATAATTCTTTCAAAGATGACTTAAAAATTCTTACGAATATCATCTTTTATCACAACCAACATGGCAGACTCCAAAATCTTGAACCTCCATCTGTGTAACTGTACCAGGAACTCGAGGCTAGCAATCGCCAAAAATGACTTGAATTCTTGAATAAATGTTAAGCATCAAAACTTTATTGGCTGACACAAAAATCTTTAACCTCCTTCAGCAAAACTGCACCAGGAATTGAAGGCCAGCGTCTCCATCAGGTAAATAGAAGTAAGAAATGTATGCCATGAAGCCAGAAATTTTTTAAATTTAATTTTACCTCAAATTAAAAAAAAAAAATTTCTAAGTTGCAAAAAAAAATTTATATATATATCAAAAATTTATTAATTTTTCCTTAAATTTAAATAAAATTCCTTAAACTTTCAAAAATTACATTAAATTCACAAAAAAAAAAAAAAATTTAAGGTAACAAAAGTCAGTTAAATTTTTCACCTAAGTTAAAAATTCAAAAATTACTATATCGTTTTAAAAATATTTGTTAAATTTAAATAAAGCTTATGCAATTTATTTAAAAACCAAATAAAAGTAATTTTTAACTATGAAATTTAATTAAAAACTGAACAAAATATAATAAATTAACTGCCCCCCCATCGCAAAGCATCGCTAAATGCCGATGGAAGCAGCATTTACTACGATATTGCCGGACCGGTAAAAAAAAATAAACTAAAGTTTAAGAAACAGATATCTATTAAAAACTTATTTATAAAATGAAAGAAAAATGCTAGGTTTAAACTACATTTAACTATTACAAATTAATTTCTATTTTTAAAAAAATTTATAACTCATTAATATATTAAATTAATAAAAGAAAATCAGGTTAGGGACAGGCCCATAACCTTGACGGATTTAAATTTTGAATATTAAAGATTAGCAGAGACCAAAATCAATTAGCACAATGAAAGCTTTTGCTCTTAGTCCCTAAATCTGTAAAAAGTTAAAGTCCGGAAAATTAAATAACTAAAATACTGTATATTGATGAAATAAATACAAATAAGTTAAAAACAAAATTAACGTTTATTTAAAAAGAAATAAAGATAAAACAATATAATTAACAAAGGTATTTAAATATATTAAACAATTAAAACAGGAAACAAAATAAACTGACTTCATGGCAGGCAAAAATTATACTTCGGTAAACAAGGTATATTACATCTGATTGCTTGACGATCTGTAGCCATAACTTCGATTCAAAAAAGAGCAGTAGTACATCTGAGTAAAACCACTGACTAAACAAATGTTATCGTGAAACTTTCCCCTACTTCACCAGCTGTCAGACTTCGTACGTAAACACGGAGAAGCTTTCAAACTCGGCTCGAATACAACGGCCCTTCTTCACGGACTTCAGCCTTTAACATCGCTCTCAGCAAAGTGGAGAAAACGTCAAAAGAGATAACACCACACTTCTGCTTCTCGGTCTCAAGTAAAATTAGTTTTACTAAACATTTAACAAAACTAAAGAACGGCACTTTGACAACCACATAAATGAAACGAAAGCTAAAAGTTAAATCATAGTTATCAAACTGAACAAGACTAACGTAAACACTTCATACTGGAACATTAAGACAAGGATCTAAGCTATTGTCGAAGTATTTATACTAGAAGGGAAACTAAAAGAAACTTATTACGCATGCAAAAGGGCAGGTGAAGCGATGGTCAAATGAGAAACCATCATGACGAAATGTCATACCGGAAATGAGCGGTAGACAAATGACGTCACCTTGTGACGGTCAAGAAACACGTCATTACAGCTTCCGATTGCATACGAAGTACGACGGGAAAACAATAACAAGCCGGGAGTTTTAAAAGGTAAAAAGTGTTGGAAATAAATATAAGGTAAGTTAAGTAACTATTGTTTATATGAATAAGAACTTTAATAAAAAGATATTAATAAAGTTAACCAGGTTTAATAAAAGGAAACTTATTAAACGAAAAAGTAAAAGTGGTATTTTAATGAAAAGGGAAATAATAGACTGTAAAAGTTATAATAAATGAATAAACTTTAAAATATGATGAATGTAATTAGGTTAATATAAATAAAGATAGATTGACTATAGAAATGGAAATATGGCCGGAAAGTGGCAAGAACAGGGTGACATTTCCTGTCAAAATTCAAGCCCTGAAGTAGCATCAGCTCATGACTCCCATTTATACTTATTCTCGTTAAAGTCATATTCATTGGAAATAGTTCATATTTTATCGTCTTTGCTTAAATCTTTATATCAGGCTGGTTGGCCAGCTAATTTTTTTTTTTTATCGACCCGGCAATTATGCCCGATTATTATTATTATTATTATTATTATTATTATTATTATTATTATTATTATTATTATTTGCCGGCTTGGCCTTTTTGAAAATGTGCATACGTTCCGCCGGACCGAGTACGGGCCAGATACGTGGAGACCTCTAAATTTCGTGCCAAACTTTTAGCTTTTAATATACCGTAAATGCCCAATAATTATTTTTTGTATGGACATAACCGAACTTTTAACTTTTATATCGGCCATTATTATTTTTTTTTTTATTATTTATTTTCACCGGATCCGAGCTGCACTTTTTCGATGGGTCGGGCCCCGAGGGCCGGATCTTGGAAATTTCGGGTCATGTAGGCATCTAATCTGGCGTCATTAAGTGTATGTAAATAAATGCATAAATAAAGAATATAAGTTGCTAATTATGATAAAACTGCTGACATATCGACAAACTGCAAAGTTGAATATGTTAGTTGTGCCACTTTGGCTTCTACGTTGTTTATCAAAATAAGGCATGTCTTATTTCTTCTATAAACAATCTAACAGCTGTGCTTTCTTTGCATATGTCAAATTTCGATTGCGTTCAAACGTAAGGCAACATACATAATTCACTAATGGAGTTTCATGTTTGTATAATATGTGCATCTGTAAATTAAAGAAGCTAGAATGAAGATTTATTTATTTATTTTCTCAAACTTGAGCGATTGTGATGGAAGCAGGTTTTCTTTTCCATTGATACATATATATATATATTGATACCACACGCAGTTTTATTAGTTAAAATGAAAAGAAAGATATAGCTTTTCTGAAATACTAAAGCATGACATGGCTATCGGAGTTAAGCCGAGGGAAGGATGCCCTTGTTCATATTTCTCCTTTTAGTCTTTTTTTTTTTTTTTTTTTTTTTTTTTTTTTTCTTCAGCAAAAGATCGCGGGGCTGAGGAAGAATCCACTTTTTGGTTTAATTTTCTAATTTTCGGAGATGAGGAGGAGGGGGGGGAGAAAATATTTTTTGAGTTCAGTTGAAACAGTAAAAATATAACGAGTTGGAGGTTGAAAAAAATTTTTTTGAGGGTTCATGTCAATTACTGCATAGCTTTTTTTTAAAATAGTGTATGCATCTTTTTAGTATTATTATTATTATTAAATAGTGTATGCATCAAATTTTTTATTCAATGGTTAAAAGGTTAAAACTTCATTTGTAGTTGCATATTAAAGAGAATTAAAAAATTATAGTTTATTTGGCGTGTTTGCATAATTCTTCGAAATTACTTGTAGGCTAATCATACAAAGTGTGCGATAAGTGCAAAGTACGCAATACTCGCGTTTATAGGGATCCCCAAAAAGACTAAAATACCTTTAAATAGAAAAGGACTTCTGAAGAATAGAATGATAGTATCTGGGCTAGACTTTTTTTCATATACTAAAAATTCAAGACCCCGAAAATATTTCTTGTACCGGGATAATTTTATGAAGACCGATTCTGACCATACAGTTATTATTATTTAAACGTTGTATAAACAGGGCAGGTTTATTTTTCTGTGTTTACTTCAAATATGATTCAAGTTTTTTTTTTTTTTTTTTTTAATTATTATTATCGTTTTATTTATCTCTCACATCTTTTTTTCCGGGTAAAGGTTCAATTTAGATGTCATTCACATGGTATTCATTAATTTTGCTGAATAAAAGAACACAGAAAGAAGCAGAGCCGCATGGTCAGCGCCGCGTGAAAGGGTGGGGGCGAAGGGAGCTGTCGCCTTGGCGCGGAAGTTTAGGGGCAGGGCGTCAAATTTATACTACCAACGTCATTTTGGGGCTGTTAAACGAAAAAGGAGGGGTAGGGGGCCAAATTGAAACTTTGCCCCGGGCGCAGTTTTTTATTTGCACGCTCCTGCGTTATGGTGGGAGTTTACTCTAGACGGGAATTACTATAGACTTACTACTCTAGACGGGAATTAAAATGCCGTCACCTACTACGATTTTTTTTCCTTTTTCGTTGTTGTGTTTGTTTGTTTTTGTTGGTTTATGCTTGTACAATAGCAGAATCGATGCATAATCTTGCTCCCTGAAATAGCGGTGGAAAGAAAAGAACGGACATAAAAAAGAAAAGTTGTAAGATAAGGATACAGAATTGGATTTCAAAAGATAGCATCACGTGCAAGGAACAGGGGGCATAGCTCAAACAATGCTATTGTCCAGTTCTAACTTTCCCTAATCACCCAGGATTTCCACCCACTGGAGAAAGGGGATTCGTAAAATAGAAAGTATACGTAATTTAGCTGGAAGCTATGACAAGTTGATGGAAAAAAAAAAAAAAAAAAAAAAAACAGAATATTTTTAAAGTGGAGTTTCTCTAATTCATGGATTGAGGAAAATCTTGAACAATCGCAGCGATTCCTGGGAAAGATTCAGGGCACATTTGACTATATTTTAATATCAGAAGGGCGCATTTTGCCGTTGTTTGAAAGGGCGGGGTGGGATTTGCCGATTTTAAAAGAGGCATGGTGCTGCGCCTTCCAAAAATGGCCTAGCGGGAACACTAGCTTTGCCAAGTTTGGCCTTTAAATGTTTAAGACCTGACCATTGTGTAAGTGATCCTAATTCATGGTATTAAACAAAATTCGACTTTAGTGACTTATTTGAAAAAGTGCTAAAGTGCATTTTTAAAATTTTCATCCTGTTTTCGGCAGCCCTATATTGTGTTAGGTGCATAAATTTCTTATCATATTCTCAAAGCATAATTTCTAAAAGCTAAATTCATCAAATCATAGAATATTGATAGTTTAAGTCTGTGTTACTTTTGCAGTTAAAATCTAATCAACTACATTAATCTGATGTTACCAGTTGAGACTGGCTAAGTTGAAACTCCAGAATTCATTATGCAGTCAAATTATATTCTGATGATTAGGTCATATGAGTTGTAAAGCAATGGATTGAGAACTTTGGTAGTTTCATCATTAAAACAAAACCCAAAATCAATATTAAACAAAAACATAATTTGCAGAACAAATTAAAAAAACAAAATTTATTTCCTTCTCTATTTAAGCCCGAGAAGAGACAGATATTAAGATATTTGATTTATTTATTTCTACATTTAGTATTAAATTTTTGTATCAAATAATTTAAATTATGTGAACATTAAAAAAAATGAAAATGAAATTCAAACAATATGATACTTAAAAACCCTAAATCTTAGATTCCCTTCAAACGAAATCGAAATAAATCTTAGAGTTTTTCTGAACATTTGCTTTTTAGATGTGTCTATTCTTTTTATCTATACCTACCATAAACATTATACAAAATCTACAAAACAAATATTTGCAAGTTAAGTTTGGAAAAAAGTCTAAGATTTATTTCGATTTCGTTTGAAGGGAATCTAAGATTTAGGGTTTTTAAGTATCATATTGTTTGAATTTCATTTTTATTTTTTTAATGTTCACATAATTTAAATTATTTGATAAAAAATTTAATACTAAATGTAGAAATAAATAAATCAAATATCTTAATATGTCTCTTCTCGGGCTTAAATAGAGCAGGAAATAAATTTTGTTTTTTTAATTTGTTCTGCAAATTATGTTTTTGTTTAATATCTCAAGTTTTTTAATAACTACTGAATTGAGATGAGCTCCTTTCAAAATGATCATCAGGACTTACTTTATGTGGTATCGTATCACAATTACTGATGTAATTTACCCAGGAACATAGCTAGAAGTGAATTATGGGGAGAGGGGGGTTGCGCTCAAGAGAACGTCTTAGGTGCACATATTTCTCTCTCTCTTCCTCTGACGCAAAAAATATATTAGTGCATATTCACATTGTAAGTTCCATGTTTCTTATTAAATTGTTGCAATAGCTCCATTTTATGCTAAAAAAGAATATGGTGATGAAAAATTTGAGTGTATAACTAATTCAAGATTAAACATCATGTTGGTTTCATATGTGCAAGCAGGATGAGCGAGTGTTGAAGCACTTTAGTTACAATTTAACAATTCTGCAAAACTGTGAAAGGGCCTCAAAGTTAAATTAGATTTTTGAACAAAATTTTATTTGATGAAATACTAACTATTACGTTTTCCCCTACGTAGGAATTTCTGATTTATTTTTCCAGATCTATACCGATCATGATACCATACATAGACTCCAAAACCATCCCCAATTAAAAACTCTATCTATCTCCGTGGTATCTACTTTAGATTTTCATTTCTCCATTGGGTTTTGCACAGATTTTCATTGATCCATTTCCAAATCGTTAACTTTTTTTTTCTTTTTTTTTTTTTACATCTAGAACTGAATTCTGTACATGCTTCCTGTCTTGATACCAAATATTTCAAAATCTCTGTTTCCTTTCCAATATGACGTCATAAATGTCCAGTATAATTCTAGACATTCACCTCTAGACAATATAATATTCCTCCAACAATACCTCAAGACATAGTATCAATAAAATGTATTTATTTTTTTATTATTTGTATTACGTCATGTTCATGTTTATTTATTTTCTGTATTTCTTCACTTAGAAGCTTCTTGATAAATAAATCAATGTTTGAATTGAAATTCTGCCCAAAATTGAAATTTAACATCGACAGAACTTCAAACCGCTATCGGAGCTCTGGGCAGGGTTCAGCGTAGAAAAGTTAGGGATAGATGTCATATATGCAATACATTGGCGCGATTGGAACAAAATGGATATTATATGCCTCACATGCTAACCTGGCTATCGTTGTTTATTTTACTAATAAATTGTTTATTTTCTATTACTTTTATTTAAAAAATTATGTAGATCGTTTGTTCTATAGTTATTAATAATTTTTTTTATGTATCTTTATTTTCCTTTTTAAATATTAGAAAATAATAAAAAGTTATATATGTGATATGCATTTGAAAACGAAATTTTCGCCAAATTGGCATCAGAAAAAAACTGCGCCAACATGGCGGTATTACACATCTGTGCATAAAGGTGACGCATTATAAATATTCCAAATGTGCTTAAATTTTATTAACTCATAGCGATAGTGAATCAAAAGTTTTATAAAAATGGTACTACTCTATTATCCCGTCGACCAATTTCTCCAAATTCTACAAATCGCCAAACTAATAGCCAAATTATACATGTTGACATACTTTGTATTTTAAATAACGAAAAACCAAATAATTAGTAGAATATTAATAAAAATACAAATAAAAAGTCGAAATAAAAATCACTTAATGACATTTTAAACACGTGAATCGTATTTAATGTTTTTGAATGTGACATTAACGATCATCCATTATTGGCATTTAATCTTATAGTTTGGCGATAATTTTTTGGTCGGCAGGATAACCTAGTAGTACCATAAAAATATTAATTTAAAGTATAAAAAACAGCTATTTTTCAACAGAAACTCTTTGCGATATTTAAAAAATTAAATCGTGTAGTGTTTTATCATATTAAAATCATCGGAATAATGAATTTAATACAAGTTAATTCGGTACTTGGTTATCCCTTCAACCAATTCTGCCAAATTATATAAGTCGCCAAACTAATAGCCAAATTATACATATTGGCATTTTTTTATAACAAAAGTACTAATAAATGGGTAAAACACTAGTAAAAAGTGGAAATAAAATCATTTGATGACATCTCTAAATGTCTAAATACGTATAGGTATTTAATGTTATTGAATGTGACATTCACGATCATCCATTACTGGTATTTTATCTTATAGTTTGGCGATAGTTTTTTGGTCAACGGGATAACCAAGTAGTACCGTTGATTTAAAATTGATTTTATCCAATGATTAATTATTTGTAACATTACAAATTTAGGCACAATTTAAAAAAATCACCAAATCGGGAATTAAAAAAATATATTTGTAAACATTGTTTATACTTGTTTACATTGGATTTGAATATTTAGGTTGATAGAATTGGCGAATTTATTGCAGTGCCGAAAAGTCTTATACCAAGTAGTTGACGATTCTGCGGTTTCCTTCTATAGTAAAAAAAAACTAGCCTTAAAAGGAATGACTCCTGGAATGATGGTGATGTGGAAGATTTCCGGAACTAACGAATCCGGGTTGTCCACTCCTTCCATGAGCCAAATAGACCAATCAGGAAGGATTCCGTCTATGCATCGCCGTATGGGTTACCATAAAGAGAGGAAAGGTTACCATCGCCAACAATCGCCAAGTGTGTCGCCAACTTGGCGATATATCGCCAAATTTGGCGACCAAAATTAGTTGTCAAAAGTGACGCCAACTTGGCGATAACTGTAATATTTCGCCAAATTTTTAATTTCTTTACAACACTAGTCATTTGATACATCATTTGAAAGGTTTGCAACTGCTTATTCATATAATGGATGTCTTGTGTGTTATTCCCCCACTCTGCTCCCCAGGGGGGACACATTTTTAATTTCTTTACAACACCAGTCGTGTTACACAAGATTTGAAAGGTCTGCAACTGCTTATTCATATTATGGATGTCTTGTGTGTCACCTCCACGCTCTGCTCTCCCCAGGGGGGGGGGATCACATTTTTAATTTCTTTACAACACCAGTTGTGTGACACATCATTTGAAAGGTCTGCAACTGTTTATTCATTTTATGGTTGTCTTGTGTGTCACCCCCACTCTGCCCCCCAGGGGGCACATTTTCAATTTTTTACAACACCAGTCGTGTGACATATCATTTGAGAGGTCTGCAGCTGCTTATTCATATTATGAATGTCTTTTGTGTCGCCTCCCACTCTGCCCCCAGGAGGGCACATTTTTTATTTCTTTACAACACCAGTCGTGTGACATATCAGTTGAAAGGTCTGCAACTGCTTATTCATACCATCGGGTATTGGCGAGCGCAGCAAGCAGGGTTAGCCAATAATTTAGAATCGCGAAGCGATTACGCGGGGGGTTGGCGAGCATAGCGAGCAGGGGGGCGGCGCCCCCCTAGTAGCCTTAAAAAATTGCTATCTTTGAAGACCCAGTTCTGCAGATTTACTAGTTTCATTACATACCAAGGATGAAATACTATTATTCTCAAATGCTATTATTTTTGAAAATTTTTATTCACCTAAATTTATTTTGTTTTTCTTCGAACATATAAGACGAAGAAATTTTTTAAAAATGTGGTGTAAGTACGAAATCCCGGCGCAAATTTCATATATGCACTGGGTTTGGTGCAATTTTTTTTTTTTTCTTTTTATGCCAATGTGTCAAAAAACTCGCTTTCAAATACCAGTTACATATATATACTTAAGTTATTTTCTATTATTTTGCAGAGACAATAGGTAGAAAAAAGTTTAATTTACTTATTTTCTATATTTCTTCTGTTAGAAGCTTCTTGATCAATGTTTCAAAATGTCCTTTTATTTTAAAAATCATGCTTCATTTTGCTTTCTGTTGACGATTCTTGTATTTGTATGAAATGTTTGCAAATCTCCGTTTCATTTCTAATATGACGTCGTAAATATACCATTTTTAATTCTTACAAAAGAAAAAAAAATCTATTTTTTTTTTTTTATTTATCACGTAAAAATGATTAATTACTACTGGAAATATGACCATTGACTTCTGTATATTTTTTTTGATCGGAGAGAATTATTTTTTAAACAATTAGATCCTTTGAAGAAAATTTGTGGAAGCGCGTACAAAATGTGGGAAAATGTCTAGTAAATAACTCGTTCAATGTTAAATTCCGTATTAAAATAACATTACAGAATCACACTAGAAATAAATAAAGCATAGCACTGCCGTACTATGCTTTAATTTAAAGTTTATTCAGCCACACATACAAGCATAAAACAACTCCCATATTATGACTGTTCTTGTAGGGTCTCCTCCGACTGGAAAATGAAACATTATTTCATGCTGAAAAGATGTTAATTCAACAAATTTAGATATTAGTAGTTGTCAAAACACCGGGTAATAGTTAAAAACACAGAAATCTCTTTCCAAGGCTCATACATATTGATTTTACTTGCAAAATGTAGTAAAATAAATTTGAATGTAAACTTCAGAACAAACAAACCAGATTCAGGAAATAAATCTCGCTGTAGAATGTGCAGTTACTCAATCAATGGGAAATGAGAGGGGGGCTGAATAGAAAAACAGTTCCATGTTGGTTGACGGAATTATTTCTTTGTGATACAGTCAGTACCAGACAGATGCATGGAAAGCTGACTCATAGAATAAAAGGAAAAAAAGGTTTTTAAAAACATTTTAAAATAAAAAATAGCTTCTCTCAGAGTATTATAAGTTTGGAAGTTGATAAAAATTTACGAAGGGTTTAAAGTTTTAGATTAAAAATTTGAGTAAGAAAATTATTAACACATTTTAAATTTAAGAAATTAGTTAGGAATAAATAGTAGATATTTTGAAGAAATATGAAAATAATGAATATGCTGTAAATTTAGGATAATTTCAATGAATGTTGCAAAATAAAAAAAATTATATAGCATTTATATATATATATGTATTTTTTTTTATATCTGTCAATTAACCTCTATATTCCATATACTAGTATTAAAAAATGCTCTGACAAGCACCAAAAAAGGTTAATATGTTTTAAAGTATGAAAAAGTGTTTGACAAGAGCTTCTAATTGAGAATGAGAAAGGACAAGGGGTCCCTTCTTGGCTGCAATTCAATGTCAATGCCAAATTGGAAAAAATCATATTTGCGCTTTTTCCATATAAAAGAAATTTGTCTAAAACTTTCTATCTTTACTTTTTAGTAAAACTTTCAATCGTGCTTTACATGCTAACTGCATTGTTGACTCTGCACTGCAACTGCACTACAAATAAGTTTTCTGTGCTGTTTACACTGCGACAGTTTATGGTGAGACTGCGTGAATGTGATACGCTGCAGGCAGTGTTGAATGCAGGAGGTGGGCTGGGGGGACATTCCCTCCGAAGGTATCAAATGCTCCGCCCCCAATAAAATTTGAAATTTTGTGTTTTTAATGGTAAAAAAAGTATAATCCCCGTAGAACTCTATTGTGTCCCCCCCCCCCCCCCAAAGCCACAGAAGACCCTCCCGGAGAAAAGTGTCTGAATTCAACACTGGCTGCGGGAACTATGGTTTTTGGCCCTATTTTGCTTTACATTCATGTTTAATCATGCGGTGTCCTTTCTAATTATGCCTTTACACTACACAATTTTATTGTAACAGTGACTGATTTCTTTCATATGGAAAAAGCGCAAATATGATTTTTTTAAATTTGGCATTGACAGTGAATTGCAGCCAAGAAGGGACCCCTTGTCCTTTCTCATTCTCAATTAGAAGCTCTTGTCAAACACTTTTTCATACTTTAAAACATATTAACCTTTTTTGGTGCTCGTCAGAGCATTTTTTAATACTAGTCATTTAAATTTTTTGATAAATATATATTGAATATAAGAAAACCTCAGTTGCTTTTAAATATTCCCAGTACTTTTAGCCTCCGATGTATTTCTTTCAGACAAGCTAAAAATGTCGTGTCATCAGCCCTGAATTTTCTACTCAACCAATTCTGATAATTATTATTTTAAACGAAAGCTATTTATTTGTAGTTGTGCCCATTTTAGCTATTAGCCTCCGATGCTATTTCTTTCAGAGAAGCTAAAAAATGTCGTGTCATCAGCCCTGAATTTTCTACTCAACCGATTTTGATAATTATTTTTTTAAATGAAAGCTATTTATTTGTAGTTGTGCCCATTTTAGTTATTTTTTAATTTAATTCCATTTTTACATTTTATTTTTAATTTTAAATGCCTTTTTACGATACTTCTTGAAAAATCAAAACGGTGACAAGGACAACTCAGTTTAGCTTTTCTGTCGATAATAAAAATTTCTTTTCCATTATGATTGCGTATAATTATGCACTAATTGAGGTAAAAAATATATATATTTGCTGAGAAATAATATTAATAATGTAAATAAAATAACAGAAAATAATTTATGATAAAAATTAATGTCAAAAGCGAAATAAGAAAAATTTCAAAATGAGGAAAATGATCTCATTCAGCAACCAAATAAATGGGAGTTACAATATTATTACGGTTGCCTTTTTCATATTACTAATAACAGTAACTTTTAAAAAACATTTGAAGAGAAAATGACGTCACTATTTAAAGCATCGCATTTTTACTCATAACGATATCAGGTTCTACTCTGTTATCCCGTTGACCAATTTCGCCAAATTATACAAATCGCCAAACTAATAGCCAAATTATACATATTGACATAATTTTTATTTTAAATAACGAAAAAACAAATAATTAGTAGAATATTAATAAAAAATCGAAATAAAAATCACTTAATGACATTTTAAACGCATGAAACACATTTAATGTCATTGAATGTGACATTCACGATCATCCATTATTGGCATTTAATCTTATAGTTTGGCGATAACTTTTTGGTCGACGGGATAATCTAGTAGTACCCGATATTACATTTCAATATTTCTTTTCATTATGGACACTGAGATTGAAATTTTACTTTCAGCTGACTTCAGTTAGTGAAAATAATGTCACAGTAAAAATGAAATTAGTTTTTTTTTTTTAATAAAGCTATTTTTCTGTGAGTGCGTATAAAATAAAATTTCTGGATTTCGCCGGCACTCAGATTACAATTTTAACTGAAGATGTGCGAATATTTGCATGCAAAATTGTAACTGGCAAATTTGACATTTAGTTTGGAAATATATTTATTATATATTGATTCAATAATGTAATTACTTTTGATTTTTTTTTTTTAAACCAAATCGATCGGGCCTTTTAAACATTTCATTCGTCGAATTTGACGGGATTCCATTCGTTTTATTGTTAAATTGCATTTCCTTTTACTCAGAGTCTATAAAAAAGTGTTTAAACTAAAGAAAAAATCCGTTTTTGATGAATCTAGTCAATGAAGAAGTAACTCGTCAAATTGTATCTCTTTATTATTCCGCAATTCCAATGTCTCAGAGAGAAATTGCTATTCAATTGGGTATTTCACGCCGTTCTGTTTGCTATTATATTGATAAACACAAGAAAGATGAAGTTAGTTCATTGCAATCTAAACGGGCTCGCCCTTCTAAAAGACATCTATCGATTTTTTTTTTTCTAATCGGAGGTGAAATTGAATTCTGCAATGGCAGAATCTACATTCAACTTGTTTTTTTTTTTTTTTTTTTTTACGTTTTGGTTTTAATAATCTAACACATGGCGCTGCTATGCTGAATTTGTTCCGATTGCCACAATTGCTCTATCGCAGGAATTAATGCAGAAATTTTCCTCAAACTTGAGATTTAGGCATACTTTGATTAATATTATTGCTGATTGTGTGTTTTGGGTAAATCTCCAAACAAGTGTCGCTTATATGCTGCATTTTTCCCGATATCCGCAACAGTCCTATTTCAAAAACTAATGTTCAGAATTTCATGCCTTTAGAATCCTCACGGTGAGCATATGATTGTCATTTGATTTTGGCACTGAAATAATGAATTTTGAAGCATTAACATGGATGAGATAGAAAATAGCTTTGGGTTTTCTCATCCGGCTAGTTCTTTATAATCGGGGTGATCGACGTTTCGTCTACACCATATTGTTTAGCTATTTCGATTACATTATCATCGTTTGTAAGTTTTGTTACCACTTCTTTTCATAATTGATGAGTAATTCACTTAAGCTTCTCACTACTGCTAAGACTAAAAACATTTTCATTCTTAGAAGTCATAATGAAGGCTAAAATTTTCGCAACACTGATTAAAATTAAAACAATAAATTAAATTTTTTACTGTACTAAAGGCCACAAAGAACTCTGATACGAACACTTTACTCCAAACTTGACTTATAACAAGAGTTATGTGAGGGTTGCCAACTGAACTATTCAACACCTTTGGTCGCGAATCGAGTTATCCTACGCAGATTGTGTTAAATTTTGATCACTGAAGTTGGTCATAAACCGAACTGGTCATAAACAGAGGCGGCCGTAAACCAAGGTTCCACTATATTTTAACCGTTAAGTTTGCAAATTTGGCATTATTTATATATTCAGTGGCGATGATCATTATGAAACTTGGTGATTTAGCCGATTAAACTTGCGATTTTAAAGTAGCGTTTGTTAACAACGGAATATTAAGAACTTTTAGTAGAAAAATTAGGTTAATTACTATAATTTTTATGCACGATTTTGAGTAAACTTCCGCTAAACTCTGATTTTTTTTCCCCATAATTTCAAATTCAGTACCTTTGGAAATGGAAGGGAGAGGGAAAGTATATCTTTAAAATGCATTTTCGACAATATCTCAAGAAAAAATACTTTTAAATGCCAATAATTTCTGATCTAAATGTTACATTCACTTCACATCATCACAAAAGTTTTTTGCATCACTATGTGTTTTTTCATTTTATGCTTTCTTGGCACAGATGCCATATATGCACGACATTGGTGCGATATTTTACTGACGCCAATTTGGCAAAAGCTTCATTTTCAAACTTCAATTACATATATGTATATTAAGGTACTACTTAGCCCGTTGACAAATCACGCCAAACTATGCAAATTACCAAACTCATAGACAAATTATAAATATTGACATAATTTTCATTTTAAATAATGCACACAAAACAAGTTGGAAATTGCAAGTGAAGCGTAGCAAATGAGGTGCGTTCGTATGATAACGAAGTTTTAAAAATATTCAGATCTCCTTTATAGTAGACAGTACTTCGGAAACAGTATAGTGGACGAAATTTTTTTTGTGTTCCTGTAAATATACAGGAAGTAACTTTTATTACACCTTAGCAACACATATCATATTCATTAAATGTGAAATAGTTTAATATGATTAAAACACGCCCCAAACAATGTTTCCCCGTATAGCATTATGTAGTGGAATACTTTTGTGTGGCCCTGTAATTTAATAATAAATATTCTTTGCATCACAGATTGTACAGAATGTATATTTCAGTATATATATATATATACTTCATAGGTTCATGTCAATTCTATTATATTCGAAAGAGTTTAACAGCTTCTAAGTATTAAAATGCACTTGAAACTATTTTTTCCTATTAACCGTCATGTACTGGAATACTTTTGATTGTCCCTGTAATTGATCTATGTATCCGATTTTCATAAAATTTGAAATGACTCGACAAAATTATCCAAAAATTATGTATTTGAAATTTCAAACGATTAAAATTTATTTGAAACTTTTCCCCATTGACCGTAATGTAACAGAATACTTTTGATTGTCCCTGTAATTGATCTATGCACCCGATTTTCATAAACTTTGAAATGACTCGACAAAATTATGCAATAAATATATTTTTTAAATTTCAAAAGATTCGGTTTGGTAGTTTTTGCATTGTTATATGCAGACAGACGGACAGACAGACGGGCAGACGGACGGCCTGAACGACAACTGTAGGTGCTACGCATTTACATAATTACGAACGCAAATAAAAACGAATAATTAGTAGAATATTAATAAAACATACAAATAAAAAGTCGAAATAAAAATCCCTTAATGGCGTTTTAAACACGTGCATCGTATTTAATGTCATTGGATGCGATATTCACAATCATCCATTATCGGCATTTAATCTTATAGTTTGGCGATGGTTTTTTGGTGGACGGGATAACCAAGTAGTACATATATCAACTATTTTCTATTATTTTAAAAAAGTAAATAATAATGGATAAAAGTGGGTACTAATTGATTATCCTGTCGACCAAAAAAATATCGCCAGATTATAAAATTAAATGCCAATAACGGATTATCATATATGTTGCATTCAGTTTACATTAAATAGGTTACCCATGTGTGTTATGTCATAATGTGATTTTGAATTCGACTTTTTATTTGTACTTTTATTGATGTTTTACTAATTTATTTCTTCTTTCGTTAATTAAAATAAAAATTATGCCAATATGCATAACTTGGTGATTAAATGGATGATTTGTACAATTTGGTGAAATTGGTCGACGGGATAATCAAGTGGTACTAAAAAGTTTAAGTAATAACTATAGAATGAAATATTTTTTTAAATTTAACAATATTAAATAAAGGTAAATAAAAAGTTATTTTTTAATAAACAACAATAGCCCGGCTATCATATCAGTTAGGTACCCTGATGCGTATTTGACATCACATCGTTATTTAAAATCAATTGAATGGTATTTAAGATATGGACAGAATGTGAAGTTTTTGATTTACTAATTTAAAAAGCTTACATTTAGTTCCTGAATAGAAATTTTGGTTCTCCTAGGTAGTTTTTTCCGATATGTTTGTGTTTTTCCCATTTTTTTTTCCTGCTAATAAAATTCAAAATGTTAGGGTACTCGAGAAAATCATTCCATTGTCATGTAAAATGCATGCTATATGAAAAAATAATCATGGAGTCGAACAAAAGAAAAAAAAAAAAAAAAAAATGACAGTGCGTTTACAACTTTATTATTTAAAGAACTGAAATTGAAATCTTCGCAATAAAAACAAATAACCATGTTTTTCACGTGATTTGTTTAATTTCAATGAATTATGATACATGCATTACAATTTTTATATTAAATTTAGTGGCAATGAATAAAAAAAACTACAATCGCAACAGCAAAAAGTAATATTCAACTGGAGGTTCAAGACAAAAATTCGATTTTCTCAGGTACCGTCAAAAATACAAAGATGAAAAAAAAACTGTTCTAAGTTTTATCAAGACGATAAAAATAAGCCAAAAACGAAGTTAATCCATCCATAAGATTGCTAGCTATCGCTTGTTGAACTTTTCGTTAAAAGTTAAATAAAAAACTACAGAAAACTTCAATAATTTTTTTAATGCTATCATTTTATTCGTCTCGTCGAGTTCTATTGTTTAAAAAAAAAAAATCACTGTCGTACGTCAACTGGTTCGCCAGAAATTTCAAAAAGACGTTCGCACTTTCTATTTCTTAAACATATTATACCAAATGCTACCGCGTTTGCTATGATACTAATTTCTATGACTTTATGTGAAAAGTTTTTTGCTAATTCAGTTGCATTATTGAAAGGGAATAATTTGAGCTTTGCCAGTAGTTTAACACAATCATTTAACTGTGTTCTTGCTTTGTTAATTTCTAGTCTTTAATTATAGATAACTGGAAACATCTATATGTTTTTTCTTTCAATTTTTTGATTTTACTGAACTTTTATTAAAATTCACGTGATTACTAACTAGGGAACTGCAAGAAGTGTAAGTCACCGATTTTGACGAAAGTGGTATCGTTGGAAAGATCTTATCGTGAGCAGTAAAAAACTCAATGGAACTACCCGTCGCAAATGATTCATTTTTGAGATATCTGACAATTTATGTCACATAGCTAGTGCACACTTAATGGAGACCCCAAAAAAATTTTAGTCTCGATTTTAACGAAAGTGGTATCGTTAAAAAGATATCATCGTGAGGATTAAAAAACTCAATGGAATCACCTGTCAGAAATGCGACATTTTTTCGAGATATCCAACAATTTGTGTCACATTGCTAATGCACACTGCTGGGAAGCTGCATTAACATAAATTGTCGGATATCTCTAAAACGGCTCATTTCAGATGGTTAGTTCCATTGAGCTTTTTACTTCTCACAATGATATCTTTGCAACGACACTATTTAAATCAAAATCAAGAAAACAATTTTTTGCGGTCTCCCATTAAATGTGCACTAGCTACGTGACATAAATTATTGGATATCTCGAAAACGACTCATTTCCGAAGGATAGTTCTATTGAGTTTTTTCTCCCTCATGATATCTTTTTAACGATACCACTTTTGTTAAAATCGATACTAAATTTTTTTTTGTTCCCCCATTAAGTATTCACTAGTGATGTGACTTAAATTGTCAGATATCTCGAAAACGGCTCATTTGCGATGGGTAGTTCTATTGAGTTATTTACTGCTCTCGATAAGATCTTTCCAACGATACCACTTTTGTCAAAATCGGTGACTTACACTTCTTGCAGTTCCCTAGTAAGTGCTTATTTATTGAGGTACATTATATTAATTGATATTTTTAATGCATATTTTCATATATTTAAACTTTGTTAATAAAATTAACATCCTTTATTCAACTTGGTAATTTCAACTATTCATATTGTAGTTAACAGTTGAAATTGAAGGAAATGTTGAATCCATTATGAAGCGTACAGCTCTTGTCGCAAACACATCAAACATGCCTGTAGCAGCTAGAGAAGCTTCTATATATACAGGTAATATTTTTTAATTTCATAATTTAAATTAACAAATGTGAAACTTTTTAAAGTTCAAATGGTTATAAAAATATTTGTTTAAGAACAATTTTTTGCAGTGCCAAAAATATAATTTTAGTTAGTTAAGTGTGGCCTTAAATATGAAATTTTATATTTTCATATACTGGCATGTTAAATAATAAACTACTTTCGATTGGAATAATAGTATTTTTTTTTCTTTCTTTCTTTTTTTGGGGGCAAAGAGATAGAAGTTATGTGCTAGCTGTTATAACTATCAATCAGTATAATATTCTGAGTTTTTTTATTCAACTGTTTTTTATTATTGCATTATTAAATTTTATACTAGAAATAGTGCAATATTCTAAATCTATATATATATATATTTTTGTATCTGAATTGTCTTAGAAAATTAAATTTCCTCAGTAAAATTATGATTAATGTATTTTTTAAAAAGTTATTTCTTAAATAGTATTAATTGTAAAAGTATGTGTGATGTCCAAAAAAAGAAATGGACTATTTACTCAATTAAAGTTTTTATATTTCAGGAATTACATTATCAGAATATTTCCGAGACATGGGTTACAATGTATCAATGATGGCTGATTCTACCTCACGTTGGGCTGAAGCTTTGAGAGAAATTTCTGGACGTTTAGCAGAAATGCCTGCTGGTAATTTAATGTTATTAAAAAAATTTCTTAAATATAATTATATAAAATATAGAAACTTAATCATGTTTCAATAACATATTGTACTTGTTGCATTATTTGATTTGCTTTCTCTTGCATTTATCAATGGCTGACCTGAAATAAATTGAAATTTTTTTTATAGGGGCTATTTCTAGGGTGAACGATATTTAAGAAATAAATTAGAGTAATTAATGTATTTCATAGTATAATGTAATGTTAATCTATGTATTACAAAATTCACAAGCCTTGTAAGTTGTGTACATATTGCAAAATAATTTCTTAATGAAAATATTGAGGCGGTTAAGAATGCATATTTTTCAGACTTTGGCATTGTTATACATATTTTTTTTCTTATGTGTACAGCCTTTCGTAATCTTATTCCTAATTATGTATGTGTCATTAAAAAAAAATTTCAAAATTTACATAAATATTTTGAATTTTTACAGGTAGAGGAGGATTCATATTTGCAGACTGGCCAGTCTCATATACATTTTTGATGTTTGCACTTTTTAAAATTCTGTGCAATTATGCAAATTGTTCTAAATTGTGTGTAAAAGCCTTTAAAATAAGAAAAATCTTCTAAGAATTTATGTAAATATTTTCAATTTTGAATGTTTTTAGTTATGGAGTTTAGTTTAATCAAAATGAATAGAATATAGGCTGAGCACAAAGTCTTTCTTTGATAAGCTTGTACCTCTCTTTTTCTTCTGTCATTTTGAGCAAACCAATCATTTCAAATTTGCTAAATTTGTAAGAATTCCTGTAATTATTTAACTATTGTAGAGGAGCATAGGAATTGCTTTGAAATAATAGCAATGTTCAAAATAAATATTTTATAAATTAAGAAAAAAAAACTAAATTCACATTGTAAGATTTTTAAAATCTATTTAAAAAAAGTGCACAATCAGACAAATTAAAGTTGAAAATTTTAAAAATACAAGATTGATAACCTGTTTTAAGGAAGCTATTTAGTGAATAGGGAGACTTAAGCCTTTATACTGAGTCACTCATGACTCTCTGATGACTTAAATAAAGTTTAAATGTTTAATAATACATATGCAAACCGAGCTTTATAACTGATATTAATTAGATGCTGATCAAAGTTGAATATTTATTCCAACAACGTGAAAAGTATTTAGATATTCATATTTGAACCTGGGACTTTCACTACATAGCAATCCTCTGCCTTTAAACTATCCAGATGATATCTAACTTGATGCTCATAACCAACAAGTGAGTGAATTGTGTCAGGTCAGATATCATCTGGGTATGTCCAGATCAGATATCACCTAAGTATGTCTAAATCGGATATCACCGGGGTATATCCAGACCAGGTATCAGTGGTGGAGTATTCGTACAAGGTCACATTCTCATATCCTGGCATAGACACTTTTACACTTTTGGAAAAAAGTATTCAGTTTTTACTTCCACTAATTAATCTTATACATTTAATTATATCACCTAAATCAGGAAAATAAATAGATACATTTGTAGAAGATTTTTATGAAACATTGTGTAACAAATTGAATTAATATGTTTTATTTTCTGACAGATGTTTATTTTTATTTTATTTCATATAAAAATCTCTACTTATACTTATTGTGTTGTGATTAAAGATATTTTCTTTCTTATTCAGATTCTGGCTATCCTGCTTACCTTGGAGCTCGTTTGGCTTCCTTTTATGAAAGAGCTGGAAGAGTGAAATGCTTGGGAAATCCTGAAAGAGAAGGCAGTGTTACAATTGTTGGAGCGTAAGTTTAAAAAATGTTCAAAAAAATATATTTAACTTGGTATCTGGCATCTTATTAAAATTTTGAGTTTTTCTGTTGGCTGGCCTCAAATCTTGCCAATGTAATTTTGTTTTGTCAACATCGGGCAATGCAATATAAATATTTTTAGCTTCAAAACTAATTTTTATTTAAGGATCTTTTGGACTTATTTTCCTAAAATTACATTTTTTTGCTCAAGATTCTTTTGAAAAAGTTATAAGTGTTACTTTTTAGGTACATTTGTAATTATATAAATAATTGCATAAATGTGTAGGACCTATAGTCATCGTCTGGTCCACCTGTCTGCCTGTGTATAACAGTGCAAAAAATGCCCAACCAAATGATTTGAAATTTAATGCATATAATCATAGGGCTGACAAAAGACTATTTTTATATTCTACTTTCACTGTCACCACTGTTTTTAAAAAGTAAATATTTAGTACATTTCTTTTGCAAACATTGTTAAAGTGCATCCGAAAAATTTTGTGTTTTGAGAAAGTGGCATGAAATAGAATTTAAAAGTAGTCCCCAATGGTAGTAATCATAGCAGTACTTCATAATTTGTAATCATAGCCAGGGATTGAATTTCAGGGCAAGATGGTGGGATTCACGCCCAAAAGAATAATGTGAGCGGGGGAGGCTCTTGCCCAAAAAATTTCAACATTTTCTAAAAAATTTTCCATTTTGAAACTACAATCAACTTTTATGACCGTTTTGAAATTTTTTTGTGTGACTGATTGACACATTTCGCAAGTTTTTTTTACCGCGAAAGATTGTTAAAATTGATTTTTTCTGTGACCGATCTACAAATTTCTTAATTTTTTTTCATACGGTCGATTGACAAATTTTGCTATTTTCCGTGGCAAAAAAAAAGTAATTCTGTTACAAATTTTCCAAAAAAAAAAAATAAATAAATAAATAAAATTAACGCATTCAATTCCAAAAATTATGAAAAATTGGTTATCAGACTGGAAATTCGGACATACAGAAATTGCAAATGCTGGGCAGAACTGGGCTCCTGTAACGGAAATCTTTATTTCGACATGTCAGCATAACCCAAATCCTTGAATGAACTATGCTAGTCACTCCTAAATCATTTTAATTTAAAGTATTCATAGTGCAAACTCATGCAATTTTTTAATATCTAATACAAAAATAACAGTGATCGTTCGTTTAAATCCTGGTTAATCCCTTCGATATAAGTGAGGCAACTGCCTTCATTACCAAATTGTGTTGTGATTGTTTTTGAAGATGGAATTAACTTATGGATCGTAAATAAAACATAACTTTAAATCAGATCATAATAGAATTAAATAAAATAAGACTCATGGTCGAAAAGATACCAACCATTTTTTAACAACTAACATATAAATTTATTTACAAGTATTTTACAAATTGTCGGTGCATCACAAGACACATTATTCTCAATATAGATAAAATAAAAAAAACAAAAAAAAACACTATTAATTCTACTTGTATAATTATTGGTTTTAATACTCTAATCTTGAATACCAATTGGAGCGTGCAGAACCCCCTACTTGGCATTTTGCCCTAAACATTTTGGGAAACAATATAAATTATAAGAAAAACCGTACCTTCATATTATTTCGTGCCCAGCACTCAGTTAAGGCTCGCATTCGGAGAAATCACAGGCGGTCACACATCATCACTGGCAGACATCACATTCGGATCATAGGCGATCACACATCCTCATCGGCGGTCATCACTTTCGGATCACAGGCGATCACACATCATCACTGGCGGACATCACATTCGGATCATAGGCGATCACACATCCTCATCGGCGGTCATCACTTTCGGATCACAGGCGATCACACATCCTCATCGGCGGTCATCATTTTTGGATCACAGGCTATGTTGGTAGGTCCTCCTTGGAATTATTAACGCTTCTCTTATAAATACATCTTCGCATCTCGGAGCGAACTTTTCATCTAAACTCCTCAAGAAAACAGTCTATATTCTTTTTTTTTTATGGTGGGCGTGGCTAATACTCCCCTTCGATTCAATCTGCCCGAAAATGACCATTCAGTCTCTCCCCCGGCCTATTCCTGAAGCAGATTCGTTGGCTTCTTGTTCGAGCGTAGGGGGCTGGCCCCTCTTGTCTGCAACTCGCTCCTAGCCGGAAAATGACCGGGAGCCTCAACTAGAAAAACGTGTGCGGTCTCACTTAATTGGCTTGTAAATCTACCAATAAACCATTCTTGATGTAAATGTCAAGCGATTGTTATGCGAGAGCCCAAAACTGGTGCCTTCTAGATGCCAGCTGAGATAGGGGTCTGCCTTGCTCCTGACATGAATAGCGTTAAACATACACTAGTATTTACAATCGCTATACAAAAACATCAAAGGATACCATATGTATAATATACCATATATATATATATCTATAAATCTCGGAAGATTGCTGGATGCTTATGTTCCCAGCAGCAAATTTCGACAAATGGATGGCAGAAAAGAAAAGGCCAATTTTGTCGGTGGTTCACAGGAAAAAACAAAAATTTAGTCAAAGGATTAAATAAACCCTGCAAATTTCTTTGAAAGATCGCAGAAAAACACCAAATTCGTCAAAGGGTCGCTTCAGGGGTGATTCTGAGCGTAAAAAAAAAAAAAAAAATCTGAAATTCATCTCATTTTCTGAAAGGTTTCAGCAGAAGTGTGTGTGTGTGGAGGGAGAAATCCAGTTTCAACACTGTGTTTTTTCTGCCGTCCTTTGACTAAATTTGCAGATTTTTTGAATCTTTTGAGGAAACTTGCAGATTTTTTTTTTGCAATCTTTTAACAAAATTTGCCGTTTTTCATGATCTTTTGACGAAATTAGCAGATTTTCAGAGATTGATTGCATTTTTTTGCGATTCTATAAAGATTATTGCATATTTTCTGTGATCCCTGAACAAAATTAGCATTTTTTCTCAATCCTCTGATGAAATTTACTGCTTTTTTCATCCCACTATTCTTTGACAATTTTTTTTTTACCACAATCTTCTGATGAAATTTGCATTTTTTTCTCAATCTTCTGACGAATTTTTTTTTTTTTTTTCACTATCTTCTGACAAAATTTGCATTTTTCCAGCGATCCTCTGAAAAATTTTACATCCTGCAAACGATTTACAAAACTGATTTTTTTTCGGAGACCATTTGTGAAAATTCGCAATATTTATTTATTTTTTTTAGTCTGATATTTCAGATTGATTACAGATTTCTTTTCTTTTAATTTTCGTAACAGTATACCATAAACTTTTTTGAATTTCGGAACAGAATCACCCCTGGTCGCTTAATGAATGTGAATTTGTCTCAGGATCGTGGAAAAAATTCAAATTTTGTCAGAGTGTTTCAAAATAAATATGTAGATTTCATCAAAAAGGTCACAAAAAACATGAATTTGGTCAAAGAATCGTAGATTAAACGTGTATTCAATCAGAGCCACTAAAAAATGGGACTTTCGTCAAAGAATCATGAAAAAGACATGAATTTTGTCAAAGGGTCGTGGAATAAATGAAAACTTAGTCAAAAAACTGCTTTAAAAAAAAAAAAAAGTCATTAAATCGCAAAAAAACATAAATTTCATCAAAGGGTTGCAGCCATCTCCTTAGAAAGCAGCAAATACACAAACATTTATGTATAATATTATATGTATAGTTTTTAATCGGAAATAATATTAAATCAACGTTTGTAACATTGATTTTAACCTGAACCCAACTTGCAGGAATTTATTCTCAATCTAAAATCAAGCTGAACCAAAAACAGAGTTTACTAAACCTGTAACAAAAATAATTAGCATCGGGAGGGATTTTGCGGTTTGTGAAAACTAGACTGTATAAAAGCTTGATCTTTTTGACACATTTTAAAATAATTATTCTGAGTTCTTGATAAAAATTGCTTCAGTGGTATTTTGTCATGTCTGTATTCTTGTAATTTTTTTTTTTAATAGCACAAAAAATAATAGTGAGTTTTAAAGATTTTCTCTTCCTCACAAACAGCTAAACTCCTCTCCATTTATAAATGTTAGTAGGGAGACTTCCCTCCTCGGAAAATATGAATTTCCAGCCCTGATAGCAAAATTTATATAAAAAAATAATCAAAACTTGAAAACATTAAAGAAGTTTTCTTAATTCCGTTTAACTCTACATAATTAATTCAGTGATATCTCATGATAAGTGATGATTTTTGGTTGCCACTGTCACTGTGTCTTATATCCTATTTATAGCCTTTCATCGTTTATTACTGAATTAAATGTACAGTAGACATTCTCAAATCTGCACTGCTTGTGACCAGAGGTTGTGTAGATTTTTTAATTCTGCAGATTTCTGGTCATCGCTTTGCATACATTTTTCAAACAGTAATTTGAATTTAATAATGTAATCAAAATTATTATTAATACTTGCATAGTAAAATAATTAAGCAAAGTAATAAACTAAAACAATAGAAAGTAAGGTAATTAAAAAATATATTGAATTGTTAAAAGCAAATGTCAAGTAAACAAATAATAATGTATAACTAAATAGGCATAATAAAGATGACACATTTTTCCCTTGAATTATTCAATGAAACTTTCCTCATAAAGGTATTCTACTAATTCAATCAAAATCATAAAGTAAAAAAAAGCTTTATTTTAGGTTTAGCATGTCTTAACTAACTGAAAAAGCTTATGCATAAAAATATATTTAGTAAAAAAAATTGTGATATACAGTAGAACCCCACTAATTCGGACCCCGTAAATCCAGATCTCCGGATAATTCGGATCGGTTTGGTCATTTTTTTTTTCAAGTTTGAGAAGCGATTGGCTATTTTCCATAACATGTTTCATCATTGTATTCCAAATTAAAAAAAACATTTTCTGAAATCTTTTTGGAAGAATTAAGCAAAAGGAACATTTTTACTGTCTGTAAATATTCCATAAGTTTAACATAAAGGTGATTTTCTATAAGTATTTTTTGATTTATTTCATTTTTTTCAAATTCTCTGGCTAATCTGGATTTTCGATAATCCGAATTGGGTCCGGTCCCAATTAATCCGGATTATCGAAGTTTTACTGTAATTATTATTTTTTTTTTTCTTCAGAAATAAATTTGTTTCCTTTTTGAAGAACCATGAGTTCAGTCATATTATCTAGAATTACATATTTAAATACATATGAAATGGTATAAAACTAAAAAATCCTGTGATTTTTGTCCTATATCTGAACTGAAAGTTCCATTGATTACATCTGTGCAGATTTTGCAATAAGATCTGAATATTGATAAAACTAGTTATAGTATAAACGCACCCCATTTGCCACGTTTGATGTACAATTTCTTACTTGTTTTGATTCATGAGATCAAAATTTAAAACCATTAATCATCTTTTTATGTATACTGTATGGAACCATTTATCCAGAAACCAGTTAACCAGAAAACCAGTTATCCGGAATGATATTTCTAATAGACTGATGTTAGAATATTTTTAGAAAAAAGTGTTATACACAATCAGTTTGACAAATACATTGCTTGAAACAATTGTATAGTTTGATAACAGCATCTAGTATTTGAAATAGAAGCATATAATCATATTATAGATTAATAAATAATATTATAATATTATAGATGTTTTCATTTTTATGCCGAGAAAACAGAAGAATTTTTGTTCAAGGAGTTCCCATAAATTATCTTCTTTCAAACTCTAACAATTGATCTTACTTGCATTAGATTCTTGGTTGAAGTAATCTAATAATCAATTTAAAATTAGAAGTAATACCACAACTACATATGTTTCACAAAACTTATCAAATGGATGCTGCTTTAATGCCCAACCAGTTAACTGGAAAAACCAGTTATCCGGAATACATCTGACCCCAACCATTCCGGATAAATGGTTCTGTACTGAATATGTTTCTGAAATATTAAAAGAGAAACAGAAAAATGGTCATTTTCTTACCGTATGTGGAGATAAAAAAATAAGCAATACAACTTAAAAAAAAAAAAAAAAAAAAAAAAAAATCTGTGATATGTAAATTTTAAAAGGGCAATTAGTTTGAGAATGACATTTTCACTATTGCTTTTACAGCGTTTCCCCTCCTGGCGGTGACTTTTCAGACCCTGTCACTTCAGCTACCTTGGGTATTGTTCAAGTATTCTGGGGATTAGATAAAAGGTTAGCTCAGAGGAAACACTTTCCTTCCATCAATTGGCTAATCTCCTACAGTAAATATACGAGGGCACTAGATGAGCATTATGACAAGCACTTCCAAGACTTTGTGGCTCTTCGAACAAAAGTAAGTTTTTTCTCCCTTTTTTATGTGTCAGACATGGTTTATATAAGCTTGTTAAAGTTACTGTTGTAGAATACAGTACAAATTTTAATGTAATTAGGAAATAACCATTGAAAATTTTTATGTAAATCTCTATTGTCTGCATTTGCCGGATATTAAAGATTGAAACATGAAACTATTTTTTTAATATTCATAGGATATTTGTTCATGTTTATTTCTTAATACATTATATTTTATAGAAAAATAGAAGTGGTTGCAATATGAGATTAATTAAAATTTACTGTTGTTAAAGGAGTTCCTCTTCACTGCTACTAAAAGGCAAAACATAAATAAAACTCTCCATTCCTTTTACAATCATAATTATAATTTAGAAGTTTGAGAGATGTTATAGTTCGAAATTTCCACATAAATTGTATGTTTAATGTTGAAAATTATTACATTTTGTGAACTTTTTTCTTTTCATATTATAATTGTATTCTTTTTTCAGTGTCAACAGATCCTTCAAGAAGAAGAAGATTTGGCTGAAATTGTGCAGCTAGTAGGAAAGGTATGCTGCTTCTTTTGTGTAATTCATTTTTAACTATTCAGTATGCATGAATGTGAGCTAAAAATCTGCCTTTATGGATTTTTTTTTTTTTTTAATTTAAAGCATTTTTTGATGTAAACTGTCTTGCTTATTGTTACTTATCTTTCATCACCTGACCTGACCTTACCGTAAAATACCATTAATCCGCCTCCCCAAATGTGACGAAAAATCATAAAATAATTAGGGGGGGCACTTACACGGGATTTTTCCGCGATCGTTTCACAAAATTTGCAGGGATGAATCATGATAAAATGAATGAATCATGAATCTTTGAATGACTCATGAATTTTGATACTTAAAGCAATACTTGAAAAAATTTGCGTTAAAAAAAAAAAAAAGTGAATTCTGTTGAATAAACGCAGAAAAAAGGAGAAATTTTTTTAAAAAAGCCAAAAAAGCATGAAATCAATTAAAAAATCTCAAAAAATGCACATTTCATCAAAGATTCATGATTCATTCATTTCATCATGATTCATCCGTTCAGTGATTTTTGAGAAGGAGGGCGCTTTCTCGGGATTTTTTGAAAATTTAAAATTTTTTATAAAATGAGGAGGAGGCATTTGATCGAGAAGAGCGGATTAATGGGATTTTACAATAACTATATGATCCCAAACAGCAGGATAGTGCTTATTTTATGTCAAAAAGACCCATGCAGTGCAGTAGCACTTCTTTTATTTTATGTCGATAAGTCCCAGTTGCACACGTTCAGTGGTCCACAATGCTCGAAATGTGCTGAGTTTTCTTGACATAGAAACTGAACAGAGTAATTGTGCTGCTTGGATTTCAAATTGTTTAGGTAGATTAAAAATTACTTGAAATTCTTTTTTTATAATTGTTATAAGATGAATGTCTAAAAATTATTTCATACATAAATAAATAATAAAGTTTTATTTGGCATTAGTTTTCAAAATGATTTAAATATGTACCAGTATGCAAATAAACAGAAAAAAGTTTTTTGGAATTTTCAAATGTTACACTTAAATCCGTATGTTTATAATTTTTTATTAAAACTTTTAAAAATAATTTTAATATTTTAAAAACTATCAAAAATTAAAAACATACATGATGATTGAAAGTTTTATTTCACCTTGCAATTTTATACACTTATAAAAATAACTGTAATTCACATTACAATAAGTAAAATATAATTGTATTATAGTTGCTATACAGGCCATTTTAGTATTAAAACTAGTGTAAATGCTCGAAGGACGCTGGGTTTTAACTTAAAATTTGAAAAACTAATTTTAAAAAATGACACATATCTCGGATGTTTTGTGCTGTTGTTAACGTGTGGCCGGTGTTGATGTGATCTTTTAGTATACCATTATGAATAGAAAATCAATATTCCATACAAATGGAATTAGAAATGGCCTATAGAGGCGTTGATCGCAACCTCTAGTACAGGAAAATTCTCTTTATTATCCCTTTAACTAATGCTAAAATGCCTATGAAATAATTCTTTGTTGTAGATGTGATTAAAAGTAGTAGATATTCAAACTAAGAAAAATTTTTATTTGTCATATAATTCAGAACAAAATATAAAAAAATCTGAAATTGTGCCCCCCCCCCCCCCCCCAAAAAAAAAAAAAAAAAAAATTCTGAACAAATTAAACATTTATGTAATGCAATGTACTTACATAGGATTTTCCTGATGGAACAAGTTACATCTTTCCTCCAACAGATAGCGTATTTGAGTGCTTATATCATCAAATGTTTAAATGCAAAGAGGTATTATTGAACAGATGAGTTCACACCGAAATTGTTACTCTGGGTTTTATTACATTTAGATAGAAATGTAAAAAGCTGAGTGTAAAAGTTTTTTAGGTTTAGACTCATAAGAATATGATTGTTTTATTTTTGGTGTTGCTTCTTTTGGCATTCTTAAAAAATATTTTTCACACATAAAAGGAAATTTTTGCCAAGTAAATGATATTTAGGATGTTTTACCATAATTTACTTTAATAAAAGAAAATAATGGTAAAACATCCTAAAAAAGGATACATACAAATGGTAAAACATACAAAAAGGAAAATTTTTGTCTGCTTATGTGCATGCCCGTCTGTCAGTGTTGGATGGGCAAGTGTACCACATGTAGAGATCTACAAATTTGATTTTGGATCGACAAAAGCTAGTCTGAATGCACATAAACTTGGGGTATTGGATTTTTTTTTTTTTTTTGAGTGGTAAAATCTATGCAATTTCCTGAAATTTCTAAATTTACTGATTTTGTCTCTCATACTACAGTGTGCAAAAACTATAAGGTCAGCAAAAAAAATATACATTTTTTTTATAAATTTCAAAACAAATGAAACTTTTTTTCTCATAATATGTATCATCAAGCTAAAAACCTAATAAAAATGTCAACAAAATTCAATCGTGAGTATTTTTTTTAACGCAAATAAAGTAATTGTACAAAAATCTCTATTTTTGCCTGTGTAAAATCTTTATGGACTGCAAACTAAATTCAATATAGTTACCGAAGAAACAAATATTTAATGTATTATGTACCCACCTATGAGTTTAATGATTGCAAATATTCCATCATTAATTTTTGGGCACAGTTCAGGATTGTTTGTGTGCTATTCATCTTCAGTTTAGATCTAAGTTCTGATGCTGAAGAAAATGCCTTCCATTTTTATAAACTCATCTTGCTAGGTCACCCCTATAAGTTACCAATAGGATTAACTCGGGATCTTTGAGTGGCTATTGCAAAACTTCAATAATTTTCTTATAGAACTAAAGTTTTTTCTCACGACTCATTTGGATAGGTGCATTATCTCGCAGTTATATCTGTTTTTTTTTCCCCTGTCAGAAGTTTTACAACAAATGAAAGATAGTCGGAAAAAGTTTGTTTTTGAATTAACTTTTTTTGAAAGACATACAACTGATACCACATCTTTGAACAAAAAGCACACTATGTTGCAATGAATTCGTCATCTAACTGAGGTTTTAATAAAATTTTGTTTTCTTTTCTTAAATCATCCCAATAATAATAATACTTCCATCCACCAGGATCCTTTAATTTTCATTTTTTTTCATTAGAGAAAATTACCTGCAGCCATTTGTCATACCAAGTCATCTCTTGTGCTACAAACTGATGGGGTGGGTGTTTACACAATTTTGTTGTGCATTAGATATTTTCACATTGATTAATTGTATTGTAGAATGTTTTCTCACACATTTTGAACCCAATTTTTATAGAATTTCTTTACTTAAATATTTTCCAGTTAATGCTATATTTAAAAACTCTCCTTCCATCACTGGGTGACAAGGCTTTTGATCTGCTTCCAGCTTTTTTTTCCATGTTCACATTTTAACATTAACAAATTGTTAATGACGGTATTAGATATTCCTACCTTTTTTTTTTAAACAGACCTACAACTCATTTGTGTACAATGAAAAAGATTCAACAGCATCTTTTTAATATTCAGTCAGTTTACTTGCTTTCGAGATTATTACAAAACCAACTAGCCACAAAACCCAGTGTTTAAAGTTAGTAACATAAGTCATGACTTGGGATGACAAATGGCTGCAAGTAATGTTCTCCGATGAAAAGAAATAAACTTTAAATGTTCTTGATGGCTGGAAATATTATTGGGATGATTTAGGAAAAGAAAAATAGATTTTATTAAAACATCTCTTTGGTAGCTGATTCAGTACAACATGGAACTGCTTTTCATTCAACGATGTGGTGTCACTTGTATATCTTTCAGGAAAATTTAATTCCAAGACACATATACAAACTCTTTCTGATTATCTTTCACTTGTTGCAACACTTCTGACAAGAAAAACAGATATAATTGCAAGATAATGCACCTATCAACACAAGTCGTGAGAAAAAACTTTCATTCTATAACAAAAATATTGAAGTTTTGAAATGGTCGCTCAGAAATCCTGAGTTAAATCCTATCAATAACGTATGGGGAGAACTAGCAAAACGAGTTTATAAAAATGGAAGGCATTTTCTTCAGCATCGAAACTTAGATCTACAATTGTAGATGAATAGTACAAAATAATTTAGAATGTGCCAAAAATTAATGATGTCGAGGATTGATGGAATATTTACAATCATTAAACTCATAGGTGGCTACATTAAATATTTGTTTCTTCAATTACTATACCGAATTTACTTTATTGTCCTTAAAATTTTTACACAGGCAAAAATAGTATTTTTTTTTTTTTTTTCATTTGATTTGAAATTTATTTAAAAAATTGTTTTTTGCTGATCTTAGTTTTACACACATTGTAAACTGAGATTTGGCAACACAGACAATTACCTCAGTGAGTTCATGGCTGAAATTACAGAATTAGTTAAAACTCAATTCGCATAGTAAAACCGAATCAGTCTGCCAAGTCATATCTTGGCAGAAAACACCTGTTGAACCAGGTCTACAAATTGTCACTCATACCAGAAGAAATGTTTTAGTCACAAATGTAAAATAATACACAATTCTTTTCTATTGGTGAAAGGATTCTGAGCATAGGAAAATTATAATATTTCGTTTGGAAGCAAAAATTAACTGTTTATAAAACATTTATTTCATTGTAGCCAACTATTGAAGCACTTAATTTATTGTATGCTGTTGTACTTTATTATTTTTCATAGGCTAGTATTAAAATGTAATTCTTTAATTGTATATATAATAAATGGATGTAATTCAAAGAAATCAATAGAATATGACATTTACAACAAATTTTATAACCATATTTTCTTATTTCCAATATTAAATTAATTTATGGTTACTTTTCTTGCAATTGAATTTTATGTTTTGCATGGATACAAGGAGAAATCACTTGACAATTTTACAATCACTAGTATGCAAGCGCTATTAAAATTAAATTCCTTTCTCTTCCTGGAATAACATTCTTCCAAAAATTTGCAGTTAAAAAAAAAAAAAAAAATTAGAATTTAGTACAATTGCATTGAAAAATTAGGGAAAACTTGATATGTTCATGCTATGAGTAGGAAATATTTCAGTGGTCAATCCTTTTCACTTTGTGATAAACAATATTTTGCATTAAGTGTTATTCTGTTAAAAAACTAAAATCGCAGTAAAATGCTTATACGATTTGATGGAACATTTGGAAACAATTCACATAAAGCATATTCGTATTAACAAGATTCAACTGCACTATATATTGTATCATGATCTGAAAATATAAAGACAGATCTTGATTTATCTGTTTTGTTTGGTTATCACCAGTGTTAGAAATTAGCAGTCGTTAGTCGTCAAATGCAACTAAAAAATTGAAATTGACGACTACAAAATTATTCTCGGTCGTCAAATTTGACGCCTAGCTTTTAAAAAAAATATTTATTAGACATTCAATTCTGAAAGTAAAAAAAAGGGGGTCTAGTGTGAAAATTCGGAACTTCACGAATTTCGACAAATAGTCGCGAAAAAATTCTATTTTGTCAATTGCTCGCATAAAAAATAGCCAACAGATCGTGAAAAAACATGGCAAAGCTTGTCAAAAAATCAAAAAAACCGACAAATTATGTCAAAAGATCGCGAAAAAATCGGCAAATTTTGTCAAAAGATTGCGAAAAACTGGCAAGTTTCTTCAAAAGATCGCGAAAAAACCGGCAACTATCGCCAAAAGATCTCGGGAAAAACGGCAAGTTTCGTCGAAAGATCGCGAAAAAAACGGCAAGTTTTGTCGAAAGATCACGAAAAAGACAGCAACTATCGGCAAAAGATCGCGAAAAAAACGGCAAGTTTTGTCGAAAGATCATGGAAAAAAAACAGCAAGTTTTGGTGAAAGATCGCGATATTTTTTTTTATTTTCTTCAAAAGAATGCAAATTTAGTTAAAGAGGTGCGATAAAAAAACAGTACTGGGTTTGAAATTTTCTCCCGTTGTAACCTTTTAGAAAATTTGATGCAAATTTCAAAAAAATTTTTAGTCAGAATTATTTCTAAATTATATACAGTATTTCAGTAATATTAATATGAATTTTAGAGAATGCAACTAAAAATCTTAATTTGACGTCTAAGATTTTTACAGTAGTCGTCATTTGACACCTGCTTTTTATCTCCCAATTTCTATCACTGATTATCACAGTAAATTTTTATAATGTTATGCAGATAAGAATTTTTGAAAAATAAAATTTTAATTTTTCAATTTCCTTTACGTTAAGAAATTTAAATATTTCAAATGATTTACTTTAAAAAAAAAGGAGCCTTTCATCTGACTTGACGAGAGGGTTAGTGTGCATGTGTGGGGGGAGGTGAAATCCTTTATGAATGTAAAGTTAAATAGTAGGCTTAAAAAAATTTCATAGTGCTTTCACGTTCTTTTTTATTTTATCTGTGTAATTCTGCAGTTATCTTTAAAAATGTAATTTGTTACTGATAGTTTTTTATAGATTTAGTGAATGTTTATAAACTTTAATGCAACTTTAATGTATTTTCAGAATTAGTGGTTAACAATTGTATTACTATAAAAAAGTCAGACTTTAGACCAGATATAGTCTTAAAATTACATAGTTACCAATATAGATTATAGCACTGCACTTAAATTTTAAAATTCTATGTTCAAATGTACAGTAAAAGATGTTTAAAAAAATTAATTAAAGCATGTCTCTCTCTCTCTCTTTTTTTAAAAATATGTATGACTTTCTGCAAATAACTATTGTACTATTTATTTTCAGTAAGTTTTTAATCTATGTACTTCATCAAATAAGTGCGTAATATTTTGTCAAAAGGTGCAAACAATTTTATTTATTTATTTATTTTACAGGCATCATTAGCAGAAACTGACAAAATTACATTAGAAGTTGCCAAATTAATAAAAGATGATTTCCTGCAACAGAATGGATACACACCATATGATAAGTTCTGTCCATTTTACAAGACTGTTGGTATGTTGAAGAACATGATTGCCTTCTATGACCTTGCACACAATGCTGTCCAGTCCACTGCACAAAGTGAAAACAGGATAACATGGGCTGTGATTAGAGAAGCCATGGATAGTATCTTATATCAACTTAGCAGTATGAAGTTTATGGTAAGTCGAAATTTTAAGTGAAAATGATCCCCTTCCATTTTAGTTTATAGTATTTTTAAATTATTTGCTCTGATTGGTATTTTTCCCCGCCCTTTCTTGTTTTCGTGTTATTTTCATATTTGTCAACTATTCTTGTTTTGCTGGAAGTCTGTTTTGTACTTGTTTCTTCTGGGTCAGTAAATAAAATAATCCAGTTTTACAGTTTTCATCTTATCTCTATAAATAAATCAAAATTATTTAAAATGTAAAAATTAATTTCAATTTTGATTTACAAAACGTTCTGTAGTTATCAGTGTGAAGTTAATGCATTATCTTTGCTTGAATATAAACAACTTGCATCACTAGGCAGATTTGATGTTTGTTTTTCACTTGCCCCCTTCTTGTAGTTACAAAGATCTATATTTTCCTTTTATTTGTTATGAGACATTTAACAGAATACAAATGTGAATTAAACACAGTTTGTCTCCTATATACCTTATTTTATCAACAATGAGAGATTTTTATAGTGGACTTATCTTTAATGAAGTCTCTATTTAGTTAATAAAATTTTCTTCTGAACCTTGACTTTGGACACTATTAATATGTAAATTAACCTCCATATTACAAAAAATATGTTCTATATAACGAAGATTTTCCACTTTTTTGCATGTAGGGCATTTAAACAGGATGTAAAGTTCTCAATAGAAAATCAAGAAAATTATGCAAAATAGCTACTACAGCACACCTTTTTGGCAAAACATTTCCAAATTCAAGTGAAACTGCTTGTCATAGCCAAATATATGAATATGGAACTTGGTTCAGTTCTAAGCTTTTAATGATGTAATAATGAAAATGGCCTAAAAATCGCCATTGCAGCAGCTTTTTCCAGCAGAATATTTCAAATTTCAATCGCGGCCTGCTTTCCATAACTAAAAATCAAAATGAAATATGGTTCAATTCTGCATAATTTTGTATATTTATTAATGGTACAATGGCAACACATAGACAAATATTTTGTCTAAACATATTTTGGGGGATTTCTGTCCTCTAAAAC
The DNA here is from genome assembly GCA_964019185.1 of Maratus speculifer. Lineage (NCBI taxonomy): Eukaryota > Metazoa > Arthropoda > Arachnida > Araneae > Salticidae > Maratus > Maratus speculifer. The sequence goes on along the minus strand of OZ025292.1, from coordinate 55,386,180 downwards.
ATGTAAATCCACTAAAAAAATTTTGATTTCAATCCTTCTATTATAGATAGAAGAAAGTAAAAAGCCTTCATTAAACAGAGGTCTTCTATTTGTAAGTCTTTAGTGATGAAAAATACTGAGTCCCTTTTTTTAGAGAAGCGGGTCCCCACTATAATGAGTCATATTTTTAGATGCAAAAATTGAACTCGGTCATTTGGAAAGGAAAAATGAAATGCCATAAATATTGTTTTAATTATTGTTATATTAGGGATGCACAACCTGTGGCCCGCGATGGACTAACGTGTGGCCCGCAAACTTCGTCAATTTATAACTGGAAAAAATTGCAATTTTTATATATAGGTCGCAGAAAAAAAAACATAAATTTCGTAAAATTACCGAAGGAAAATATATAACTTCGTCAGTCACTTAAGAATCGCAAATTTCGTGGATTGAGCACAGAAAAATAAATTCATTGATCAAAGTGCGGAAAAATAACGAATTTCGTCGGTGAGGCTCGGAAAAATCGCAAATTTTGCCCATGAGGCTCGGAAAAAAGGTATATTTCGCAGATCGTGCACGAAAAAATCACGAGTTTTGTCATCAGACGCGACAAAACGCACATTTCGTTGATCGGGTAAGAAAAAGTCGTCAGTACGAAAAATCTGCAAATTAAGTTCATCAGCTGCGGAAAAATCGCATGTTTTTTCGGTTTATCGCGTGAAAAATACACGATTTTCTTTGATCCTGCACGAAAAAAATCGCAAATTTTGTGCATCAGGGACGAAAAAATCACAAATTTCGTTGATCAGGCACGAATAAATTCCGAATTTTGCGATGATGTGCAGAAAAATTGAAAATTTCGTATATATCGGCTGCGAAGCAATCGTTTTTGCCAATTTATCAAGCGAAAAAAATTGTGAATTTTATCTTGTTGCATAAAAAAAATATAGATTTCTTTCAAAGTTAGTTAAAAATTGCGAATTTAGTTGTTTGGGCGTGGAAAAATGCGTATTTCGTGAATTAAAGATGGAAAAAACACTTTAGTGACCGGGGTCCAGAAAATTTGCGAATTTCGTTGGTTATGCAGAGGAATATTGTAAAAATCGAGAATTTTATCGATGAGTTTCGTAAAAGTCGCGAATTTCGTCATTCAGATTCATAATAATCACAACTTTTGTCGATGCGGTTCGTAAAAATAGCGAATTTCATCGATCAGGTGCAGAAAAAATTGCGAATTTCATCGATTTGATGCGGATGAAATGCGGATTTTATCGATCATGCGAACAAAAATCGCGAATTTCGTCGATCAGCTTTGTAAAAATTGCGAATTTCGACGATCGATTTCGTAAAAATCACGAATTTTGTTGATCGGGTGCGGAAAGATCGTAAATTTTATATCGGCTTCATAAAATCCATGAATTTTCTCGTTTGGCTTCTTAAAAATCGCAAAAGTTTTTTGATCATGCTGAGAAAAATCGCGAATTTCGTCGATCAAGCTTGGAAAATTCGCGAATTTACATCGATCATACTAGGAAAAATCGCGAATTTTGTCGATCAGGCTGGGAAAATTTCTTAATTTCGATGAACAGGGTCGGAAAACTTGCAAATTTCGTCGATCAGTCTCGGAAAAATTACGAATTTTGTCGATCAGGGTGGAAAAAATCGCGAAATTCGTCGATCAGGCTCGGAAAAATTGTGAATTTCGTCAATCTTGCGAAGAAAAATTGGAAATTTTGTTGCTCATGCAATTATAAATCGCGAATTTTGTCAATCAGATTTGTAAAATTCGTGAATTTCGTCGGTTGGCTTTGTAAAAATCGCTAATTTTGTTGATCAGGCATGAAAAAATTTCATCGATCAGGCGGGAAAATCGCAAATTTTATTGAGCATGTGAGGAAAATTCGTAAATTTCATTGATTGGCTTTGTAAAAAACATGAATATCATCAAACAGCTTTGTAAAAGTCGCCAATTTCGAAGATCAGTTTCGTAAAAATTACGAATTAATTCGATTTCGTAAAAAGCGCAAATGCAAATTTCACTGATCAAGTACAGAAAAATCAGGAACTTCATTGATCAGGGATGGAAAAATCTTGTTGATCAGCTGCTTCCCTCTCTTTCATTCATAAGGTTCACATTTTTTTCGGCACCTACCACTTATGTTTTCTTTTTAGCAATTTTAATAAAACAAAATTTACTATCCTGAATAAAGTTGAGGAATATTATTACATCTTGAAAATAATCCTTGTTATATCCATCATATGTACAAACATAAAAACTGCTGATATATCCTTACCGATTGAGTTGGATATTTTGACTGGGTGTGCAAACTTAAAGGGGTAATCCCCCCCTCCCCTCTGAAACCATATTTTTTATCCGATTATAGGCCATAGATCACCTCGAAATCGAATTATCTCTGTGTTATTAATGTGGCCCTCGACCATCCAGAAATATTTGTAAGTGGCCCTTCTCTTGAAAAGGTTGTGTACCCCTAGTTATATTAATTATTTTTTTAATAATAATGAATAATCAAAATCAATAATATTTTTTTAGACTATTATAGAAATTTTCTTTACTTTTTAAAAAGTAAATGTGCAAGATACAAATTTAAAATAATGGTTATTGGAATGTGGAAAATAACAAGTATCAGTATTGTTCGCATTTCTTTTAAAAAAGGAACAAGACGGATTTATTGAAAAATACATTTTTATTAAAAATTAAAAAATCTTTTGTCTAGTAAAGGGGTATTTTTTGTTTAATGAATGGGTACTTTACTTACGTGTCCTATGGGGATGCGTAAGAGCTATTTTTTTGCATCCCACCTCCAATTTTTTGCATAACTTATGTGCTATAGTACCTCTGCGGCTTCATTGGATGGAGGTTTTATTTTATAAATAAATGTGATCAAATTTCACTTATGTTTTTTTTTAATTTATTTTTTTTTTATTGGGAAAAATACTGATTAATTTCTATTAAAATAATATGAAGCTTTATTAGATACTGAGGTATTTTACTGATGTATTTTGTTGTATTAGAACTAATGTATATTTCAATTTGAAATTGCATTATTATTTTCTCAACAAGCAGTTAATTTTTAAGAGATTTTGTGCAATGCTATTAATGATTTAATGTGAGCTTAATTAAAAAAAAAAAAAAAAGAAAGTTTTCTTTGAATGTTGTGAAAAATTTTATATTTTCTTGTTTTGAAATTATTTACATGGAGGAGAATAAAAAAACATTGATATTCTTTTTAACCTAAGTTTTGTTATTTTTAGGACCCTGTTGCCAAAGGGGAAGCAGAAATCAAGAAATCCTTTGACGAATTGCATGAAAACATGCAACAAGCATTCCGCAATTTAGAAGATTGAGGTTGTGTTCGTATAAACTCATCAGTGTTTAGTTAGGAATATACTAGTCAAGATATTTTGAAGTGCATTCCATATACTGTGGATGTGAAGCAGATTTTTTTTCTGCACTTGGGGAACTTTATTTTCGTCTTCAATGGACCACTGCCTTCTGATTGTGTCTGTAGTGATATAATAATAAACTGAAATTATGATTCTATTTTGTCAAGCAGTTAGGTGTGATCTGGTGAAGTAAAAGTTTTAAGTTTTGCTGCTGATGAGACGTAGTATCTTGCAATGCTTCATTGATCTGTTTTATCATAATTTTTTTCTATTTATTTATCTGGAGATTGTTGTGAAAAACTTGTTATAGTTATCTGAAACCAAATACTTAAGTACCATGTATATCTATATATATATATAATATATACTAGATGTTGATATTTTAATAAAATTAAAGAATGTTGTTGTTTTTATGAAAATAGATGTATTTTGAATTTGAGTAAATTGTTTATATGTTGGCCAACTAGGCAGTGTAAATTCAGTATGTATTTTTATTTTTTATTTTTTCCCGCTCCCTTTCTGTCTCCTGCAAAGAAATTACTCAAGGTTCCCGCAGCTAAAGATATTTAATTTAAATTGTGACAAAAGGTGAGTCATTGATTGAAGATGGGGTATGTATGATAAATATGTAGTATGTATAAAGCATTTTTGACAATGCTCAAAACATTCTCAGTCTTTTATATATGTATATAGGTGCTTTCGTTCGCTTTATACTTATTTACAAATTTATCACATTTTGTTTTGAATAGTGATAAGTTTTCATATTTAAGAGAAATAGATATTCTGTATGTAAAATTTTTTTATTTGTTTATAGATATATTTTTTTAATTTAAAAATATTTTATATCTTATTTATTTTATGTGGATTATTATTATTTTTGGGAAAAAAAAGTAATTTAGAATTACTTGCAATGGCTATCACTAGCATAGGCAGTGGTGCTTATTTTATTATTATTATTAAATTAGTATTGGTTATTTGGAGTGTTTTAAATACTGATTAAATGCTTTCTGTTATGAATCAAGTTATGAATTATGCATGGATAATCATTTAAAATTTCTCTAAAGTTGTGGGATTTTTTTCCTGGATTATTGATTTTTAATAAAGGATGAACATTATAAGGGAAGAGAGAAAAAAAAAAAAAAAAAAAAAAAGAGAGATTGTTTATATTATAATTTATAAATTAAATGTTCTATTTAACATAAGAAGATTTTTTAACATTATAAATAAGTGGGAACCTTATAAAAAGAAGAAAAAGATATATAAATAATTTTATACAATACCCCTCCCCCTTCTTTTGAAGGGAGGTGCCAAATATTAACTTAAGTAATAAAATTACATTATTTTAGCAAGAATTCTATTGTGATACAAGGCCAAGTACAGAAATTGTGACACCTTTTATAAATATGGGATGGACACCTACATGTTACATTTATGAGTCTCTTGCATGCACTGTATACTTAATATACATAATTGGCCCCTCATTTGGCCCTATTCAGCTATGTCTCATTCCTCCTGTAACTGTCCCAATGCCCCATTCCATTCCTCAGCTGCAGTTATTTAGAGTTTTCCTATTTTGATTATTTTTGTTTGAAAGTCAGAAAATTTGTTACACATTTTCAAAGTAAACTGTAGAGATCTGGAGTAATATCTTTGCATGAACAGGTATTTGTTGATTTTTTAAAAATGAGAACAATTTTTCCTATTTTATACATATTTTTTAAGCATGTTTTGGATATTATTTTGTTCATGTTATTTAAATGTTAAGCAAAGTAACTTTAAAAACTCTTTAAATGTTATATTAGGATAATGTCTCTCCACTTTGAAAAAATTTTGAAATTTAACCTTTCTTCAGCTAATTTATTGTCCTTTTTGTTATGATAGCTCTTTATCATATAAAATGCATATCATTAGAAGTAATGCATAAATTATTTTTTAATTATGCTGTTTTTTACTTTATTTCTAGTTCAAATTGTAATTTTTTTTAAAAATTGTTCTAAACTTTTTTTTTTCTTTTTCAACTTTTCTTTTTTTTTAATAAAAATCTTGATATATTTTATATATCAAAATATTTTTTGATAATTTCAGAGTAATATAATATTTTTAAATATGCCAGTGTTTCTTGAATATAGCTGTTTTACAAAAGAAAAGTGGAATATAGTGAAAATAAATGTTTGATAAATATGTCAAAATATGTTTCTCTAGCTATTCTTTTCTATCGAAATTTATTATTCTTCATTTACAAAAAAGTAATAAAAGCTAATTTCTCCTATAATTTTATTTTGCATACATTTTTTTCTACTGTAACTTTTGAAAGATTTTTATAATGTACCCATGGAGTACCTCACCCTTTATAAAGATCTTTTTTTTTTCCAATACTTTAAATTCTGCTCGAAAAAGTATGTTTTCAAAGGTTTTTTTTAATTATTTTACTAATGGTTGCTGTAGAATAAACATTTTATGTGAAGCATTTTTGAGTAACAAATTCTATATTTCTCCATGCATATTTTAGCTATGATTTCTTTGTTATCATCTAATGTATTTGTACTGGCAATAATTATTTTTTTAATCGGTCACATTTTCTACATTTTTTTTAAGTATCAAAGTAGTTCTTAAATTTTCAGAAATTTATTTTAAACATATTTATCTTAAATATTCCATCTAAACCTCCCATTAAATTCAGTGATTACATATGAAATAATCATCTTACTTTTGCTTTCTGAATTTTGATTAACAAATAAGTTCTTTATTATCTATCTTATGAAAGTATTATTTTTTCCTCTTGAAAAGATTGGAATTAATTATAGATATTTTAATTTAAACATATTCCTTCATGGTTTTCCTTTCAATTTGAACTTAATTTATTTTTTAATGCACCACTATTTCATTATCAAAGTGAAAAACCTTAAATTAAACTAATATGAGCTATAGTGCTTTTACATTCTCTTCATATATTCATAACTCATATCGTTACATCTTCGAATGATTTGTTTTCCCTATTTATCCATGAGCTGTTTCATATTTTTACTTTCTTCTCTGTTTCATAATTATCCAAGAGTACTTATTGCAATGTATAAAGTATTTTTTACTTTATGTGCTATATAATTGAAGTAAAAATTCTATTTACTCTTCATCCGTGTTTTGCTGTATTTGGAGCAACAGCAAACCATTTTTTTTTTCTTTTTGCTGTTGCATTAAATTATGATTCATATGCTTCATCTGATTTTGACCATCTGTGACATGTTTGATTGTTGGTAATTTTTTTAAAAAGAAATTTCCTGTTGTTGAATAGCAAACAGATGTGGTTTATGCAGTTGATGTGAAATGTATAATTACAAAAGTGGAAAAATTAATAAAGTGCATTATAACTAAAAAAGCATTTTGTACTGTTCATAATTTAACATGCTTGCAGAATTAAGTCTTGGGGGAAATGAAAAACTGAATTATTTATTGCAATTTGATTTATGTACTGTGCAATTTAAAAGTAAAATGTAAGAAAAGGACAGTTAATGTCACTATAAGCTATTGTTTGTGTTTTACTCTAGACAAAAATTTAGATGATTGGTGAACGATTAACACTACATTACATAGCTCTATATCAAAGAACACAATAAGAAAGAGTAATGGGTTAGCTGTAGGGATGCACCGGATATCCGGCCAATATCCGATATCCAGCATATCCGGCTGATTTTTTAGTATCCGAAATATCATCGGATATCCGAATCACAATCACCGGATATCCGACTTCTTTATCGGATATCCGGTAGAATGCAGCAAAGTAAATATAGATGAATAACAGTAATCATTTGATCCCAAACAATGCCTAAAAACTTTTGTTTGCAATACAAAAGATGAAATGTTATAATAAGTTCCCTATCAATGAGTAAAAGGCAATTCTCAAAAGTTTAAAGAATTGCCAGCTTTCCTACGATTTATATTTAAACGCTGTAATAAACTCAAGAATTTACGTTTATATCTTTTAGAAAATTGTATCTTTACTTTCAGATTGTAAGACAAAATTTGAAGTCAAAATAGCAAGTAAACCTTTTTTGCAAAAATGTATAAAGATAGAAAACCAAAATTTGAAATGCACAAATAATGCATGAAAAGGTAGTAAACAGCCGTTTTGAATCTACTATTGAGATTCTTCATCAGGACAAAACTCAGCATTCTAGAAAAAGCTAAGTTTTGCAAAGCGACAGAGAATCGCAGGCTAAATTACGGGAGCGAATGATAGATTCAAAATGGCTGTTTGCTATCTTTACATGCATTATTTATGCATTTCTAAATGTTGGTTTTCTGTCTTTAATCTTTATAAAATTTGAAGTTGTTTATTAAACTATGATTTTATTAATTTTCTTTCTTCTTTTAATTTAAACAGTGGGTTAATTGGTTTTTAAGTTAAACAACTAAACAGACCTATTTTTACTTTCTTCTATCCTTGATAGAAGAACGTAATGTTATCCCAAAAACATGTTTATTCAGAACCTCTGTTTGTCCCAGTGTTGCCATCATACAATCATACCATCAAAAAGTGTATGAAGTTATACATAGAATGAACCAAATATTCTGTTTTTGGCATGTTTTTGGCTGTAGCCAGCACGTCCATATTCAGTATGGAAACATTTCGCTGTAAGGCAGTGCTGTAATCACAATTTTTGCGCCATTTTCATTATTCTACCAACAAACACTGTATGAAGTTATGCATAGAAATGAACCAAATTTCTTTGAATACGTTTCTGGGAAAGGCTGTCAGGTCTTCTTTCAATTCGAAAATATTTCGCCGGAAGATGGTACTGTAATAATGATTTTTAGCTCAGAGGCTATCAAAACCTGTGAGCTTATGCGCTCGCCCATTCTGTATGTATGTATTTAAATGCGTAATGCAGTAACTCATGATAAAAATATCCGATTCACTTGAAATTTTAAGTATAGGTATATTCTGATAAGGTGTTTCCCTGATTAATTTTGGGAATTCATTCGACAAGTATAAGTGGGGGAACGTGGGCTAATACTCTTTCCCTTAATTTATATCAATGGGTTTTACATCCAGAATTATCAATTTTCATTCAAAATATAAGCATAGGATCATTCTGATGAGGTGCCTCTGTGATTAGTATTAGGTACTCATTTGGTAAGTATAAAGAGATGAAACAGGGGACTAATTCCCCACCCCTTATTTCGATAAATGGGTCTTTTATGCAGATTTATCAGATTTCATTCAAGTTTTAGACATAGGATTTTTCTGATGAGGGCACCACCATGATTAGTTTTGGGAGTTCATTGGATAAATATAAAGAGACGGAACTGGGAGCTAATTCTCCAATCTTAATTTCGATAAATGGGTTTTTCATACAGATTTATCAGATTTCATTCAAATTTTAGACATAGGATCATTCTGATGAGGGCACTGCCACGATTAGTTTTGGGAGTTCATTGGATAAGTATAAAGAGGGGGGACGGGGGCTAATCCCCCACCTTTAATTTAGATCAATGGGCTTTTCATGCAAAATTCTCATATTTCATTCAAATTTTAGACATAGGATCATTCTGATGAGGACACCTCCATGATCAGTTTTGCGAGTTCATTGGATAAGTCTAAGAGGGGGGAAATGGGAGATGACTCTCCCCGCCATAATCTAGTTTAATGGGTTTTTCATGCAAAATTTACAGATTTGCTTCAAAATTTCGATATAGATTCATTGTGATAAGGCACTTCCTTGATTTTTTCAGAGTTCATTGGATAGTATAATGGGGGATTGGTGGGACTACCCCTCTTAATTTAGGTAAATGATTTTTCTTGCAAAATTAAGAGATTTGCTTTAATTTTTTAATACAGGTTCATAGGGATAATAAGCTTCCCTAATTAGATGTGAAGTTCTTGTTAAGCATAAAAGGGATACAGGTTGGGATACTTGTTACCCCAACCCCTCTTAAATTTGGTAAATGAGTTTTTATGCAGAATTATCCGATCTGCTTTAAATTTTGGCTGTACATTTTTTTTCTGATGAGGCGAATCTCAGAATAGTTTTGGAAGTTTAATGGTTAAGTATAAAGGGGGATAATTCCTCTTAAATTATATAAATGGGTTTTTATGAAGAATTATTCAATTTGCTATGAATTTGGATATAGGTTTTTTTATGTGATAAAGCATATCTCTGATTAGTTTAGGGAATCCAATGATTAAGTATAAAAAGGGGAAATGGGCGGGAGCTATTCCCCCCTTTTATTTGTTTTTCGAACAGCATTAACCCTTGAAAATATGAGGCTGTAATATACAATTAGTATGCGTAGCCTGTGAGCTCAATGCCATCAGTTTAAGAGGGTAATATTCTTTTTATTGTAATTTTTTTTTTCATAATCATTTTATACAGTGAATTTACGGTTCGTGCAGTAATAGGAACTTCGTATCTTGCTAAAACTGGCTATTCGCAAACAACTGATGTATAACAGAATAACAAAAATACATTTTAATAAATATCATGATCGAGATTAACTCATTCTTCATCTAATTAATTGACTGCAGCAAAAATTCTAGATTAAAATAAAAGTTGGTATAATATGGAAGTAGTATTAATATTTTGTAATATTTTTTGAAACATTGATATCTATGAAATAGAAGAGAGTTTTGGGATTGGTGCATCCAACTAGTTATTTTCGTAACTTCATAATAAATATTTAAAAGTTTTTTTTTTTTTTTTTTTTTTTTTTTGCTTATAAATTTTAAATTTATTTAACGTAAAATAAAATTAAATGTAGCTTAAGGTAAACAGTATTAAATAATTAAAACACGAAAAAAATTAAACTTACGTTTGGAGATAACTCTTCAACCATTGGTATATTAGTAAGACATTTTATGTTTGCATTATTAAAAGGTGCTATGTATTTCTTTATGAAAATATTTTACAATTATAGACATATTAATAAACATGTAAAATTTGTTCTGAAAATTTTCAGCATTTCATTGTACAAATTATTAGCAATTATCAGCAATTCATTGACAAATAGGCAGAGTATTTAAATGTTTGAATTTCAGGACGGAATGGCAGGATTCATGCCCTAAAAAATCTTGTGGGCAAGACATTCCTATTTTTAAATTAATAAAAAAAAAATTACTTTTCGAATTTTTTTTCTTTGTGAAGTGGTGATCAAGTCTCAGGACTGACTGACTATTTTCGTGATATTTTCCACTATCGATTGACAAATCTCACAGTTTGCTCTTACGACAATTATACAAAATTGTTTTTCTGCGTTTGACTGTAATTTTTCTCACAAATTTTTCTTGTTTGCTCGTCACCCAAAATTTTGCAATTTTTTTTTTTTTTTTTTTTTTTTTTTTTTTTTTTTTTCTGGAGATTAACTGGCAAATTTCACAGTTTATTTCTCTCAACAGATTGACAAATTTAGTTATTTACTCTGCGACTGATTGGCAAATTTCTCTTTTTCTTTTTGTGACATTTTGATGAAATTAACAATTATTTTCCTGTGTTCAGCTGAAAAATTTGTGTTTTGTCTTTGTTATTGGCTGACGAATTTCATGATATTTCCTTGTGACAGATTAACAAATTTCACGATATTTTACTGTGATTGACAAATTCCGCTATATTTTCCACTGTTCAAGTTCCCTCTAAATTAAAATTTTTTCAGACAGGTCAGCAATTTTTAAAAATTTACTTTTGCCATGGGGGACAAAATGAGCGATATTTTTTCTATGACCGATTTACATATTTTGTGATTTTTTTTCCTGTGCCGAAGCAAGAAATAACTAGAAGGACAGTAATAGTCACTAGAGTCTGAGCTTCTGGAATTAGCACTAAACAAAATGAAATTAAATCTTGTGTTGCTCATTGGAAAAAAAAAGAAAACATGTTTTTTTACAATCAGTGGTTCAACATTAGATGTTTCATTTTTCAAAATCATCGTCATTGCACATTTCTTCATCAGTGGGCTCAATAATCATACCTCTTTTTTTTATTTAAAAGACTATCTTTCATACGATGTTTCTGTTTGTATTTGTTTTTTTTTTCCATATCTTAGAATTTGCACCTGCACATTTTGTAACTTTTCTACTCTCTTCTTTATTAACAATGAAATTTTGATTTCCTATTCAAATAAAAATTCTTCTAAATTTAAAGAAGTATGTAAATTAAATAAATAAAATATGGACATCCATTGCCCAAAGCAAGATGTTTAAATGTTTTCCAATGAGTTACTGAAAATCATTAAAAGCATCATTTTTATGATCAAAACGTGATTTATGTAATAAGAGTCATATATTACGTATGTCACGGATTAAACATTAATATCCCTGGACGAATCATAAACAAAATAAAATGCAGATACCACAAGGTCCATTCTCGAGCGATAACAACAACCGTTTTCCAAATGATTAAAAAAAAATGATGAACTTCAAGGAAACCATTTAAATAGTTAATGTGTTTAGTTTACAGAAATTAGGACATGACTTTTTTAAATAAACCATTTCTCATGTAATAGAAGAAATCTGCTGACTATGTCATTTTCGGAATTCCTTATGGGTTTAAAATTCCAATGCGTAGTTGAACATAATTCAATTAGCTAAAATGCCAGGGATTATGGTATTGACGATACTTCCACTAAGTGATGTACAATCACAGAAGGATATTGAGATACAATCACCTATATGCATTATTCTCGCAAGCAAATTAAAAATGAATGCACACCAGATTTACAAAATTAAGAAAAAAAAAATAAGAAGAAAAAATCAAAAACAAGTATTTCCAATAGTTTAATGTATTAGAAAAGTTGCTCTATTCTGTTTGTCAAAAGTGTAACCTATAAAAGATTCTAAACCACACAAAATCGAACAAAATCTAAATTAAAAAATTCATTTAGCAACTCGGTTATTAATTGTCCATAACACTCAGTAAAAATTGAAAAACAAATATGATATATATAAAGCTTGATTCTTTTCTTTTGTTTTAAATAAAATAAACAATTTGGATAATTATCTTGAGTAGTTGATTTAAGTTATTTCAATGGGAATTTGTCAATTTGTCATGTCGGTATAAATTGTAAATATTTAAGTGTCATGTAAAAAATAATAGGGTTAAAAAAATATTTTTTACTCTTGTATAGTTTAACTCCCCTGCATTTACAAATGTTATGAGGGAAACTCTCTCCTCCTGGGAAAACCTGAATTTCCAGCCCTGATAGTCAAAGATATATAGTTTCTGAAAAATATATTTCAATACATTTAAAATGTTATAATTGTGTGTGAAACATGTTTGCAATTTATTATTTGAGATGGCATTGGATAAAGAAATAAACAAACATTCACCATAACTAAAAACATATTTAATACCGGATATCCGAATCCGGCAGGCATATCGGATATCCGGCAAAATCAGTATCTGGTGCATCCCTAGTTAGCTGACAGGATTATTATTTTTTTTTTTACTTAATTGTCCCTGCCTCCATTTTTTTTTCCATCTAAAGGAAGAAGGAGATAATGAGAATTTTATTCAGTTTGATAATATTAATATTGCCTTGTTGGTATACTGAATTCGATTATAAATCTAAAATTTTATTTGCAATTTGCCATCTTCACTATAGTTATTTTATATTATTGTAAAGTATCAAAGATGAGCCCCCTCATATATTTTGCAAATAGTATAAATCCTGGGAAATTTATAAATTTCAAATATATCTCCTCATCCTCTTAATTTTATCTTTCTATTTCACAAAAGTTCCAATTATAAGCACTCCTTAAAATTATTAGAATTTCCTGTCTGCTAAAGGAGGGCTTACTTTCAGTAATTTACAGTAAGTGTATGTCTTAGAAATATTTTATGAATTAAACAGAAGTCGACTGACAAGGAACCATTAAATCTTATTTTCAAACAGTCTATAGCAGGCATGAAAGAGTTCTTCCTAAAGGAGGATTTCCACCTTTTTAAAAGCAATTTTGGTCATTCTCTGAATTGGTGCAAAAATGCAAAGAAAATTTTGGAAGGATAATAAGGGGGGGAGGGCAAAAATTTAATAATTCGACAACTCAAACCCTTGGAGTTTGCTCTTGAATTGTTGCACGAAATAAGCATAAACTGAAAAGTGTGTTTCTACATATAAGCATCTGAAACTATTGTAAATGAAGTTGTTCTGAATGTCTTTCTAGAAGGAAATCTTTTTTTTTTTTTTTTTTTTTTTTTTTACACTTTGAAAATTCAAAATGAATGGAAGTTTCTTTTGGAATAGAATATGCTATTTATACAACACTTTTGGGTATTTCTGTGATACCTTTCTTAAGTTTTATTTCCGAAACAAAGATCAGTTTAACCGGGAGATTTTCTTTCTTTCTCATATATGTATATTATTTGTTTTGGAAAATTAATGACTGTACTTCATATAAGTGGATTGGATATATTTGATTTTACTTCTTTAGCATTATTAAAACTTTCTAAATTAAAAAAAAAAAAAGAAAGAATCGTAGGTACAGTTACATTTAATTTTGTTCTGTTAAAATGACACTTAATTTATAAGAGTTTAGCACCGTTGTATGGATGGAAAATGTTTCCATCTTTTTTCACATTTCCCACTTTCATGCCTGCTATAGTTTCAGTGTAATGAAATTCAACTTCTCTTCTTTTCCCTTCACTTACAAGGAAGGTCTCCATACTGGGCATACTCAAAATATTTTTAAAAAAATTCTAATTAAACTACTCATGTATATAATGAAGGATCAGTCAAATTTAGCAGTAGAATTACAGTAGAAAATCTGTAAATAAATAAAATACTTTCAAATATTTGCTGTGAAAAAATGAAAGTGTCAAGCAATTTGGCGAGCAGTTCTTTTCCTTACCAAAAGTAAATGATTTTAATGTAACTGAAAATTGTTTGTTAATGGGTTATTAGAATATTGCAAACAGTATTTTATCACTGAAATATATTTTCATTGAATTTTTTGAAAAAAAAAATTATACTGGTTTTTATTTATCTATATACATTTACGCATGTTCAAAAATAAAGGCCAAAGCCATTTCCATAGCAACAAAATTGTTTGGATAATGCTCATCTGGACTTGACACAATTTTTGTTAATTTAAATTTTGAATTGTAATTTTTGATAGTTAAATTTCAGTATAAATACATATAAATATTGCTATGAGAAAAATATAATTAAAAAAACTAAAACTGACCAAACAAAAGTTATTTAAATCAAATTTATTTAAACAAGTTCAATTTTAAACATTTTTCCCTTAAAGTTTTGACATAAAGTATTTTTTGAAATTTTATTCTGTCACCAACTGAGGAAAATTCACCAAAAAATGAAATTTTCATTATTTTTTTTACAGATGGTCTATCAAGGTTCTGCCAGAATTTTTTTTATAAACATATATATCCTCATGAGAAAAACATTCTGTAATTTTTTCTGTTTTTTTTTTTTCGGAATTTGCTCATATTACCTTCCTCGTTAGATATAACTGCTGAAAAATGTCTTAGAACACTGAAAAGTTTTTTTTTTTTCTTCTTTCCAATTATGCGTTTAAAGGCTTAGTTGAAACTGAAAGCTTAATAAAACTGATTTTATGGTATTTTTACTTTCTTTACAAGAAGAAAGTATTGGATTTGTGAAAATTTTCGAATGCCAATTTTCTATGGACTTGCACATGTTAAGGGTCAGAAAACCTGAAAACATATTTTTACAAAAGTCTGTGAGTCTGTCTATATGTGACATAAATTTTGTGGGTGCTTTATCTCAAGAACTAATACACAGAATTCAATAAAATATTATATTTAGTTAGTGCTTGATATAAATTTGTGCTGATTAGTTAATTGTGTACATTGCTCAACAATAATCTTTTGTACGATTTTTGCAATAGCTCTATCTCCAGAATTATGCTGGGAATTTCATCAAATTATAGACTCAGTTAGTCCTTGACATGATTTGATGCTTTTTATATTTTGATGTAAATAGATCTATAGGTGGTGCTGCTATGCAGCATTATTTAAGATTTATGCAGACAATCAATCTCCAGAACTAATGCATTGATTTTCATCAAACTTCAGATTCTGTTAGTCTTTGACATATGATGACGTTTTTGACATTTTGGTGAAAATTGCTCAACAGATGCTGTGTTGCATTTTTTTAGGATTTCTGCAACAGCTGTATCTGAAGAACAAACACACATATTTCTATCAAACTTCAGATTAACTTCAGTCCTTAACATAAATTGATGTTGTTTGTATTTTGTTATAAATAGCTCCATAGGTAACACTGCTGTACTGTATTTGTTAAGGTTTTTTAAATAGCTCTATTTCAAGAACTAATGCATGGATTTCCATCATATTTCAGATTCAGTTAATCCTTAGCATGAATTGGTTTTATGTTTTAATGTTAATCGCCCTACAGGTGATACTGCTATATTTAATATTGTAGGATTTATGCAATTTTAGCGATAATCATACCTCAATAACGTTCTTTATGAGAACTTTACTTTTTTTTCTTTATGAAATTCAATAACTATTGCACTGAATTTCATATCATTAGAATCCTCATGATAAACATAGATTTCCATTTTATTTTGGCACTATAAAAGCAAATTTTTGAAATGTTAACATGTATGAGATATAAAAAACTTTATGGGAAATAGGTATTATATATGTTTAAACTTTTGGGATTGCTGCGTCCAACTAGTTAATTTTTGGAAAACATTTTAGAGTTAAAATCCATGCAATTAGTGACAGAATTATAAACAAGATAATTGTATGTTTGGAATTCAGACAGCATCTTTTATCAATCATATTGAGTGTTTCAGAACTCATGGATAAAACTTTAAGTAGTGGTACAGTAATCACCACAACAAACTTTTTTTTGTGTGTGTGTGTACAAAAATATTTGGAAAACAGAGTTCTTCTATTTAATCAAAGAAAAAGATATTCTGATCCAAACCTGAATTTTTGTTGTCATATAAAGTACAATACAGTGGACTCACTCAAATCTGCACAGCTTGGGACCAGAGGTTTTGTGGATTTCTGGTCATTGCTTTGTTTACATTTTTTTAAACAGTAATTTGAATGTAATTAACAATGAAATCGAAATTATTAAGAAGGTTTATAGTATAATAAAACATTAAATTAACAAACTAAAATAATAAAAAATTAGACAATTTTTAATATGATTAAAATATTAAAAGCAAAGGTCAAGTTAATAATCAATAATGTATGATTAAATATTTATTATAAAGATAAGATTCATTTTTCATATAAAATTTGCTTTATAACGATACATTACTTATTCACATCAAAATCATAAAATAAGGAAGTTTTATTTCAAGTTTAGCTAGACTTGATAACCAAAAACGTTTGGTTGATACATAAATATATTTGGTAAAAAGATTCTGATTACCAGTGATATCAGCAATATCTTAATTTATTCCAAAATAAATTTATACTTCCTTTATGAAAACACATGAATTCAGTAATATTAATGAAAATTACAAATTAAAATGTATATGGAATTGACATAAAAATAAAAAAGTCAAATTTTGTCCTTACATCAAAACTGAATGTTTCATTGTTTACATTTGTAAATTATGTGAGGATTTTAGAGAGTTGTGGATTTTAGGGAGTCTACTGTATTTGTGGCGTCTAGTTCTGCATTATTTTGGTCCAAGAATGCTGATAATTTTCAGTACGTTTCATAATGTTACCACAGAAAGCAAAACAAATTTGTAGAAAATATCAGTACATAAGTTCTAAATTGCATTTAATTTAACAATTTTTACATTAGTAAATTGCTTTAGGCATTTTCATGTTGAGCCATTGTGACATTATTTGAAAGATTAGCAATTAGAGGGGGGGGGGGGGGGAGATAATTGAGTTCAAAAATTTATACTAAGAATATTTCACTAGCTTTTAACTTAATTTAAAATAAATGATAATAATAATTGTTCTAAAATATGATACCTTTCTTGTATTCTGTGAAATAACTTATTTCTTAAAACCTGAAATATAAAAATGGTTTATATCAAAATAGTGATCTCTGTGGAGAAGAAAATATTCTAAATAATTTTCCTTAAAATGTGATTTCAGTAATTTATGTATAATATCGGTTAATTTTTTCCAAACAAACCTCAAATTAAACACTAACTTAGTTTTGTAGTTCCCATTGTTTTTAGCAGCATATATTGTAATTTCAAATGTATAATCCATGAATCAGACAATCATTTTTTAACTCAGAAATTTTTAAAAAATAAAATATAACTTTTTAGATCGCTGTAAATATTTGGCTTCAATTACCAAATAAAATTTCTGGGTCAAAAAAGAATTGTTTGATCTGCGCAGTAGCGTAGCTATGTTTTTTGGCGCCCGGGGCCAGCAAGAAATTTTGCGCCCCCACCCCAATATAGATATATAACAATTTCTCTCAATTTGGCGCCCCTAGGCCTCGGCGCCCGGGGCGGACGCCCCCCCTTGCCCCCCCCCCCCCCCTTAGCTACGCCACTGGATCTGCGGATTATACATCGGAAATTACAGCACCTGTATGGATGGCACCTGCATCCTGTCTATAATCAGTTGAACCTTTTATTGTTATTTTTAATTCAGATTAAGTTTAAATTTTCAACATCATTACTTATGTTGCTATCGGAATGGATTTAGTATCTTTCAAACTATGAATAAAGTCATAGCAGCTGCGAAATTTACCGAAGAGTTCTGTTTCAGAAAATATTTCTCACTTATGTAAATCATTTAAATTCATCATTCGGGCACAAACACTGTAAACTGATTCACTATCAGAGGATTGGGCACAACACTTAGTTCGATTCACTATTGCAAAAATGTGGTACAATGCAGTTGAATTCACTGTAACAATGAAAGAACACAACCAACTCTGCTCTACGATAAGGCATAAACAGGGCCCGATTATGACAATTTGGGACCCTGGGCAGAGATAAATTAGGGGGCCCCTTTCGAATCATTGCAACGTTATTCAAATAGAACTCGTGGTGCCACATATGTGCATGTGTAAGACATAAACATATTTTCGCACCTTGGATATAAAGAGAAGAAAATTGTTAGCTCTGTCATTACTAAATTAAATACTATAATTAATAAAAGTACCCTTTTTTTTACTTTAGCACAGAACAAAACTCTTTTTTAGCAATTTGTTACATTGCTTTAAGATGGATTTAATAACTTTAATGTATGGAAGAGTTGGAATTGGAAATAGAAAGTAAATGTTTTATAATTTAATGTACGGATTTGGGGGCCCCTCAAGGTCCGGGGCCCATGGGCAAAGTCCCGATTTGCCCATGCGGTAATAAGGGCCTGGGCATAAACACTCTGCACTTTAGCTGGATGTCGCAGCTTTTACACTTTGTAACACGGCTAGCTACTCATTGGTCTTAGGGGATTCGATCCAGTCGCTGGCAACAAAATGTCGAATTCCCCTCTAAGTCCACAAAACTTTGAAGAATAATCCTTTACTTTAGTATGCTGCCACCACCGATATAATTACATGATATCGGACATGCATGTGAGGTACGTAGTGAAAAAGACTAACTCTTTCAATTAATCTTAACGAACAATTTATTTACATAATATTTACAAATAATAAGACAATATTTACGGTCACGAACTCGGATATAGGTGATCCGGTACAACATTAAACTGAATACAGAACACCCACTCTGTGCACAGTTAAGCTACTCTAAACCTCTCTTAAGCACGTAAATTAACTCAGAGATCACTCTTAATCTCTACACACACCTAAGCTCAATTCTCTTAGAACCTCGTTCAACGCACGCTTTCCTTTAGACCAGAGCTCTTCTCTGACCAATCTCACTCTTCCCTTGTAAGATCAAATCTAAAATCTCAGTTCTTCTTTAGAGAGCCATCCACAGAACGGGGTTCATCCCTCTCCACGCACGGTGTTGTCCTCTAAAAGGAAGGTCACGCTTTCAAACATATCTTCCTCTTCACCCCTGTTTGTCTGCCTTATCTATGAACTTTGATTGATAAGCAAAAGGTCATCTGTTGTATACTACCTTCTTTTAACTAGAACTATGTCTTCCCGATACTTTGATTAAGATTCCAGATAAGAATGCAATGCTGTTTTAGTGTTTACAATACGGAGAGTACATTAGCAAATAAAAGAATAGTATCACATAAGAATATTTTTAGATAATGATTGCTTATCCAAACCTGACAAGAAAAAGGGGGGGAGGGTGATAATTCCCTCTTTAATTTAAGTAAATGGGTTTTTCACGCAGAATTTACCAGTTTTCTTCAAATTTTGGATATACTTTCATTTTGATAAGACGCTTCCCTGATTAGTTTGGAAAATTTTTTTTAAGTATAAAAAAGGAAACAGACTATTACCCCTTCCTTTCTTAAATTAGATAAATGGATTTTAATACAGAGTTATTAGATTTGCTTCAAATTTTGGCTATAGGTTCATACTGGTAAAATGCTTCTCTGATTTGTTTTGGGGTTCTTTTTTCAAAGTTCTCTTCAAACTAATCAGAGAAGCTTAAAGTATAAAAGGGGAAGGGGCGATTACCCTCCCTTAAATTGATAAATAGGTTTTTATGCAGAATTATCAGATTTGCTTCAAATTTTCAATATAAGATCTTTTTGATAAAGCGACTCCCTGAATAATTTTAGAGTTTAATGATTAAGTATAAAGGGAGAAACGGAGGATAACCCCTTTTAAATCAAACGAATGGGGTTTTATGCAGAATTATTCGATTTGCTTAGAATTTTGGATATAAGTTCATTATGATAAGGCATATCCCTAATTAGTTTTTGGGGTTCAGTGATTAAGTATCAAGGAGGAAATGGGAGAGCTAATCCTCCCTTAATTTGTTTTTTGAGGGGTATTATTCCTTGAAAAAATAGGGCTGTAATTTACAATTAGTGTCAATAGCCTGTGAGCTCAATGCCATTAGTTAAACTGGACAATATTCTTTTTATTTTTAAAGTTGACTAAAATGTAATTTTAGCTCAAAATATGATTTTCAATATTTGATTTAATATTAAAGTCTAGCATTTTTGCTTTCTAAACCAGTTTGAATTTTGTTTCTATCTTGTTGAGAACTTCAGTTACAGGCATTTTAATATTAGTCATTTAACAGGCAAAACCTGGTTTTTAATTATATTTTCTGTTTTTTCTCAAAATGAAATTTTTAGCGTTTTGCTTTATTGCAAAACATTATAATTAAAAAAATTATAACTTTATGAAGCTTTGCAAAAATACTCTAAAGGCGTTTATTTAGGTAATGTGCTCTATTATGATTATAAATTAATTCATAACTTGTATCAAATAAAATATGAAAAAATAACATATATTTTCATGATTTTTCTGTGTGTAAAAAAACCTTAGCTTCAATATTTTTTTTAATAATAAAATTATAGTTATGAAAATCGTTCAATACCTTCATGAAAGATTCATTAATCATGATAAAATTTACAAAATAAAACTATCTTTATTTAAACCTTTCGGATCTGGTGTGTTATTAATAGTACATGCCTTTTTATAGAGTATTATTTTGTCTTAAAAACTTTTTTGTTATTTTCTACATATAGAAATGATAACAGACTATGCCTTTCGTTTTATGACTTCATTGATGTTTTGATATTTAGTAATAACAATAATAATAAAAGTTTACTTAATTCTCTTTGCTCCATTGGCTCCGATTCAGGCCCCGATTATGACTAATTGGGGCCCTGGGCAAAGATAGATTAGGGGGCCCTTTTCGAATCATTGTAACATTATTCAAATAGAATTGATGATGACTCAAATGGGTATGTGTAATGCACAAACATATTTTCGCACCTTGGATATTAGTAGAAGAAAATTCTTAACTCCGTCAATTCTAAATTAAATATCGTATTTAATAAAAATACACTTTTTTTCCTTAATACAGAATAAAACTCTTTTATATAAATGAAGCAATTTATTATATTACTTTAAGATGAATTTTATAACTTCAACATACAAAAAAAGGAAAATTTGAAAAAAAAAAAAGAGAAGGAAATATTTTGTAATTTAATGTATGGATTTGGGGCCCCCTTAAGGCCCGGGGCCCATGGGCAAAGTCCCGATTTGCCCATGCGGTAATAAGAGCCTGCTCCGATTCCTTTATTTTATACAATTATTTCACGCTTTAAATTTAAAATATAGATTATTTTTCCGAAAGAATGGTGTATAATAAAACGCAAAAAATATTAGAAATCGTAATATCTCTTAAATCATGTTGTAATATGATATTTTCCGACGTCTCCAAAAACTCATCCTTAGCCTATTATCCTATAAATATGAATTGAGTACATAAAACAAGTACATTAGTGAATGAGATAATCTCTAAACACCAGTAAGTCCATTTGAGTAGTTTCCATTAGCATTATTAAAGTAAAAATAATTTTGTTCGGAAAATGGAAAAAAATTCCGACCGAAAGGATTAAATGTGAGTTTTGATGTTTTGCATAAATGACATTTAATAGCAGTTTTTATGTATATTTTGAGCTTAAAAATCAAAATATTTAAAAATAGGCATGTTTTTACTTGTTATCAACAATTCTTAGCGATATTCTGTAATGTAATGCACATTAGTAGGCAATTTTTCAAATACAGTGTAAAGAGTAATACTAAATTGAACAACCATTTTCATTAAATAAATCATAACGAAATAAACAAGTTGGAAACTGCGCGTGAAGCGTAGCAAATGAGGTGCGTTCGTACGATAATGAAGTTTTAAAAATATTCTCATATATCAATCTCATAAAATTGTAAATAGTAAATTATAATTAAAATGCGCACCAAACAATGTTCTCCCTGTACCATTATGTAATGGAATGCTTTTGTGTGCCCTTATCATCAATTACAAATGTTCTTTGCACCACAGATTATGCGAAATGTATACTATAATATGTACTTTATAGATGCTTATCAATTTTATTATGTGTGAATGAGTGTAACACCATTAAAATGCATTTGAAACATTTTCCCCATTGACCGTAATGTAACGCAATACTTTTGATTGTCCCAGTAATTGATCTATACATCCGATTTTCATAAAATTTGAAATGACTCGACAAAATTATGTAATAATTATATATTTTAAATTTCGAACGATTAAAATGTATTTGAAACTTTTTCCCCCATTGACCGTAATGTAATGGAATACTTTTGATTGTCCCTGTAATTGATCTACGCATCCGATTTTCATAAAATTTGAAATGACTCGACAAAATTATGTAATAATTACATATTTTAAAATTCAAACGATTCGGTTGGGTAGTTTTTGCATTGGTATATGCGGACAGACAGACAGACGGACGGACGGACTAAACGACAACTATAAGTGCTACATATTTAAATAATTACGAAAGCACCTAAAAATAAAGCAAAACTATTTCTTTAAGGGAGCATGCAATTTAAGAGCAAATTGTAACTTATTCAACTATAAAACGTTTCATTTAATGCATTATTAAGTTAAGGTTTATCATTAAGAAAATTTTCACTTATTCTATACAAGAATTAAGATTCAGTAATACAGCTGTTTTGCTCTAGATCTATTTTTCTTTCTTTCTCTCTTTATTCCTTTCTTGAATATTGCCGCTGGAAAGTCCGAATTCTAGAGCTTATACTGTATTTAAAAAATTCCTACCGAACCATAAATATATTTTTAAAAATAAGCAAAATTGTTGAAAAAGTAAAATGATCCCTTAATATCGCTTACTTGAGAATTTCAAACTTAAATCTATATTATAAAGGCAAAACGTATCTGTGCTTAACGCATACGTCATTTTGCGAATGGCAACACTTTCCCTTGCAATTTAGGTTTTGCAATTTTCGCTATTACAAATTTTATACTTCTAAACATCGCACATTTTAAATTTTTACATTGTCGTATACAGAAAAAAAAAATTTTTACTTTTACATGCAATTTGTTTGAAAACCGTATCTCAATTTATTTTTGAGATATTAGTTTTTTTTATAATTTTTAATACCAATTTTGTGATTGTGGCAACAGAATCACTTCATTATCTCTTAAAATTAAAAATTAGAAATTAAAATGCGTATATTATTTCAAAAATATCGCCTGTTATAATATCCGGTGAATTTTCGTTTTATTTTGTTTAAAAATTTGGATAATTGAGTTTTATAGTTTTTGTTAATTTTATCTTTAAATAATATTTGTTTGAGAGTTAAACTGACCAATATAAGAAGTATTTTTTACTGTAACTAGTTTTGTAGATTTATTATACATCAATGAAACTGTTCTTTGTTAAAGATTTCCTTTCGTCGAATTTCGACGGGTTTCACCTCGTATAATTAAAATCTAACTTTTGAAAGTCGGGTTGTGGGGGGTGGGAAAGAGGGCCTTGAGACAGGGCAAGGACCTCTAGAACTGCGCTGGATAAGAAGACGTAATTTTACCTATGGGGAGTAAACAATTTCCTTCAGGGAATATACATTATATTGTCCGACCCCCTCCTTTTCGAAGAAGTTGTTTGTTGCTACTATTTGTCTGGTCCATTATCATGAAAGGTGGTGTGGGAAGATTTTGAGGTTGGGCTAGTCTTTATTCATACAATACTACAACAGTACTATTTGCACTTTCTCTTACAACCCATCAAATATACGTTGGAAATTTCAGGGTTTGTTTTCATTCCACACACGTGGTCCAGTAACTTGGTACTTTTTAAGAAAGTTTGTCGATAGTTTGAGGTGTATATATTTGAAAATTGTGATTTATTATTGCTTTATTGGATGCAAAAAGAAATCAATTCTCTTTCTGAACTGAAGGAATCTGCGTATTGAAAGGTTCTGATTTTTTATTGCTTTATTGGATGTATATTATAAAAGAAATCAACTCTATATCTGAACTGAAGTACTTTGCGTACTTAAAAATTCTAATTTATTATTGCTCTATTGGATGTATATTAAAGAAGAAATCAGCTCTATATGCGAACTGAAATACTTTGCTGAAAACTTGTAAGTTGTACTTTATTGAAAAATTCTGATTTATTATTGCTTTATTGGACATAATAGAAGAAATTTATTTTCTCTCTGAACTGAAGAACTCTTATATATATATAAAAAAAAAAAAAACTGATTTATTATTGCTTTATTAGATGTATATTACTGAAGAAATCTATTTAAGCTGAAAAGTTTTAGACGAAATTTAAATCAAATATTAAAATTGTACTGAAATAGGATTATTTTTACAGTTACGTGTAAACGAAAGTACAGCTTATAAATAAGTAGTGTAGCTGATTATTGTGGTAGGTATGAAATAATATTCAACGCTAACTCATAATTCAAAGCAAGCTATATTATCTAAAACTTTTGTATAAATTTGGAGAAAAAATGGAAGATTATTCAGATCAAATTGATAAAATTGGCGAAGGAAATTTTGGGATACCTGAAGCTGTGAAGAATATTTTAGCAAAAGAATTAAAGTTAAACGTTTTACATACTGTTAATGATGATATACTGGCAGCTAAAACACATGCAGGAACTGAGGAATTAATTATTCGACTGGTTCATAGCGAAATTGTTTCAAAACGAGAAATAGCAGAATGGCCTAGACTTAAACATGCCAATGTTTTAAAACTTTTGAGCATGCAGTACGTGCCAGTATTAGATGTGTTTGCTTTCATTACTGTAAATCATCCATTTTCTTTGCTATCTATACTAAGAAGTGAAATTTTTTCCAAACCTAGTAAAGCTTTTTACGTTCAAAAATGGCTGCGCGGAATACTTTCGGCTTTACTGTATCTACACGAAAAAGGAAAATGCCATTTGAGTTTATGTTTGAAGAACGTTTTGATTTCAAGTGATTTTTCTGCCGTGATCAAAGCTCCTTCTTCTAATATGTAAGTGATTGAATTTATTCTCTAATTTAACTCTTGTTCATACAGCAATTTATTTAAATAGAAAGGGAAAAAATTAAACAATATAAAAGTGAAAAATGAACAGCGTGTTTCGAAAGAGTATTGTATTTCTTCATCAGGCGCCAAAAGATGATGTGGAGAAAGACCACCTTCTTTCGAAATGCTCTGTACATTTTTCGTTTTTAAACTGTTTTTCCTTTTGTGGTGAATTTTAAGATTTTTTTTCATTTTTATTGTCTTTTAAACTGAACTTTTTATGAAACTAATTTACTTTCCGTGGCAATTTCTAATTTTGAATTTTTCGTAAGGCTATTACATTTTAATGCAAATTTCTAAAGTTTCGAAAAATTATACATAAAAAAATCTTCCATTTTATGCATTTATAGGAATATCTGGTAAAAAGGCCCTTGCAAAATTATTTATTTGTATACATATTATTCTTTTCGCTTCACTATGCATTATTATTATTATTATTGGAACATGTACACATTTATTGAAAATTAATTTATATCGTAAATTATAAACGTTTAATATCGAATTTTATTATTATTATGAGGTTATACGCATTTGAATACTCAGATGCTAAATACAAAAAAAATTTATGTATTGAAAATTACTTTTTATTTTTCTATCGCTTTGATAGATAAGATTTTATTTTAATTTATCTTAATATATTTTAAGAAGACTTGTTAGTTAAAATTTCTCTTTTCTTTAGTCAGCGCGGTAATTTTTATTACCGTGGTCTACATTTTTCGCCTTTGTTTTGTTTTTCGTGAATTATGTGATGTTTTAATATCGGATACCAATGTTTTTTTTTCTTTTGAATTTGCGTATCGTTTTAATGCAAACAATTTATCACAACTTAGCGTAATATTTTAAAGAAACCTTTTTTTTAAATTTAAAAAAGGCGAAATTTTTTTGTTATCGTTGTCTAAATGTTCCCCGATTCTGCTTTTGCTAATTATGTGCTGTTTCAATATGAGATAGCAATGATTTTTTTTTTTAATTTGTGTATCGTTTAACTTCATCCAATTCTATTATAATTCAACTTAATATTTTAAAAAATGGCAACTTTTTTTTTTTTTTTTTTTTTTTTTTTTTTTTTTTTTTTACTAATGCAATCTAAATTTTTCTATGTTGTTTTCCGGGTGTACTTAGTGCGCCCACAAGTAGGAGGAGATCATAAAGTGCGATTTCGATTCCATCTGTATCATGTGCGCTTGAAAGGGATGAGATAAGTAATCCATCATTCTCCTTTATTGCCTTAATAAGATTTTTTCCTAAAAATTCTTCTGGGTGTAAATCAAATCGAGCCATGGTAACTCTTGGCGACAGTATTAATATCACTATACAAACAGTTGGTCTGCATTCATCTAGCATTGCATTACATCTTATTGTAACTTGGATAAAAAACCTTTTTCCATTTATAATGATAAACAAGTTGGAAATTGCACGTGAACGTAGCAAATGAGGTGCGTTCGTACGATAACGAAGTTTTACAAATATTCAGATCTTGCTGATACAGTACAGCGTACTTCGGATACAGTACAATAGTCGAAATCTTTGTGTTTCTGTAAATATGCAGGAAGTAATTTTTATTACACCTCAGCAACGTATATCTTATTGATAAAATGTGAAATAGTTGAATATAATTAAAATACGCCCCAAACAATGTTTCCCCGTATAGCATTACGTAGTGGAAAACTTTTGTGTGGCTCTGTAATTTAATAATAAAAATTCTTTGCATCACAGATAGTACAGAATGCATATTTTAGTATATATTTCATAGATTCATGCCAATTCTATTATGTTCGAATGAGTGTAACATCATTAAAATGTATTTGAAACTTTTTCCCCATTGACCATAATGTAACGGAATCCTTTTGATTGTCCCTGTAATTGATCTATGCATCCGATTTTCATAATATTTGAAATGACTCGACAAAATTACGCAATAATTATATGTTTTAAATTTCAAACGATTAAAATGCATTTAAAACTTTTTTCCCTATTGACCGTAATGTAACGGAATCCTTTTGAATGTCCCTGTAATTGATCTATCCATCCGATTTTCATAAAATTTGAAATGACTCGGCAAAATTATGTTATAATTATGTATCTTAAATTTCAAACGATTCGGTTGGGTAGTTTTTGCGTTGTTATATGCGGACAGACGGACAGACAGACGGACGGACGGACTGAGCGACAACAATAGGTGCTACGTATTTACATAATTACGAACGCACCTAAAAATGCTTAAAATTCATAAAATTCAAGTTAATATCTTGGTAAGTTTTTTTGTACAAAAATGAAAGTTTTATTGCTTTACTTATTAATACACGGAAAAAGTTTTACTAAAGATATAGTACTTAAATCTCTCAATTTTTTTTTTTTTTTTATTTCTGTATATTTTAAAAATAATGCTTTTTAATAGAAACGTAGTTAACCCTCTAAGGCATGATTTTTTTATTTTTCCTTAAAAAATATATTTAATTCCTTATCGGGCATACATGAAGGATGTATGATGATCTTTGTGCGAGGATTTCATACCAGAATGTTTGAGATAACGTTGCTAAATGTTTGATAATACGTTTTTCAACAATTTTTATTCAACTACAATGTTTAATCAAACGATGTGTTTAAAAAAAAAATGTGGAACATGTTAAAAATCTATTTAGATTCTTTGCGTATACCTTATGCATCGTTATGTGTTTTGTATATATATAGAAAGAGTGGTTTTAATATCATAAATAATAGTATATGATCAAAGTTGAATTCGGAGGGGTAGTTTGGGAAGGACATTCCTATGGAGCAATAAGATGTCCCCTCCAGAAAAAAGTGTCTGAATTTAACAATGTATTTGAAAGTAAAAAAATGTTAATTTAGTCACATAATAAGGCTTGCTCGCTAATTTTAATACTACGAAAGAAAATTTTAAAGATATTTCATTTACATTTTAATATTTTAAAATGATTTTTTTTTCTTGCATTGGATAGCTGAGATTTATCTTTACATCTGCTCTTTTTTTTTTTTTTTTTTTTTTTGCTTTTTCGATTTTGTTAGCAGATTTTTTTCAAGAGGATGCTTTTATTTTCGAAACCGGTTCCGAAAACGGAAGTATCCTAATTAAAAATATGTCTATAAGCAAAATCGAAAAAGTGAAAAACTCCCTTTGTACAGATCGATTTCATCTAACCAATGCAGAAAGCTATATTGCAAAAACTGTTTAAAAATACTGAAATGCAAACGAGATATCTTTAAAACTTTCTTCCATAGGATTAGCATTAGTGAGCGGGTCATTTCAGTTGATTGAAGTAGCCTCAGTAGGATCAATGTTTTTCATTTCGAAAAAAAGGGTCAAGTTCTGTTATAAGGTACGTTTTCGTAAGTTCTAACACTATCATAAAGTTTGAAAAATCGAACATGTCATTATGTTCATGTGATGATAATTAATTAATTAATTGCAATTAATTACTTATAAGGAACCCTGGTTTAATAATTAACCTTTTATGTTTTTAAAACAAATATTAATGAATTCTGCTTTCGAAATTTGCTATATTTTCGAAATCTTTAAACAAGAAAATTATTGTTTGGAAATAATGATAGCCAATAAAGTGATGAAAAAATAAATAAAACTTTCTGAATTGAAGTAGTCAATAGCATATAAATATGTTTCAAGTCAAAGTAGTTCAGTTTGAAAATAAGGTAAAATATCATAGAAATACGCAGAATATAACAATTCTAATTCACCCGTAATATCTGATTAATATTGAAAGAAAATATATAAATAATTTTACCAATTTTTACTTTCTTCTATCTTTACAAGAAGAAAGTATTGGATTCATGAAAATTTTCGACTTCCGGTTTTCGACGGATTTATACGTTTTAGAAGATCCTGAACACGTTTTGACTATTTTTAGAAAATGTCTGTCTGTGAGTCTGTCCGTCTGTCTGTCTGTCCGTCTGTCTGTCTGTCTGTGTGTCTGTCTGTATGTGACAAAAAATTTGTGGGCGCTCTATCTCAAGAACTAATGCTCGAAATTTAATAAAATTTTATATTCAGTTAGACCTTGATATGAATTAGTGCCTATTGGTTTTTGGTGAAAATTGGCCTGCAGGTGGCGCTGCTATACTACGTTTTTCATGATTTTTAAGATTGCTATATCTCAAGAACTAATGCACAGAATTTCACCAAACTTCAGATTCTGTGATCCCTTGATATACATAGACGCTGATTAAGTTTTGGTGTAAATTGGCCTGCAGGTGGCGCTGCTATGCCACGTTTTTCAAGATTTTCATGATAGCTATATCTCAACAACTATCGCACAGAATTTCACCAAACTTCAGATTCTGCGATACCTTGAGATACATAGCCGCTGATAAGGTTTTGGTGTGAACTGCCCTATAGGTGGCGCTGCTATGCTACATTTTGCACGATTTTTGCGATAGCTATATCTCAAGAACTAATGCAGAGAACTTTATCAAATTTTAGATTCTGTTACACTAGAATATATAACATAATTAGACGCTGATTACATTTTGGTATTAACCTTGCGACAAGTGGTGGAGCTATGCTGCATTTTGCACGATTTTTCCGATAGCTATATCTCAACAACCAACGCACAGAATTTCATCAAACTTCAGATTTCGTTACAAAATGACATATAACATAATTACACGATGATTACGTTTTTTTTATAAATCCTTCAACTGATGGTGCTGATGTGCTATATTTTACATGGTTTTTTTTTTAAAACTAACTATATCTCAAAAACTAATGCACAGAATTTCATCAAACTTCAGATTCTTTTACACCCTAACATAATTAGACGCTTTTTTACGTTTTGGCATAAATTTTCCAAGATATGGTGTTGCTGTGCTACGTTTTGCAATTTTTTTGTTATAACTATATCTCAAGAACTAATGGACGAAATTCCATTAAATTTCAGATTCTGTTAGGTCTTGACATAAATAGATGCTTATTAGGTTTTAGTATAAATTACGCAACATGAGGCACTACTAAGCTCATTTTCTCAGAATATTAATTAAATTTTGCATTTTAGGCTTTACGGATACCAGAATCTCATTAGGCTAGGTCAAATGTTCGAGGAAATTCGATAGTGGGTAACTTTGGGGTCACCACATTTTTTTAAAAAATATTAAAATGTACTTATGAGATAGAAGAAAGTTTTGGGATTGACACATCCAACTAGTTATCTAGTATTTTCCAGTGGCACCAACTTACACGGACCCGTGGAGGCTAAACCCACCCAATAATTTTGAATCGAATCTAGGAAAAAAAGTGACTGGAAAAAAAGTTATCGGAAAAAAGTGACCTAAATTACAAAAGCGGAAAAAAAGTGACAAGGAAAAAAAGTGACACGGAAAAAAAGGGACACGGAAAAAAAGTGACAAGGATTGATTTTGGGGAATTATTATTGATTTTGGGGATTCATTGGTTAAGTATGAAAGGGGGATGGGGGGGGGGGGGGCTCATAATTTAGGTAAATGGGTTTTTCATGCTGAATTAACTGTTTTGGTTCAATTTTTGGATATACGTTCATACTGAAAAGACGCTTGCCTGATTAGTTTTGGGAAGGGACGATTACCCTCCCCCCCTTCCCATCCGTCCTCAGTTAGATGAATGGGTTTTTATGCAGAATTATCCAACGTGTGTCAAATTTGAATATACAGGGCCTGACTAAGGCAGGGGGTGGCGGGGCAATTGCCCCGGGCCCCCCGTTTGAGGGGGGCCCCCAAGGAGAGAAAAGTTTATTGTTAAAAGAGGGCCAAATGATATAAAATAGCAAAATATTACCAAAATTCTTTTTTTTCAATTTTAAGGGGTCTTTTTTCTCCTACCCCCTTTGCTTCCCTGCCCCACGTTCCCTTAAAGTAATAGTTACATCATAAGAAAATTAATAGTTAAAATTATTTATCATCTGTTATTATGTATAAAGATGTGAAATATAAATACTGAAATCAGTACTTGGTACAAAATTTATGCATACATACAATAGGTTTGAATTTTAATTTTTGTCACTTGAGTATAATTCACAAACATTTTTAAGATAGAAGGGGGCCACTCTAATAATGTTTGCCCCAGGGCCCCCCACTGTCTAAGTCGGGCCCTGTGAATATAGGTTCTTTTCGATAAGGCTTATATATAGTATATAATGCATGAAGAGTTTTAATGGTTATATATAGAGGGATAACGGGGGATAACCTTAAATTAAATTAATAACTTTTTACGCATAATTATCCAATTTGCTTAGAATTTTGGACATAGATTCATTATGATAAGACGTATCTCTGATTAGTTATGGGGTTCTTCTGCTTATTATAAAGGGTGGGGGGCGAGCAATTATCTCCCCCTTAAACTAGATAAATAGGTTTTTATGCAGAATTACCCCATGTATTTCAAATTTTAAATATAAGTTCTTACTGATAAGGTGGATCCCTGAATAGTTTTAAGGATTTGATATCTACGTATTGAAGGGGAATAGAATATAATCTACCTTAAATTAAATTACTTTTTACGCAGAATTATAGGATTTGCTACAAATTTTGGATTATAGATTCATTATGATAAGGCGTATCCCTGATTACATATGGGGTTATTTTTGTAATTAAAAATTAAGGCGGGTGATTTTCCGATCCCCTTAAATTATATAAATTGTTTTTTATGTTCACTTATCCGATATATCTCATATTTTGGATATGTTTTTTCTCATAAAGTTAGTCCCAGAATAATTTTAAGGGTTTAATGGCTAAGTATATACTGTCAGGTTCTGAGACCACCTCTGCTAAAGATTGGAATTTCCGTTATTTCTCTATCTTAATCTCTTTTATATTATACCGGCTGAGTACTAGAATTTTCAAGGTGACATTCTTTCTTTGTTGAAGGGGGAATTGACACGTAATCCTCTACAGGTGGTGAGTGAGAAAGAGGAGATTGCGGAGAGGCGTGTTCATCCGTTAGTGAGGTATGTGGATGATGAGCTGACAAGCAACATGTCACTAATCAAGAAAGGAATGTGGAATGTGTCCAATGGATAAGCCCCAAAGGGGGGGTGACATTGGGGAAACACCG
The DNA here is from genome assembly GCA_964019185.1 of Maratus speculifer. NCBI lineage: Eukaryota > Metazoa > Arthropoda > Arachnida > Araneae > Salticidae > Maratus > Maratus speculifer. Next base: position 55,353,822 of record OZ025292.1, on the reverse strand, counting down.
TGATTTGAGATGAGCCAGTCTTATCTCAGATTAGTTCAGTTCGTATCTGGGTTCATACCTAGAGAGTAGTGTAGGACAGAGGTCCTGATAGGGTATGCTCTGCGTTGTAGAGCGGAGGCAGTGCGTATCTGGAGAGCAAGGGACACAGACGTCCTGGTGTTTAGTGCTCTGGGCCGAGAAGTGCAGGCCGAGTATCCATGTGTTGGGAGATTCGAAAGTGATCTCCGATAAAGTTAATCTAACGTGCATTGAGTGTGAGGTGGAAGGTGTAATTCGAATAGTACACAGCCAACCTTTACTGTATTTAATTTAATGTTGAACCGGATCACCTATATCCGAGTGGTAAATAGCGTATTTAGTGTGTACATATATTCTAAATAAACTGTTAATTCAGTTAATTGACAGCGTCAGTGTTCATTTACACAATCCTCACAGTGGGTGACCGATATCACCTAATAATATCGGTGGTGGCAGCTATAACTACCACGGACTTTCTTCAAAGTTGTGCGGGCTGAGAGGAACGTCCGACATATACAGTGGGGGAACGGAGGATAACCCCCCTTAAATTAATAAATGGCTTTTTACGCAGAATTATCTTATTTGATTCAAACTTTGAATGTGCGTTCATTATGATAAGCCGAACTCCTGATTATTTGTGGGTTTCCCCCGTTCATCCCTCTATACTTAGCCATTAAACCCTTAAAACTATTCAGGGATTCACTTTATCAGGTAAAACCTATATCCAAAAGTTGAAATACGTTGGATAATTGTGAAAAAAAAATCTTATTTAAAGAGTGGGGGATTAATCGCACGCTTTCCCTTATTTAATTAGCAAAAGAACCCCATAATTAATCAGAGATACGCCTTCTTATAATGAATATACATCGAAAATTTGAAGCAAATCGGATAATTCTGCGCAAAAAGCCATTTATTTAATTTAAGGGTGTATTTCGATTCAAACTGCCTATTTTCCGATTTATTTTTAACTTCATTTTTACTCTCATATGCATCAAACTGGCAAATTGTCTTATTTAGAAAGTACACAAGGTGCCGTAATTGTCAATTCTTTGATAAATGCAGAAAATATTGCGAAAAAAGCAATCAAAAACGGCATTTTGAACAGATTTTCCCCTGGCGGGAGATCTGTGAACGAAAAAAAAGGGTCATACTGAGAAGATAATTGTTTATAAATCAAATTCTAATGAATTGAGCGTGAAAATGCAGCACATGGCACCTTGTACATCTCTTCAAAAATATCCTCTGCAAGTTTCATGTTTCTACTTTTGAAAATGTGTCTGAAATTGTATCGGAAAATTTCGAGCTGTTGAAGGTGGAAAAGCGTTTTTTTTAATACACCCTTAAGGGGGTTTATCTCCCTTCTCCCTCTATACATAGCCATTAAACCCTTAAAACTATTCAGGAATTTACTTTATGAGAAAGATCCTACATCCAAAATTTGAAATAAATCGGATAAGTGTGCATAATTTTTTTTAATCTAATTTAAGGCCGGGGGTAGTAATCAGCCGCCCCCTTTTTAATTAGCAAAAGAACCCCATAAATAATCAGAAATACGTCTTATCATAATTAACCCATGTCCAAAATTCGAAGCAAATCGGATAATTATCCGTAAAAAGCCATTAATTTAAGAAAGGTTATCCCCCGTTCCCCTTCTATACTTAACCATTAAACTCCTAAAACTCTTCAGGCACTTTATACTATATATAGGCCTTATGGAAAAGAACCTATATGCAAATTTGACACAAGTTGGATAATTCTGCATAAAAACCCATTCATCTAATTGAGGACGGATGGGGGGGGGGGGTAATCGTCCCTTCCCAAAACTAATCAGGCAAGCGTCTTTTCAGTATGAACGTATATCCAAAAATTGAACCAAAATAGTTAATTCAGCATGAAAAACCCATTTACCTAAATTATGAGCCCCCCCCCGATCCCCCTTTCATACTTAACCAATGAATCCCCAAAATCAATAATAAATCCCCAAAACCAATCCTTGTCACTTTTTTTCCATGTCACTTTTTTTCCGTGTCACTTTTTTTCCTTGTCACTTTTTTTCCGCTTTTGTAGTTTAGGTCACTTTTTTTCCGGTCACTTTTTTTCCGTTTACCTTTTGAATCATATAGCGTGTCCAGTTTTTATTGTTCAAGTTATTTATTTTATTATTATTTTATACTTCATTTTTCTTCTCATAACAAAAATTATTTTGCCAATAACAATATATTTTAATTCTCCGACTGATACCCATAAATCCCAAATGACTGAAATGTTTTGCTGTCTGTTAAATTTTTGTTAATTTAATTTACAGCCATGTTCATTATTATCATGACATTAAAATAAATATTAGTGACTTTACAAGGTAAAACGTATGAAAATATAATTTAATAGAATTGCAACGTTATTAAAACATGATACAGCTTGACTGAAAATTATCATCTTTCACCATCTATCAACCTTTCAAATTAAAAACAAGTTGGTTACACCCTTTTAGTAAAATATTTATGAGCCCTCCCGATATTTTTCAAAAATTGATGCCACTAGTTTTTTCTAATCTTGGACCTTTAGAATGCGTTCTCCCGGAGGAGTTTGCTACAGCTGCTCCATACTAGCTGTGCCCCAGTCAATGATAAGTTTTAGTAGGATAGTGTAATGTTATAAGGAACTCTGCAGATGTAAAAAATAATAAAATACTTATTATAACTCAAATTTCTACTTTTCTTAAAATAATAAAAATAAAACAACATTGCAACTCCTTAAAGGATGACATTTTGTCAAAGCGCGATTATGTTTAACACATACTTATTGATGAAGTTACCATATGAACTTTTCCCCAACTGAATGAAAAATGACCAATCCGTGATTCGAATCCAGAATGGCTTACTCTGCTAATGCTCTTCCGCTTGAACTACCTGGACTAGCTACAAACCGGGATTTTTCGCTTAAAAAACTTTATTGCTAATGCTAATATCTGGTATGCCATGTAGACAGCTTAACTTTTTGACAAAAGTTTGGTGTTATTATTTACGAAAATGGAAAACTTGAGCTAAAAATGTTAAGCATTATGCAATTTTGCATATTATATGACAGCTCACAATTTCTTTAAAGCGGAGGCATTACTTAGAAAGATGTCATCATTAAGATGAAGCAATCACCCTCCTAAACTTTTTTTTTATACTTTAGCTGCTTATTATTATTTTTTTAGTTGGATGTTTTTATTTGTTTTTTTCCCCACATGTTATATCAATATACTTCCATATAAATAAATTGCATCGTTTTTAGTATAAGTTTTGAAATAATAAATTTTGCCCATTTCAAGCGAAATCTAAAATTTTTAGGAGTTTAAAAAAACAAAACATTGATAGCGGAAAATATTGATAAAGCGCCCAATTTAGCGAACTAACGTCAACAGAAAATAGTCTTTCTTCCAACAGAAGCTGTCACTTCGTTCCCACAAGTAGAAGGGGCTGACAATGATATTCGGTACTCGTGACGCCGAGCGCACTGCAGGCTTCATGCAGGCTTTCGTGAAGGGGAAGGCAATGGAGGGTCGGCACCGGCGCACTAAGCCGGTCTCCTTTTCTTTTTAGTCTACTTTGCGAAATTTTTACTAATGTAATCTACATTTTCCTACGTTGTTTTTTCGTGAAAGTGGTGCTTCAGTATCAGATAGCAAGTTCTAATGCATACAATTTTATTATAATTTAATTTAACATTTTAAAGAAAGTTTTTTTTTAAAATTATACTATGTGGATTTTTTACTAATGCAGTCTATATACTACATTTTTCTACGTTGTTTATTTTGTGAATGTGGTGCTTCAATATCAGATAGCAATTATTTTCTATTTGTGTATCCTTCTAATGCATACAATTTTATTATAATTTAATTTAATATTTTAACGAATGGCCCTTTTTTAGCGTAGTATACAGGAATTTTTCTCACCGCGGTCTACATTTCGTCACCTGAGAATGATACGGTTCTATCTGTGTTTTTGAAAAAAATTGACTTATCGATATAAGGAAAGGGCATGTTTACAAACAAACACTTCTGTCAACCAATCTACCGCTACATTTTTTGTCATAGCGATCATTGTAGGAATCATCTTGACGACGTAGCCCAATCATATCATACTTACTTATGCAATGGCAAACTTAGACCAATCAAATTCCCGGAGTTCATCCGTACAGTGTCAGTCGTTAAAGAACGGACTGGTTTTCTCCCTTATCCACAGTAATTCGTCCACAGTGACGTCAGCTGCCCTTTCCTTATAGAAAGGTTCTGTTTGTATCTATGAAGATATTTTTGCATCCGTATTTTTCTCCGTATTGTGAATGGGATTTGTCTATCCGAAGTTGTGAGCAATTTCAATTTTTTAGAGATTACGTAAATAGGGTTCAGAATATCAAAATGCTCTAAAGTTTTTCTCTCAAGGCATTCATGCCTCGACACATTGAACTAGTTTCAAGTTAGTAAGGGTAAAGCAGAAAATTCCTCAAATTCATTTATAAAATTGATGATTTCATGTTCAATTTTTAAGGGAATATTAATATTAAGAGGACTTATCTGGTGGGGAAGGAAAAAGTGGAATATCATGTTATTCTATGGGAAAATTACTTATCCTTCTTGTCATTCAAATTTGGAAAGTGAATATATTTTTTTTCAGCACATAGATAGGAAAGTTCATTATCCCACTGTAAATTTCAATTTTTTTAAATTTGTTTTCAGTCATGAGTTACAAACAAAAAAAGAATCCTAAAAAAAAAAAAAAAAAAAAAAAAAACGTTTTTCACCGACTTCAATGAGTAGGTTATGATTTCGACCTGTATGTATTTCTTGTTCACTCATAAATTCTTTAAATATGAACCGATTTTGATAATTCTTTTTTTTTTTTTTTTTGAAAGTATAAGATACCCATATGGTCCCATTTTAATTTCATTAAATTCTGATGATAATAATTTTTTTTAAATAAAAAAAATGTGGATTTGATTAAAAAAAATAATGATTTGTGCCAAATCATCATCTTTCATTGTTGCAACCGTTTTCAAATCATAAGCATATTAAAACTATGCATTCATGTGCGTTAACGCCAAATTGTCGCCAAACTTGATTTTTTTTTTTTTTTTTTTTTTTTTTAAGTCGATTAGTATTTTTTTTTTTTTTTTTTTTTTTAAGAAAAGCATATTTTAAAATATTCTGAATTTTTGAAATTTTAGCACATATTTTAAAATACTCATAATTATCTTTAAAAAATTTTAAGCTTACTGAGTGATAAAGAACCTTGTTTATCGATGGTGAAAAAAAAAAGAAGTATTGTCAAAATTTCTAAAAGTGATTGAACAAGAAGGATAAGTATTTTTCCCGCATAGGATAATATGCGATTCTTTCTTTTTTTCTTTTCCATGAAATAAGTACCCTTAATTCCATGGAAGAAATTTTTAAAAATAATTCGTTTCTGATTCAATATTTCTTTTTTTTTTTCATTGAGCAGCTGAGGTCAAACTACATAAAGACCGTTTTTCCTTTTTCAATTTTCTTTCTTTGCAACCTTTTTTCCTTTCTCTTTTTCAGTAAGAAAAGTTTCATTTCTAAACTGATAAAAAAAAAAAAAAAAAAAAAAAAAATGAAAAAGTTAAAAAATTGCCTTTGCACAGATCCATCTCAACAACAACAATCCTTACTAATATTATAAATCGGAAAGTGAGTTTGTTTGTTTGTTTGTTTGTTCCGCTTTCATGCCGTAACTACTGAACCGATTGCTTTGAAATTTTGCAGACGTAAAGTTAGAAGTCCGGATTAAATAATAGGGTACTTTTTATCCCGGAAAAAATTGATATTCCCAAGGGAAAACAAAAATAGAGTTTGCTTGATGGATGGATTGGAGATGGTGCTGTGTGTCGTTTGAAACAAGATAAAATATTGCAAACGAATATAAACATGTAAATTTAGAAGCTAAATGGTACGATAATGAATCCCCGAAAATGAGGAATTCCCGAGAGATGACGTACAATTTGTTTTATCGTCTAAACTGTTTTTTTATATCAACTTATATATTGCAAACGAATATGAACATGTAAATTTAGAAGCTAAATGATACGATAATGAATCCTCGAAAATGAGGAATTCCCGAGGGATGACGTACTATTTGTTTTATCGTCTAAAATGTTTTTTTTTTTTACATCTACTTATCCTGAAATAATTATAAGTCAACGAATTACTAATTGGTATAAGTATTAGTTACGTTATTTAGTTCTTGAGGTATGCGATAGATGGCGCTGGGTGTTTTTAAAACGTGGTAACGATGTGCAGTAGCTGTATAATAGTTAGGTTAGGTTAGTTTAGTGCTTTTTTTCTAAGTAGATACCTAAAGTAGTTATTGTTTTTTCGATAGGTAATTACGTCGCTTTGTCCGTCGTTTAGAATGTTATAGTTTAGTTTGGGATTTTAGTTTAGTATAGGTTTATAGTTTACTCATATTTTCACAATGCCTCGCAAACGTAAATCTAATTTGTCGAGCACCTTATCTAAAGCTCGGGCAATGAAAATTGCCCGATCTCAAGAATCGTCTCTCCATGCTGAATTAAGAAGGCGCAAACAAGCAGAGCGTCAGGCTGCTTCGAGAGCTGCTGAGCTACCATGTCATTGCCAGCATAGACTTGAGGAGCAAGCCGCTCGCCAAGCTTCTTTCAGGGCTTCTGAGAATGATATTCGTACTCAAGTCCGTTTATCGCAACAGGCTCAACGTCAGCATGGCCAGCTCTATGTAGCGTGTTCCCGGGTTTCCAGTGCCCAAAATCTGCATGTTTTTGCTCCACAAGGGAAAACATATAATATAGTGTACCATTCAGTTTTAGTTTAACAACTAATCGTATCCAGCGTTACATCGCACTTCTTACATTTTTCCGTGGAAATGAGAAGTTTTCTTATAGTTGTGCTTTATACCGCAATATAACCGAATTCCACGCGGGCGGAAAGCTAGTATATATATAAATAGTACTACATGGTTATTCCGTAGACCGAAAAAATATCGCCAAACTCTAAGATTAAGTGCCAATAATAAGTAACTGTATGTATCACATTCACTTGATATTAAACACGAAACACGTGTTTGTTATGTCATCAAGTGATTTTAAATACGATCTTTAATTTGTATTTTATTAATGTTTTACTAATTAATTTTTTATTTCATTATTTAAAGTAATATTTATGTCAATTTGTATAGTTTGGCTAATAGCTTGGCGATTTCTATAATTTGGCAAAATTGATCGACGGGATAACCAAGTAGTACCATGTATAATAATAATAATTAAAAAATATTGAAATGTAAACGATAGTCGAGTTATATACATGTATGAGTATGAGTAACGACATACGAATTATAAGGATCATGGCCGGTGGGGGTCTGCAAAAAAATTTCAGACTTTTTAATATAGGGGAGATAATAAAAGTTGGTGTTGCTTATGATACTTACCTAAAAAATCTAGGAAACATTTTTAAGAAGGCAAATCTATTTGAGACATAAAGGTTAAAATATTTTTCTTTTGAAAGTAACAATATTGAAAGTCATTTTGTTAAGTTTTGTTATATTATATAAACTGAGTCGGTAAATGAGCATAAAGAACAAAAGTGGGGAATTCAAATTTCATTAGTTACCATTAGCAAGTAATAATAGTTTAAGAAATGGTCACTTTTTTCCTTTAAAGTATTAAATAGTACAAAATTTTTTTAGCATTTCTTTTAGCAATAATCTAAAATAAAATATCCCAAATGTGGTTAGGGCTAATTTTGGCCTTTGTGGAGCACTCATCCAGCGTGTCAAAATTCACAAGGAAGGTCTCCATACTGGGCATACTCAGAATCTTTTGGAAAAAATACTGATTAAACTTCTCGTGTATGTAATAAAGGATCAGTCATTTAGCGGCGGAATTACAAAAGAAACTCAGTAAAAAAATAAAATACTTTCGAGTATTTGGCGCGAAAAGACGAAAACGTCACGCGATTTGGCGAGCAGCATTTTCCCTCACCAAAAGCAAACGATTTTAATGCACCTGAAAATTTCTTGTTAATTAAATTTTAGAATGCGTGTAAATAGTTCTTAATAGTGGTGTACCGAGTAGTACTTTGGCCGAGTAGCCGAGTACCGAGTACCAAATGCCGAGTACCGAGTAGTTGTATAGTAAGAAAATAAAACACTGATGTGCGCATAATGTGAGCTTAAGTGTACATATATATAAATATACCTGAGTACACATATCTATATCTGTGTGTACATATAATATACATATATAGTATAAATAAATTAACTCATTAAACTTGAAGTTTGTTTGTGCACTTTTTAAAGACAATTTTTGACAGTTCAAAACTAATAAAAAAGGAGAATTGATACATGACAACTACAGTTATTAACTAATATATAATTTAAACATTCTTTAATCCTCCAATTTATTCCAACCATTGAAATCTGTCTATAAAAATAACAATGTTTATTGGTTACTGTAACAATTGATTGAATAATGCGAACATTTCATATTTATTTTGTAACTGTCTGTACCTTATTTTCTTTTGATTAAAAAAAATGTATTGGCTTTGCAGTTTCTTTTCATTTTTCATGTGTGCAGATTATATTATGTTATTTTAAATATCTCAGTAAAAAATTAACCTTTTTCAATGAAAATTATAAATATGTAAATTAAGATTGTCTTAAAAAGCAAGCTCTAAAATTGATGAGTTTAGATGATCTAGAACTTGAAAATCCACCAAAGAAACAAAAAATAAATATGAGAATGCTAATGTCGACAAACCAAAAGAGAAAATGCTAACAAAAAGTTCATTTTTTTTCTGGCAATGTTTTGAGGAAATTGTGAATGAACAAAAAGATTGTGAACCTAGTACTAGTTTAAAATCACTGCATGAAGAATTGGTACAAAAAGAGATACAGGCTTACTTAACAGAAGACATGTAAAACTGACACTCCATTTTGCATATTGAGGGGTAAAAAAAAAAAAAAAAAAAAAAAAAAAAAAAAACTTTTCCGATTATGTGCAACCTTGCAAAAAACTCTTATATGCACCTTCAACAACTGTTTATTCTGAACATAATAGAGGCCAGCCAAATTTAAAGTAGTAAAAGAAATGCCCTGTCTACTGATAATGTAGAACGTTTGGTGTTTTTGCACCATAATTTGAAATACAGTCAAACCCCGTTATAGCGAACCAGGTTTATTATGAACTCCCTGGTATAACGAACAAAAATTTTGGTCCCATCATTTTCTTATTGTATTTAATGCTATTTTATCCTTTTATAGCGAACCTCCAAAATCTTAAGAATCGGTTATAACGAACATTTTTTCCAGTCGACCATGATTTTTTTCTCTTTTTACTTTTCCACTGTGGTGAAAACAGGTCTTCGATTGTAATGTTATAAGAAAATGCATGCCAGCTGGTGAAACATGGTGCAAATTAAAGGTAAGTCTTTTTATTAAAGAGTAGTAAGACCTGCATTCTTTCTCTTTTATGGTAGATTATCTGCAGGTGTGATCACGCCCACCCGTCAATTAAGATTTTAGTATAGTCAGGATCATTCCTTAAATGTCTACTCATTTATCCTAACATTTATCCGAACTAGGATCAGTCTCTACTTGTTTGGATAGTAGGTGCTGTATTATATTTCTATTTGTCTTCATTTCAGTTAATTCATTTAGTAGTCTGTCAGCTTATACCTTTATCAATTTTAGTCAATTTAATTCATTAATGATCATATCTAATAGACTTTACATTTTTACTTAATATATCATTACTGAATATATAGGTATCAGCTAATAATATTCATATCTTATAAACTAACATTTTTTAATGGTCCGGATATAGCGAACAAAAACTTCGGTCCCTTGAAGTTCGTTATAACGGGGTTCGACTGTATTATTAATGTATTTTATTATTAATTTTTTATTGTATTTTCAGTTTCTTTATCCAAAATAAGTCTTTTCTGTTTTCCTATATATAAAAAAATATTTATTTTATTTCATTTTTATATTATAAAAGTGAAATTTTTTTAGGGATTTTGTTCTTAACTTTTTTTATATTTTGCAGACATATTGTTAAATACAGAGTAAATAGTTTTATGAATTACTACATATGTTATACATTGATATTCGAATAACTTTTTACAGATCAGTTATAAATTCATATGCTTAAAAAATGAAATTCTTACAACTACTCGGTATTGGCCGAGTACTCGGCCAAAATTTGGCCAAATACCGAGTACTCGGCAAATTGGCCGAGTAGGTCGAATACCGAGTATTTACCGAGTACTCGGTACGGCTCTAGTTTTTAAGGAATTTAAATTTGAAAAATGAGAGTGTTTGTCGAATATATGTATTTTAAATGACACATTCAGCCTGTTGCTTTTGCTGCAGTTATTTAATTTTATCACTTTAAAAATTATTTCTTATATAAAAAGCATTTTCATATTGAAAAGTACTTTTTTCATATATTTAAGCGTATGACAAATTAAAGGCTAGATGAAGAATGCTGCAGTAATGCATTTCAATATCGGAGAAGTTTTTGTTTCCATAGCAACAAAACTGAATCGACAGAGCTCAATTAGATTGGTATTAATTTTCAGATTGAAAGAATTTTAATAAAAACTTAAATTTTGTTTTAATTCATGAAATTTCACAGTTAATTTTCATTCTAAATACATTATGACAAAAATTTAGTTAAAACAAACTAAAGCTGACAAAACTAACGTTATATAAATAAAATTTCTTTAAATAAATTCAAGATGAAACATTTTTACCTTAAAAAGAATTAATTCGACATAAAAAAGTATTTTTTGAAATTTTATTTTGTCACCAACCGATGATAAATCGCCAAATAAAAGAAAAGTTCATTATTTTTTTTACGAACATTCTATCGGGGTTCCGCCAAATTTTTTTTTACAAACATATATATCCACATGAGAAGAACATTCTGCAATTTTTTCAGAATTTTCTGAGTATGCCCGTATGGAGACCTTCCTTGTCAGAGTCGCCATATTTGAAATGTAATTAATACGTTTTAGATTAAAAGAAATTTGTGAGTATTAAACAAGGAGAGTAGATTTTTAGCTAAACAAAAATTATAGCATTTTCCGTTTTTTGATAATGACAAAATATCTGGGGGGTGTCATATTTTTTTTTTCTCTCTTTCTCTGACGCAGAAACATAAATTAATGTATATTCACATTTTAGATACTATGTTTCTTATTAAACTATTGTAATAACTTCATTTTATGCTAAGAAAAATATATGATAATGAAAATTTTGAGTGTATAATTTGTGCAAAATTAAGCATCATGTTAGCTTCATATGTACAAGTAGGATGAGGGAGTATTAAAACACTTATAGATACGATTTAGTATATTGATTTACTTATTTTAGATACAATTTAGTAATTCTGCAAAACTGTGAAAGGGTCTCAAAATTAAATTAGATTTTTGAACAGCATTTCATTTGAATTTTCGGAAATTTTAAATAATGGGGAAATTTAATTTAGCAAGAAAATGCCTAGCAGGCTGAAATTTCTAATTCAGAATTTTATACTAATAAATGGAAACATACTTGAATACTTATGTTCAGCGCTGTAATTTGCCAAGTATCTTTATTACACGCCAGGATTTAGCTAAAATTTGTTTTAAATTTTAGCTAATCATTTAGCATTTCACCCATCCGTCAATCATCACCGGATACGTATACACATATCTGCCAACTTTTACGCATTTTTTTCAACCACAAATATTTTATAGTAAATATTGTCTTATTTAATCGTCGAAATCTTATGATTGAACAAATGGAAAATCTCTGTACAATTTTAGTGGTAGCAAAAATGCGTAAAAGTTGGCAGCTATGGTATACAGTACTTCGGAAATAATATACTATTTGAAATATTTCGTGTGACCCTGTAAATGCTATGTATTTTGTATTATACATATATCAATTTTAATATACATGAAATAGTTTAATATAATTAAAATAGGTCGCACACAATTCCCATCTTTACCATTATGTAATGGAATTCTTTTGTTTTGGCCCTTTAAATAAATAATAGCTTTTTCTTCACCGCATATTTTACAGAATGCATATTTTAGTGCACTTCGTAAATGCATATAAATTTTAATATGTTTGACGGGGTGTAACATCTTTAAAATTCATTTGAAACGATTTTTGTCAGTCCCTGTTCATAAACTAATCGTGCTAAAATTTCATTTGAAATAGGATTCGTGCGTTCTAGGGACGTCCAAAAATTTCAGGACAATTTGGGTATATTTACGGGAGTTAGAGCACGTACAGACGGCCAGATAAACCGAAATCATAAACACTTTCCAACATTGTCTGAAAGTGTAAAAAAAGAGTGCTTGAATATCCCATGATGTTTCATTTCCGCCCTTCCCTGTTTTTCGAACCCCACACCGAGTTAAATTTTACAAAATACTAGAAAGCGAAAATTTCCAGGCTATATGTACATACTTTTATCTTTCTTACGATGCAATTTTTTTGAAAAAATTTGAAACCCTTTCAATTTTTTTTTATTTTATTTTTTTATTTTATTTATTTTTTTTTTTTTTTGAGAACCCTTTTACCATTTTTTTCTGCAATTTTTAACATTTCATATCCGTTTTCACGAACAAAACACGAAACAATAAAAATTACCCATTCATAGGATAATATACAGTAGAACCTGATAAAGAAATCACGTTTGTAAAGTGAGCGCACCTGGCTAAAGTGACCGTTTTTGCAAAATTTTACTTGTGCTCAATAATATACTATGAGAATTTTGTCGGGTAATGTGGCCACCTGTCTGTTGTGTAAAGTGACCACACTGTAAAAAATATGACTATTTTGCTGCATCGTCATTCCCCAGCTTTTATATAGTATCACTCTTTTGGCCAATGAGAATGCTGTATGATAGCCTGAAGTAACCGTTTTCTATAAAAGCGGTGGAGTGACGATGCAGCAAAATAGTCATATTTTTTACAGTGCAGATAGCCTATCATTATTAACATTATTTGAACCTGTAAAATGTGACTATTCATTTTTTGCATGCCAAAAATTTTCAAACTAAAAGACTTCAGTGACCACTTTCGGAAATTTTTATTTTCATCCATAAAAAAGTACAGGAATTATTCACGAATTTTGACACTTATATTTCAACATGCAATGGTTCTGTTAATCAGGAAAGTTTGAAGAAGAAATTTTCGACATGAAAAAGAAAATGAAGATTGTGTTACTGATGATGAAGGTGAAATCGAAGAAAATAATGAAATTTCTGACTCAAAAATGTAAAAATGTGGGAAAAAAAAAAAAAAAAAAAACAAGTTGAATGTACATTCTGCCATTGCAGAATTCAGTTTCGCCTCCGATTTAAGAAAAAAAAATCGATAGGGTTTTTTAGAAGGGCGACCCCGTTTAGAATGCAATGAACTAACTTCATTTTTGTTGTGTTTATCAATATAATAGCAAACAGAACGGCGTGAAATACCCAACTGATTAGCAGTTTCTCTCTGAGTCATTGGAATTGCGGAATAATAAAAAGATACAATTTGACGTGCTACTTCTTCATTGACTAGATTCATCAAAAACGGATTTTTTCTTTAGTTTAAACGCTTTTTTATAGGCGCTGAGAAAAAGGAAATGCATTTTAACAATAAAACGAGTGGAATCCAATCGAATTCGACGAATGAAATATTTAAAAGACCCGATCGATTTGGTTTAAAAAAAAAGCAAAAGTAATTACATGATTAAATCAATATATAATAAATATATTTCCAAACTTAATGTCAAGTTTGCCAGTTACAATTCTGCATGCAAATATTCGCAGTTAAAATTCTTCAGTTAAAATTGTAATCTGAGTGCTGGCTAAATCCCAAAATTTTATTTTATATGCACTCACAGAAAAATAATTTTATTAAAAAAAAAAAAAAAAAAAAAAAAAAAAAAAAAAAACTAATTTTATTTTTATTGTGACATTATTTTCACTAACTGAAGTCATCTGAAAATAAAATCTCAATCTCAGTGTTCATAATGAATAGAAACATTGAAATGTAATATTGTTATGAGTAAAAATGCGATGTTTTAAATAGTGACGTCATTTTCTCTTCAGATGTTTTTTAAAAGTTACTGTTATTTGTAATATGAAAAAGGCATCCGTAATAATATTGTAATTCCCATTTATTTGGTTGCTGAATGACATCATTTTCCTCATTTGAAATTTTTCTTTAGACATTAATTTTTATCATAAATTATTTTCTGTTATTTTATTTACATTATTATTATTATTTCTCAGTAAATATATTTTTTACCTCAATTAGTGCATGATTATACGCAATCATTTTATTGTGGTTAAATATTACGAAAACAATTGATTTTTTTCTTTTAAATGCAAGGACATGTTCACTGATGAAATAAAGGTTCTGACTCGTGGAAAATGATAATGGAAAATAAATTTTTATTATCGAGAGAAAAGCTAAACTGAGTTGCCACCATATTTAAGAAATATCGTAAAAAAGCATTTAAAATTAAAAATAAAATATAAAAATGGAAATAAATTAAAAAATAGCTAAAATGGGCACAACTACAAATAAATAGCTTTCATTTAAAAAAATAATTATCAAAATCGGTTGAGTAGAAAATTCAGGACTGACGACACGACATTTTTTAGCTTGTCTGAAAGAAATAGCATCGGAGGCTAACAAAAAAAAAAAAAAAAAAAGGAAAGAAATTGTATGGATTAAATAACTATCCGTCAATGCTGGATTTATTAACAAAACTTGAAGGCGCGACTGAAAACAAAATTTCTGAAAAAAGTGTTTTAAGCAACGAAAATTTTTTTTGTTGTAAATGAAAATTTATCGAAGTTTGTATATATTTTTAATGAATAGTTTATTACGGTCAATTATCGAAATTTTATCATTATGCAATTACAATCTAAATAAATATGCATATTATTTACAGAGTACCTCGTCATTATGTTATTTAAAACAAACACTATGGAAGTTCAACTAAATTTAAACGAAATAAAAAGTGTTTTAAATTAATTATCTTCTGTGTGGCATATTTAAAATTAGTAATTCAATCAATAACATTTTTAATTAATCAATTCAATACTTAATATAATATATTTTTTGTATACGTATATATTTCGTTTTTTTGAGATCCCAAAAAAATTTAACGTGTTATTTCTAAAGACATTTCATAAAGTGACCATTTTAGCCGGTCCCGAGGGTGATCACTTTAGGGAGGTTCTACTGTACCTTTTCCTTTCTAACGATGATTTTAAAAAATAAAAAATACATTAATATATACTATTAATAATATAAAAATATCATTTTTGAAACTCTTTTCTCGCATTCACGAGACGCCTGTGTTTTTGTTCACTGTTTCTCCGTTCTTAAATATGTGGAAGTGTTTTCGTTTGTGCGCATGCGCTATAAAACTTGCGTCTTTCACAGGAGCATTGACTTCAATGTATCTAAATATTAGAAGTTAAATCGGAGGAGAGTTTCCGACATTCATTGAAGGTATCCGATTTTCATATTTTAGCTCAATACAGTAAATTTCGTCCTTTACTATTTTATAATATTTTTTGCGATTGTTTATTTGTTTTTTATAACCCCCCTCCGCCCTCACAACGTCTTATGGCTGAGCTAGAATTACCATAAATGTCCATACAGGCCTGTAGCTAAGGGGCGCTTTGGGCGGCTCAGCCCCGCCCTAAAATATTTTGAGCCCCCCCCCCTTTGGAAACTATTCCAAGGTCACTAAATAAATTTCTATTCCGAAAATTCAAATGAAATTTTGTACAAATTTTTTTTTTTTTTTTTGAGACCTTTTCACAGTTTTGCAGAAATATTAAATTGTACCTAAAATAAGTGTTTAAACACTCCCTCATCTTATTTGCACACATAAAACCAACATGATGTTTAATTTTGCTCCAAGTTATACACTCAAAATTTTCACCATCCTGTACTTTTCTAAGCATAAAATGAATTATTACTACAGTTTAATAAGAAACATAGTATCTACAGTGTAAATATGCACTAATTTATCTTTCTGCGTCAGAGAGAGAGAGAGGAAAAAATTATGAGCCCCCGCCCCCCCCTCTACTATTCACTTCTAGCTACGGCCCTGTGTCCATATTAAAAGTTAAATCACATTTACAGATGAAAAGTTGTAACTTGATTACTTTAATGCATCCATCAACGTTCATAACATGTATAAGCTGAATATATCCTGGGCAATACCATATTTGAATTATTTCATATTCGCATGAGAATTTGTTGCCTAAAGAAACAGGTATCTTCTGAACATTAATGACATTGGTTGTAAGTTAGGCTGAGAAATCTGTTTCCGAAATTTTTCAGACCAGTATCATTGATTACAATACAAAATAACAAGTTGGAAATTGCACGTGAAGCGTAGCAAATTAGGTGCGTTCGTACGATAACGAAGTTTTAAAAATATTACTTTCATATATTAATTTTATAAAATTGTAAATAGTGAACTACAATTAAAACGCTCATCAAACAATGTTCTCCCTATACCATTATGTAATGGAATACTTTTGTGTGGCCTTTTAAATCAATAACAAATGGTCTTTGCACCACAAATTATGTATGATGTATATTATAATATGTACTTTATAGTTGCATATAAATTTTATTAAGTTCGCATAAGTGTAACACGATTGAAATGCATTTGAAACATTTTTCCCATTGACCGTAATGTAACGGAATACTTTTGATTGTCCCTATAATTGATCTATGCATCCGATTTTCATAAAATTTGAAATAACTCGACAAAATTATGGGATAATTATGTATTTTAAATGCCAAACGTATAGGATATATTTGAAACTTTTTCCCCATTGACCATAATGTAATTGAATACTTTTGATTGCCCCTGTAAATGATCAATGCACACGATAATCAAAATATTTGAAATAACTCGACAAAATTATGTAATAATTGCGTATTTTAAATTTCAAACGATTAAATGCATTTGAAACTTTTTTCCCCATTGACCGTAATGTAATGGAATACTTTTGATTGTCCCTGTAATTGATCTATGCATCCGATTTTCATAAAATTTGAAATAACTCGACAAAATTATGTAATAATTATGTATTTTAAATTTCAAACGTATAGAATATATTTGAAACTTTTTCCTAATTGACCATAATGTAATTGAATACTTTTGATTGCCCCTGTAATTGATCTATGCACACGATTATCAAAATATTTAAAATAACTCGTCAGAATTATGTAATAATTGCGTATTTTAAATTTCAAACGATTAAAATGCATTTGAAACTTTTTTCCCCATTGACCGTAATGTAATGGAATACTTTTGATTGCCCCTGTAATTGATCTATGCATCCGAGTTGCATAAAAATTGAAATGACTCGACAAAATTATGTAATAATTATGTATTTTAAATTTCAAACGATTCGGTTGGGTAGTTTTTGCGTTGTTATATGCGGACAGACGGACGGACAGACGGACGGACGGACAGACGGACGGACAGACGGACGGACTGAACGACCACTATAGGTGCTACGTATTATATAATTACGAACGCACCTAAAAAGACATGAAAAAATTAGTTATCCGAAATAGATTTGTCAAACATATCTTTTTTTCTATTTTTCTTTTTTAGATTCGATGTCCCAATTTCATACAAAGCGCCTGAAACTAAGCTGTTTACTGGAAATATTCCCATCAACGCCGGTATTCCATTCGACATGTGGTGCTTTGGAGTTCTTGTGTTGAAGATTTTTACCAAAAATGATTCTGAGGACAACACCATCAATAGATTGTTAGAAGAGCCTGCCTGTTGGTGGAGTGATATTTATATCGACTTATACGGTTCTCTTCAGGTATGAAATGATAATCTGTTTTATAACTTTTTAATAAAATTAAAAAAAAAAACATTTTATCGTCACAAAATAAAATATTTACCAGGGGCTAATCAAGACAAAATTTGGGGCCTATTGAGTACTTTCGCATAAATCAATTTAATAAAACAAGTCCCTTCACAAAATTGTTTTTTTATACAACATACGCCTTCACAAAATTCCTCTTAATAAAATAGGCCCTTCACAAGATTTCGTTTCATAAAAACATATTCTTCTTCTTCTTCTTCTTCTTTTTTTTTTTTTTTTTTTTTTTTTTTTTTTTTTTGTTAGATTTTAAAATGTGCATTTTGTAAACAAAACAAGTTTACAGGAAAGCAAAGCTTTAGCAGGAGGACATATAAAGAAGTTATTAATTATATTTGATTCAAATTTGAGTCTGGATTTCGTCTGTTATACAACTCTGAATGAATCTTAGGAAACATCATAAACATATATCAATTGCGTGAAATCCGAGTATATTTAAGCGAGTTAGAGCATGGTCAGTCAAACGGCTAGATAGATATACAAGACAAATTCATAATCACTTTTCAACTTTATTAGAAAGTGTTAAAAAAGACGAAAATTTAAATTTACGAACGAGAAATTTAACAAATGCAAATGCATTCAATGCCCATAGCCCTATGTTTTAAGAAGGGAATTTGAGACAGACGACAGACAGCATTAAAGTTCTTTAACATAAAGGAGTTAAATCATATATCACTTTCTTTGTTGCAGAAAGAAACATTTCAAGAACGTGTCAAGTTATCTTTCCCGAAAACTAAAATGAACAGAGATACACTGATGTCTATGAGAAATTTCGTGACTTCTTGCCTGAGATTTCATCCTGAAGATAGACCTTCGGCTCGACAACTCATGGACCACAGATATCTGATGGAAACAGGGTGTTTGGCCACTTCTGATGAATTGTGGGAAGATAAAGGTATAATAAAAGCTTTTCTTAACCCTTTATTGTTATTTTCCAAGTTTCACTGATTGTGGTGTTAAACATTTAATTTATACTATTGAGTTGATGATGAGGCCGTGAAATTAAATATAGTCAATTTAAAATGTCGGTAAAACAAAACATAATAATAAATTAGATCTCACCAAAATCCCATAGAATGACAACTAGGCAATAAAAGGATGACTTCTCTTTAAATTAAAAAAAATCCACTTTATTTTTTCTTCCTTTGAGAATAGGAAAGAAGAAGGACGAAGTCGACGCCGGACACTGTACATTAGCACTGCAATTAAATCCACGGAAATTCTCCCTTTTTAATTCTGTAGAACAAAAATTCCGGACTCGGACGATCGGATGAGATATTTCTCATCGAACGGCAATTCATATTAAAATAGGAACTTGGATTAACCCTTTTAACAATCGATGTGCCGAAAGTAAATTTTAGAATTGCGATGACATTAACCTAGAATATGAATAATAAAATCATCATTCCGATATTTTAAATTAAGCGCACTCCTCGGATTTTTAACGGGACAAAAAACACACCGTCAAAATCCTACGCAAAACTTTTTCGTTCTTCGCTTAAAAATTCGTTGCATTACTTTTTATATCACACAAACGGGGTCTTCAGAAGTTAAAACAAAAGAGATTTGAAACCATTAGTTAAATTAAGATGACGTAAATTAAAACGCGCGTATAAAAAAATTAAACCAGATTATTTAAATTACGCGAAAACTGAACTGCAATCCCATTGGTTTAAAGAGGCGCATCTCTCCCTACGTAGCCTCCCGGACGCATTTTACCTTCCTTTACTCTATTAGAGACCACAGAGATGTTTCTAGCTTCCTGATTGGTTGGTTTCGTTTATCGATTTGCTTTAGCGCCATTAAAACCCAACTTATAACAATTGAGAAAATAAAATAAATAGAGAATTATTAAGTGATGTATATAGAATGTTGTAAAGTTAAAAACTAAACAAAAGTCAACAAATGTCGATTATTAATATTTAAATTTAATATTTCTTTAGTTTTCAACTTTGCAATATTATGTATTCACCATTTAACAACTTGGGATTGATTTTATTATCACAATAAATTTCTCAGCAATACCTTTCATCATGAAATTGTCCAGCTTGTTTAATATATCTATATTTAAAAAAAAAATCTTTCGTTTTCTATATAAAATATTAGAAATTTAAAGAATATATATATTAATGAATTTATATATTTCTTAAAATATATAGTTGCAAAAGACAAAAGTTGACTAAAAAAATCAAGTTCAAATTTCATGTAAGAAAACCAGATGGCGCCACTACATGTTTTTCTAACGTGTTCCATTTAATTTGTGCTTTCTAATGTAATAAAAAATTGCGGAATTCTCAATTAGTTAGCACTTGTTAACAAAACTGAATTAGATTAAAATTTTAAATGTTAAATGCTGATTCACTTATATATAAAAAAGAGAAAAATATAGTATATTATACTGGCATCGTAGAAATTCCAATTTCTAAAGACCTTAAACAGCAGGAAAGACAAAAGAAGAGCTAACCAATCAGGAAGCCGAAAAACTGTCTGTGGTCTCTAATCATGTAAAGGAAGGTTAAATGCCTCCCGGACCGCACTAGAGGCGAAGAAAAAGCTGACGCATGCGTACTACCGAGCACCTGCGCGTATTCGTATCATGCTGCGCCAACGAAATAAGAGAAACCGGAGTAAAGCCGAGAAAACAACATACAGGCACGAGATGCGGCGAGAGAAATCGTGACAATCGGTGCCTAGCAGAAAAACAAAACACAGGGGCGGAACGTTACAACTAAAAATGTGATAGTTATATCACAATACCCCCACACGCCGAATAAAATTTTGGATGACCGAAAGGTGAAAAAGGGTAAAAAGAAATTAAAACCTTTTTCAACACAGGGAATACAAAATTTTGAATATCGAGGAATAAAAATTTAGCTCCATGAAATAAATGTTAAGCATATTTGAGCATATAGTGACAATCTTATGTCCATTATACGTGCATGTACAGTGACCGAAAAAAGAAAGAGGGGAAAAAAAAAGAATATACATCAAGTAGTACATTCATAATCCACAATGTATATAACACATTAAGTATATACTAACAATGCCAACAAAATACACTAATACTGGCATAACTTTCAATTAATCTCATAGAATTATCATATTTGAGTAAAAAGACAAAAATGAGATGAATAAGTAATGATAATTCAAATACTTGTGGTACCATATTACATAATTCAACTTCTGGAAAAAATTGTAATTACAGATGCAACAATCATAAAAGTCTTGTGCATTTTTCCTTTCCCTAGGTCTTTAAAATTAACCGGCCATATGTAAAAAAATTACTACATCATTTAAATGTACATTTCAAAATTCAAATTCAACCTAATAAAAATAAAATTAATTGTATGTGATACAATTTGAGTAATTGAGTCGTGCACTACCCAATCACACAAATAAAGTATCTCACTAAAAAATCATTTTAATACAAAAAAAAAATGTTAATGTGTTAAAAAATATATATCCACTATTGTCACCAAACATATACGCATCTATATGTATGAAATATATTACAAGTAAAAAAAAAAAAATATATATATATATACTCAATATGAACAACAGCAAAGAAAATGTAAAATTTCACACTTCAGCAATCACTCAAAAATTCTTATAACTCAATTAGTGATATTAATTTTTTTTTCTTTTAAACTTGGCATATACACATGTATACAAAACATATGCATGGGGAGGGGGGGGGGAGATCTCCAAATACACAATAACAAAAATAAAGAAATACTATTAAAATTGCAAAATATATATACACATAGATAATGAACAGGTAGGAACATCATGTAACTTTCCATGATACAGAAATGTTCATCTACAGGACTTCTTATGTATCTGAAAAAAAAAAAAAAAAAAAAAAAAAAATAAGTAAAAAAATTAATGAAATGTTACATCTAAAAGTTATCGATTTCTCAAATTGTATCTCTTTTTTGGAGGCATACTCTGTTGTGACTGTTGTAACACTAAATGTTGTTTACGTTTCTGAACAGGTAAAACTCTGTTAATGTTAATTGTGAAGGAATTATCGAGTTCATCTTCCAACAATTTAACTGAAAGCAGTACGTCAGAAATAATGTTTGTTACAACATAGGGTCCAATGTTCCTTGGTTTGAAGGTGTCATTGGTCCTACACACAATGTCCCCACACTGAAACTTTCGAAGTCTAGACTTTTTATGTTGAGGTTCATTTCGCAAATGTTGCGCTTGCTTCATGTTACCATAAACAGTCTGGTACACATGTTGCATTGTTGACATGTACTGGTAATATTCGTATGGATAAGCCAATGCTTCAAGGTCAGGATACTGAAATAAATCAAAAATGTTGGATACAGATCTACCGAAGTGCAGAAAAGATGGTGAGTATTCTGTTGATGAATGAATTGTATCATTATATAAACTTTTATGTATCATAAGGGATTGTTTAAAATTGAAGCCTTCTTGGGCTAATGTCGCAATTGATGACTTGATACTAGTATTTATCCGCTCTGATGACCCTTGTGTTTGAGGATGACCTGATGATGAATGCACAATACTGATTTTGAGACTTTCTGTGAAGTTGTCAAAAATTTGTGCACTAAATTGAGGACCTAAATCAGACATCAAACACGCTGGGCGACCATAGGTGGTAATATAATGTGTCAAGGAATTTACAACACTCTGAGCCGTAGCAACTTTAATTGGGTAAAGCTCCATATGCTTGGAAAAGTGATCAAGAAATGTTAACACATGAAACTTGTTGGAGAAAGGACCTAGGAAATCCATTGAGACAAGCTCACAGGGCCTGGACGGTATGAACATCTCCTGTAAAGGTGCGGATGGTATTCTTCTAGGTTTGTGTCTAACACATAAATGACAAGATAGCACAAAATTCTTTGTATCTTTGTAGATTCCCGACCAATAAAATTTCTTTAATAATCTTCTATAAGTGTTTCCAATACCAAAGTGAGGCATACGGCAAATATTTAAAATTTTGGATTTTAAAGTATGAGGCACAATAATCTTTGTATGCTGATAATTTTCAGGTTGTAAAAATTTTCTTTTAATCATTAGTAAACCTGTATCGGGATGAATGAAGTAATTTTTAAATTTGGCATTTGGTTTATCTGAAGTTATTGACTCCATTATTTTCATAATTTCAGGATCCTTTTGTTGTTCGTAGAGGAAAGTAGAGTTTGAAATTTCCATTTGTTTGTCTTCAGATTGTTGATTTTGATCTATATGATGTAATTCAATTTTTGGGGAATCTGTAGTGAGTGGAAGAATATTCTCATCTTCCACTAAAGCAGGATTAGTGTTAAGATCTTGGGAGTTATATGTAAAATCTTCGCGAGAAAAGTAATCAGCCATAACATTACTCTTGCCTTTGAGATATTTGAACGTGAAGTCGTAATTGTAAAGATCAACTAACCACCTAGTAGTTAGATCAACTGGTGAACTAATAGATTTATAATGTTCGATAGGTTTACTATAACTTAGAATCGTAAAATGTCTATTATACAGAAAAAAATTAAATGCATTAATTGATTTTACTATTGCCATAAGTTCTTGTTTAATAGCAGGATATTTTCTTTCTGCTGGACTTAAAGATTTACTAAAATAACTCACTGGTAGCAGCTGACCATTCCTTTCTTGTAAAAGGACACCAGAAATAGCTATACCACTTGCATCGGTATTGAGAAAAAATGGTTTTGACCAGTCAGGTAAAGAGAGAAAAGGCTTTGAGAAAAATATGCTTTGAATATCCTTAAAAATTTTATCATGTTCTTCTGTCCATGTAAATGGAACCTTCGGTGAAGTAAGTTTAATTAGTGGATCCATAAGTTTGGAATATTTGGGAATAAGTCTACGATAAAATCCACATAAACCAATAAATCTTTTTAAATGTTTCCTTGTTTTTGGAGGTGGGAAGGAAGTAATTTTAGCTATATTAGAAGATACTGGTTGAATGGTATGATCTTGCAGGTGAAAACCAAGATAATCAATGGCAGTTTGAGGAAATTTGCATTTAGAAGGGGATAAGGTAAGATTATGTTTTTGTAAAACTGAAAATAAAACACCCAATTTATGAATCATTTCTTTAAATGAATCCGCACCAATGATAATGTGATCTTGGTACGAATGTACACCTTGTAACTTACTTTCTTCAATAATTGCATCAATTAACATTTGAAAAGAAGAAGCCGCAGATTTGAGTCCAAACATTAAACGTGAAAAACTGTAAGTACCCCATTCGGTAGTATGGGAGGTTTATCTGGTGATAAGCTGATGGAAAATCTAATGCTGTAAAATACTTAAATTTAGAAATATTGTTAATAATAGTATCAATTCTAGGTAACAGGTATGAAGAGCTACGAATCATGGAATTAACTAATCGCAAATCAAGCGCCATTCGAAATTTAGGTTTTTCTGTTGGAGAAGATATTTTCTTTTTAACCATTAACATCGGGCAAGCCCATTCAGAAATATTTCTTTCAATAATGCCAGCATCAACCAATGTCTCTAATTGCTGTTTTGCTTCTTCCTGGATAGATTGTGGCACAGGAAAGGGTAGGGTCTTAACAGGAACATCAGAGATAAACTGAATATGCGGTATAACTCTGTCAGTATGACCCAAGGATTTCAAGGTGGAAGAAAACACAGTATCATACTTAGCTAGTAAATTTTGCAATTCTGTTTTTTGATATGGAAGTAAATGATCTAAGCTGAAATTACTAAGTTTGAATTCTGATTTTCTTAATTTTAAAATATCATCAGAAGCTTGAATGACATTAATTTCATGAGATGAAATAATATTTTGAGGATCAATATTTTCCTGAATTTCATCTATTTCATGAATTACCCCTAACATTGAATCTTTATTGATGTGAACAGGTTTTTCAGCATTATTAGTGATTGGAACATAAAAATAGCTACTGACCTTTTCACAATTTTTAGATTTCGAGATAAGGTCTGCCGAAACCACAGATTGATAAGTACATATTGGTGAATCATATTCTTTTGGTTCAAACAAAAATTGTTCACAAGAATGAAAAGAAGACATTGCAGGTACATACATAGTAGTGTTAGGTGGAATAATGACTTTCTTTCTGGCAAAACAAGAATTATTTGGAGAAAGAGAATCGTTTACATTATTACTAGAGTTGATTAACATATTAACATTGGGATATTCAGATAAAACAGTTTCATGAGATAAAGTGTTATGTTGCAAATTCTGTGAATGATCAACTTCTTGTGCAGAAACAGCGTCTAAAATGTCTAGTGAGTTGTTGTTTATTTGAATCTTATTATTATGTAAATCAATAACAATTCTATGTGATTTCAAAAAGTCAAAGCCTAAGATAACAATGAATTTAGAATTCTCAGGAATGTCAATGACAGGGATGAGATTCTTCCGCGGATCCGCGGTTTTCAGCTTTTTTGTTATTTTCAAATTTCAAATTTTCTGATTTACCAAAAAAAAAAAATACAAGATGCGTAATTTCGTCAAAAAATCGTGAAAAAACGGCAAATTTCCTTAAAAGATCGCCAAAAAACGACTAATTTCCGGCCAATTTTGTCAAAAGATTCGCGAAAGGATGGTTAATTTCGTTACAAGATACCGAAAAAACGGCAGATTTTGTCAAAAATGGCGATAAAACGACAATTTTCGTCCAAAAATCGCGATAAAACGGTGAATTTCGCCAAATGTTTGCGAAAAATCACAACTTTTGTAAAAAAAATCAGGATAAATCGGTAGATATCGTCAAACGATCGCAATAAACCGGTTGATTTCGTCAAACGATCGCGAAAAAATGGCAAATTTAGTCAAACGATCGCGAAAAAACGGTAGATTTAGTCAAAAGATCGCGAAAAAACGGCAGATTTCGTCAAAATAATCACAAAAAAATGGAAATTTGAAAAAAAGAAAAAAAAAAAAAAAAAAAAAAAAAAAAAAAAAAAAACTTTGGCCAAAAGATTCCAACAAATGACAGATTTCATGAAGAGATAGTGATAAAACTAAAAATTTCATCAAAGAGACTCTGAAAAAAACTAACCCAAAAATTAATTTTCAAAATTATTTTTTTGCCATTCCAAATACAGACTTTCCTGCTCCAAAATCCATTTTTGACACCTCTAAATCTTTCTGAATGAATTTGACTTCTGAAAGCACCCATTCATTGAACAAAAAATACCCTTATATTCAACAAAAGTATCCTTTTTTTCAATAAAAATGTTTTTTCAATAAATCTGTCTTGCCCTTTTAAAAAAGAAATGCAAATAATAGTGATACAAGTTATCTTCTACACTCAAATAAGCATTAATTTATAATTAAATTTGTATCTTGCACATTTTTTTTTTTTTAAATAGCGACATCACTAGATATCTTTAATGTGTAATATCCAAGAAAAAAGCAGGAGAAAGAAATTTACCTTGTGCAAGAGCAAAGCTAAAAAACAAAGAAAATTCCTATTTTCTTTTCCCTAATACTTAACCAAAAGTGTCTTACTGTTAGAAAATTTCAATAAAAAAAAATATTCATGCCAATAACAGGGTTTTATTAATGTACTGTATCTTGATAAACTAAATTTTCATTAGAGTAAGTATAAATAATTTCTGCAATTCACGTTAATAATTTTCTTTTAATTTAATTTGCCAAAAGCTAAATTGTATGTTATATATTAATACAATTATATTTGTTGCGATTGACATTCCTGTCATTGTTCAAAAGTCGTTCGCGCAGTTTTCAGCTTTTTTGCTTTTTGGTCAATCTCATCCCTGCAATGAGAAAAAAGGAATGTTTGTAAAAATATTTTCCTATTTTAAATGATAAGTTTATGCATCCCGAACAAATTACTGTAGAATTTACAGTTGTAATTTTAACGTTTGAAGAAATTCTGGCATAATGTACTTCTTGCTTTATACATTGAAAACAAAAAATTGATAATAAGGAAATACTTGCACCCGAATCGAGAAGGAAATTGGCAGGAATTTTGTTAATTGATAATTGAATAATTGGAAGTGTCGGCTGCTCAACTTCTGCATGGAGAAGAAATTCAATAGCCTCAACAAAAACTGAGTCATCTTCAGTAGCCATCGTCTGTATAGAAGAGTCTGCCAATAGAGGAACATTCTTGCTTGTTTGACTGGCTACTGATTTTACAAGTCGTTGAGATGAAATTGGATACCTAGCTTTAGTCAACGGGGATCTTGGTGCAACAATTTCAGTCTGAATATGAAAAGGAGTAAAATCACTGGCAGACATTTCTTTAAAAGTGTGGATATTTGTATCAGAGGATGAGTTTTGGAAGGACTGGTAGTTCATATTAGAATTGTAAAATATTCTGTCAGGAAACATATTTGACGGAAGTTCAATGTTTTTAGCAGAATGTGAATAATCTGAAGCTGAAACTTTGGTGTAGGATTGTGGAGAAAAACTATACAGGGGTGAAGTAGCTCCACACCCACTTCCCCCCACATCATGTCAAGGTTTACTAGGATGTTTATTCGTGTCGTTCCTACGGGAGGTTGAATTTTTAGTGGATGAACGAGAAGAATTTGATGAATGCGTTGTGTTCTTAGGGGAGGTGTGATGTTTTTGACGAGATCTTTGATTAGGTTTGGAATCTAAAATATCTTTCAGTTTGAAACAGTGATTTGCTGAATGACCAGGTCTTCTGCACCATTGGCAGATTATCCTTTTATAAGAATGTTTGATGAAATGAATGTTTCTTTTATTTCTATCTGTAGAGTACCTGGTTTGTGTATTACAAGAACTATCACTTGGATTAGTTGAATGGGTTTTACTACTCGGCTCTGACTCGTCTACAGAAGAATCATTTTGTGATGTAGGGTCTGTAGCTTCATTATATATACTATGTAGGGTACTGTATGACGGTGGAAGTGTTGCAACAGTATGTGCAGGAGCTTGTACAGAATCTAAAATCTCCTGATATGAAGAAGCAGCTTCAACCATTTTCTCAAAAGAATCAATATTTTGAGTTAGAATATGAATTTTTAAATGATCAGGAATAAGTTCCGTAAATTTTGACATTAAAATTTGTTCAATAGAAGAATCGGGCAAAAGTGGGAAATGTTTTCGAACAATATTGTCTAATCTTGTAGCAAAATTTCGAACAGATTCTGAAGCTAGGATTTTAATATTATCATATTTAAGAGCAATAGAGTTAGAAGATTCTGATTTGAAGTGTTTTCTGAAGATACTGAATAAATCTTCAGGTGAAGTTGCTTTCTTACAAGCAGTAGATGATATATAGAATTTTAAGGCCTGATCTGAAAGTTTTGACTTAAGGAAAATGAGTGCCTGTTCATTATTCCACTTGGAATAAGAAATACATGCCTTAACTTGTTCAGTAAAAAAGTCTAACAAATCAGGATCACCAGAAAAAGGTGTCACAACTATTCTTAACGGCTTGCTTGTTGAAGTCATTTTTAAGAACAAATTTAATTAACTTACTCAAATTAAAAATAATGATTTCAACAATATATGCATATTACTTAATTTCTATTAAATGGGCAATTCCACAGAAATGGGGACATGGTGACCAATTTTTCAAAATAGTTTATTTTTCACAAATTAGACATCATTTTAAAGGTCACAAATTTAACTATGAGAAAATAACAAAAACAAAGCCAGAATTTCAAGTTTAAAGAAGTAATAAGGGTTTGAATAGATGTAGTATAAGGCATATTGAAATGACGCATTTATAAGATATTTTACAAATTGACATTTTGGAGTGAAATTAAACTATTTTTTAAATTGTAATTGGTTTAGATACTTGCTAAAATACTTCAGAACAGTGTGCCATATGTAAATTATGTTTAAATATTATATCTTTGTTTTTTTAGTTCTTTTATACAGGGCAGTTTGGGAAAATTACGTCCGACACCAAATTACTTAAAAGTTTATATTGCACAAAATTGGTTGGAGTATTTTACAAACTAATTTCCCTGCAAATAGTGATTTCATATCCTATTGAAAATATGCAATCAAATTAAATTCCAAAAAATTATTTTTATTTCAAATGAACAGTGTCGGACGTAAAAAATATTTTACGTCCGACACCACTTATGTCCGACACCAAGATTGCTAAAAGTAATAGTAGGTTTAGGTGCACCACATGTTTAACAATATAAGCAAAACTAAAATAATTTATGTTTACATGGTTCTTAATTGTTAAAAATATGTAAAACTACATACAGTGAAACTCGTTTAAAATACAAATCAAGGGACCGAGAGCATTTCGTATCTTATCCGGATTTCATAGATTCTCGAATGATAATGCATATAAAAAGTGCACATTGTTTATTAACGTAATTTTACCCATTTCTAACAATTTTTTAATATTCAAGAAAATTTGAGTTTAAGATATTTAAAAAAAGGATAATTTTATTTTCTCCAAAATTTTATTGACCATCTGTTTGTACAGTAAAAATATTAAAATGCCTTTATGTAGTACTCTCAGCCAAACTATAAATGAAAGACAATAAAATGAAAATTTTGCTAATCTTTAGAAAAGAGAATGCATTACATGCTTAAAGGGGAAGAATAACAAATTTTCATAAAAAAATTTTTGAAAGACAAACTAAATATATGTAAGGAATAATAATTATTCGATACATTTTAAAAATCATGATGTAGTTTTAGTTTGTTGAGAAAAAGTTGTTTACCTTGGTTTGGTGCAACCTAGGACGAGATTTTATTAGGAAGTTTTCTGCCTTGTTGATGTGGAAGAAAAAATCTTCAACAGCGGAACCAGCATCCATCGAAGAGACATACAGTTGAAGTAAGCTGAACGAGCTCATTACAGATGCGAATGATGGTATGGCTGGTGCATCTGTTTCTTCATCCGCGTCGTCTTCTACTTCTTCTAAAGAGCCAGGTTCATCGGAACTTTTGACGTCTGCGATAGACCGAACTTCACATGTCACAACTTGATCGTCAATTTCTACAAATAAGTCCCAATCTTTGCATTCTTCTTGATACTGCTCCTCTTCTGTGATGTCAACGTTTTGTAAAGTGCCGTCAATATCAAAAGCTTTAGAGAAACAGTTCTCAATGGTGGCTGATGTTACGTCTTTCCAGGACACACTCAAGAAATGCATTGAGTCCCAGAGATTAATAGGTTTACAGGCTGGGCAGGATAGATCTTTTTCGCGATGATCTATTTGGTGTAGGTAACGTGCAACGATACGTGTTTTGTATTTCAATTTGAGAATATGAATTATACTCTGATCCATGGGTTGAACCACGCTAGTCACATTGTGTGGTTAAAAGACTAGTTCGATGTTTTGTAAACCTGGGATATCCTTGGGATAAGCAGGAAAATTATCGACGAGACACAATACTTTTCTAGACTTCTTTTTCATTCGTTCATCGAATTTGCAGATCCATTTAACGAGTATATCACTTGTCATCTATGCTTTGGCTTGACTTTCATACACACAGGGTAGATTTCTAACATTTTTAAAACAGCGAGGATTCCGAGACTTGCCGATGATGAGGGGTTTCAATTTACCTCTTCCACTCATATTTTTCTGTAAATATAAATCCCCCCATACTTTTGAAATTAAATGACTGGGTAGTTGTCAAATATAAGTCTGTATTTTATCCAGAGTGCATCACCCAAATAAATGATGATGAAATTGAAGTATCTGTGATGCACAAGACAGAAGGTCATTTTAAATGCCCAAAAGTTAACTTATAAATACTTATGTAAATATTAAACATAATTGTAAGCAATGTCCAATGTACTATCATAGATAAATCGTAAAAATAAAGGTACTATGCTAATTAAGTCTTTTTTTAAAACTTTATTTACGTCCGACACCAAGTTAATTTTGCTCATTTTACGTCCGACACCAAGTTTTTACGTCCGACACTAAAGATTAAAATTACATTTTGCAACTTAATATTGCACTAATTTGATGAAAATTTGTGAGTTATTTATCTTGTATCAGTGCTCTTTAATATGAAAGTAATTACAACATTACAGAATAAACCATTCAGCTGAAATTTATATTTTAGTTTGATGTCTCTCATTCTTATGTCCTTTTCTCTTACGTCCGACACCGTGAGATTTTATATTATTTTTTTTAAAGTTTAATGTTTGTTAGAAATTATTTTTATGTTTTATGGTTATATATGTATAGGTAAGTATTAAAAAAATATTTGGATCAGTATGATTATTTTATCTTTAAGAATTTTAAGTTTTTATGAGTAAATTTTGTGCAAATTTTACGTCCGACACCATGGAATTGCCCAAATACACAATTTACGTTATTATTTGCCATAACCTCATACATCTGAAAGAATAACATATACCAAGAAAATATTAGATGTCAACTGAAAATATCCTCTTTAATATATATATATTTATTGAAATTCACAAATTCTTCAATGTAAAATGCCATTAAGTAAAACACAGAAAAAAATATAATCTCAAAAGCCACAGCCTTTTTAAATATAATGTTCTTGAGAACATTTTTTAACAATCAAATAATCTATTAAATTAAATTAATTCCACACTAATAAAGTTCTTGAAAAATATATTAATTGCAAGTTGCAAAATAAAGAATAATATGTAACTGTCTCAGAAAACCAACTTTGTCTTCTTTAAAAAAAAATTATAGCAGTAATTCCATCTTCTATTAAAATATTTTACCAATTTTAAAATTAGTAAAAATTAAAATTTTATTTTATCATCATCTTCAGAATAAATCTCTTTAAAGACATGAAATTTGAAATTATCAAATAAATATTACAACAACATCGGCCATTTGCCGTTAGAACATTGATTTTTAAAATGAATATTCATTTAGCGTTGAAAATGCCTAATAACCGTTTTGGTTCTTTGATAGAACGGCACCAATTGTGGTGTTTAAACATTTAATTTGTACTATTGAGTTGATGATGAGGCCGTGAAATTAAATATAGTCAATTTAAAATGTCGGTAAGACAAAACATAATAATAAATTAGATCTCACCAAAATCCCATAGAATGACAACTAGGCACTAAAAGGATGACTTCTCTTTAAATTAAAAAAAATCCACTTTATTTTTTCTTCCTCTGAGAATAGGAAAGAAGAAGGACGAAGTCGATGCCGGACACTGTACATTAGCACTGCAATTAAATCCACGGAAATTCTCCCTTTTTAATTCTGTAGAACAAAAATTCCGGACTCGGACGATCGGATGAGATATTTCTCATCGAACGGTAATTCATATTAAATAGGAACTTGGATTCACCCTTTTAACAATCGATGTGCCGAAAGTAAATTTTAGAATTGAATAATAAAATCATCATTCCGATACTTTAAATTAAGCGCACTCCTCGGATTTTTAACGGGACAAAAAACACACCGTCAAAATCCTACGCAAAACTTTTTCGTTCTTCGCTTAAAAATTCGTTGCATTACTTTTTATATCACACAAACGGGGTCTTCAGAAGTTAAAACAAAAGAGATTTGAAACCACTAGTTAAATTAAGATGACGTAAATTAAAACGCGCGTATAAAAAAATTAAACCAGATTATTTAAATTACGCGAAAACTGAACTGCAATCCCATTGGTTTAAAGAGGCGCATCTCTCCCTACGTAGCCTCCCGGAACGCACAAGAGGCGAAGAAAAAGATGACGCATGCGTACTACCGAGTACCTGCGCGTATTCGTATCCTGCTGCGCCAACGAAGTAAGAGAAACCGGAGTAAAGCCGAGAAAACAACATACAGGCACGAGATGCGGCGAGAGAAATCGTGACAATCGGTGCCTAGCAGAAAAACAAAACACAGGGGCGGAACGTTACAACTAAAAATGTGATAGTTATATCACACTGATTGTTGACCCATGATTGCCAGATTGTGGACACTTGGGTAATACCAGTTTACATAGCCCCCTCTAATTTGCACCTTATCTGAACAGCTAACGGTTGGGCTTCTGTTGGCTAACGGCTCGATGGCCTTGGAATATCAAAGCAGATATTTCATTGTGGGACAATAATTTAACTATTTAATATTGACTCAATCATTTTGTGCTACTGTGGTTAAGATAATAATTTTCCACTTTTAAAGAGTTAAGGCATTTTAATGGTATTTTTTGCGCAGGTGCGTGTATCAATCTGAATCAAATAGATGGTATGTAGTCATATCATAAATGACATCACTTGAAGACGTTTCAACATCCCTCCTACTTCCGCTAAATTTGGCCGGGTTTTGCACGGTTGAGAAAACACCTCGAAGTTTCAATTCTGGAATTTGATGAGAATGGTATCATTCGAAAGCTCTTGTTAACCCCTTCGCGACGGGAGCTTTTTAGGAAATTTTTAATGTTTTGTCACCGGTTTTTAAAAACAGAAATTTGTTTATTATTAAATCGAGAAATTGCTCCGATTACATAAGGCAAATTTTACAGCATAATTTTACTGGTGAGGATAAATATGGTTTTTTAAGCCTTTTTGAGGCACGTATACGTGTCGCTCGTCCTCGAGGGGTTAAGAAGATCAAGAAAAGTACAGGAACCATGCTCCCGAATTGAATAATTCATGAAATAAGGGCCATTTTTTTGTTTCGGAAAAAGAGCAATAAAAAAGGAGATGCATATGCCTTCCCTTCTTTTCCGACGAATTTTGTCTTATAATAATAATTGATCTGGATAGTAAAGAAAATAGGCGAATATTATAAAAGACCAGAAATATTTTCTGTGATGTTAACATTATTGCTTTAAAAAGGCATCACTTGGTTTATAACCAGATAATTACTATTATATAAAATATATTAAAAAAATCATTTGGTGTGTAACCACATCTGTTCACCAACTTTCAATGCAGTGCATGATTATGCTTTCGAAAAAGGCTTTAATGTGAACTAATATTCACTCTTACTAAACACATCTGCGCTGACTCTCAAACAATAATGCCTTTATGGTTTGAGACCGTATTGGAGAAATTTGTGTTTTCAACAGATGAATGTTGAAAAACACTATCATGGTTAATTATAAGACAAAACTCCGTCTTTCGCCTGTAGAAGGTACCTCGTGTTGCTTTCCTCTCCTTTATTTCTCTTTTTTTGAAATAGAAAAGATTTCATGTGTCGCAAATTTATATTCGGAGTATAGTTCCTATACATTTTTTGATCTACGTGCCTCGAGCTTTCGAATAATACCATTATCGTCAAAATCTAAAACTGTTACGTATGGATGATCTCTAGTGAAAAATGTGATATTCCCTAGCGTTGATTAGACTGCTATTGGTCAAAATAAAACATGGCCGACAGAGAAGAAGAAGAAAAAAAAAAAAAAAAAAAAAAAAAAAAAACTCGTTTGCTGGCTACGAAATTTTCCACGGAGGAAGATATATGCCAACTGCTTATTTTTTATCGTACTAGGTGACGGACTAGCATTTCTAATCACGTTTCAATGTGATGTGACTTTAACCTGTAGAGCCTAGTTTTCGCCTTCTGTTGGTGCCATTGGAGTGCATTTGCATAGGTAAGTACCTCATACAAAGTGCTACATTAATCGACCTGCAGTGCATCTTACCACTACGAGGTCAGAAAAAAAATTATAATGCTTTTGTGATAGTAAAACATTCTTTGTAGCTGATAAAAAATATTAATTATTTCGAAATATATTGCATTATACGAATTTAATATTTCCAGCTGAGTGAAAAAT
This sequence comes from Maratus speculifer, assembly GCA_964019185.1. Classification (NCBI taxonomy): domain Eukaryota; kingdom Metazoa; phylum Arthropoda; class Arachnida; order Araneae; family Salticidae; genus Maratus; species Maratus speculifer. The sequence continues at coordinate 55,319,168 of OZ025292.1, read as the reverse complement.
TGCCCAGGTCGGGAATCGAACCCGGATACTTGGCTTACAAGGCCAATGCTTTACCTGTTAAGCTAACTGGGCGTTGTTAGTTTACGTCCGTTTAGCTTAACAAGTAAAGCATTGGCCTTGTAAGCCAAGTATCCGGGTTCGATTCCCGGCCTGGGCAAATATTCAATTCGTATGATAACTTTACCAATCAGTCAGATTGTGTTAAAATAATAGTATATATTGCATTAGCTTTCTTTATGGCATATTTAAGAAATATATGCCTTAGATAAAGCAGCTCTTAAGAATTTTTTTTTCTTGACCTTTCGAATATACGAGGAAAAGTCAATAAGTAGGTCACAAATCGATAATTATGCGAAATTTTAAGATACTAAAACTTTTCACCTGATGATGAATGTTTGAACCAGTCGGAAGCGCTTAAGTGTCTACTTTTTAACATCTTTGACGCTTTTTATGTTTTAAAAATCTATTTTATGCAGTTTAGCACCTTTTTAATAAAATAAATCTTAATTTTGCGTTTTTTTTTTTTTTTTTTTTTTTTGTTGTATTCATGTGTTTTTTGTTCATTATCACGGCAAACATAACGTTTCGAAAATTGTAGTTAAACTATATCGCCCGTGGACTGCAATAGTGCACAACTCAAAAAATCAGGTTCTGAGATTAATGGGTTTGAAGAGTCTTGTAATGAAATGCAAAATTTACACGATTCATTGTTGCCGTTAAGTTTTAAGTGGCATTAAATGACTCCGTAAGGATTCAGTTAATAATAATACAATAAATCCTTTACTAAAAAAAACTATAATAAAATAATTTAAAAGAAAATAAATATGACGTCATGGTTGAAATAAAAATAAAAGGTGTATTTTTTATAATACATTTATCAAGGATATTTGTTTAGTTAATGGGAATTTTTGTGTAAAATATGGTGACATAAATTAAAAGTAAAAAGAATGAAAAAGAATTATATTTTTAATAAAATGGTTCACTCATGAAAATGTGACGTCATAGTTGAAATAAAACAGGTACTTTATAGCAGTCGTTAAAAATACAAGGGGTATGAATATCATATAGCTAATGGAGCGAGATAAATAATGACGTCATATTTAAAATGAATCAGAAATATTTTTTACTTATACTAATTAATCTATATATATAAAAGAAAGTCTGGATTTCGTATTAATCACAGCACAAAAAATCTGCCGAACCTAAAATCTTGAAAATTGCGGTAAAAATATTTCTGATAACATCGAGTGCTGCTAAGAAGGGATTTTCGAAAATTCCACCCCTACGAGGGTTAAAAAAAGGAACGAACTTTTAAAAAATTCCTTAAAAATCGGCTTTTGTAGTAATTTTTCAACTCATAACATACTTTAGAGTATTTTTTCATGCTGAATCGAATGGTACCAAGCAATTTCTTTTAAGTTCAGTAGTTCGCGAGATATATCACATTTTCCAGATTTGGCGGTGTCTTCGGCGCAAAAACCTGAAATTTTCAATTCTTATCTATATATATAAAAGAAAGTCTGGATTTCGTATTAATCACAGAACAAAAAAATCTGCCGAACCTATAATCTTGAAAATTGGGGTAAAAATATTTCTGATAACATCGAGTGCTGCTAAGAAGGGATTTTCGAAAATTCCACCCCTATGAGGGTTAAAAAAAAGGAACGAACTTTAAAAAAATTCCTTAAAAATCGGCTTTTGTAGTAATTTTTCAACTCATAACATATTTTAGTGTATTTTTTCATGCTGAATCGAATGGTACCAAGCAAATTCTTTTAAATTCATTAGTTCGCGAGATACTTTACATTTTCCTGATTTGGCGGTGACTTCGTCGCAAAAACCTGAAATTTTCAATCCTAATCTATATATATAAAAGAAAGTCTGGATTTCGTATTAATCACAGCACAAAACAAATCTGCCGATCCTATAATCTTAAAAATTGAGGTAAGAATATTTCTGATAATATCGAGTAACGCTAAGAAGGACATGACATCGCGGTGCTTACGGAGTGCCAAAACAATGTGGGTCCATTGCGCGTAACCTCCAACTAAATATTAGAAATGAACAGAAAAGGATGAATTTCGAAGCAAAGCACGGTCAAAAAGTATAATTTAGAGTCTCTGGTGGAAATCCGAGATTATTCCAGAGCTGGAAGCACGAGGTTAAATATAACCTCCAAAAGAAGGGGGGCATGTGGCATCCAAACGAGTTTGGTTGCCCCATACTTCGATGTCATTTCATCGACTGGCGTCGGCAAAAAACGGATAGTGAAAAGGCAGTATGGTACCAACGCTAAGAAGGGATTTTCGAAAATTCCACCCATAAGGGGGTTAAAAAAAGGGACGAACTTTTAAAAAATTCCTTAAAAATCGACTTTTGTAGTAATTTTTCAACTCATAATATATTTTAGTGTATTTTTTCATGCTGAATCGAATGGTACCAAGCAAATTGTTTTAAGTTCAGTAGTTCGCGAGATACTTCACATTTTCCTGATTTGGCGGTATCTTCGGCGCAAAAACCTGTAATTTTCAATCCCTATCTATATATATAAAAGAAAGTCTGGATTTCGTATTAATCACAGCACAAAAATATCTGCCGAACCTATAATCTTGAAAATTGGGGTAAAAATATTTCTGATAACATCGAGTGCCGCTAAGAAGGGATTTTCGAAAATTCCACCCCTAAGGGGGTTAAAAATAGGAACGAACTTTTAAAAAAATTCCTTAAAAATCGGCTTTTGTAGTAATTTTTCAACTCATAACATAATTTAGTTTATTTTTTCATGCTGAATCGAATGGTAACCAGCAAATTCTTTTAAGTTCAGTAGTTCGCGAGATACTTCACATTTTCCTGATTTGGCGGTGTCTTCGGCGCAAAAACCTGAAAATTTTCACCTTATCTATATATATAAAAGAAAGTCTGGATTTCTTTTATATATATAGAAACACATCAGAGAACACTATATATAAAAGAAAGTCTGGATTTCGTATTAATCACAGCACAAAAATATCTATTGAACCTATAATTTTGAAAGAGAGTTCTATAATCAGGTTAACATGATTACTATATGAAAGCTATATTAAATTATCTCAATATATGTAAAACGCAAAGTGAAATTTCATCGGGGCCGCTTATAACTTAAGTTCTACAAGATAGATTTTATGGATTTTACATTGTTAGTTGGATAATTTTTCAGAAATTTTGTAACAAATGGAATATAGCATTCTACGTTGTTTAATTGAATGTTTAGGGAATGTTTTTTATCAGATGAACCCAATTACAAAAGTTTGGCTTTATTTTAAAAGTTTCGCTGAATGAATTTTTATGTGATTAAAATTGTTAACATGTTGAGCGCTACGTCATTCATTGGTGACTAATATTGAACTTTCCGTTTAGATGACTGATTTTTCACCGATGACAGACAGTCTAAAGTACGATATAAAACTAAAAATTACTATGATATAAAAATTTCGTTTGATTCAAAGTTTCTTAAAAAAAAAAAAAAAAAAAAAAAAAAAAAAACTGATCAGCGTAGCGGGCGAAGGCTGCTAGTAAATAAATAAATAAATAAAAGGCTGAAAAAATATTTTAAGGACCGGGGCCCCTATGCACTTAATTGTTAATAACTTGTCCCTTTTTTTTTTTTTATCATATCTTCGTTTTGAGCGATCTTTCTTCATTTAGCTGTCCTCGCCTTTTTACTTTTCAGTTATGACCCTAGACCCTCGGGGCCTGTTTCAGGGTCCCTTTAAGTTTTTGTGATAATAAATTGTTAATAAATTGCTTCCATTTAATTCGATCTTCATTTTTGGGATATCCATTCCATTTAGATATTTTCAAGTTTTAATGTTACACATAAGATACTGGGGCCTCCTAGGTAATCATAGGACCCGGTCCAGGGCCCTTTGATCTTTTTGTGCACCAAAGATTTTTTACTAAGAAAATAACAAAATAAGAAAGGCTGTTGGAAAGAATACCAATCTGCAATGCTGGAGAGCGCATTAACTAAAAATTCGTATTTTTTGAGTTGTGCCACTGTTGCAGCTCACGAGCGATATTTTGTATTCAAATAGTGTATCACAGTAAAATTTATACATCTGAATTGTTTACAGTTGCTGTGCCTCGCCAAAGAGAGAGTAAAATGACTCAAGCCAAGACCTGGTTGCGAAACAAATGCAAAGGAACTGCTTCTAAATTCAAGGCTTGCATCAGTTAAATTGATCAAAGGTAAGTCCAATGCTTTCCGTGCAGTTTTCAGGAGAATGTGAAGTATTGATAACCAAGAAATTAATTTTTTCTTTTATATCTTAAGGAAATGAATGCTTCACCGAAATAAGTGTTCAGCACTCTGATTGCCAAATCTCATGTTAGGATATGGAAAAATTTAATTAGGTGATTACTCATTACATAAAATAAATATAAAAAACTATTCATAATTAGATGTTAGATGTCCGATAATAATATAATGCGTTTTTTTTTAAATTTTTCTTAAATTTTAAGTTATTTTATAAATTTTCACAAACTTTGAAATTTGGAATTTAGTAAAATTTTCAAAACTTATCAAAATCTTAAAAAATAATAATAATAATAATAATAATAATAATAATAATAATAATAATAATAATAATAATAAAAGATAAAGAGCTTAAAATTTAAGAATACAAACTTTTTTTAATAGTTCTCTCCTTTTTTTTAAAACTCACAATTATTTTTTAAACATAACAATAATATTAGCTGTTTTGTTAATTTATTTTTTTAATTCGTAACATTTAAATTTTTTTAAATGCTTTTTATTAGCTTGGAGAAAAAAATTTAAACATAATAATATTAAATATACATAAGCGGAATTTTTTAGTAATAAGAACCGTATTTTGATAATTGTATTAGATAATGAGTAATCACCTAATTAAGTTTTCTCATAAGTCACACCTTGGAATCGGGCCGAATCAGTGAAGAGCCTTCTTAAAAAAATACAGAAGATTCTGGCAATAAAGTAAGTAACTATTTAAACATTGCGTAAGATCAAACTCAATATACCAATATACATTTTTTAATTTAGCGACAGATTAGCTATTGTTTTCAATCCCCTGAAAGTAAGGGTTATATTTATAATACAAGGATCCCGATCACGGAAGGAAAACCTTATTTTTTTCTTCTTTCTGTGTTATAAGAGTTATTTTTTTTAGCTATTGAAAAAGATGTGGATGTAAAAAATTACAAGAAATATCTATTACGGAAGCTATACAACTCTGAAAACTTTTTGTTTTAAATGTTAGTTTTTTTTTTCTTTTTTAGATACTTGAAATTTGCTGATCATTTCTTTTTTGTTTTATTTTACAGGTTTTCCACAAAGCTTACTGGCATCGTATTCCTGTAGTTTGCTATGCATAAAAAGAGAAGAATCAGTGCGAGAAAAACTCTAATATTATTTATGATGTATTTTTTTGTAAAATATTTAAATTAGATATTGAATAAATCGATTTAAAACGACGTATTTTCTAAGTTATTGTTTGTTCAAGTTCGGTCAGGGGTGGTCTCAGCCTCTCAGCATTTCAATTAATAAGGTTGCTGGTCACTCACTTTCCGGATTCCCCTCCATAATGTAAAGTCTAAAGCCATTTGATGCATTCTTATGTTTAAATTATCTCCTCAGGAAATTAAAGTTCTTAACCTGCTCTTTCGGTGATCTCTTCTTAAACCAGGGCCATAGCTATAAGTGAACAATAGAGGGGGGGGGCTCATAATTTGTTTATTCTCTCTCCCTCTCGCTGACACGGAAAGGAAAGAAAAAGATAAATTATTGCATATTCACGCTGTAGATTCTATGTTTCTCAATAAACTGTTGTGTACATCATGATGAAAATTTTGAGTCTATAACTGATGAAAAATTAAACATCATGTTAACTTCATATGTACAAATAGGATGAAGGAGTGTTGAAATACTTATTTTAGATACAATTTAGTAATTCTGCAAAACTGTGAAAGGTTCTCAAAACTAAATTAGATTTTTGAACAGAATTTCATTTGAACAGAAATTCATTGAGTGACCTTGGAATCTTTTCCAGGGGGGGGGGGGCTCAAAATATTTTAGAGGGGGGGGGGCTGAGTCTCCATAGCGCCCCCTCAGCTACGGCCCTGTCTTAACCCTTTCCGGCACACTGTGCCCAGTCCGGGATACTTAATTTTAATTCCAAACTTGCAAACGGCACCAATAATATAAAAAAAAATTTTGCTTTTACAATGAAAGCTTAAATTACGGGATTCTTAATTTCTAAAAAAATCGTTCGTAAATTCCGGTGTCAGTCGATAGTTTCTTATTTTACTAACAGAAATTGCCCGCGCCAGAAAGGGTTAAACCTTTGGGGACGAGTGACAAGTATACGTGTAGCAAAAAGGCTTAAAAATCTTAATTTTCCCCACAAGTAAAATTTTACTGTAAAATTTGTCTTCTTTAAACGGAGCATAATCTCGATTTAATAAGGCATGAATTTCTGTTTCTAAAAAGCGGTGACAAAATATTAAAACTTTCGTAAGACTCTTCCGTCGCGAAGGGATAAAAGGATGTCACTTTTTAGGTGCGTTCATAATTATGTAAATACGTAGCACCTATTGTTGTCGCTCAGTCCGTCCGTCTGTCTGTCTGTCCGTCCGCATATAACAACGCAAAAACTACCCAACCGAATCGTTTGAAATTTAAAATACATAATTATAAATAATTTTATCGAGTCATTTCAAATTTTATGAAAATCGGATGGATAGATCAATTACAGGGAGAATTAAAAGGATTCCGTTACATTACGGTCAATGGGGAAAAAAGTTTCAAATGCATTTTAATCGTTTGAAATATAAAACATATAATTATTACGTAATTTTATCGAGTCATTTCAAATGTTATGAAAGTCGGATGCATAGATCATTTACAGGGACAATCAAAGGTATTCCATTACATTACGGTCAATAGGAAAAAAGTTTCAAATGCATTTTTATGATGTTACACTCATTCGAACATAATAGAATTGGCATGAATCTATGAAGTAAATACTAAAATATGCATTCTGTACAATCTGGGATGCAAAGAATTTTTATTATTAAATTACAGGGCCACACAAAAGTGTTCCATTACATAATGCTATACGGGGAAACATTGTTTGGGGCGTGTTTTAATTATATTTAACTATTTCACATTTTATGAATAAGATATACGTTTCTGAGGTGTAATAAAAATTACTTTCTGTATATTACAGGAACACAAAAAAAGACTTCGACTACTATACTGTATCCGAAGTACGCTCTACTATATCAGCAAGATTTTAATATTATTAAAACTTTGTAATCGTACGAACGCACCTCATTTGCTACGCTCACGTGCAATTTCTAACTTGTTTTCTTAGTTTTCAAAATATTTCTAAAATCTATGCTTAATATTTTATGCATTAAAAACTGGCGAACTGGAAGTAAAATTTTAAAACTTCATATAAAATTAAGCATAGATTTCAGAAATATTTTGAAAACTCCAAAAAAAAAAAAAAGAAAAAAAAACATCATTTAAGAAGAGATTACCCAAAGAAGAAGTTGAAAATGTTAATTTCCTGAAGAGGTATTTTAAATACAGAGTGTATCTAAACTACTGGGCAAAACTCTTAGGGGTGATAGTACAGATCAAGACAAATAATATTAAATTAAATGGGAAACTAAGGGTCCCAAACGTCTTCAGAAGGAGATAGGCGCCATCAAAGTTTAGGGTCCAAAATTTGAAATGATTATAAAAAACGGAAAAATTGGTTGATTCGTTTGCGGTTTTTACGAAAACTATTCTTTATGTCAGTATTTTCTTGAAAAAAATTATAAAGATAAAATTCAAAAAATGCCGATAGAGGGCGCTTTAGACTTTGGAGTAACGTACAACTAATTTTTACCGTTATCTTTTGTATCTCATTAAATTTTTTTAGAAGTTCAGACATAAACTTAAATTTTGAAGCTCAAAATCTGTGGTTAAATAGCGCAAACTGAATTGTGTTCAATGAGAGTGGGTACGTTCAAATTTCAAATGATTATAAAAAACAGAAAAATTGGTCAACTGATTTGCGGTTTTCACTAAAATTATTCTTTATGTCAGTATTGCCTTGAAAATAAATTATACAGATAAATTTAAAAAATTGTCGATAGAGGGCGCTTTAGACTTTGGAGTAACGTACAACTAATTTTTACCGTTATTTTTTGCATCTCATTAAATTTTTTTGAAGCTTAGACATAAACTTAAAATTAAATTTTGTGCTGAAAATCTGAATCGATAAGAGTGGTTAAGTAGCGCTAACTGAACTGTGTTCAATGGGGGTGGGAAGTTCAAATTTCAAATGATTGAAATGAATGATTGAAATGATTCAAATGAATGAAATAACGGAAAAATTGGTCGATTCGTTTGCGGTCTTCTCTAAAACCATTCTTTATGTCAGTATTTCCTTGAAAATAAATTATGCAGATAAATTTCAAAAAATGTCTATAGAGGGCGCCTTAAACTTTAGAATAACCGAAAACAATTTTTAATTGTTATTTTTTGTATCTAATTTAATGCTTGCAAAAGCTTAGACTGAATTGTTGGGAGGTGTTAAGAAGCGCAAATTGAACCGTGTTCAGGAGTTGGAATGTTACCCTGCCCACCCTACGAAACATAGTTCAATTTTTCGCTTCTTAATTACTCACAACGATTCAGATTTTGAGCTCAAAATTTAAGTCTAAGTTTTCAAAACATTTATTTAAATTATATATATATATATAAAAATAATAACGGTTAAAAATAGTTGTTGGTTATTCTAAAGTTAAAGGCGCCCTCTAACGGAATTTTTTGAAATTTATCTTTAAAATTTATTTTCAAGGAAATACTGACATAAAGAATGGTTTTAAAGAAACCGCAAACGAATCGATCAATTTTTCCGTTTTTTATAATCATTTGAAATTTGAACCTCCCCACCCCCATTGAACACAGTTCAGTTTGCGCTACTTAACCACTCTCAACGATTCAGATTTTCAGCTCAAAATTTAAGTTTATGTCTAAGCTTCTAAAAAATTTAATGAGATGCAAAAAATAACGCTAAAATATAGTTGTACGTTACTCCAAAGTCTAAAGCGCCCTCTATCGACATTTTTTTGAAATTTATCTGTATAATTTATTTTCCAGGCAATACTGACATAAAGAATAATTTTAATGAAAACCGCAAATTAATTAACCAATTTTTCTGTTTTTTATAATCATTTGAAATTTGAACCCCCCCCCCCCCCTTCCATTGAACACAGTTCAGTTTGCGCTACTTAACCACTCTCAACGATTCAGATTTTCAGCTCAAAATTTAAGTTTATGTCTAAGCTTCTAAAAAAATTTAATGATATGCAAAAGATAACGGTAAAAAATAGTTGTTCGTTACTCCAAAGTCTAAAGCGCCCTCTATCGGCATTTTTTGAAATTTATCTTTATAATTTATTTTCAAGACAATACTGACATAAAGAATAGTTTTCGTGAAAACCGCAAATGAATCGACCAATTTTTCCGTTTTTTATAATCATTTCAAATTTTGGACCCTAAACTTTAATGGCGCCTATCTCCTTCGGAAGACGTTTGGGAACCTTAGTTACCTATTTAATATTATTTGTCTTGATTTGTACTATCACCCCTTAAATTTTTGCCCAGTAGAAGACACCCTGTATAAGAATGCATCAAACGTCCATAGACTTAACATAGACTTTTCCTGCTCGCGAAAGCACTCGCGAGCTAATGCTATTCTTATGGGGAGGCATTTTTCAAATCACTTTCGCATTTTGACAGTTTTAAATAATTTTTTTGGATTTGATAGCTGAGGTCTCTCTCAAGATTACTCCTTGATTACTTTTTCGATTTAGGTAATTTCTATAAAATTACTTTCACTTTTTGAACTGGGTTTTTAAGTGAAAGGAACTTTATTGAAAATACCTGCGACCAGAATCGAAAAAGTAATCCAGCAGAGATCTTGAAAGGGACCTCAACCATCGAATGCAAAGAAAAAAAAAATGTGAAAGTGCGAAAGAGTTAATGAAAAATGCCTCCCCTTAGGAATAGCATTAGCTCGCGAGTGTCTTCGCGGGCAGGGACAGGACCCGTGCATGTGTGCATATGTGTGGGGCAGTGTTCTCGCTGACATTTGACCAACGTTAGTAATTTGGCTAATTAAAAATAAAAAATCATTCGCCAAATGACAAAAGTATTAGCAAAATAGATTCGCAGTGTAGCACTAAAAAAATATCTTTAATCCTTTAATGTGCTCCTTTTTTTCAATATGTTCTAAAATAACCAAAGTTTTTATAACTGCGACAACGATTGCTATTAATCTAATTTCAACTATCGCTACAAATATATTAAAAATATATATGTTGCATGTGTATGAAAAACGAAAAAGAAAAGAAAAAAATTGACCACTAGCAATTTGGCGAATCTAATCGCTTGTTTAATCGCCAAATGAAGAATTTAGTCGCAATTTGGCTCAATGGCGAGCGACAGCGAGAACCCTGGTGTGGGGAGGAGGAAGTCAATACATTCACTCAGTTTGAAGGGTGGTGATCGTGGCGAAATAGCTAGAAAAAAGTCATACTACCTCAATAGGCCCCGCATACCTCAATACACATAGATATGTAATTTCGCAAAATGGAAAAGAAAATATAACTTTTTTTAGCACTTTCCAACGAAGTTGAAAATTGCTTATTAGCACTTCCAACAAAGTTGAAAATTGCTTATCAGCACTTTCCAACAAAGTTGAAAATTACATATGCATTCGGTTTGTCTGGCCGTTTGTCCACGCTCTAACTCCCGTAAATATACTCGGATTGCCCTGAAATTTTTGGACATTTTTGAGGTTTACCCCAGCACGAACCCTATTGAAAATGAAGTTTCTACCATGATTAGTTTATTTAATTTACAGGGAAAGTCAAAAGTTTTTCATTACATTACGGCCTATGGGGAAAAATCGTTTCAAAGGAATTTTAAAGGTGTTATACCCTGTCAAACATGTTAAAATTTATATGCATTCACAAGATGGATTAAAATATGTATTCTATAAAAAATGCGGTGAAAATATAGCTATTATTCATTTACAGGGACACACAAAAGTGTTCCATTAGATAATGGTAAAGAGGGGGAATTGTGTGAGACATTTTAAATATATTAAATTGTTTCGTGGATAATAAAATTGATATATATCATTGAGGCTTAATATAAACTATACTGCCTTGAATAAAATGAAGTACATCGCATTTACAGGGACACTCAAAAGATTTCAAATAGTATATTCTTTCCGAGGTATTGTATATGTACATCTGATGACGCCTAATGGATGGATAAAATGCATTTTAATTATGGCATGTGCATTTAAGTTTCACTAAATTAATGCACATAAACATGGTGTGTATAAATGCTATAGTTGATATACAGGGCTACCCAAAAGAGTTCGCCAACGTTAGTGAATACGAACGTAAATTACTTAAAGGTGGTTCTTAAATAAGTTATGCATTTTTTCGCTGAGCTGCATACAATTTACTAAGAAATGCTTGCAGAATATAGATAAAATGATATACAGGGCCACGCAAAGAACTAAGAGCATGGACCCCTATGAATGATAATTTCTGAAAATATGATTTCAGTTGTTTTAAGAGTGTTTTAGTTTAAAATAGCTTAATACTGACGTGTAATAAAGGTACAAGGTTAATTACAGGGCTGAATAAAAGTATTCACGTATGTTTTCATCTGTTAGTATAAATTGCTGAAAAAGAAATTTTAAGCTACTACGCACTTTCTTGCTAAACTAAATTTTCCATTTTGTAGCATGTATATCAGCTGACAGAAGAAATACACGGCTGATCAAAAGTATTGGAATACATATTTGCCAATAAACCCTTATTTCCCTAAATAACGACGTTTTGTTAAAGATTTTATGAAGCGTTGGAAAGTGCTTCATAATCTATGCTTAACGCATGATTTTTCTTACTTGTTTTATATTCAATTCAGTTTTTATCTTCAGATGATTACGTTAATTAAGAACACTGCAGAAATTTTGTAAAAAACTGATATCCATCAAAATAATTTAACATTTGAGTTCATCTGAAGAAAATTAATTTTAATTATTTATCATTTGAATACAAATTCTTTACATAATTACATCAATCAAAAATATTGGAAAACACTATTTAGTAATATGAATTAATAAAATAATTTAATATTTAAATTAGTGTAAAGAAACGTTTATTTTAATCACTTATTATTAAGGATCATTCATCAGTTGCATAATTCTTAAGTAGGGGAATCTACAAACAATGATACCGTGTGATAAAATGCGGGTAGGTTAAGAAAGATTTCAAATACCCTGCTCAACAAAACGAGATTTTCTGGCTAATTTTTTAATGTAAAGGCATAAAATTGGCAGGCCTGATTATTAAAGTGATTTCGAATGCAAATGAGTTTTCCAATTTTTTATAAATAATTTACTTATAGAGTTATAAGCAATTTTGGTCCCGTGAAGACCGTTTTTTTTTTCGTTCTCGCGGTATCACATTCGGAAATTCGGTTTAAAAGGCCAGCTTTAGCAATGTTATCTGAAAAATCTTTTGCATTTACTGAAGAACAGAAAGCGTCTTTAGACTTCACAGTTTCTGAATAGCAACATATGCTAATTTCATGCGTTTACAAATAAAAACGAATTAAACAAGTCAAGAATTGCACGTCAAGCGTAGCAAATGAGGTGCGTTCATACTACAATGAAGTTTTAAGAATATTTAGATCTTGGTGTAATAGCATACAATTCTTCAGATACAGTAAAATAGCCGAAATCTTACGTGCGTTTCTGTAAATACTATCTGCTTTCTATTATATAGGGAATAAATTGCAGTAAACCTCAGCAACGTATACCAATTTCGTAAAATGTGAAATAGTTTAATATAATTTAAACACCCGGAAACAATGTTACTCCCCTATACTATTATGCAATATAATATTTTTGTGTGGCGCTGTAAATTACTAATAAATATTCTTTGTACCGCACATTGGACAGAATGCATACTTCAGTATATAAATGCTTCATAGATGCATATTCGAAAAAGTGTAACATCGTTAATCCCTTAACTGGTTTGCCCGAACGCCGTTCGGGTGAGACGAATTTGCTTAATTCATCATTTAAAGCTTTTTGACACCTATTATTTTTAAGAAGACGATTTTGGTTGCTACACAACAGGCAGAGAAGAAGCGAGCGACCGTTTCATTCGACAGCTGAAGCTAGGACGTCTGATCTGGTGCGCCGCAAATTGTCTTCCATTACCTTAAATTGTGTTTCTTCATCTTCATACTATTGAAATGTTTAGACTAAATTTTACGAATATTTTATTTAAATAATAGTGGTGTGAGTCCGCTATTTTCAATTTATTGAAAGGAAAAGAATTAACCAATTAAGGCAGCGGTTCCCAAACTTTCTTGGTACGCGACCCACCTTTCAATAAAAATAAATTTCACGACTCACCCAAATAAAGTTGCATAACAGTAGAGCCATTTTTGTCGACCTTTATACGTTCGGCTATCTTATCCTACGAAAAACGCAAATTTTCGTACGGAAGATAAGTTATCAACAAAAACAAGAATCGGTAATGTCAGTGTGTGTAAGTGAATGATAATTAAAACAATGCACAAACTACAGAGATAGTTAAAAATACGCTTAATTTTTATGAAAACATAACATTACACTGTTAAAAAATTTGCACTAATTTGAACCAAATTTTGGTGCTCAGTAGCGGCCACCATAATATGATGAAATCTCGTACGAACATTTGGAGCTTCCTTATTCAACCTCATTCCAACTATTGGAACCATGCTTCAACTGGAGCTCCAAATATTGGTTCAAGGTTTCACCATCTTACAGTGGCAGCTATTGAGCACCAAAATTTGGTTCAAAATAGGACAAGATTTTTAACAGTGTATAATCAATGAGATTTCTGGTTCTGGTGTTTACCAGTGTAGGAATATATAATAACATGCAGTTTGTCTCAGTACTTGTCTTTCAAAAACAGCAAAATAGAAAAAGCATGTTCCCATAAGCACAAAGTGTTGAATTTCATCAAGGACCTCGAAGTTGATTTAAATATTTCTGGATAGTCTGTTCGTATATTAATCTAGAAGGAAATTAAGGATTTTCTCTTGAAATATTATATTTTGTTGAAATTGTCATATCTTTTTCAACATATGAAATAAAAGACATACATTTTGATGACAAACCTCGATAATTCCGCGATCCACCAAAACAATCGTCGCGGCCCACCAGTGGGTTAGGATTAGAGCCATAGATTGGGAACCGCGGAGTTAAGGGGTTAAAATGCACTTGAAACAATTTTTTCCCATTGACCGTAATGTAACGGAATACTTTTGATTCTCCCTGAAATTAAACTATACAACCGATATTTTCATAAAATTTGAAATGACTCGATAAATCTATGCAACAATTACATATTTTAAATTTCAAACGATTCAGTTGGGTAGTTTTCACTCTGTTATATGCGGACAGACGGACGGACTGAACGACGACTATAGGTGCTTGCTACGTATTTACACTACGAACGCACCAAAAAAAACATTATCAGAAAGTAGCTAGACTGGATTTGAGAACAAACATAACAAAGTGTATCTTAAACTGTGTGCCGTAAAAAGTCCTTCAGCGTGACGCAATGATTTCCATTAAAGTTCAATCAAGATTTTGTGCCTTAGCAAAAGTGATATAAAATTTATTGAAAAGTGTTCTATAGATTTGTGACAGTAAAATTTTGGAAAACACACTCACCCTCCAACATCTAATTGAATCCTCTTTGATTGAGAAGAAAAATCCTTTGTTTTAAGTGCAGTTTGAATGACATTCAAATTTAAATATTACAAAAGAGGGAAATTTATTATACTTAGAAAGTACAGGAAATTTCTTGACTAAGCTCACTCGTGACGTTCCAACTGTTAGTTGCAGATACTTTACGTGAGTTTAGGCTTTTTTTTTCGGTGCCCCGCAACTATACATGTATATTTAATGTTACGAATGATAGCAGCTGTAAAATGACGTCATTTTCATGTAATCATTGTCGGTTTAGTTTTATGAATAAACTGTAAGTTTCCATTTAGAAATAATGCCATACAAAATAGAATTTAACTAAATAAAGGCTATTTGATGGATTTTTTTTTTTTTTTTTTTTTTTTTTTTTTTTTTGCAGTTTTTTTTTTTTTTTTTTTTTTTTTTTTTTTTTTTTTGCAGTTTTTTCCCGGAAATTGTATATTTTTCTGTTACATGTATAAAAAAAAAACCCTGCTTTTTCATTTATAAAGATGAGGTATTTTATTACAAATCAAAAGAACTTTTTTTTCGGATTATCGTTTTAACAATTTATGGACGCGAATGCATTGGGCTTCGTTAGTGTGATCGCAAAGTTTATTTAGTTAGCAATTAGTTATTTTTTATTTATTTTACCGGCAGGCCATCATGATTAACCAGAAGATTCTTCTAATGCTTTGTATAATTATTTTAATTAAGAACACCAGGAAACGTTATTGGATAATTATTAGCCAAAGTAATTTAATATTCGGGTTAATATAAAGAAACCTTAAATTTTATTTATGTGTTAGTATTTGAATTCAGAATAATAATTTCCTTTGGTGACCCATGAATACCTAAAAGTTACTATTAAAATAACAGTATGACGTTTTCGTAAAGCAAATTAACGATTTAATTCGCTGAATGAAATATTTGCAATTCATCAAAATAAATTTGCATCAACAAACATTGAGCTTGAATAACATTTTGACACATTTGTAGCGACAACATGTTACAGTGACGTCAAAGGAATGTTACTGATAGACAGCTGAAAATGAAACTAAATAGTTTAACGGATTTTCTTAATGAAGATTAAATTATTCGAGTAACAGGTATGTAATCTCCTTTCATTGAAATTTAGGATAATAACATTTCCATTACTGACATTATACGATTAGTAGAAGGCCTTTGCTATGTTCTGCATTTCAGGAATGCTTTCAATTGAAATGAGACCTGCGGAAACTGTCAATCATGCTGTTGTCAAAGTCAGTAACAAAATGTTTAAAAGCCTGTTAAAGATATGAGAATTTCAAGGCGAAATTAAATTCTTAGGTCTTGATGCAATAATATTATCTATGAGAATTAAATCTGAATGTAATTTATTAGCGTTTCAATCGTTTCACATTTGGGTGATATATATCTTTGCATTGTCTTATTTCTCTTGAAAGAGTAATTAAACATTCTATTTCAACAGAATTTAGCAGAAATATATTAAGAACAAATTGTACTACACAGGAATATATTTCATGATAAAATAAATATCTTAATGAGGTAGGTAAAGAGTGACATGAATCGATACAAAGAATCGATAAATCATGTGCAGGAAAGATATTGAAGACTAGCTAGATTAAATAAAGACACACTCTCTCTCTTTTTAGGTGCGTTCGTAATTGTGTAAATACGCAGCACCTATAGTTGTCGTTCAGTCCGTCCGGCTGTCCTTTCGTCCGTCCGCATATAACAAAGCAAAAACTACCTAACCGAATCGTTTGAAATTTAAAATAAATAGTTATTACATAATTTTGTCGTGTCATTTCAAATTTTATGAAAATTGGATGCATAGATCAATTACAGGGACAATCAAAATTATTCCGTTACATTACGGTCAATGGGGAAAAAAGTTTCAAACGCATTTTAATCGTTTGAAATTTAAAATACATAATTATTACATAATTTTGTCAAGTTATTTCAAACTTTATCAAAATCGGATGCATAGTTGAATTGCAGGGACAATTAAAAGTATTACGGTCAATGGAAAAAAAGGTTTCAAATGCATTTTAATGGTGTTACACTCATTCGAACATAATAAAACTGATATGTATCTATAAAGTACATATTATAATATACATTTTGCATAATCTGTGGTGCAATGAACATTTGTTATTGATTTACAAGACCACACAAAAGTATTCCATTACATAATGGTAAAGGAAGAACATTGTTTGGTGCGCATTTTAATTGTAATTAACTATTCACAAGAGAGATTGATATATGAGATTAGAGAGATTGAATTATGAGATTGATATATGAGAGTGATATTTTTAAAACTTCGTTATCGTACGAACGCACTTCATTTGCTACGTTTCACGTGCAATTTCCAACTTGTTTTTTCTACATTTTTCTAGCTCTAATAAGTACTCAATCAATTAAAAATTTACATTTTCGTGGTAGCTCAAGCAAAAACGATTAATTTTCTTTTAAGTAAAGACTTTTTTTTTTACATTTTACGAGTTTTAAAAGGTACTAATCAATGAAAATTTTATCTTTTGGAAGTATAAGCTTAAGAGAAAATGATTAATTTTCTTTTAAATAAAAAATGAAGGGAATTGGTCCAAAAATTCTGCTCTGGCGTATTCGCTTCCGTAACGGGTATGTGAGCCTGCGTTTGACTGTCTCTTTGCTCAACATTGCTTTTTCCAGCACGCTGATTCTTGCACTGAAGAATCTCGATGGCAGATTCGAAACGGTTATTTGCTACCTTTCCATGCATTATTTGTGCATTTCTAATCGTTGGTTTTCTATCCTTATACATTTTTGCATAAAAGCTTTATTTGCTATTTTAATATAAGGAGGTGGAACCCGTCGAAATTCGACGAAAGAAAATCTTTAAGAAAGAACTGTTTTATTGATCTATAATAAATCCACAAAATTTGTTACAGTAAAGAATGCACTTTATATTGATCAGTCTAACTCTCAAACAAATATTATTTAAAACTAAAATAGCAAAGTACTATAAAAACTCAATTATCCAAATTATTAAACAAAATAAAACCGAAATTCACCGGATTTTGTAACAAACGATGTTTTTGAAATAATATACGCATTTTAATGCCCATTTTTTCCAGTTTTAAGAAGAGAAAATGGAGTGATTCTGTTGCCACAATTTTAAAATTGGTACTAAAAATTAAAAAAATTACTATCTCAAAAATAAATTGAGATACAGCTTTGAAACAAATTGCGTTTAAAAAATATATATTTTCCCTCTAAACGACGGTGTAAAAATTTTAAAGGTACGATGTTTAGAAGTGTAAAATTTGCAGTAACGAAAATTGCAAAACAGAAATTGCACGGGAACGTGTTGAGCATTTTAATTTCTATTTTTTTCTTCCTCAATTTTAAGAGAAAATGGAGTGATTCTGTTGTCACAATTACAAAATTGGTACTAAAAACTAAGAAAAAAAAAATAATAATATCTCAAAAATAAATTGAGATACAGATTTCAAACAAATTGCATTTGAACGCGCATTGTTTTCTCTATTCGGCGGTGTAAAAATTTAAAATGTTCAATGTTTAGAAGTGTAAAATTTACAGTAGTCAAAAATTGCAAAACCGAAATTGCAGGGGGAAATGTTGCCATTAGCAAAATGACGTATCCGTTACGCACATATACGTTTGGCCTTTATAATATAGATATAATGTAAGGAATTGAAATATCCCAAAATCGCTTTAGGGTTACGCAAGTCTACATGCAATCTACACATATAAGGGATACAAATAATGCAAAAAGAAAAAAAAAAATCAAAAGAGTTGATCCAAAGAAATAGAATCTCTACTTAATGACATTAGTACAAAAATTCTGATATTCATCCAAAAACGCAAATATATATGTAATACAAAAATTCATTTTCTAAATAAAAAACCGAAAATTAAATAGATTAAAATTTTTAACTCATTTAAAAACAAACAAACAAAAATAATGCTTTCGAATTTAGTAAAGTGAGAATTAATTTTCTCATTCTTATAAATTTATTAATCATTTACTTTTAAAAGTTATAAAAAAATTAGCCCTTAAAATATATATTTTAAATAATCATGTTTAACCCCTTCGCGATGGCAGTCCTTTGCGAAATTTTTAATCTTTTGTCACCATTTAAAAAAAAATAATAAGTCTTTATTGATTCGAGAAGCTGCTCTGATTAAATAAGATAAATTTTACAGTGGAATTTTACTGGTACGGATAAACAACGATTCTGAGCGCTCCTTTCGGCTCGTATACCGGTCGGCATTTTCAGAAAGAATCACGTTTTGAGCACCTTATCGCCAGAACAACGTTTGGCGCGGAGATGAAGTCAATGCTATGCACCATTTCTTGCTTGTGACGTCAAACGCCCAGCGAATAGCAACCCTTCCTTCTGCAAAGAGATTGTGTTTATTGTTCATTTGTTTTTCCGTAAATGTTATCAAGCAAAGAATATAATATAAGAAAATGTTATTCACCGTTGTTTACAATTAAAATATAGTTTAAAACAAAAAGCTTTTTCAGATTAAAGTGATTTCGGATTTGAAAATCAATACAAAACGACGATTGGCGTTTGGCGATGCAGCTAGCTGAACGTTCTCGCTTTCGCCAACTCGCCAAGGCTGGTGCTCGAAATGTGATTCTTTCTGAAAATGCTACCGGTCGTTCATTCCCAAGGGGTTAAGGCGAACACTAGTCACAGAAAACTACCCGGATGATAATGTTAAGTTTATGGCGTCGTAAGGAATATACAGTAATAATTAAATTAAATAAAAAAAATCGATTTTACTGAAAAAAGCAAACATTTCTTCCCGAATTTAATTAAAAACACAACATTCATATTTTAATCTAACAATGGAATTAAAATTGTCTTAGTTATGCTTTTATTCTCTGTTATTCTATTTATATTAAAACTCCAATCATTATCACACAACGACGTAATCTCTCCGCTGCTAGATTTCGTCAGATGAAAAGACCCGTTTGCTAATGCTAATTCTGTTGAAGAAATTTGTTAAAATAACTCGGTTACATTTCGATTTTTTTTTTCATTGGATAACTGATATTGATCTGAATGCAAGCCGTTTTTTGTTTTTTCGGTTTTGGTTGCAGATATTTTTTTTTTTTTTTTTTTTTTTTTTTTTTTTTTTTTTTTTTTTTTTTTTTTTGAGGATGCTTTCGCTTTCCAAACCGGTTCCAAATACGAGAGCGTCTTCATAAAAAATAACTGGAAAAAAAATCAAAAAAGTAAAAAACGGCCTACATATAGATCAATCTCACAAGGAAGGTCTCCCTACTGGGCATACTCAGAATTTTATGAAAAAAAATACTAATTAAAGTACTCATGTAGGTAATAAAGGATCAGTCAAAATTAGCGGCGGAATCACTGAAGAAAATATGTAAAAAAAAAAAATATTTTCGAATATTTGGCGTGAAAAGACGAAAGCGTCACTCAATTTGGCGAGCACCTTTTCCTCGCCAAGAGCAAACGATTATAATGCAACTTAAAACTGTTGAATATTTAGAATGCGTGTAAATGGTATTGCATGAATTTAAACATAAACAATGAGAGACTAAAATATATATATACATATATATATATATATATATATATATATATATACATATTGTATTACATATATATATATGTTAGTTGTTGAAATAGATATTTAATTAATCACTGAAAAAAATGTTTTCATAAAAAAAAAAAAAAAAATCATACTGAAAAAAATTATCTTCATACATTAAAACGTATTCAAAAATAAAATCCTGATGTTTCCATAGCAACCAAATCGAATCGACAATTCTCACTTGGACTTTGAGCTTGAAACAAATTTAATTAATTTAAATTATGAATTTCGTTTTAAATCTCAAATTTTGATGATTAAATGTGAATATAAATACACATAAATATCGATATAACAAAATTATGCTTAAAACAAACTAAAACTTACAAAAGTAAAGTTTATTTAAATTAAATTTATCAAAACAAGTTCAACATGAAACTTTTTTTTTCTTGAAATGTATTTGATATTAAGTATTTTTTGAAAGTACATGTCTTCGTCAACCGGCGATAAATCGCCAAAAAATGAATTTTTCATTATTTTTTTACGGTTACTGAATGGAGATTCCGCCGAAATTTTTTTTTATAAACGTATATATCCACACGAGAAGAACATACTGTAATTTTTTCGGATTTTTCGAGGTATGCCCGTATGGAGACCTTCCTTGTCAGCTATCCAATTAAAAAAAAATTTAAAAATATCAAAATGCAACCGAGATATTTTTTTTAATTTCTTCCATGTGGATTAGTATTAGCGAATGGGTCTTTTCATTTGAATGAAGATCCACAAGTCCTTAAATTCGAATTGGCAAGCATTCTAATGGCAATGAACTCTAAGCATTAAATTTATCAAGCGTTACCCAAACCTTCACGAAGAAATCCCGCGTAAAGCTATTTTAAACTGAGCTTATTGCAATCGATCGTTGGCTTAATAGCTTATACCCTGTTCACACCACAAACATAAGATATCTTAAGATCGCCGTGTCTGACGTGGACCCTCCCGGAATTGGATGCCTGTTCACATTGAAAAACTTAACTAACAAGGAAGGTCTCCATTGGGGGCATACTCAGAATTTTTTGAAAAAAATACGAATTAAACTACTCATGTAGATAATAAAGGATCAGTGAAAATTAGCGGCGGAATTACATTATTAGATATGTAAAAAAATAAAATAGTTTGGAATAATTGGCGTGAAAAGCTGAAAGCGACGCGGGATTTGGCGAGCAGTGCATTTCCTCGCCAAAAGCAGACGATTTTAACGAATCTGAAAATTGATTTTAATTGACTTCATTGTTAAAAATCTGCAGCATTTACTGCAACGTCACTCCACTACTTTTATGGAATATCTCTCTTCTGACCAATGAGAATGCTCCATAGCACCGTGAATTGACCGTGTCATACACTGTTAAAAATCTGCTGCATTTTGTTGCGACGCACTCCACCGCTTGTATATAATATCTCTATTCCAACCAATGAGAAAGCTAAATTTCACGGCCAAGTAACCGTTTTCTATACAAGCAAGGGAGGGCGTTGCAACAAAATGCAGCAGATTTTTAACAGTGTATTTTTCAATTTGGAACAATTTTAATCAATTTAAATTGTGTTTTAAATGATAAAATATATTAATTTAATTTTGTTATAAGTACATATAAACGTATATGACAAATGTACTCTTAAAATGAAGTAAAAATACAAAACTAAAATTACTTAAAATAAACTTATTTAAATAAATTGAACATAGAAAGTTTTTTCTTTAAAAAGTATTCGAAGCGCAAAAGCGTATTTTTCAAAATTTCGTTTTTTCGCCAACCGGAGATAAATTGCCAAATAAACGAAATTTTTATTATTTTTTTACGGACGTTATAAGGAGGTTCCGCCGAAATGTTTTTTATAAACATATATAACTATATGAGAAGAACATTCTGTAATTTTTTCAGATTTTTCTGAGTATGCCCGTATGGAGACCTTCCTTGTAAGATATCTCAGCGAATGTCACTGTATCTCTGAACTGAACAAATGTAGTGTATGCGCATGCGCTAGAAGTAAAGACGGCCGCAGCAGCCAATCAGTAAAAGCGAAGCTTTATAGCCAATGAGAGAGAGTGGTTGTTCCTGTATCTAGCCCGAGGGAGTTGAAACTCTCTGACAAGGAAGGTCTACATACGGGCATACTCAGAAAAATCTGAAAAAATTACAGAATGTTCTTCTCATATAGTTATATATGTTTATAAAAAAAATTTCGGCGGAACTTCATTGCAGTGTCCGTAAAAAATTAATGAAAATTTCGTTTATTTGGCGATTTATCTCCGGTTGGCGAAAAAACGAAATTTTGAAAAATACGCTTTTACGCTTCGAACACTGTTAAAAATCTGCTGCATTTTGTTGCAACGCACTTCACCGCTTGTATATAATATCTCTATCCCAACCAATGAGAAAGCTTCATTTCACGGCCAAGTAACCGTTTTCTATACAAGCAAGGGAATGCGTTGCAGCAAAATGCAACAGATTTTTATCAGTGAATACCTTTTAAAGAAAAAACTTTCTATGTTCAATTTATTTAAATAAGTTTAGTTTAAATAATTTTAGTTTTGCATTTTTACTTTACTTTAAGTGTAATTTTGTCATATACGTAGAGTTGCAAAGGCTGGAAAAAACCGGGTTTTTTGGGAGGGAAATTTTGAAAAATCCCGGGAGTTTTTAAAACATTTTAAATATTGAAATATTTAATTTATTATTTAATATTTTTGTAATGATTTCAATTTTTTTTATTCTTAACTGTAATTGCAAGAACAACTCATGGATCAGAAATACAACTGGATAACGGATCCCTTTGTTCTCTTCCGAAATACTTGAAGCTGGAATGAGCGAGGTTTTATCGCCAAAAGGGTGACATTTTTTGGCGGTGATCCCTTTGGCGGTGTACCGTGAAGCTCTATCAACGCAGACGAAATATAAGATACTGGTGGGTGCGGAATTCCAATGACAGATTTTGGAGGGAGAATAACCGGTTTGGCGCACATTGCTACCCACCATCACGTGCTGGTGGGTAGGTAATATTGGATTGGAGAAAGGTTGCCATTTCTTAGTCCAGGTATTAGACGTCAATGGAACAACTCAACTCTTCTGAGCGAGCCAAGCGAAGATATCGAGGAAGATACAGAACATGTTTTCTCTGCTTCTGTTTACTTCTCTCTGATTCCGTATTTCATCCAATTTTGTATTGAAATGACAAGACATCATTTCCCTTTTTTACCCGACTACGGCAAAGCCAAAGGAGGGTTATGATTTTGACAGGCTATGTATGTATGTATGTATGTATGTATGTATGTATGTATGTATGTATGTTCATCTGTTCCCTCGTAACTTCTAAACCACTAATCAGAATTCGACAAATGACATATCATTAGAAGCGTCTTAATTGTCCGCTGGTTATAGGCTATATAGATTTTCACCAAATTCAATGTGGCGCCCTCTAGCGGACAAAATATACAGAGTAAAAAAATAAAGTTAAGCTAGATATGCCGTGTTTGGTATCATTTTAAAGCGCTTCACTTGTACATTTCGAATATATATATATTACTAGCATTTGCTTGTGACTTTACTTGCATTTATGGGCTAATTGCATATAATTCACATCTTTTCGTTCTTAATTTCTTTGGTACTTAGTAATCAGAATAAGACCACTGCAGTGCCATTAGAAGGGTCTTGATCTTGATATTCTGTTGGTTGTGAGCTATAAAGTTTGTCACCAAATTTACTATTATGCCCTCTAGCGGACAAAAAGTATAAAATAAAAATATATGTAATGTGTTTGGTATTACTTGAAAGAGCTTCACCAGTATTTTTATATCACCAGTATTAGATAGATTAAGAAATCTTCCTAGGTCATCTTAATACATGAAACCTTCAATCTACATTACACATTTACACATTACACTAACGACCTCATCCACTAATCGGTCCATTACCCATTTGCTGCCATCGACGGATATGTGCGTCACTACTACCAAATACTGGAAGCGTCATACGTCAAAAAATAAAGTTAAGATAAATATGCCGTGTTTGGTATCATTCAAAAGCGCTTTACTTGTACATTTTGAATATATCTATATATTACTAGCATTTGCTTGTGACTTTACCTGTATTCATGGGGTACTTTTATACTTTTTCAGCGTAGTTTTTTGTCGTAGTTGGGTTTTAGTTTTTTTACTTTATCTTGTTATTCTACACAGATTCCTTAAATTAAAGCATGTAATAGGTTTTAGCTTGATTATTAACAATTTTTATTATAAAGTATAAAATCCAGGGATGTAACTAAGTTATTTAGCTGAATACGGGTTATTCGGCCGAACTTTGGGTTCCGATTTTTTAAAGTACTTTTATTGTTATAATTACTTTTTTCAAACTTTAAATGGAAATAAGATTAAACATTAATTAAAATAGATATTTTTATTTGTATGTTTAAAAAATTTAATAGTTTCATGTATTTTTGGCAAAATTTCGGATTCCTAGATTCTGATTCTAATAAATAATAAAAAATGACTTACTGAATCTAAATTACTATTAGCAGAATTATTCTGTTGGTTAATACAATTCGTATGTATTTTAGCTGATATAGCAACCACTTTAATGCACTTTTAAATTGTTTATTTTTTATTTTAGAAAACTTATATCTGCATAGAAAATTAAAAATTTGTACTTTATATTGAACATATCAAGTTAATATTCTGTAAGTCAAGATAGAAAGTTATACAGAATATCCTTCATTTCTATTGATATTTTACTAAAATATTCATATATGATTGCTAAACATAATTAAAATTAATATTTATCATAAGGGAGGATTGGGTTTCCGGTTTCATAAATTATGTTCTCTCTCCATAAAAAAAAAACTTTCTCGCTAAAATTTTAGGCATTTTTTTTTTTTCAGGAATTCACAATCGCCTCAGCCTTGGAAGTATTAGAATCTTTTAAAAATCAATTTGAAGAGGAATTTCGTTTTATTGATGAGATATATTCTAATTCCAAAGCTGTGGGATTGATAATCCTTTTTTATCCCCGCTTTCTTTTTATTTTCAACAAGTGCAAGAAAACAGAACTTTTATCGTTCTACCATCATTGTACAGTGATATTTTAAATGAATAATAATTGTGACTTTTTGCAGATCTCTGCTAGTCGTTTGATATCGTATTAGTTACAAATTTGCTATTTTAAAGATATTTTTAAGATCATGAGTGCGTATTTTGGATTAATGTTTTATTTCTATGTAAGAAGAGATGTTCAAATGAGAAATTAATCCTTAATCAATTAAAGATGTTATAAATGATTTTTGCAGCATATTTTTTGGAATCGAGCTTTAATGACACAAACTTTTTAAGCGTGGGTGAACTTTGATTCCAAATCATCAGGCTCAAGCTCTGAAAAAAAGTGTGTGAACTCATCTTCAATGTATGTACAATGTAGAATCATTTATCCAGAATGGTTGGGGTTGGATGTATTCTGTATAACTGGTTAGGCATTAAACCAACGTCCATTTGACAAGTTTAGTGGAATGATTAAGAATCGGATTCAGACAAGATCAAAGATTAGCATTTTTTTCTCGACTATTGACTGACAGATTTTGTTATTTTCTCGCGACTCAGATAATTTCACAACATTTCAAAGATTTTTCTCTCGATCGACTTACAAACTTTTGCGATTTCTGATGAATTAAGCGAATTTTTAGTGACCAATTGAAGAATTTGACAATCTTTTCTTTCTACTGTTTGGTGAAATTTGCTGCTTTTTTTTTTAGACTTGTTAGAAAAAATCATGAGGTTTTTTTTTTCCATGACCTATCAATGGATTTTGTATTTTTTCTGCAATCAATTGAAAATTATCGCGATTTTTTTCCTGCGACTGTCACTATGTATGCAAGTAACGGGAAAAAAAGACCAGTATTTCTCAAATTTCAGATGATAGTAACACTTGAATTATGATTTCAGTTGTAAAATATTTAAAATATATTATAAATACAATTTGTAGTATTTTGTCATTTATTTCTTTTTGAGAAATGCTGGTATGAATATTTATTTAAACGTATTTCTAGCATGATTTTCACTCTCAAATATTCAACAGGTAAGTGTTTAATTTCTTCCTAAAAATTAAAATTTTATAGTTAAAAATGTATATGATTAGGAAATGTGATTATAAAAGTTCTATATTGTATAATTTTGGAATTTATTTTGAATAATTTTAATTGCTCCACAAAAGCCGCCTCTTTTTAAATTATATAAAAGTAGATATGAGCAGGTGTTGTAATTCATAAATTGTGTAATTGAAAGACTATTTTCATTTTTTGATAAATGCAAGTGATCTTTTAGAAAATACTGTCTAAATTAGTACTTTGAACCAAATTCCAGACAAGACACTGCAGGAATGGAAAAAAACGTGTTGTCATGTGACTACAATTGCTTATAATTGGATAAGTTATTTAACAAAGAATTGAAAAATCATTTTTATTAGGAATCGCTTCAATAGGCCAGCCAATTATGTGCATTTATGTTTAAAAATATGTCAGGATTTCGTGTTGTGCAGGGGATTTTAAAAGCTGCCTTTAATAACAAAATACAATAAAATCTAATTACAATGAGTCTCTGGAAAGCACTAATTAAATTCGCTATACAGAAAAATTTGTTAAAGTGAATCTTTTTATGATGAAATAGGATTTCTTTTTTACAATCCAAATAGCATTTGTTACACTGAAAAATTATTGACATGTAACGAGATTCTAAATATTCTTATTTAAATATAAATCCATCCATGGATATTCATTTTTATACTTTTAATACAATTAATGCAACAAGTGAAAAAAATAGCGAAAAAATTTAATATTTAAACCCAAAATTTAATATTTAAGCCCTTGTTTTTGAAAATTTTAAAGTAGAAAAGGATTCTGATGCTTTCGTCACAAGGTTGTTCTGGGTATAAAATTATAGTAAATCTGTCTATACAAATATTTGTGTATTATAAAATTAACTGATTGAGTGCATGAAAATATTTACAATAAGAAATGTAAACAAAACCAGTAGAGTTTAGTGAAAACTAATAGATTAAAATATTAATAAGTTAGAAAGGGAAATGACAGATTTATTTATAAATATAAACATCACCCTTGTTCTCAGATTCAACATATACAGAAAAATTAAATAAAGAGCATATGTTGGATATGCCAGGTAACAGAAAGTAAACAATTTAAAATTTTAAGAGAATAATTGAAATCTTCATTCATTAAATCACCATTGTTGCAAAGCTGATGAATTTTAGGAATTTAAAAAGTTGAAAAGTGTTAAAATAATAAGTCTTGTTATTTAATAAAAAATCCATTTAAATTTCTCAGAACAATGAGCAATGATGTCTTAAAATGAAAATTTCAAGTTGAAAAATGACTGGTTTTGTTTACTTTCAAAACTTCTACAAAATTTCCAATATTCCCCAAAATTCCGGGTTTATTCCCCAAAATTCCCGGGTTTATTCCCGCTTCTCAAAAACTGTGGGTTTTTTACAACTCTACATATACATTTATATGTACTTATAACAAAATGAAATTAATATATTTTATCATTTAAAACACAATTTAAATTGATTAAAGTTGTTCCAAATTGAAAAATACACAGATAAAAATCTGTTGCATTTTGCCGCAACGCACTCCCTTGCTTGTATAGAAAACGGTTACTTGGCCGTGAAATGGAGCTTTCTCATTGGTTGGGATAGAGATATTATATACAAGCGGTGGAGTGACGTTGCAGTAATTCTCATTCAGCATTCTCATTGGTCAGAAGAGAGATATTCTATAAAAGTAGTGGAGTGACGTTGCAGTAATTCTCATTCAGCATTCTCATTGGTCAGAAGAGAGATATTCCATAAAAGTAGTGGAGTGACGTTGCAGTAAATGCTGCAGATTTTTAACAGTGAAGTCAATTAAAATCAATTTTCAGATTCGTTAAAGTCGTCTGCTTTTGGCGCGGAAATGCACTGCTTGCCAAATCCCGCGTCGCTTTCAGCTTTTCACGCCAATTATTCCAAACTATTTTATTTTTTTACATCTAATAATGTAATTCCGCCGCTAATTTTCACTGATCCTTTATTACCTACATGAGTAGTTTAATTCGTATTTTTTTCAAAAAATTCTCAGTATGCCCCCAATGGAGACCTTCCTTGTGAGAGAGTTTGTGGAACTCTCTGAGAGTGTGAACAGGGTATTAGATACTGCATTCGAGGCAGTCGGGACCCAGATTCATCGTCAAGGTCAATCAAAGGAGAAAGACAAATGCGCTTTTTTTTAACCCTTTCACGACGAGAGCTTTTTATGAAATTTTTAATGTTTTGTCACCGGATTTTTAAAACAGAAATTTGTGCCTTTTTAAATAGAGAAAATGCTCAGATTAAATAAGGGAAATTTTACAGTAAATATTTACTGGTGGGGATTAACATGGATACTTAAGCCTTTTTGCGGCACGTGTATGTGTCGCTCGTCCCCAAGGGGTTTAAAACTATCATTTCTTCAAGTAATGGAAAAATTCTCTTCTAGAAAGGAAAAAAGAGACGAAATTTTCTTCAATTGGCGGATACTTTCTCTTAACCCTTTCTGTGTGAACAGTGATCCCACTCTGGGCACATTTAATTTTAATTCCAAACTTGCAAACAACACCACGTATATTTTAATAAAATTTTTCTTTTACAATGTAAGCCCAAATTAAAAAGTTTCTTAAATTCTTTTTAAAAAAAAGTCAATATATTTTTTTTTACCAACAGAACGTGTCTGTGCTGGAAAGGGTTAACAGAGAGAAAAAAATAAAAGGACATATTCCGGTAGCTCTACTGCCAAGAATATTTCCGTGATTTAAATAACGTATTTCTGGGATTATATTAGAAAATTAAGTCATAATCCATATTAAACCATAATAATAAAAAAATAACTCTTTAAGAAAATTAAACCATAAATTTGTCAAGAATTCTTAATAAAGGGTTTCTATTATAAATTGCTCTAGAGCAGAGTTTTGTCAGCATTTAACAGCCGGCTAAAATTAATTTCCCATTCTGATCATTAGCAGTGAAAAAATAAAAATATAGAGGCATGCAAAACGATCTTACAGCGGTTATTTGTTTCGCGGAAATAAATTTTTATATTTTCAAAATTGCATTTTAATTATATATAGCGAAGAGTTAATTGACATTTCAAATCTTGTCCATACTTATTGAAATGTTGTTTTATATGTCATTATAATAATAATAAGCAAAGAAATGTTTGGAAATAACGGTGAATGTTAGTATTAAAAAAATAAAATGAATATTAGTTTTGAAGAATTCTTAAAAAGTAAAAATCTATATTGTTTAAAAATAAAATGAAAATGCAGACATTATGCTTTGTTATTAAATTTTTCTAATTTATTGTAATATATTGATAATAAATTTAGGCGAAAACCCTTTCTTTGAAACACAAACTACTTAGGTTAAACGAAGGACTGCAAATAATTTTTATTCTAAAATAAAGATTTTATTTTTAGTTTAATTACCACAATAAAACTAGATTGATTACACTGAAAAAACGTTGGATGCACTGAAGATAATTAATATAATTATAATAATACACTTTCTAAAATCACCATAAAAAAAAAAAATATGTATATTTATATCAGGTATTTATGCTATAAAATGTTTTAATATTCATCAAAACATTTTAATTAATTTATGCTATAAAATGTTTTAATATTCATCAAAACATTTTTAACGCCTATTTTCAAAAGAAGGAGAGTCATGTCTCCTTATTTTGAATAGCTACAGGACATCGGTAAAGGGAAAGGGGGCAAAGAAAGCAAATGAATAAATGGATGACCATCACTGTCACATTTGAAAAGTTAAAATCAACGACCACTTGGAAAATGATATTTTTTAAACTAATCGTAAGATTAACTAAGAGCTTAAACTTTTGTCCACGAGAAGAATCTAAATTGCTAAGAAAAAAATTTATATGTTGTGAAAATTTACCCCTGTTTTTAAAGACTATCTATTTTTTGACCAATTTAGAATGCTCCATAGGCGTTTATGTGGCGTTCTCATTTGTCAGAAAATTGATAGTCTTTCCCTGTTTTTAAAGACTATCTATTTTTTGACCAATTTAGAATGCTCCATAGGCGTTTATGTGGCGTTCTCATTTGTCAGAAAATTGATAGTCTTTAAAAACAGACCTAATTTTTCGTGATATTTTTAAAAAAGTAATGTAATTCAAAAATAGTAATAATTCTTATATACAAAAGGAAACCAATTTTTAGTCACATGTAACTCGTCCTCAATAAAATTAAATTAGTTTAATTATTCAGTTACATTTAGTGAAAAAAAAGAAAAAAAAGAAAGAAAAAAAAGATGCATAAAAAATAAATAAAATGCGGACATCCATTGCCCAAGGCAAAATGTTTGAATGTTTCCCATTGCGCTAATAAAAATCGAAGCGTGGTTTACATAATAATAGAGTTCCATATGAATACATACGCCATAGATTAAACATTAATATTCCTGGACCAATCAGAAAACGAATAAAATGCGGACATCACAAGGATTCAGATATGCCTCAGATATCTCTATTCTCGACCGAGAGAAATAATGGTTTTTCAAATGGGTAATAACATAATATGTGTTGTCTTAAAAATTGCATTTTTTTTTTTTTTTTTTTTTTTTTTTTTTTTTACTGATGCAATAGCTTTTTTATTTAAACACTAGCAAATTTCGCGTCTTTGCACGCCTGTAATTCTAAAAAGATTTTTGATATAAGTTCTGTAGTTTTAGAATAATCTAGATTTCAGCAAGTTTTATGCTCATTTCACCTATTTAAGTTTCAAAAATAGTTGTTAACGAGTATATCAGGCTTGAAATAGTTCCTCCTCTAGAGTAGGAATTCCATCTTTTTAAAAGCAATTTTGGTCATTCTTTGGACTGGTGCAAAAATGCAAAGAAAATTTTGGAAGGATAATTAGGGCGGGGGGGGGGGCAAAATTTAATAATTGGACATTTTACCTACTCAAACTCTTAGGGTTTGTTCTTGAATTATTGCACAAAATAGGCATAAACTGAAAAGTGAGCTTCTACATAAGCATCTGAAACTGTTGTAAAGGAAGTTATTCTGAATGTCTTTAAAGAAGGAAATCTTTTTTAGACTTAGAAAATTCAATGTGAAAGGAAGTTTCTTTTTGGAATAGAATATTTTATGCTATTTATGTAACAATTTTGGGTAATTTTTGAGATACCTTTTTTGAGTTGTATTTCTGAAGCAAACATCAATATAGCAGCAAGATTTTCTTTGTTTCTTTTTCTTTTTAAAAAAAGGAGGTATTTAACAGAAGGGGAAATTATTCAGAATAATATTTGTGTTAGAAAATTAATGACTATACTTTACATAAGTGGATAGGATATGTTTGGTTTTATCCTTTAACATTATTAGAATTTCTGAGAAAGGAAAAAAAAAAAACCAATCATATACGCAGCTATACATTTAATTTTATTCTCTGCTAAAATGACATTTAAATTATAAGAGTTTAACGGTATTGTATAGACAGAAAATATTTTCCACCTTCTTTGTCGTTTCCCACTTTTATGCCTGGTATATACATTCTAAACACCGACATCTAAAACAACATGTGAACTTTCAAGATTCTAGCACCGAAAATTTCTGAAAATCATAATTTTAGAGCGTTTTTCTCCTTTACATTCTTGGGAGACAAGAAATATGAGATGAAAATGATCTCTCAGATTTCTTTTTTCTACTCTTTACACAATTCTAGAAAACATAAATACTTATTAAAAAAAGCATCATTTTTAATGGTAGTTATTATATATGATTTTAGTGAATTAATACGTGAGTAAAACTAAGAAGAAATTACATTTTTGAATCACCTGATTAAATTTAACGATTTAGTTTAGTTAAATTAATATGTAAAATTTGATATTTCACTGAGCATATATTACCTGGTAATTTATAAAGTGCAATTACTTTTAAATCCATCTAGTTTAATTTAATTTTCCAGTTAATTCAATTAATAGATGAAATAATTACGATTTTAAGATTGTATTGTTAAAGAATTATGTCGTAAAATCTATCTTTTGTGATATATTCCAAAAGAATGACTCAGAATTACTCTGCTATTTTTTGTGAAGCAATTCCTCGGTATAAATTATTTGAAGCCTTCATATGTTAGATATAATGAGATTTTTATGGGTACATTAAATTTTTCGTGACAAATTTTTTATCCGGGAAAGATGAGGACTTCGTGTCAAGCTGAACACGAAATTTCAGAAAATCTAAGCTTACCCATTTATTTTCATTATAAAAGATGTAACGAGATGACTTCCTTCCCTAAATTATAGTATCCATAGGTGGCGCTATTGCCACCTTCGGCAAAATATCTTGAGATATTTTGCCTTCCTTTCTAAAAAGACATGAAATGAAGTGAAGTAATTGAGTTTTCAGTTAAGATGTAAGATTGGGATGTGTGTTCGCTATACATCTCTCTTAGAGATGTTCTTTGTGCTAAGTAATTTTTATGAATATTCAATTGATTGAGTTGCGCTCGTCTTGCGATTTGTATATAATGTGATATGTGTTCTGACGTCTACAATAAAATGTGACTGTAACATCTCTGTTCTATATTTTAGGTACCGAATAACATCCCACACTGGCGCCCAACGTAAAATGGAGTTCTTTCCGAAAATTTTTGTGCTTTCAAAGTCTTTGTGTCAAGTTCGCTATTGTCATCCTGACAAAAGTTCCAGAAATTATATTTAAAGTAGGGTAATCCGTAGCCACTCCTAAATTATTGTCACCTCGGCAATAAATGAAGTTTTGTGTTCTCCAGTGCCGTGTTCGTCAAGAACAATTCATCCTGTGATTTCCAAAAAGTTCTATTATATAATGTGTCATATCAAGTATCAAGATATACGCCAGTTTGGTGCTAATTTCTTTAATAGCAGTAATGTGTGGTAGTATCATCGCGACAAAATTCTAGAAAGTATATAAAAAAAGGGTAATCCGTACCCATCTTAAAGGTGTTGTCAAATCTACAATGAATCAAGCTTCTGTTCTTATTTTTAACAGTGCTTTCTTCTTCTTCAATTGTGTGTTTTAATTGCGTCATCCTAACAAAAAAGCAAGAACATGCATTCAAAAAGGGTAATCCGTACCCTTCACATTGGAAATAATTGAAAAATATTGTCGACATGACAATAAATAATGTTCTTCAGTCTTCATAAGCAACAAAATATCTTCTAGTTTTTAAACATAACTGGTGTTTGTGATTGAAACTTCTTCATTTCGTCATATAAAAGCATTCTACTTATAATCTGATTTTGTTCTTAGAAGTGTTCGATACCTATTTACTTCTGCGTGCTTTTAATTGTTATGTGAATCATCGACAACCTTTATCTAAAAATAGATTTTTATTTTATTTGTTTTCTTACCGGTAAAAGTTGAAATTATTTTTTTTGATTGTTTGTTTGTTTCTCTTTTTTTTGGCTGGCCAGCTGCGGAAAAAAGTTTTCATTTTCTTTTATTTATTAAGACAAATGCTGTTTCATATATATATATATAATTTTTTTTGTTTGTTTTTGTCAGGATCTGATAGCACCTGTGCTAAAGAATGTAATTTCTACTATTTCTCTATTTGAATATTTAGTATTGTATGGTTGTGTACAGAATTTCCAAGGTGACATTTCTTCTTTGTGGAAGGGGGAATTGCCAGATAATCCTTTGCAGGTGGTGTGTTGGAGAAAGGAGATAGCTGAGAGGCATGTCCATCTGTCAGTGAAGTATGCGGATGATGAGCAGATTAGCAGCATGTCACTAAGCAAGAAAAGAATGGAGTATGTATCCAATGAGGAAGCTCCAAAGGGGTTTATGTTGAGGAAAGCAGTGATTTGGAAAGGGCAAGTTTGCCTCAGATCAGTCATTCAGTACCTAGGTTTCGGACCTGGAGGTTGCTCTGTGTGGAAGAGCATAAGAAGTGCGTTTTCTGGTGAGCAAAGGACACAGACGTCCTGGTGTTTAGTGCTCAGGGCTAAGAAGTGCAGGCCTAGTATACTTGTGTTGGGAGACTCAAGGTTGAGCTCCAATAAAGTGAATTTAACGTGTATTGAGTGTGAGGTGGAAAGTGTAATTGGAATAGTACACAACCAATCTTTACTGTATCTAATTTAATGTTGAACCGGATCACCTATATCCGAGTTGTAATTGTATATATTTGTAACTAGCGTATTTAGTGTGTACATATATTCTTAATAAACTGATAATTCAGTTACTTAACAGCGTAAGTCCTCATTTACACAAACAGGGCCATCGCTAAGACTTTTTATTGAGGGGGGAGAGGACCTAAAATTACCAAGTCAAATTCCAATATTTGCCAGCTCATTTTACAATTTTGCAAACTTACCACAATTAGAAAATGTAATATAGCCCTTATCTTTTAAAAGGTTAATAATATTCCCAATTAGTTTTGTAATTTTTGCCTATTCTATCAAAAATTGAAAATATATTATAGTTTTTATTAAAATTTTAAAGAAAATTTGTGAATTTGCCAAGTGTAGCAACATTCACGAATGTTTTGGGGGGGGGAGGCTCCCCCCCATCCCCCCCCTTTAGCGAGGCCCCTGACACAAACCTCACAGTGTGTGACCGATATCACCTAGTAATATCGGTGGTGGCAGCTATATCTACCACGGACATTCTTCAAAGTTGTGTGGACTGAGAGGAACGTCCGACAGTTTTGTTTTATGTTGATTTTGAGTAAGATTATTAAGAAACATTAGTTTTCTGAAATTGAAAGTGATTTCTTTTGATTTTGTTTTTCAAAGCAAGGATTCTGAATAAGTGAATTTTGTTTTGTTTTTTTAATCTGTGCTCAGAGTTTAAAAATGATTTTGATAAATTTTATTATTTCGTATGTTGTTTATTTTTTAGATGTAAAGTAAGTTCTTTATTCATATTTCGAGTTGTTTTCATATTTATGTGTGGTTGATAATTATTTCGCAATGAATTACCTATAATATTTCATGTATTTAAAATGAATGATTTATGTCATTGGTAAGCTAATTTGGTAAAAAAGTTAAATTTTAACGTATAATAATCTTTCTTCTAAATATTTTCATGAGCTCATGATTAAATTAGTGGTATATTTTAGTATGTTTTAAATTATTTCCTGCATTTTTTTTAACATTTATTTATGAAAATTTATCTATATTTACATGTTTTATTTATCTGTAAGGGGAAGGTAGTCATTTTGTTCTTATTATTTAATGGGTCACGTATCTAATAGTTTTCTAATTTAAGCATAAATCAACAATATTAACAACAATTTGGGAAAAATGGCGTTTCTTTCTAAAGGAAAAAAAAATCGATTTGTTTAATTTGGGCACAGAATTAGAGTTAGATGTAAATAAAGATGATAAACTATCAGTCTTACGTGAGAAAATTATGAAGTGTCAACTGCTTAAAGACGACGAACAATTTGTTGAAGAGGCATTTGTTGCCATCGTGGAAGATCGCAAAAAACAAGAAATTGCAGAACAACAAATGATTCAGGATAAACGTATTGCAGAGGAAAGAGCATATGAGCTAGAAAAGCTTAAGCTACATGCTCAAAACCCTACCGCGACAACAGTACCACAAAATCAAATAGACCAGATGTGTATAGATATTAAAAATATCTTGCCAACATTTATTCCTGAAAAGGATGATATGTCTTTGTTTTTGACAATGTTTGAACGTCAAATGAAAATGCTTAATGTCTCCAAATAATTTTGGGTTTCTCAATTAATTGCCGTACTTCCGAACGACATTGGTAAACTAATCGCCAAAGAACCAGAAGAAATGTTCAAAAATTATTCTTATATTCGTGACATATTGCTTAAAAGATTTAAGTTGACAGCAGAAAAATTTAGAGTATTATTTAGCCGACATCAAAAAAGAGAAAATTCTACTTGGAAGGATTTTTATTTTGAACTTAGAAATTATTTTGAGGGTTGGTTATCCGAATTAGAAATCAATACATTTGAAAAACTAACTGAACTAATAATCGCTGATCAGATTAAGAAAAAGTGTCCACCAGAATATAAAAATCATTATTTAGATGGTTGGGACAAGTTAAATGATCCTGTCGTGTTGGCTGAAAAGCTAGACATTTACGAAAACATTAAACCTTCTTCTCAAAAGTCAGCAAGTTATCCAAAAACGCGTGAAGCGCAGAAACATGTTTTGCCAAAAAATTCAAATGGTTAAGAATTCTGGAAAAATCAAACACCCAAACATGAAACTAACGAACATTTTTCAAATTATAAAAATAATCATTCTACTTCAAAATATACAAATTCAAGATACGAAAACAATGATAAGCGTCCGATTATAAGTTGTTATGGCTGTGGTAAACAAGGTTTTGTCAAAGCCAAATGTCCTAATTGTTCTCCATCTACTTCTACGCAGACGCAATCAGCAAATTTTCGTTCCCTTCATCTCAAATCTTGTTCTGTCAATACTCAAGCAACATCTTTGTAATACATAAAGGTAAATGGTGTTACAGGGGTTGCTTGCGCAGATACAGGAGCTACTCATTGCATTGCTGGGGAAATGTTATACAAGATTCTGTGTGACCAAGGAACTGTGTTCGAAGACACCGGTGTAAGCATAACCCTTGCTGATGGCCTACGAAAAGAAACCAACGTTCTTCAAGCAACAATCACTGTTGAAATAGAAGGTCGTACAACTAGTACAACGATTTTTGCCTTACCCGAAGCCCAGGGAAATAGAACATTGTTAGGCATAGATTTTTTAAATAAAATGGGGATCGTGCTAGACATGAGAAGCCAAAGTTGGTATTTCCAGAACAATCCTAAACGTAAAATTCCCTTTTCTGATGATCCTTTCATATCGACGCCTGAAATCTCAGCACCAACTGCCACAGTTAACTCGGTTATGTTAAGAGAAACAGAAGGTCAGCATCTATCTGAGATACAAAGAAAAAGGCTTAATGACTTACTTGAAAAATTTTCCAATACCTTTCGACCAGGGGGAGAAGCGACACCCGTCGTCGAACATCATATAAATACCAGAGACCATCGTCCTATATCACTACCTCCTTACACGTTATCACCGGCAAAGAAAGAATTGTGTAAAACCCAAATTGATGATCTTCTAGCCAAAGGAATTATTGAAGAATGCGATTCTCCATACTCTGCACCAATAGTGCTCATTCCTAAGCCAAATGGTAGTGTTCGCTTATGTGTAGACTACAGGAAGCTGAATGAAGTTACTATACCAGATACCTATCCACTCCCTCGTATGGACGATCTTCTGCATCAGGCGAAAACTGCTCAGTTCATGACAACGCTGGATCTGAATGCTGGTTACTATCAAGTGAGTGTCTATGAACCTGATCGAGATAAAACTGCTTTTGTATGCCCTCTAGGAACATATCGCTTTCGAAGAATGCCGTTTGGTCTCCGCAATGCCCCTGCAACGTTTCAGAGGACAATGGATAGCTTTCGCAAAGGACTCCCAGATGTAAATATTCTCACTTATCTTGATGACTTAATTGTTTTATCATCAAGTTTTGAACAACATCTAGCTGATCTAGAAGCTGTTTTTAAAAGATTAGACAAATGGAAACTTTCTGCTAATAGAGAAAAATGCAACTTTGCTTGTACCAGGGTAAAATATTTAGGACACTGGATCACACCAAATGGCCTAGAAGTTGATCCTGGGAAAGTTGATGCTATTGTGAGGATCCCACCTCCGAAGAATATAAAACAACTGCAATCCTTTCTGCAGACATGTTCATGGTGTTTATACAAGACTTTGCAAAAATATCCAGACCACTTAGTAATCTCACAAAAAAGAATGTGGAATGGCACTGGGGTGCCGATGAAGAAAATGCATTTCAAACCTTGAAGCAATGCCTCGTTTCAGCTCCAATACTGAAACAAGCTGATGAAACTAAACCTTTTTCATTCGAACTGATGCAAGTAGTTATGCTCTGGGAGCAGTACTTCTACAGGGTGAAGGTGCTGAAGAGCATCCGATTGAGTATGCAAGTAGATTGTTGACTGCTGCAGAACGCAACTATCACATCACAGAAAGAGAAGCACTTGCTGTTGTCTGGGCTTTTAATAAATTCAGAGGATATATTGATGGAACGGAAGTTACTGTGGCATCCGACCACCAGTCTCTCCGATGGCTCATGAGTTTAAAGTCACCTTCTGGAAGACTTGCCAGATGGGCTTTGCAATTACAAGAATTTAATTTGAAAATAGAATATATTCCAGGCAAAGCTAACGTCATAGCTGGCATGCTTTCTCGTCCTGCTTGTGATCACACCAATAAAGAAAGTTGCGATATTTGCGCTATAATAGTTGATATTCCTTCTAAATCATCAAGTGATTTACGTGCTGAACAAATGAAAGATGAAGAATTAAAGAAAATTATTAAAAGTTTCGAAGATGAAGAAAAAACTCTTGACTATACTAACTGGACTGATAACGGTTATATTATGAATCAAGGAGTTTTATACAGGTATTCTCCAAGTTCGGAATCAAAAGAAGCTCAACTAGTTGTCCCATCACATGAAAGGGAGAAAATTTTAAAAGAAACCACGATTCACCTACGGCTGGTCACTACGGTGCTGAAGGTACGTTAAATAGAATATCCAAAAGGTATTATTCGACTGGAATGCGTTCATACATTGCAAATTATGTCAAAAATTGTGCTGAATGCAATAGGTATAAGCCTTCTAATCAAAAACCATCCGGTTTGTTACAAACACCAGTGTATTCACAAAGATTTGAAGTTCTATCAATTGATCTTTTTGGCCCTTTACCAAAAAGTAAAAACGGTAAAAGGTGGATATTTATAGTAGAAGACTGTGCAACAAGATGGGTGGAATTGTTTGCCCTCATACATGCTGCTGCAGCGCAGTGTGCAACTACGTTGCTTGAAGAAGTTATCCTTAGATATGGTCTACCGAGACGTATAATATGTGATAACGGACCCCAATTTGTTAGTAGTGTGATGCAACAACTTTGTTTTCTTTTAGGTATCAAACAAAATCCAACTCCCATATACCATCCCCATGTCGCGTCGGCTGGTTCAGTGGCTTTCGAACACAAATTTAATTTAGGCGATTCACACTTATTCAAAAACTTCAAACGGGCATCTTCTTACTTTTTTTTAATTGGAAGAAAATATTATACATCTTATATACACATATTTACACTATTTACATGAAATTCGATACATTTTAGAATATTACTTCTATCTACACTT
This sequence comes from Maratus speculifer, assembly GCA_964019185.1. NCBI lineage: Eukaryota > Metazoa > Arthropoda > Arachnida > Araneae > Salticidae > Maratus > Maratus speculifer. The sequence goes on along the minus strand of OZ025292.1, from coordinate 55,279,410 downwards.
GTCATCACATCTCGTATTAATTCTTTTCTCTCTCTGCAAAACATAAATAAAAAAAATCTTGAGCCCAGGAGGGGGGTTGCTACGCGTACCTAAGATCAGGATTCATCGCCCTTTTGGCGTTAAAACATGATTCCCCACACACTCCCCACCTGGACTCATGAGAGTACATAATGATAAATCAATAAAACTAAATTCTTACAATAAACATTAATTTAAATCATAACTCAAATAATAAAACAGAAAAAAATTTCAATCTTCTGATACTGACATATAAAGCATTAAACAATAAAATAATATCATGAATAATATAAATTAAAAATGACACTTCAATAACATGTAGCTACATGAACGTATCTGGCCAGATACTTACCTGAATAAAATAAACTAAATATATACATAATATAAACAAATTAAATACTATTATTAACATCTCAATAATCCTTTCAATTTGAAATAAAGCATAATTATACAAAATGAAACCTTTTTTCTAAATGGATAAATTAACAATTGCAAATTACACATAAAAAAACATATTTCAACTATGAATTTATAATAAGAAATAAATCACATTTATATATTCAAATAATAGTAGAAAAAAAGTAATTAATTTAAATTTCAAATACTGAAATCAATTAACATTCAACAATCTAGCTCAAAAGGATACAACAGTTGTACTGGTTTTCTTAGCAGGCCTTTTGCAGTCTTTACCATGCAAGTTCGAATGAGCTGATCTCTGCCAAGGATCACTTCCTTAACTACTCCTAAGTCCCACAACAGTTTAGATTTAGCATTACCGTCCACTAAGACAACATCTCCAATCTTTAGATTTTTGTGTCTCTCAGGAGTTTTAAATTGATGGATCGATCTTAAGTTCAGCAAATATTGTTCCTTCCATTTAGTCCACAGTTGTTTCAACAAGGTAGTTTGGTATCTTTTTCTCCTTAATAATGTCTCTCGGGTAGAGATTTTATTCTCTAATTCGGCAAAATGTAGTGGGAAACTAATATTTTCTCTTCCGAGTTGAAGAAAGTGAGCCGGTGTAAGTAGCTCTGGCTCGCCGAAATCACTTGTTGTATACGTAAGAGGTCTCATGTTTATTACGGCTTCTATTTCTGTCAAAATTGTAGCCAATTCTTCAAATGCGATGAGAGCTCTTCCCAAAATTTTTCTTAGGGGTTCTTTTACACTTTTTACAAGTCTCTCGTAAAATCCTCCCCACCATGGGGCACGCTCGATGATAAATTTCCATATAATGCCTTTGTTTGATACGAAGTCTTCAAGTTCTTGATCTTTAATGATTTTTTCAAATTGTTGTAGTTCTTTGTCGGCAGCTTTAAAACTTAATGCATTATCAGAAAAAAATTATTTTACAGTTTCCGCGTCTTGAAATAAATCTACGAAAACTCATCATAAAGGACCTTGTAGTCATATCCCTGACTGCTTCCAAATGTATTGCTCTTGTTGCGGCGCAGGTGAACAGTACAATGTAGGATTTTGACGTCTCTTTACTATCTGTTTTAATGATTATTGGGCCGGCAAAATCCAATCCTATAACGGTAAACGCAGGGGATTGTGAGATCCTTTCTTTCGGAAGTTGCCCTGTTAGCTGGTCAGCTGCCCTTGCATTGTATCTTCTACAAATTAGACATTTTCTTAGATTCTTTCTGATAGATTGTCTTCCTTGTGGAATCCAAAATTTCTTCCGGATTTGTGCAAGCGTTAAAGAAACTCCACTGTGCAGCAAATTTCTGTGTTCTTGCATTATTAGCAATTCTGTTAATTTTTCATTCTTCAGCAATATGATTGGGTTGGTCTCATTCGAATCAAAGGAGTCGTCATTAAGTCTGGTTTTTATTCGTAAAATTTTATTTTCATCCAAATATGGACACAGGGAATAAATTCGTGATGTTTTCTTAACAGAATTTCCTTTTTCTAATGACTCAATTTCTTCCTTATAATTCTTCATTTGTACTTCCTTGATTAATAATTCTTCAGCTTCTTTCAATTCTTCAGCAGATAATGTACCTTTACGCTTGATTGAATTTCTTAAATTGAAAATAAATCTTCTAACTCTTGCCAATGTTCTAACTGCCTTCAGGAAGGAACTGAAACGCTCAATTTCTATAAGTGGCTTCTGATGTTCTAATGAACAAACATTTTGGAAAATCACATTTCTTTTAGCTTCTAGTTGTTTCATATCTTCATCTATGTCTCTGTCTTCTTTGGGCCATAATTTTGAATCTTTAACTAACCATGGAGGCCCTGACCACTACAGGTCATCTTTTTCGAGGTCGAGAAGGGATAGTCTTCTTGTGAGTCGATCAGCAGGATTTGAGTTACCGGGACAATGTCGCCAGTTCTTCGGATCGGTTAAACTTTGTATTTCTGACGTTCTGTTGCTTACGAATGGCTTCCAAGTACTAGATGAACTTTTGATCCAGTGAAGCACGATGTTTGAATCGCTCCAATAGTGTACTTTGTCTTTATTTATCTTCAGAACAGACATTACCCGCCTTCCAAGTCTAGCTCCAATCAGAGCACCCATCAATTCGAGGCGGGGCAAGGTTAACTTCTTTATGGGAGCTAGTCTGCTTTTTGATGTAACAAAACTTGTCTTTATACTATTATTGTTGTTATATCTCAGATATATAACACTTCCATAGGCCTTAATACTTGCATCACTAAAACAGTGAATTTCTACGTTGTCATAACTGTCTATTTCCTGAAAATAATATCTTGGAATTTTTATTTTACTAAGATATGGAATCTGTGCACACCAGTTATCCCATTTTTTCTCTAAATGTTCTGGCAAATTCTGATCCCAATCGATACCATGTCCCATAATGATTGAAAAATCATTTTAATTAAAATCGTAAATGGTGATAAAAACTCAACAGGGTCAAAAATTCTTCCAGCTGCTCGAATTATAGTTCTTTTTGTCTTATCTTGACAATGAACAAATTCTAACAGACTTTGATTATCTAATCTAAAAATATCTTCTTCAGTGTCCCATATTAACCCTAAAATTTTAAATGGGGTTGTGTCAGTTGATGTATCAGCGCAAACATTCATATCTAAAGATTTTAAATGTTCCTTTAAAATGGTAGAATTACTTTGCCATTTACGTAAAAACATATTTTCTTGCTGAAAATTAGCTAAAGATTCCTTTGAAATTTTTAAAGCTTCATTAACCGTATGTGCTCCTAACAATAAATCGTCCACGTACATGGAAGAGTCAATTTTAGAGCAAGTTTCCGGATATAAAGTTGCATACCTCTTCAAAAGATGTTTAATTACAGCTCCTAACAGAAATGGACTCGAGCTGATGCCAAATAATACACGACACATTTTCATAATTATAAAATTAATTGGGGAATTTTTTATCTTGAGGGAGTTCTTCGATCCACAGGAAACGCGTCATATCTCTATCACTTTCAGCAAGACTTATCTGTAAGAAAGCCTTTTCAATGTCTGCCACTACGGCAATTTTATTGCTTCGAAATTGCAAAATTAAATCAAATAAATCTGAGTTCAAATTGGGACCTGGGAAGAGTACATCATTTAGAGAAGGTTCAGAAGGAGCATGAGATGAGGCATCAAAAACAATGCGTAATTTGGTTGTTTGTTTGTCCCTTCGAATTACAGGGTGGTGGGGTAAATAATAGGTCAAATTACCATTCGGTGAATTTATTTCTTGCGGTTCAACAATTTCTACTATTCCTAAAGCCTTATATTCATCAATAATTTCTTTATATTCCTTAAATAATGCAGGATTATTTACAAATCGTTTAATTAGACTATTAAATCTCTTTTTGGCAACATCATAATTATTCGGAAGATCAACATTGTCATATTTCATAGGTAGTTTAACTTCGTACCTATTGTTCTTAAACTGAATAGAATTTTCAAATTGTTCTAATATTTGATTATTACACAAATCTATATTTGTATTATCTTCCTGAATCCCTAACCCTTCTATAGTCCAAAATTTTTCAAGTTGAATTGACATTTTATCATTTTCATTATTATCCCAAATAGATATATACATTGCACCCACTAAATTATTTTCATTAACTTCATCTGAGAACTTCCCATGAAGTGTCCAACCTAGTTTAGTTTCATTCAAAACAAGAGTTGGTGAAATACGTTTATATTTCCCTGTCATAATTGACCAATAGTAGTCACTACCAATCAGCAAATCTATTTTATTCTCCCCATCACTTAATTCATTTGAAACATCTGACAACTGTATACCCATTTCTTTTATTTTTTCATTTAACTCTGAACTTGGGGTACGTATTATATCTGAACAAATCTTCTCTGTTTCTAAAGCTTCCAGACATATTACATTGTCAGAAAATTTATCCTTTAAGAAAATTTTAACTCTATTATGATTATTAACAATAGGTTTCGTACCGGCAAAAGTATGGATTTTTAATGATTCCTGTCCTGTCACCTCTAAATTTAAATGCTTTGACAAATTCTTTCCGACAAACGTACGCTGCGACGCACTGTCTAGCAAGATACGAACATTAATATTTTTATCTTTCCCAATCATTGTTCCCTTTAAAGTTTGAAAATAAACATATTCATCTGGCTTACAACAAAGTGAAGAAACAGTTATTTTTTCATACTGCGTATTTTGCTTTCCCCCTATTTCATCCCCTTCAGTTGAAACAAGGTCAATTTCATTTTCCTTTGATGATCTTTCTTTTACTTTTTTATTACAAAGAGAATTTTGATGAGCCTTTGAATTACAAAGAGTGCAACGAATATTAGAATTTTTACAAAATTTACTCTTATGAAATCGTTTGTAGCATCGGAAGCATTTCGCTTGTTTCGATAAAGATTGTTTTCTTTCTTCCAAATTTAAGTTACACAAATTTGCTTCATGTTTCTGAGAACAAAAAGGACAAAGGTTTTCTGTAATTGTATTTAATGTAAATGCTGAAGGATTTCTATTTTTTGCTTAAAGAAAATGTTTAGAAGGATTTTGTTTAAATTTATTTTCATGAGATTTAATCTCAAAACTGACAGATGTAACATTAACAACCTTTTCCCGCGCTTCGATTTCGCGCTTAAGGAACAACAATAAATCATTTACGCAAACATCTTTTTTCTCGCACTGTTCTCTATGAAATTGCAATAAAAGGTCATTAGGTATACATTTATAAATAATAGGTAACAATAAACAACCATATTGGCCAATGATTCTAAACTTCTCATTTGTATCGCTATTTCATCATACAATTTTCTCAACGAATATATATCGTTTGATCTTCGCACTGCTTCTAAATTTAATAATTTATTTGTGTGCGCAGATATTAAAACTTCTCTTTTTCCAAAACGATCCTTTAATATATTTATTGCCGTTGCGTAATTTTCACCAGTTAATGGAAGCCCGTTAATAGCAGCAGCTGCTGATCCCGAAATCAAAGATTTCAAATAAGTAAATTTTTCTATCTCTTGAAGGGCTTCATTTTCGTGAACAGCGACTTTAAACTGCGGCCAAAAGTCTTGGAATTCGCAAATGTCGCCGGTAAATTTGCTTAAAGAAATTCGCGGCAATTTGGTGTTACACTTTAATTGAGTATCTGATATGGGGGGCGTAATTACTTTTGGTTCATTTGTAATATCAGAAGTTTTCTTTAAATTATGCAAAAATCTATTTGCTCTCGATTTACACGTAATAATAGACTCTTTATATTCTAAACAAGTTTCAATTTCGGTTTCTAGATTAGAAGTTTCAACTTCAGATTGAATTAAATCATCTAAGTTTTCTAGAGAAATCTTATGTTCCAGCAATGTTGCTAAACAATCCTCCACAATTTCCGGTTTCAAATCACTTTCTTTCAAAATTTCATTATCAATTTTTTTAATTAATTTAGTTATTGTGGATCTAATTGATCCGCGTTTAGTAATATTTCTTTTCAAATTTTCAGCGGTATTCATTTTCTATAGTACTGTTTCTTCCAAATCATTCATAAAACAAAGAAATAACAATAAAAAACTTACCCGTTTAATATACGCAATCGTCCTACTCTTATTCTCATTCTATTATTTCCGGCTAACTTTGCACCATTGTCGCGTCGGCTGGTTCAGTGGCTTTCGAACACAAATTTAATTTAGGCGATTCACACTTATTCAATAACTTCAAACGGGCATCTTCTTACTTCTTTTTAATTGGAAAAAAATATTATACATCTTATATATACATATTTACACTATTTACATGAAATTCGATACATTTTAGAATATTACTTCTATCTACACTTGTCATCACATCTCGTATTAATTCTTTTCTCTCTCTGCAAAACATAAACAAAAAAATATCTTGAGCCCAGGAGGGGGGTTGCCACGCGTAACTAAGATCAGGATTCATCGCCCTTTTGGCGTTAAAACATGATTCCCCACACCCCAGGCTAATCCTGTGAAGAGGAAAAATAGAGATCTCAAGCCGAGATTAGCTATATTAGTAGAAAATGATCACTGCTCTTGGGAAGAAAAGCTTCCAACAATCCGTTTTGCACTAAATACTGCTAAGTGTGACACTACTGGAGAAACAGCAGCATTCTTGCAGTTTGGAAGAGAATTGAGAACAACGGATGATGTTCAGCATGACATTCGTGCTGTAATTCAAAATGATAATTTTGTGCCTGAGATTACTCCATATCTCAAGAAATTCGCAAAATTCACCAAAGAAATCAAAGACAAAGTTGAATCTAAGCAAGATCAGAGGAAAAAAATTGCTGACCGTAGTCGGAAACCGGGACATAGTTTTGTTCCCGGAGACAAAGTTTGGGTTGACTTACATCCAGTAAGTAAAGCCTCTAACAACAAAACGTCAAAGTTCATGCCTAAACGTGATGGACCTTACATCATTTTAACTCAAAAATCACCTACCACTTTTGTCATAGCAAGTATGGACAGTTCTAATGATCCACTTGCTACATGTCACACTTCAGTCTTAAAACTATCTAATGACTCTGACATAGTGCCTGTCGCACCCATTAGGAAACGTGGTAGGCCACCAAAGAAAGTTACTGGTTCCACACCGGGACGTTCGCGGAACCAGAGGGGGAAGCTGTAACGAGATGACTTCCTTCCCTAAATTATAGTATCTATAGGTGGCGCTATTGCCACCTTCGGCAAAATATCTTGAGATATTTTGCCTTCCTTTCTAAAAAGACATGAAATGAAGTGAAGTAATTGAGTTTTCAGTTAAGATGTAAGATTGGGATGTGTGTTCGCTATACATCTCTCTTACAAGAAAGGTCTCCATACGGGCATACTCAGAAAAATCTGAAAAAATTACAGAATGTTCTTCTCATATAGTTATATATGTTTATAAAAAACGTTTCGGCGGAACCTCCTTATAACGTCCGTAAAAAAATAATAAAAATTTCGTTTATTTGGCGATTTATCTCCGGTTGGCGAAAAAACGAAATTTTGAAAAATACGCTTTTACGCTTCGAATACTTTTTAAAGAAAAAACTTTCGATGTTCAATTTATTTAAATAAGTTTAGTTTAGGTAATTTTAGTTTTGCATTTTTACTTTACTTTAAGTGTAATTTTGTCATATACGTTTATATGTATTTATAACAAAATTAAATTAATATATTTTATCATTTAAAACACAATTTAAATTGATTAAAATTGTTCCAAATTGAAAAATACACTGTTAAAAATCTGCTGCATTTTGTTGCAACGCCCTCCCTTGCTTGTATAGAAAACGGTTACTTGGCCGTGAAATTTAGCTTTCTCATTGATTGGAATAGAGATATTATATACAAGCGGTGGAGTGCGTTGCAACAAAATGCAGCAGATTTTTAACAGTGTATGACGCGGTCAATTCACTGTGCTATGAAGCATTCTCATTGGTCAGAAGAGAGATATTCTATAAAAGTAGTGGAGTGACGTTGCAGTAAATGCTGCAGATTTTTAACAGTAAAGTCAATAAAAATCAATTTTCAGATTCGTTAAAATCGTCTGCTTTTGGCGAGGAAATGCACTGGTCGCCAAATCCCGCGTAGCTTTCAGCTTTACACGCCAATTATTCCAAACTATTTTATTTTTTTACATATCTAATAATGAAATTCCGCCGCTAATTTTCACTGATTCTTTATTACCTACATGAGTAGTTTAATGCATATTTTTTTCAAAAAATTCTGAGTATGCCCCCAATGGAGACCTTCCTTGTTAGAGATGTTCTTTGTGCTAAGTAATTTTTATGAATATTCAATTGATTGAGTTGCGCTCGTCTTGCGATTTGTATATAATGTGATATGTATTGTGACGTCTACAATAAAATGTGACTAACATCTCTGTTCTATATTATAAGTACCGAATAACATCCCACAAAGATATATTTCACTGACACTGAAATATTTCTTTTACTGTGTGACATAGTTTATTGTATTCCTCCAACAAATGTATAATTTAGAACTGTGATCCTCGTGTATTGTCACGAGATTAAACACTTCATAAAATCACAAACAACAATTAAAAATGTATCATATTAGTATTAGTTCTTTATAACTTTAAAATATGTCCAAAAATAAAAAGTAACAAGTCGGAAATTGCACGTCAAGCGTAGCAAATGAGGTGCGTTCGTACTACAATGGAGTTTTAAAACATTTAGATCTTGGGGAAGTAGTACACTGAGAAAAAAATACAGTTCTGGAATCTAGAATCTAAATTGTGGCTCTAGAAAAAATAGTTCCATGTCATCCTTATAAATTCTAGTTGCCATTATATGAGAGTTCTAGAATCTACCACAGGAATTCAAGAGAGATTTCCTTTATTCTCGTTGTAATATTTATTTAAAAATCTCAGCAAATAGATGCGAACACAAGAGGTTTGATTTAGTAACTATAATTCTAGTTTTTGAAACTATTTCCGAAATCAAGCTATAATTTCTCGTTACTGAGACGAGTCAATATCGTTTCGTCACCTTGAAAACAAGAAACTAGAAATGTTAGGCCATTTTGGCTATTCGCTTTGTAGTTCAACCTATTCGCATATTTCGGTCATCTATAATTCTAGTTTAGGTATTCAGAAAGTGACTAACTATTCATTCTAGGTTTCTAGGTGAAGGCGGTATACTTTTTTTTCTCAGTGTATGCTGTATTTCCGATAGTATTCTCGATACAGTATAGTAGCCGAAATATTATGTGCGTCCTTGTAAATACTATCTGTTTTATATTATACAGAAAGCAACTTGTAGTAAACCTTAGTTACTTATATCAATTTCGCAAAATGCGAAATAGTTTAATATAATTAAAAAACGCCTCAAACATTTTTTCCCCCGATACCATTATGTAATGAAGTATTTCTACATGGTCCTGTAAACGAATAACAATTATTCTTTGCACCATAGATTGTACAGGATGCATATTTTAGTAGTATGTATATTTCAGAGTGTGTAATGTTCAGAGTGTAACATGAGTAAAATGCACTTGAATCTATTTTTTCCCATTTGCCGTCATGTAACGGAGTGCTTTTGATTGTCCCTGTAATTAAACTACGTATCAGACTTTCATGAAATTTGAAATGAGACGACAAAATTATGTAACAATTATATATTTTGAATTTCAAACCGCTCGGTTGGGTATTTTTTGCTCTGCTACATGCGGACGGATGGACTGAACGACGGCTATAGGTGCTAGGTATTTACATAATTATGCACACCCCTAAAAATAAGTTAGCACTTAATTCGACTTGTAACTTTTCATCCTTTATATCCTGATGGTACTTTTAAATGCTATTCAAGGAATTTGAATGCAAAATTTATTTATTTCGTCTGCTAATAAAAGTACATTGCGCGTTTCATGTAAAATAGTAATTATTTGCTTCCCGTGTTTCAAGAAAACAAATTCAATAAACCTATTATTAGAGTAGTTTTTTATGAATGTATATGTAAAAATATAAATGTAAAACTATTTTTTTTACTGATTAAATTTAACAGGATATTTTTTTTTAATCGAATCTTAATTTTTTATACACAAAACGTTGTTTAATCAAAATTCTATACTTTCTGATGTAGCGAAATTAAGTGATTTTTCACTTTTTAAATTAATCGTATGAGTTAAAATAAAAAAAAAAGCAAAAGCATCTCCTATAATTTTATATCTTTAGAATTTAGATGAAACCAAACGAATTTTTCATACTGTTTGCGATTTTCATTATATTAAGATGATAGAATATATTCTCCAGTTTGATTAAAATTTACAATTATGTGCTTCACGCAATTATGTGCTTTAACTACAGAAAATTTCTATGTTTTTTTTCTGATACAGAGGTTGATCGCACACATCAGTTCTTTCCCAATGCATTGTCGGTACCCGAATTATTCACACGACAAAATCAGCGTTAAAAATTTCGGAGTAAACCATGTTCTTTACATCCCTGCAATTCAAAACGAATTGTTCATGTTCAAGTAATTCTGCATTTTTTTTTTTTTTTTTTTTTTTTTTTTTTTTTTTTTTTAACAAAATGTCAAAATTGGAAAGTGCCCAGATATTTTTCATCAGGTAGTGTATCTGTGCTATTAACTGAAGAAACTGCAGATTTCATTATTAATATAACTGTTAATTATTATTTTATTAATAAAACATAGCTTATGATTTTCAATATCCTCTCTTTTGAGAGATTTCATGACTTTGGATACCTAGAATTCTCGAGATTCTTCAGATGATTGCCTTAATCTAAAACAAAAACAATGAGAATTCGGTGAAAATTTTTATTTATTTATTTATTTTTTTTATAAAAAAATCAAATTTTTTTAACCTATTGTGCCGTTATTCGTTTAGGCGAAAATAAATTTTTAAATTAATATCTAGCTTAAATAATATAATCATGTAAATATTTTGCCTTAAAATATTTCTACTTTTTCGGTATGAAACACTAGTATAAAATTTAAAAATAGTGTTCTAAGCAATAAAGACAAATTATAAAAATGATGGAAAACATTTTATTGAAGAAGAAGGAAATTACATGAGATAAAGGGGACCCTGATCTTAGGGGCTTTTGAGGATCAAAATCAGCAGAATACAAGTCAGATATTAGTGGTTTTCTAAGGAGGAAATTTGCGAATGATGAGACTAATGATGACGACTTTTCAGGAGAAATGCATCAGAAAATAAAACTCTTGGCAAGCAGTGAGTCACAAGACTGCACAGGACTTCACAATACGGCACAAGACGACATAGGACTTCACAATACAGTAATCACGACACGGGATTTTGCAATCCGGCCCAAGACGGTACTGGACGACACAGAACTTCATAATACGACACAAGACAACATAGGATTTCACAATAGAGTAATGACGATACGGGATTTTGAAATCCAGCCCAAGACGGCATTGGACTTCACAATACGACACAAGACTTCACAATATGGTAATGACGACACGAGACTTTACAGGACGACACAGGACTTCACAATACGGCACAAGACGATAGTAAGGCACAAAGTAGTTAAATTTAGAAGCATAAAAAAATTAAAAAATGTCAACCATAAAATTCCAGAATCCTTTTTCACCAATGGGTTAATTAGCAATTGCTCAGTCAGGCAGCAAAATCAGCGTTGTTTCCAACTTTTATTTGCCTTTGGACTTTCATCTAGTGCCTGATCAGTTTACTTGGATAGAGTGGTCAAATCAACTCTTGGAGGGAAAGAAACTCTTTTATGCGATATTCCACGAAAAAATCTTTATTTCCAAATAGTTTTAACCTGACGACATTCTGTAACAATATATTAATTTTGTTCGGATGGGATATTCGAATTATCTCTCAGAGACATATCAATACACTCACTTGAAACTCCACCATTGAGCGGTTATTCAAAATTCCCTTTTAACTCCGGTCCTTCATTAGCTTGTTGTTCAGTATTTCAAATGAGATGTTTAAATCATCTGTCGGTGAAATAAGTGCACGTTTACGCTGAATTCCAGAAATAAGTCGTTTTTTCCAAGATTTTTCTAGCTTACGAGTTTTTATCATTTTTACGTTAGTTAAATCAGATGATGCATTTAAATCATTTTTCGAAGGAGGTATAAATTTACATGGAACTTCGTAAAGAGCGAAGTAAGATGACATAAAAGGGTAATCAAGAGCATTCCAAGGGAAAAGCCGAAGGGTGCACAGATATGAGTCGTGAAATTCATTCAAATTCATCCTTTAGGAATTTGATAGTCACTATCACTGGAATCACAAGAATAGAAATCGCTGTCATTAAATTCAAATACTGTATGAGTGGGATAAACATCTAAGATAACCTTGTTCTTTCCAAAGATTATATTTTATTGCCATCTCTTAAAATTCTTTTATGGAAATTTTTATTTATCAGCGTGAATTGGCTTGAATAAAATTTTCAGAATGCATACAGACAAGTGTTTTAAGACCCAAATAGAGAAAAACTCAATCATTAAGACTATAACAATAATCCAGATTATACAATTGCTTTCATAATGAAGCATTTTTATGAGAAGATTACTGATTGAGATATGAGATACCTATATTATAAAGGCCAAACGTATATGTGCGTAACGCATACGTAATTTTGCGAATGGCAACACTTTCCCTTGCAATTTTGGTATTGCAATTTTTGATACTATAAATTTTACACTTCTATACATCACACATTTTAAATTTTTATACCGTCGTCTAGAAAAAAAATTGTACTTTTAAAGGCAATTTGTTTGAAAGCTGTATCTCAATTTATTTTTGAGTTACTAATTTTTATGTAGTTTTTATTATCAATTTTGTTATTGTGGCAACAGAATCACTCCATTTTTTCTTAAAATTGGGAAAAAAAAAGAAAAAAAGATTAAAATGCTCAATATCTTCCCATACAATTTCGGTTTTGCAATTTTCGGTACTGCAAATTTTACCCTTCTAAACATCGTAAATTTTAAGTTTTTACACCGTCGTCGTATAGAAAAAAAAATGTACTTTTAAATGGAATCTGTACCAAAGCTGTATCTCAATTTATTTTTAATACATATAATTTTTTTTATATTTTTTAGTACCGATTTTGTAATTGTGGAAACAAAATAGCTCCATTTTGTCTCAAAATTGGATTTAAAAAAAATAGACATTAAAATGTGTTTTGTGTTTGCTATAAAATCCGGTGAATTCCGGTTTTATTTCGTTTAATAATATGAATAAATGAGTTTCATAGCATTTTGTTAATTTTAGCTTAAAATAATATTTGTTTGAGAATTAGACTAACCAACATAAGATGTATTTTTTACTGCAATTAATTTTGCAGCTTTATTATAAATAAATAAAATAGTTCTTTTTTAAAGGTTTTCTTTCGTCGAATTTCGACGGGTTCCACCTCGTTTTGTATAACGGTATAAAATTATCTATCAATCCGTTAGACACAAGAAATTGCTTTAAAAAAAAATTGCATAAATCACAGATTAACCGCTTTAGTAAACTAGCAAAAGCTTTCATAATCTAAGAAATGAAAAGGTGTTTTCATGCAACAATATTTTTTAATAGTTTATTGAACAATGTTTCTAACAAAATAAAACATCCATTTTGCAACAACACTTTTAAATACCATTGTTTAAGCACATTTTTGAACAATGTTGAACACTTATTATCCAACATTTCAAGAGTTTCAAAAATATCAATATTTTTTGTTTAATTATTGAAGTATTTCTTAGAACAGATATTGCAGACACATCGAAACTGACGATATATATGTGTACTTACTCACACACACATATATCTATATGTATATGTATTTCTATTTTCGCGAATAAACCACTTATTCGAATATATCTTAGACATGTATTAAGTAAAATACAAAATCAGCATGTTTCTTTTATTTGTTCCTGTTAATTATTTTAAAAGGTGGTGACATCTTATAAATACTAACCTACATTGCAAAAAATAATTTTAGACCGGTTGTTGAATAAGCGCACATATATGAATAATGGTATAGTTATATAATCATTTATATATTTATTAATTTAAATTAAATGTATTTATTTTGATTAATAATTAATAATTTTTAATTGTTAATGTTTAACTTGTATTTAATTTTAAGCCCATTGAGGACAATATCTCATGTAGATACTAGGGAGGTCATTATATGTAATTGTCATACATACTATTGTCATTAGAGAAGATTCACCCTAAGGGAGGTTTAACACCCACCCTCAGTTTTCATATTTAAAACGAATTTCAGAGTTTTACCAATTGCAGGGATGAGATTGACCAAAAAGCAAAAAAGCTGAAAACTGCGCGAACGACTTTTGAGCAATGACAGGAATGTCAATCGCAACAAATATAATTCTATTAATATATAACATACAATTTATACTTACTCTAATGAAAATTTAGTTTATCAAGATACAGTACATTAATAAAACCCTGTTATTGGCATAATTTTTTTTTAGTTAAAATTTTCTAACAGTAAGACACTTTTGGTTAAGAATTAGGGAAAAGAAAATAGAAATTTTCTTTGTTTTTTAGCTTTGCTCTTGCACAAGGTAAATTTCTTTCTCCTGCTTTTTTCTTGGATATTACACATTAAAGATATCTAGTGATGTGGCTGGACTTTAAAAATCCTGGGTCTCCAGGATCCAGAACTTAAATTCTGGGTCTCTTTTTTACAAAAGTGGGTCCTCACAGATAAGTCATTTTTAGATGCAAAATTTGAACTTGTTCATTTGGAAAAGAAGACTGAAATGCAATAATTTTTGTTTTAACAATAATTAATGAATAATTAAAATCAATATTATTTTTTAAAACTATTGAGAAAAATTTCATTTTGAGTGTAGAAGATAACATGTATCACTATTGTTTGCATTTCTTTTTAAAAAGGGCAAGACTGATTTATTGAAAAAAACATTTTTGTTGAAAAAAAGGATACTTTTGTTGAATATAAGGGTATTTTTTGTTCAATGAATGGGTGCTTTCAGAAGTCACATTCATTCAGAAAGATTTAGAGGTGTCAAAAATGGATTTTGGAGCAGGAAAGTCTGTATTTGGAGTGGCAAAAAAATAATTTTGAAAATTAATTTTTGGGTTAGTTTTTTTTCAGAGTCCATTTGATGAAATTTTTAGTTTTAACACTATCACTTCATGAAATCTGTCATTTGTTGGAATCTTTTGGCAAAATTTAAAGTTTTTTTTTTTCAAAAATTTGCCATTTTTTGCGAATATTTTGACGAAATCTACCGTTTTTTCGCGATAGTTTGACGAAATCTGCCGTTTTTTTGCGATCTTTTGACGAAATCAACCGGTTGATTGCGATCGTTTGACGATATCTACCGATTTATCCTGATTTTTTGACAAAAGTTGTGATTTTTCGCAAAACATTTGGCGAAATTCGCCGTTTTATCGCGATTTTTTGGACGAAAATTGTCGTTTTATCGCGATTTTTGACAAAATCTGCCGTTTTTTCGGTATTCTGTGACGAAATTAACCATCCTTTCGTGAATCTTTTGACAAAATTGGCCGAAAATTAGTCGTTTTTTGGCGATCTTTTAAGGAAATTTGCCGTTTTTTCGCGATTTTTTTGACGAAATTACGCGTCCTGTATTTTTTTGGTTAATCAGAAAATCTGAAATTTGAAAATAACAAAAAAACTGAAAACCGCGGATCCACGGAAGAATCTCATCCCTGCAATTGGTGTCAACCAAAGCTACTGTAATTCTCAAATAATTGTCGTTCTTTTATACAGATAATCCAAATAGGTATGGAAAATTCAATTGTGAGGCGTTTTCAACCTAAATATTGTGTTTTTTAGAAATATTTTTTAACTTTTTCAGGTAAAACATGCCTTAGAAATTTAATAAATAGGTTTTAAATACTAGGGAAGGCATTAAAAACTTTTTTTTCGATTTTCTATGATGTATAGTGCGGAAAATTTGCCACTGGTGACACTAAGATGGCACAAAAAATTGAGATATTTTGGACAATGCCTCCATTTGCCGCAAATAGCTTGATGTTTTATCCAAATGCTGATTTCTGAACTTGTTAGCGAATATTATAAAAATATTAAATTAAATTTATTTTAGCTGAATTTATTTCAAACTTCTTGTTTAATGTGTACAAAATGTTTAAATAAGCTCTGAATGTCTATTATTTAATAGTTATGTCATGTGTTATTTTGAATTAGGGGATTTTTATAGAATTTTCGCGTATAAGTGAGCAAAAATTGTAAGTAATGTTTGGTTCGTTCGTCAGTTTTCACTTTTATCTTTATTATGCTCCTCGCTCTTTCTTCTGTTTTCGAAGCGTTCATTCTCATACATTTGCATTACGGACCACAGCGGTTCTGGGAGGCGAAGAGAATGTGGAGCAGAAACCAAGGAAAACGCAATCAGTCATAAGTGGATAAAAGAGGAAATAGGAGATGCGAATAAATGTGAGATAGGATATAATTATTTTTCCTGCTCTAAAATATGGATATTGTCAGAAGATCCAAATAGTGGGAATTTTGAAGTACACAATATGTCTGAATCAGAATTAGAACCGGGACCTTCAAAAACAGACACTCTCAAGCGCATATCACTTTCTCTTGCACTGTTCATCGCATTTAGATCTGTTATAATCATACATGTAAATTGCATTAAGAGCTTTATATGTGCGTTAGAAATTTTATCTGTGCGTTAAGAGCTTTATCTGTGTTATTAAAATTTACCCTTTAAGGGTGTATTCGAAAAAACGCTTTCCCACCTTCAATAGCTCGAAATTTTCTGATATAATTTTAGACACATTTTTAAAAGTAGAAACATGATATTTGCTGAGGAGATTTTTGAAGAGACGTACAAGGTGCCGTGTGATGTATTTTTACTCTCAATTCATTAGAATTTGATTTATAAACAATTATCGTCTCAGTATGACCCTTTTTTACGTTCACAGATCTCCCGCTTCGAAAAAATCGGTTCAAAATGCCGTTTTTGACTGCTTTTTTTGCAATATTTTCTGCATTTATCAAAGAATCGACAATTACGACACCTTGTGTACTTTCTGAATAAGACAAATTGCCAGTTTGATGCATATGAGAGTAAAAATGATGTCAAAAATAAATAGGAAAATAAGCAGTTTGAATCGAAATACACCCTTAAAATAAAATCATATTACCTGTATATAGCTTTATTTTGAGTTTAATTGCTACATTAAGTTTGATTAATTAGATTAGAAAATCCCACCGTGCAAAATTGAACAGAAAGATACTAAAGAAATAATTAAAAATAAATAAACATGGTTCCATAAATATACTTAAAAAATTAGAGTAGTTATTATAATTTTGTTATAAGGCATATAAGAAAATTACGGTTATGCCGTGAAAGTTTGAAAAAGAAGCTTTAATAATTAAATGTTTTCGACCATAAATTGCTTTGGAGCATCGTGCTGTCATTGTTTAATGTCGCTCGTGATTCACTGCCCATTTTACTCATTCGTGGCATCTCCTTCCCTAAAAAATAAGCATAATTTTCGGCTGTATATACACAAAATGGATATTTCAGCGGTTATTTGTTTATAATAGATAAATTTTTATGTTTTGAAAATTGCATTTTAATTATCTACTTAAGAGTTTATGAACTTAAAAATTGACTTGGCGAAATCTGCCAACACGCTTTGACTAATTGCCCCATATATCATTATAATTATCAAGAGCAGCGAGCCTTTCGAAAACTGTGATGGGTTTTCGGATATAAAAATGAAAACTGATTATAATTTTGAAAAAATAATGCATCGGAAAAAAAAAGGAAAATGAAAAGGAAAATTTAAGCAACATTGTTTTGTTATTAAAAAATAGTTTTCTATACTTTATTGGATCTATTCTTCTCACAAATTTGAATCTACAGGGTGATTCAAAAGTAGGGAACAACTTTAATCTATAATAATAAAGACACAAGTTTATGAGTGTGTTAGCACTGTTCTGAAGAGACCGCTGCACGTAGAGTTACAAAATTTGGGAGAAAGGTACCTCTATACATGAAGTTTTGCCCCTCGAAACCTGATTTTCGATTTTTTTATTAGATTTTTTGCATTTAATTTTTAGGCGATTTTTAGCGTTCTGTTTATGTTTCCAGGCGATTTTCCCACATTAGTGAAAGGAATATGATTTCATTTTTTTAACCCATTGTTGTAAATTTCATACTCTTTTGATTAAAGTTTACTCGGAACTTGTACAGTGGTTTTTCAATTTTTAACGAATTTTTTAATGCGATTTTTAGTATATTTTCACATTTTGAGGCTATTTTTTGACAATAATAAAAATACCATTGTTTCAAACTTTCAGCCTAATTTACTAAATTTCGTCTGCTATGATTTTTTCAATTTCAGCGATTTTCAAGCCGATTTTCGATGTGATTTTCAAGTATTTTTAGATTTTTTTTTCTGTTTAGCATCAATTTTTTTCATTTTTTCAATATTATATATTTTTGTATGCATCATGGTCTTATCTATTTTTGAATTTCATGTAAAAAAGGCAAAAACCATAAAATTAAAGAATTAGCAAGAAAGTTATTCATTAGGATATTCACAGTAATCTATAATAATAAAGAGACAAGTTTGTGAGTGTGTCAGCGCTGTTCTGTAAAGATAGTTGCACGTAGAGTTACAAAATTTTTGGGGAAGGTACATGGTCTTACTTATTACGCATCATGCAGGGGTGATTCTGGGTGAATTTTTTTTTCCGGAAATTCACATTGCATTTTCGGAAATCGGCAACGGCGGGTATCTGTGATCTTCAGACGAAATCGTCGTTTTCCCGCGATCTTCAGAAGAGATCAGCGATTTAACCGCGATATTTTAGCAAAATCGGCGATTGATTGCGATTTTTTGGCGAAATCGGCATTTTCTCGTGGGGTTTGTTTGAATGAAATTTGCGTTTTTTTGACGATCTTTAGACAAAATTTGCATTTTTACGGGATCTTTTCTCGAAAACAGCGTTTTATTCCCGTGATCTTTGGACGATATCAGCGTTTTTTCCTTGATCATTTGATGAAATCGGCGTTTCTTCAATGATCTTTTGACAAAATATTTTTAAGCGATCTTTTATCGAAAACTGTGTTTTATTACCGCGATCTTCAGACGAAATCAGCGATTATCTGCGATATTTGGTGAAACTGCCATTTTTTCCGTGATCCGCACAAGAAATTCGCGTTCTTCAGCGATCTTTTGACAAGGTTCGTTGACAAAAACATTGACGAAATCGTCGTTTTTCCACGAAATATTGCGAAATGTGTGCTTTTCGGCGATCCTTTCACGAAATTTGCATTTCTCCGCGATTGTTTTTCCGCGCGCAAAACCGTACAAGTTGGCAATAATGCGGAACTGATAACCCAATTACAAATTTTCGGAAGAGGATGATTTAAAATTTCAGACGAGAATCACTCCTGGCATCATGGTCTTATCTATTAGGTAGATTTCGTATGAAATATTACCTATTGCGGTCGCTCCCATGTTGGAATTTCAGAAAAAATTTTGCAGATCTACGTCGATCATGACCTCTAAACCCCAAAACAACCATCAGTAAAAAAGTTTATCTATCTATCGGTCTATATCACTTTTTTATAGACATGACAACTTCTCCAAATCTGCTCAAATCTCTTTCAAACTGATACATAAAATCAAGGGGCATAAAATCTCGATTAGGTTCGTTAATCGGCAAAATCGGACCAAGGGGGTGGAAATAGGGAGGGTTTTTACGTAAACCGATAAAACGCCATAACTTCCTAAATAAAATAGATATCGAATCAGTTTAAAGTTTGTTCTACTTCTAAGAAATAGGGCAAAAATTTATGCATAACAGATATGTTATAAAATTAAAAATGGGCTCTGGAGGGGAAAAAACAGGTTTTTTGGGAGAAAAAAAATTCATAACTTCGTCAATTCTCAAGATATTAAATCCAACTAAATTTTTTATAAATGTTCTAAAAATTATCTTAACTTTTGTATTTACAAGTTTTTGATAATATCAACTTTTACCGATGAAAAAAAATAAAAACGAAAAGAAAAAGGGGGTGAAAAAAGAAAAAAACCATAACTTCGTAAATTGTTGTTATCAAATCCGATTACATTTATTTTACATTTACTCAATGATATCTACAACTTTTATGCTGACAAGTTTATATAGGGCAAATTCTTATAGCAAAAAGAAGTTAAAGAAAAGCAGGAGTTGAAGAAAAACCGCAAATCCAAACTGCTTATATAATGATTCATTTTTAAATTCATTTTTGATTTTAAACGTAACCAAATGGGATGTTCTCTTATATAAGAACTATATAATGTGATGTATTGGCCAGTTTCTCGATAAAGGCAGAATATATTTAAAAAAAAGCTGCCAAAAAAGGCACTTTGAACTGAATTTCCCTAAGCGATTGTGATCGAAAAATTGATGAAGTACTCAAATAACAAATTGCTTATTTTATGACTCATTTTTAAAACCATTTTTTTCTCTCAAACGCATCCAATTGACAGGTCCTCTTATTTAAAAAATGTATAATGTGCCGTATTGGCCAGTTTTGCGATAAAGGCAGAACATATTTTTAAAAAAAAGCTGATAAAAAAGGCACTTTGAACTGAATTTCCCTAAGACGATTGTGATTGAAAAATTGAGGAAGTACTCAAATAACCAATTGTTTACTCTATGACTCATTTTTAAAACCATTTTTGCTCTTAAACGCATTCAATTGACAGGTTCTTTTCTTTAGAAACTGTATAATCTGCCGTATTGGTCAGTTTTTCGATAAAGGCAAAATATATTTCAAAAAATGCTGTCAAAGTAGCCATTTTGAACAATATTTTCCTAAGCGATCGTGATTGAAGAATTGAGGAAGTATTCAAATAACAAATTGCTTATTTTATGACTCATTTTAAAACCATTTTTGCTCTCAAATGCATTCAGTTGGCAGTTTTTCTTATTTAGGAACTATATAATTTACCATATTGGTCAATTTTTTTTTATAAATTCAGAATGTATTTTTTTTTTTTTTTTTTTGTAAAAATGCTGTCAAAGTGGGCATTTGAGCCAAATTTAGCCTAAGATGATTCTGATAAAACCGGCTATTACAGAAAAATAAAATTAAAAATTCTCTAAAAGTGGCCAAATAAAATTGTTAAACTGGGTTTTTCTCTAATTTCATTTTATTTTTTGTTGGTTGAAATGAGCACTTAACGAAATCTACCTCCGCCTATAGGCCAAGCCGACAGGGATTTTTTTTTTAATTGCGTATAAAAAGGGCAAAAACAATAAAACAAATGAATTAGCAGTAAAGGAATTATTTTGAATATCCACAGTAACCGACACTAATAAAATAACAAAAATCTCTGCCTGTGTGCGATGGTCAGCAAAATCTAAGGCACGTACGAGGCTCAAAATTAGGGATGGGACGAATATTCGGCGACTATTCGGTATTCGGCCTATTCGGCCCTTTTGCCGAATATTCGGTTGGCCGAATATTGAAGACTTGTTGACCGAATACTTCGGCCGAATACCTATAGCCGAATATTTAGAGATATCTCGCCGAATATTGCTAAAATCTCGCCGAATAGTGAAAGATATCTTGCCAAATAAATTTAGGATTTGAAGAATTTCATTTCTTGCAATTTTCCCCCCTCTAATCCAAATTGGTTATTTCATTTATGAAGTCATTCTCATTCTTACTTGTAAAAATACAGTTATTCAGATACTAAAAAATATACAGCCTTTCTGTATTTCCTATAAAGGTTGGTGATATTTTAGAAAATGCTGCCCAAGTTGGAGATTTAATTGTACAGGAAATGTCTTCATTAGAGAATGATATGTTACAATTCAAGATATAAAAACACTTATCGAAAAAAAAAAAAAAAAAAGAAACACTACTTTATTTTAAAACACTCGAATATTTATTAATGTCTTCAAATTCCATGCACATGTAAAAAAGGCTCTTATGAAATTCATAACTTATTTTCTTCTATGAAGTGAGAAATGAAAAAATTCATTCACAAATGTATTAACGAAGATTTATTTTCAAAATTAAATATCAAATATTGCTATTCCAAATACAATCTGAAAACAGAACTGGTGTCAAACTAGATACACATTAGATGACACAACTTGCTTTATGAAGATGGTTTTATAAATATTTAAACATAAATTCTAAATGCTGAACAAAATAATTTGTTTATTCTATAGTTTTCACTTTTAAATAATTATTTGCATAATTACTGGCTTAAATATGTAACATTATTAAGTATATATTTTTAATTTACATCTTCCTTCATTCATGTTGTTATCAATTTCTGTTTATTCTTTTAATGCTTGTTGAATAAGTGGAATATTGTATGCGTTGATTCAAATGTCAAAGATTTTGTTAACATATACATTCTACTTTAAGCATAACCTTTTGCTTTAACTTAATTTGTAATTTAAAGATTGACAACTGATTTCCAAACAGTCTCATTCTTACGAATTTGCTTATTATTAGGGACAAAAACTCTTAATGATCAAATTTACTTCATTAAAAGTTACTTCAGAAAATATTTCTTTGTGAATTCTGAGAGAGAGAGATTAAGAATATTATTTATTTTGCATGCAAGAAAAGATAAAAGTATTATTTGATAGTAAAAGTGAAATACATTGTTCATATTTTAATGGAAATATTTTACCATCCTGACTTACTGAAAATCAGTTTGATGTACATTAAGATAAAAGAATATAATGCAATTTCATAATTTTTTTGTGTTAAAATGAGTGTTTCAAATTTCGGAATACATTTAAAAGCACATTTAAGAGTAATAATTATTAATGAGTGCCTATTTTTTAAATTATATATAATCAAATTTTTTTTCCTTATCAGGAAACATAGTTAGTATTCGGCCGCCGAATATTCGGTATTCGGCCTAAAATTTGGCCGAATATTCGGTATTCGGCCAAATCACTATTCGTCCCATCCCTACTCAAAATTTTCTTGAGAGTAGCCGAAAGTCTCTCCTGATGTACCTGACATGCAGATTTTCAAAATTCTAATTATTAACTGAATAATTCCTAAGCCGTTTCCCATTGCAGTCCTTTTAAATGTTTTTACCATTAAATATTATTAGTTCATTTTTTTAAACCAATTTCAGACAGCATAATTCCACGTATTTCGAGTTAGAGATAAAATCACTAATTTCAAGTTCCTTTAATATTATTATCACAGATACGGGTAACGCCGGGCAGTTCAGCTAGTAATTAATAATTCGTAATTGAATAATGATAAAAAAAAATATGTGATTTGCATAGAACCGGATAAAAAAGAAGTTTCTTTTTTTTATTGACGAATGCAAAAAAGAATGACTTAATGATTTTAAATACTTGAGAAGAATAATAGAATTATTCAAAAATATTTTTTTTTATTTAAATATCTAAATACACGTATGTTTTTAGTTATCTTATATATAAAAAAATAAATAAGTGGTTATTAACTCTTTCGGATCTGAATTTATTTCAATTTACTTTTGTGACAAAATTACTTTTATTTTAATAATGTTAATACTAGCTATCCAAATAGTTTTACTGAAGTTTAACAATTACGTCACTGTCCGAAATCTAGCGGCTGTAGTAATTTTGCATGCTATTCAATTTATTTTAATATGGAAATAGACTAAGGAAAAAGTTTTGGAGACGTTTGGAAAATATCGAGTTGCAAATAAATTTAACAGGTATTATAACTTTCAAATATTTTTTTTGCGTTTTACAGCACGTTATTCCTTTAAAAATAACAAATATTTTTAATTTAAATAGTTAAATATATGTTTGAAATAAAAGAATTGACAACGAAGCACAAGAAAGAAAAAAAAAACTACTATTATTTTTACTATTAATAAATGTCAAAACATAAAAAAAGAGAAATCCATAGACATATGTCATTGCTTACATGCTTTGTAAAACATTAATGTAACGTTACTCCATAAAAATTGTGGTAGCCTTCCTACCTGCAATTTTGTAACAGAAGTAACCCGTGTATCATTGCAATGTTACACCAGTAATATATGTTTAAATTACACCATTATATATGTGAAAAAAATTACTCCCTAAAATGAAGGTAGCAACTGCCACAAACTTTATGGAGTAACGTTATGCAGTTGTTTTACAGCGTGTATATGATAACAAATGTAAATGTTAAAACAGAATAACACCCATTGAAAATACGTATACTATTAATAGTATGCCAGACTCGAAAGGGTTAAGCTGATACATCACGCAATACAATATAAGCAGAAAGCGACGTTAATAGTGTCAGAATTTTAAATTTTAAACCATCGTAGTTTTAGTAGCATTTAACATACTGTCCTTAATCCTAAGAACTTGGAATAGATGAGATCTGGTAACGAGTACCAGGAATAAAAGATTGTGAATCTCTCTGGTCATAACTTGCGGAGTAAAAATATTTGATTTACAGACAATGTCCAGAAAACGCAAGTCTCGAATCTCGTAAAGTTGAAAAGTCCTGTCTTAATGAAAAAGTCAATTTAAAGGCACCATGCATTAAATAGTAAATAAAATACGCATAATAGACAAAAATAAAAAATAATAGTGAATTATAAAGAAAAATATATAGAAAATTTAAAAAAGTAATAATTTGAAAAACGATCAGAAAAAATAAATAAATAAATAAATAAAGGTACTAATCTGTTATCCCGTCGACCAACTTCTCCAAATTATTCAAATCGCCAAACTAATAGCCAAATTTTACATATTGACATATTTTTATTTTAAAAAACGACAAACCAAATAATAGAATATTAATAAAAATACAAATAAAAAGTCGAAATAAAAATCACTTAATGACATTTTAAACACGTGAATCGTATTTAATGTTATTGAATGTGACATTCACGATCATCCATTATTGGCATTTAATCTTATAGTTTGGCGATAATTTTTTGGTCAACGGGATAACCTAGTAGTACCTAAATAAATAAATAAATAAATAATATAAATAAATAAATAAACTTCATCAAAACACATTTTAATGCATATATGTATTTTTTTTATTTATAATTATAGCATATCAGGAAGTCAGTTAAAAATTGATTGCAAAATCCTATCTTTTGCTACAAAATCTATGCTGAGTTGTATACAAGTGTAAAAAGTGCGAAATCTCACAATATAGAAGATTTTGCTAATATATTTTATAATGCAGCCATCTCATATGGACAAAATCAGTTTTATTTCATTCTTTGGACTGTTCTTGATCAGTTACAGTGATCATACTGGCTAAATTTATAGCACATAAGTATAATTGTAGTGCTTTTAGATATGTGCTAGATGTGAAACACGGCGCAGTGGCCAAATGGTGTCACACGGTACAGTGAAAGGTTAATACGAGCCTACCATAGAAAACATCAATAAAACGCATCCATTGTATCTAAATCGAGTATATTTACTCGAGTTAGATAACGAATAGACGGCAGACAGGCAAACCGAAATCTTAAACCCAGTGGCGTAGCTAGAATGAGTGACACCCGAGGCGGATGTACATGGTGTCACCCCCTAACCGTCATATTTTTTCAATCACAATTTTGTGGTAATACAATAAATGACCGTACCATTCCTTATTAATTTTTTGTCCCTCTGCATAAAAAAAAAAAAAAAAAAAAAAAAAAAACACAGGAGACTCATCATTCAACCCATAATCTGCGTAAGTCAATGCGGTGTCTGTATGTAGAAGATAAGTCTTTCTTTTGAAGTTTGCTTTCGCTAGCCATTCGTTGGATAGGTTGGTTTTTGTTCTATGGTGCATATCTTATTTAGGAAAATTTCACATCCTCAAAGAAAAGAAAATGAACTATGTTGCGTCGTGCGATAGTATTTACACTTTATTTCAGAGTTCTTTTCCAAAATCTTATAAGATTATATTTTTTATTAGTAAATAAAGATTGGGTGTCACCCCTTACAGGGTGACACCAGGGGCGGACCGCCCATCCGCCCCCCCCCCTACGTTTGCTACGCCACTGCAAACCCATTTCAACTGATAAAAATCCCATACTGAAAGTTCGTGCTTCAAAATTAAGTTGCTATTCTAAATTTGACAGATCTTCTAGAGGAATTTTATTTAAACCAATAAACTTATTTTTGATAACTTTCTTGATTAACTAAAAAATCTGCAGAAGAAAGAAAGATGTAAGTTATGCAAAGAAATTTTCTATTTCAATTGTGTGAATCAAAGTGGAAAATGATTATTTCGTGCCAGAGAGTATTGAAGTTTTTTAATTGCAATTTCAGGATTTTCCATAATTTTCCATCTGAATACGCCGGAAATTAATTGACTGTCCCTAATTCAGTTTCAAACAATGGAAAGCAAATAAAATGAGTAAAAGCAGTGAACATTTTCATTTAGACTGGTATAAATTTTTCTCTGTGATTCCGAGATCCATCCAAAAAATGTTAGAAAAATGATTACACGATTGCGTAATTATTGATTTTTTTTCCTGCGAAAGAACAAACATATCATTTAAGTCCTTTTTTCTTAGGTATATTTATAAAATCTTTTTTTTCATCATACTCATTGAGTAACGTGAAATGAGAAGTTTTCAGATTAAAATAGTAATTGTTGACTAAAAAGGCTTTATTTATAATCCTGAAGGTTTTTAAATGCTTTTCTTCTTTTTCTGAATATAGCTTAACCGTTCAATGCACAATTTTTTCTATTTTTTTGAGGAAAAAATATTTGAAATCTATATATGTAATAAATAAAAAAATTTTGCGCCATTTTGCACGCCCTGAGTTTTTAATTCTAACTTTATGGAACATACTTTTATTCTCAGTTTAATAATGTATTAATATTTTAACAGCTAAAGTTCTTTTATCTTATTTTATTTAAGTTAGTAATAATCTATTGATTGTTTTCTTAAAAAAGAGCGGGATTGATTGCGAAATCTTTCTTTCAGTGTAGAGGTTCGTTTTCTTTTTTTGGAATGAGACTTTAATTTTGTTTTATTATTTAATTAAATCGTCTGCTAGTGTGTTCATGCGCCTTTTTGCGTGTGAGCGGGTTGTGTTATTACGCTCTTAGTTGGTAGTTCTTGCAAGAGGACACGCCCCAACTACCAATGGGAGATGGTGATGTGGGCTGTCTTAGCATTGAAATTAATCCTAATGGGTCTTTAAATTGCTTACGCTGACAAAGGGGAGGGGCTAGTTTTTGCGTAGAGTCTAGGAAGCTATTTTTAGGATACGAGAGCGTCAGAATGCAAATGATCTTTGAATTGTTAAGATGCCCGTCTCATTTTTTCTGATAATTTAGAACATGGAGATTACGCAGTTTTGAGAGCGAATGCTATAGTGTTAATTGTGTGGAATGGTGACAGGTGGAATAACTTTATGGCTTGCTATAAATAAATATGGATTAAAAAACTGATTGACTTGCCTTTATTTCGGAGAAATACCTAAAGGGAACAAATCCATTGCTTACCATGACGATTGCTAATCCTGTTATTGGTTCTTAAGTCAATAGACGTATTATACAGCAAAGATGGTATTCTACGAGAACTGATACATTTAAATAGAAAATCGTCATACCGTTTCATATATAGGCCTAACTATAGGAAAAATAGTAAAAAAAAAATAAATTTGAAGTTTTGAACTAAAATTTGATATTTTATGGTGTGTACCCTATATACACAATTAAGATTTTTAAATATTGTATTGCTCTATTTTGCAATTGAATGGGCTTACGTTAATTAATTTCTCTATTCAACATTCTGAAACTTTTTTTATATTGATATTTTTAAGTATTCAGTAAAAATAATAAAAGTAAATTTTGCAGTAACAGCTTGATCGAAAATCTTTCTGTTTCTGAAGAAGAAATTCTAATTTTTTGTCAAGTACAGCCATCTGATATGGACAAAATAAGTGTTATCTCATTCCTTGGCCTCTTCTTTATCAGTTACAGTGAACATGTTGTCTAAAATCATGGCACATAAGTACATTATGGTGTTTTTAAATATATGTCAGATGAAACACAAGTGTCAGTTAAGGGTTCATACTGAGCCTGTCACAGAAAACATACACAAATCAATTGTATCGAAATCGAGCATATTTATGCGAGTGAGATAAAGGATAGATGACAGACAGTACAAACCGAAGTCATAAACCCATTTCAGCTGTAAAAAACCCTATACTGAATGTTCGTGCTTCAAAATTAAGTTGCTTTTCTAAATTCGAAATATCTAGAGGAAATTTTTTTAAACCAATAAACTTCTTTTTGATAGCTATTTTCATTAACTAAAAAATCTGCACAAGAAAGATAAATGCAAGTTATGAAAAAAAAAAAAAAAAAAAAATCTATTTTAATTGTGTGAATTAAAGTGGAAAAAGATTATTTCGTGCCAGAGAACATTGAAGTTTTTTAATTGTAATTTCAAGATTTTTTATAATTTTCCGTCTGAATACGTCGGAAATTAATTGACTGTCCATAATTCAGTTTCAAACAATGGGAAGCAAAGGAAATGAATAAAAAAGTGAGCATTTTCTTTTAGATCGGTATAAATTTTTCTTTATGATTCCGAGATCCATAAAAAAATATTAGAAAAATGATTACGCGATTGCGTAATTATTGATTTTTTTTCTTCGAAAGACACACATCACTTAAATTTCTTTTTTCCTGGGTATGTAAAATCTTTTTTTCAATTTCTCTTTTCGCACTCATTGAGAAACGTGACATGAGAAGGTTTCAGATTAAAATAGTAATTGATGACTGAAAAGGTTTACATTTCTAATCGGGGAGCTTTTGAAATGCTAATACTATATACACAAATATACTACAGTGGTATCCCAGAAATGTAAAACGACCAAGAAGACGACCACAAGTAAGATGGAGTGACGAAATTAGAAAAGTGGCTAGTGTAAATTGGATGACGAAAGCATTAGACAGAAAACATTGGAAAAATCTGGGGGAGACCTACATCCTGTTCTGTAAACAATCAAAACTTATTTGGGTTCAAAATCTTCTAAATATTCTTGAATTTTCTTTTTAAAAATTTTATTACATACTTAGAATTATAGAATAAAGAAATATTGAATTCAAATTATTTACATACTATGTACAAAATGTATAATATGTACAAAATATAAATGCTTTTACCTTGATAATTTTTGATCATCATACTAAAAACTGGAAAGATGATCCTTTATGCATTTCTGCGTGCCTTTTCATAAAATTAACATAATTCTTCAATAAAACTCAAGACACGCACGACAAACAAAAAATATAAACATTCTCTCTAAAAAATTCTTTTACATTCCATCAAAAATTGATGCCAACTTTTTTATCTAAACTTTTAACTCATCTCGTAAGATAAAAAATATAAAAAGCAAAGCAGACGAAAAAACAGCTTCGCTTCCATAGCAACGAGTCGCGTCTTATAAATAAATTAAATATCACAATTGCAAATATGCAAACGATTTTCTGTGAATAAACTGGGATAACTTAATTTATCAATTCCTAACATACTCCCACCTTTAATTTAGGCGGAAGCCAAATTAAACTTAAGATCACTTTTGATCAAATTAAGCCCTAATTCAAAATAAAAAATATGCAAATAAATAAAGATAATAACTAAACAATAATAAAATAATAATGAAACATTTAGAGTTCTAGAAAAGTCAATTCAGGGTTTTAGAAAAGTCATTTCAGAGTTCTAGAAAAAGTCATTTCAGAAGTCTCTGTACTACTCTACCACTTCTAGTTTTACTGTTACTCACAGTCTGGATTACAGGGTCATCAGGACTTGATATCTCTAATGAGTACAGCTTACGAAGTGGACGCACCAAGGTCCCTGAACTTGTTTTAACTTCAGCCACTCTAGCTGCTCCATCTCGACTTGGGAAAATCTTTACAATTTTTCCTATAGGCCAATAAAGTCTCTTTTGGTTTAGTTCTATCAAGACTACTTCACCTAGTCTGACAGCTTGTCCTTTCTGTTTTGATTTTTGGACCAATTCAGCTAAATATTCTTTTCTAAATCTATTTCTAAGTTGTTGCCGAATATTTTGACAGTGTTTATATCTAGATTGAAGTTTCTTTGAATCTATTGCATCTAAATCAGGAACACCTATTTCTTCAATGTCTTGCAAAAATGATGATGGAGTCAAAGGTATAAATTTATCTGTTTCTTCAAAAATATAGGTTAGAGGCCTTTTATTTACTGTTGCTTCGACATCACATAGAACAGTCATGAGTTCTTCAAAAGTTAAAGTTGAAGTGCCGAGTGTTCTGATCAAGGGAATTTTAACACATTTAATCAGACGCTCCCACCATCCACCCCACCAAGCTGCTGCTGGAGGTATGAACTTCCATTTAATAGGAGACAGTTCTTTTGAAGAAACTATTGCATTCCAATCCAATGATTTTAAAAGGTTATTGGTTCCTCTAAAATTTGAGCCATTATCAGAGTATATAGTAGTCGGCCTTCCTCTCCTGCATATAAACCTTCGAAGTGACTGAATGAATCCTTCCGCTGAGAGACTGGATACAAGTTCCAAATGTATTGCCCTATATACTGCACATGTAAAAAGTACAACCCAAACTTTGGATCTTTGCTTTACGAAAAGAGGGCCAAAAAGATCAGCTCCAACAACTTCAAAAACTTTGGAATCTCTGACTCGATCTAGAGGTAGGTGGATTGGAGGTGTAGTATATGGCTTTGTAGAGTATCTTTTGCATCTGTAACACTTAGACAATTGACTTCTAATGATGCGTCTAGAAGAAATTATCCAATATTTTTCTCTCAAAATGGATCCAACTGTTTGAAGTCCAGCATGACAATTCTTTAAATGACATTCTTGAATCAGACAATTCACTACATGATGTTTCGATGGTAATAAAATTGGATATCTGAAAGAAAACTCGTCATCTCGCTCTAATATCTTTGTTTTTACTCTTAACAAACCTTCTTGATCTTTCATAACCTTTAATCCTTTTATTGCATCAGTAGTATTACCAAAACTTTCAGATTGTATTATTGACCAGAGCGACCTTTCCGCATCTTCTTTTTCTTCAATTGACAATTCTGATGGAAAACATATATTTCTGTTTCTGCACTTCATTATGAATCTCTTCACCCAACATACGACATTAATAAATCTACCAAATTTTGAAATTCTACTATATATCATAAATTCATGTGAATTAGAACATAAAAGAGTAGGTACTGAAGTTTTCTTCTTTTCCATCATTACTAATTCTTCGTTGGGGCTTGTTTCTGAATGTGGCCAATTTTCTTCTGATAACTTCAACCATTCTGGTCCCTCCCACCATCTCATCTTCAGCAGCTGTTTAGGACTACATCCGCGAGAAGGTAGATCAGCAGGGTTGAGATGACCAGGTACGAAGTTCCATTGTTGAGATTCGGAAAATTTACAAATTTCTCTAATTCTATTGCCTACAAACGTTCCCCATTGATCATTTCTTCGAATCCAAGCGAGAACAGTCGAAGAGTCGGTCCAATACTTTACTGGTATGGAAATACAATTAAAGGCTTTCAAAACAAATTTAGTCAACCTTATTCCTAAAATACAAGCAAGAAGCTCTAAACGTGGTATGGTTACATTTTTCTTTGGTGCAAGACGAGACTTAGCTCCTAAAAGTTGTACAAAGACTGCGTCTTTATCTTCACAACGTAAGAAAACTGCTGTTGCATAAGCTCTGGTACTTGCATCACAAAATGTATGAATAGACCATTTTTCTTTACAACCATAGCCTACACGTCTATTTATCTTCACGTCATTTAAATACTTGAGTTCGCTATACCATTTTTGAAAATTATTCCGGATTTCTTCTGGAAGTGGAGCATCCCAATCTAATTTCGTCGACCAGGCGTCTTGAATTATCAGTTTGGCTGGCAACAATGCTGGGGCTAAAAATCCTATTGGATCGAAGATCCCTTGGGTTACAGCTAATATCTTTCTTTTCGACAGATTTTCTATCTCATCACTAAATTTATAAGCGATCTTCAAACTATCTTCCATTGTGTCCCACTTCAACCCTAAAACCGGAACTATCGTTGTTACATTTTTGCTGAGCACCTTCTTTTCGTTAAGGAAACTGCTGTCTTCACTTTTAATTGGTCCGAATTCCCACATTCTTAATTCCATTTTCGCATCAGCCATGATTTCTGTAGATTTTGAAATAAAATTTTCTAGTTCAGGCACATTGTCGACTGAAGTAACGCAGTTATCTATATAGTATGATTTCATAAGCTTCTCAGCTATCTGTTTGTTTTCTTCATCAACATTACTCAAATGATATCTTATAACTGCACCTAGCAAAAATGGGCTACAAGTTGCTCCAAAAACTACTCTATTGTGTTGATAAACTTGAAATTCGTCAGGACTCTTCCACCATAAAAATCGCAAGAAATGCCGATCTGATTCTTTGACTTCAATTTGAAGAAATGCTCTTCTTATATCGGCTACTACCCCAATAGCTTTCTCACGAAATCTTATTAACACTGCAGGAATTTGTTCGATGAGGTTTGGTCCTTTAAAGAGGCAATCATTTAAAGAAGGAGACCTCCCTACCTTACACGATGCATCAAAAACTGGTCGAACACTTGTAGTAAGACTATCTGGTTTGATGACGGGATGATGAGGTAAAAAATGTCCTGGAATCTTGAGTGCTTCATCTGGTACTTTACTTATAACGCCTTCTTCTTCCCATTCATAGAAAACTTTAGCATATTCTTCAAACATTTTCATTGATTTTAATTTCTTTGTTGAATTTATCAATCTTCGTTCAGCTATGTGTCTATTTGAGGGAATCTCACGTTTGCCGTTAATCCAAGGAAGACCTACAATATAGCGACCTTCTATATTTCTATCAACTTCTTTTATAAAATTATCATGAGCGAGTTCTTCTTCTTCTGCTTTAGACAAAGTTTGACAGGGATCTGTTATACCAATTGTCTCTAACTTCCATAATTCTGGAATCTTCATATCTTTTAAAGCTAGGTTCGTGATAAACATATTTCCATAATTTAGGCAAGACTGTGATGTACTTTCTAAACGACCACAAAGTGTCCATCCAAACTTTGTCTCTATTGCTGTAAGACCGCTCTTTAACTGTTTTACTCGACCTGTAAGAAGTTGTCCGTAGTAATCGCTTCCAATCAAAATTTCAATTTTTGGACTTCCTGCTCCTAAATCTGTGATCCATAGTTTATTTTGTTTAAGCTCTTTAATTACTGATTCTTTTGGTATCCGAGGAATATAGTTACAAATTATATCTTGATCCAAAAGTTCTAAGACTTCTTTCGTTTGTTTCTGTCTATCAGAAGAACTTAACTCAACTTGGAATTTATTGTGAGATTTAGCTTCTGTTTGCGTACCACCAAACAAAGTGTGTACAATAGCTTCAGAAGAAATGGGATGTAAACCTAACTCTTCAGCTGTACCTTTTAAAATATAGCTCTTTTGCGACCCACAATCAAGTAACGCTCGTACTTTCTTTGTTATTCGACCTTTAATAACTATTTCTAAAGTCATAAGGGCTACTTCAGCAGAACACTGCTTACTTGCTATGGTGCTTTGAATAACTTCTGGGGTCTTAACTGTATTTTCTGGTTCTTTACACATTGAAATTTCAGGGCATAATAACTCGGTATGGGGTTTAGAACAAACGTGGCAACGAATAAAAACTTTGCAAACTTTAGCGTGGTGACCAAAACGAAGACATTTTAAACAGCAATTTTTATTCTTAATTTTGGCCTTCCGTTCATTAAAGGAAAGAGATCTAGCCCTAACACAGTCCTTGCTTTCATGAGATTTACTGCAAAATAAACAAAGGCGTTCTTTTGCGCTAAATAGCTCTGCCGCAGTAGGTATTTTACTTTCTGCTTTTCTTAACTTTTCTTTAGGTTTGTCTTTAAAGCCCAGCTCTATAAAACTCGATTTGGCTAATTTGAATCTTTCCTCGTTTGCAACTTCTTGTTTCAGAAATTCCATCAAACTTACTATATTTGCTTTTGTTGACAATGCATTATTATTACTAACAGTGTTTGATGTGATTGAAATATTATATCGCTGCCATGCTTTTAATACATCTTCCGATAAGCTAGATTCTATCATGGGATAGAGCCACGCCGAATTGCTTTCTAAACTTAAACCCATTGATTCTAACGATCTTAAATATGCCTCGACTTTCGTGAATAAATCTGATAAGGGAAGTTTATCTTTGCCGTGCGCCTGTACATTAGCTACAATCAATTTTAGGAATTCTCTAACGTACACTTCTATTAGTAAATCTTTATTTCCAAAACGCTCTTGAAATGCCTCGACAGCTTTGGAGTAATTAACTGCGGTCATTGGATAGCTCTCTAACAAGCGCCTGGCACTGGTTCCAGGTTCTACCGATTGGATAAGATACTGAAATTTGTCACTATTATCCAAATCTATGTCTTCATGAATTTTCTGAAACTGAGACCAAAATGAAAGATAATTTATTAACTGCGAATCGAATGGTTTAATATTTAGTTTAGGTAATTTATAATGCTTTGATTTGGAATAACCGTGATCTGTGCTTTTTTCACTATCATCTTGATTACGTTTATTTGTACCCAATGCTTCGCTAACTTTACGCTTAATGGTAATAAATTGATCTGAATAACTTTCATTTTCCACTACTTCATTTTCAATAGCCTCTTCATCGCATTTATCATCATCTAACATGAGTTCAATTATAGCTTCATCAATAGCTTTAATTTCATGAATCAAATTTTCTAATTTACTAAAATCGTCTGAAATTTTGTCCTTATCTAATGACTCGCTGTTAATTTCTTCATTCAAAACATTTAAAGTTCTGGTAAATGACGAACGTAGTGGTGTACGCTTTTTCTTTAGCTTATTCATCTTAGAAAAATTAAGTAGTAATGCACAGCTTATGAAAACACTATACGCTATAAAAACAATTCAATATCTCAACAGTATTATTCAAATGTCCCTGTTCGGGCGCCAGATTTGTTCTGTAAACAATCAAAACTTATTTGGGTTCAAAATCTTCTAAATATTCTTGAATTTTCTTTTTAAAAATTTTATTACATACTTAGAATTATAGAATAAAGAAATATTGAATTCAAATTATTTACATAGTATGTACAAAATGTATAATATGTACAAAATATAAATGCTTTTACCTTGATAATTTTTGATCATCATACTAAAAACTGGAAAGATGATCCTTTATGCATTTCTGCGTGCCTTTTCATAAAATTAACATAATTCTTCAATAAAACTCAAGACACGCACGACAAACAAAAAATATAAACATTCTCTCTAAAAAATTCTTTTACATTCCATCAAAAATTGATGCCAACTTTTTTATCTAAACTTTTAACTCATCTCGTAAGATAAAAAATATAAAAAGCAAAGCAGACGAAAAAACAGCTTCGCTTCCATAGCAACGAGTCGCGTCTTATAAATAAATTAAATATCACAATTGCAAATATGCAAACGATTTTCTGTGAATAAACTGGGATAACTTAATTTATCAATTCCTAACAACATCCAGCAGTGGATCGAAAACGGTTGTTGATATGATGATGATATATATATATATATATTTACGCGAAAAAAAATGAATATCATGTTTTGTGCGACTTTGGTTTTACGCCATAGAAATTTAATCCAGAGACTTCTTTTTTGCTACTTTTTACGGTTACAAACTTCTCAAATAAATCCTCTCACTACATTATAAAAAATATTAAATGGCATTGAATTCTGTGCAACTGATTATAACAGTTAATTTTAACTGTGTATATTCACAAAAATTACTCCTAGATTATATGGATTCACAGAAGTTCTTTATTAGATGGAAATGTTCTCTAATTTTTTATATATTTATAATAAAAAGGAAATATTATAAACCACAAAAGATCAACAAAGGAATTTTATGCATTCATTTTTTTTATGTCAACGGTTAAAAAAATATCAGATATTTACTGAAGAATTAATTAATTTCTTTCACTGACTTCATTGTAAATGAAATTGTAGATATAAAAGTTTATTTTATTTTTTATTTTATTGTTTTTCTTTCAATCAAAAAAACTGTGAAATAAAATTAAACATTTATTTTTCATTAAAAATTGTATGGCAATCTTAAGATTGCTAATCTTGAATGAAGAAGTATTTGCGTTTATTTACTTCTGTTATAATGGTTTTGCTAACATCGAATTTATAATGCAAAGAAGATTGTGAATGTTTTTTTAATTACTGTAATTTTATTTTTTTTTATTTTTAATTCTTATTTAATATATTTTATTTGAAAAAATCAAAAGAATTCAAATAAGTAATTTAAATTATAAGGTGTATCGAATAAAATAATTGCAAGATTTTTTTATTGTTATATTTAAAAGTATAGGGATCTTTAATAAAAAATATATGAAACATAATTATGGATTTACTATCAGAATATATATAACTATATTTATTTTTATTTCTTAAAGAAATGCGTATGACGTTAAACAAATATTCAATTAAAAAATAGAAAAAAAAGCAATCTTATGAGCAAACAAAATTGAAATCGAAAATTATTATTAGTAGTATTGCTAATAGTTATAGTAATAGTATGAGAAATAATAATATTGCTTCATACGAAAAACCCTATGTAGTTAAAAATTATACAATTTTTACAATACAATACTACTTCAACTTCAATAATAATAACAATAAAAATGTATTCACATTTTTTTGACTGCGATTGGCGAATACTTTGTATGGAATAGACTAATTTATTAGACGAGTCGTTATTTTATAACAGGGTAGCAATTAGGGCTACCTTGTTATAAAGTTTCTATTTTTCCAGTTCCATTCAAGCGTCTATTTTTTTTAATTATATAATGCCATGCGGATAGCAAACTGTATCTAAAAAATTTTGAATTAATATTAAACGTTAAAAAACTTCACTGCCTTATTAAATTGTTTACGACTTTCCTATTCTTTAGAAATAGAAATCTGTGAAATATCAAGTTATTTTATTTTTGTTTTTATATACTGAAAACGAAGTGAATAGACGATTTTATTCGTCTTTTATTTGCTTATAAAAATAATTATTTTAAAAGAACTTTTTTATTAAAAGAACTTTTGAAACTGGATTTTTGGAGATTTTCGTGCCGGAAATCAGATTATTAACTAATTAAATAAAATCCCTGTCGGCTCGGCCTGTAGACGGAGGTAGATTTCGAAGAGTGATCATTTCAACAACAACAACAAAAAAAATTTGATTACTGATGAGCCCAATTTAACAATTTTATTTTTCCGCTTTTGAAAAATTTTTAATTTCATTTTTCTTTAAAAACTGGTTTTATCAGAATCCTCTTAAGCTAAATTCGTCCCAAATACCCATTTTGACAACATATATTGAAATATATTTGGACTTTATTAAAAAATCGCCCAATACGGTACATTATATAGTTCCTAAATAACAAAAAACTGTCAATTGAATGCGTTTGGGAGCAAAATTGAAT
The DNA here is from genome assembly GCA_964019185.1 of Maratus speculifer. Lineage (NCBI taxonomy): Eukaryota > Metazoa > Arthropoda > Arachnida > Araneae > Salticidae > Maratus > Maratus speculifer. The sequence goes on along the minus strand of OZ025292.1, from coordinate 55,241,946 downwards.
TTAAAAATGAGTTATAACATAAACAATTTGTTATTTGAATACATTCTCAATTCTTTAATCATGATCGCTTCGAGAAATTTTGTGCGAACTGCGCACTTTGACAGAATTTTTTAAAAATATACTCAGCCTTTATAAAGAAAACTGACCAATTCAACACATTATGCAGCTCCTAAATAAGAAAATCTGTTAATTGGATGCGTTTGAGAGCAAAATTGAATTTAAAAATGAGTCAGAAAAAGCGCAATTTGTTATTTGAATACCTCGATTTTTCAATCACGATCTCTTCGGGAAATTCTGTTCAAAATATCCATTTCAGCAGCCTTTTTTGAAATATATTCTGCTTTATCAAAAAACTGACCAATGTGTCACATTATAGTTTCTAAATAAGCGGATCTATAAATTGGATGTGTTTGATAGCAAAAATGGATTTAAAAATGAGTCAGAAAAAACGCATTTTGTTATTTGGATACTTCCTCAAATTTTCAATCACAATCACTTCGGGATATTCTGTTCAAAATACTTTTTTGGCAGACATTTTTGATATATATTCTCTCTTTATCAAAAAACTGACCAACGCGTCACATTATACAGTTCCTAAATAAGAAGATCTGCCATTTGGATGCGTTTAAAACCAAAAATAAACTTAAAAATGATTCAGAATATAATCAATTTGGATTTGAGGTTTTTTTCTCCAACTCCTATTTTTGTTTAATTTATTTTTGCTATGAATAGGTCCTATGAAAAACTTGTCAATATAAAAGTTGTAGATATTATTGAGAAGATGTAAAATAAATTTAACTAGTAAATCTCAGATCAGGAGCCTCAACGTCAGCTTTGCACATCATTTTTTTTTAAACACACTTTGGGCAGAAATCAACTTTCTGGAAACTGTAATTTAAAATATTCAAATTACGTAATTATTTATAAGAATAAAATAAGAATAAGAAGTTTTCAGCCATCAAATCCGTTAAATTAAAATTTTAGTTATGTTAGAAAATTCTGAAATTTTCATGATCTATTATTTTTGTTTTTTTATTATAACATAGTAGATCTCTTCAGGGGAGCTCCGCCCCGCTGTAGTCTCATTAAATATAAATTTTCAACTTTCTATTAAATGTGCTAATGGTTATCGTATATCTTGCATTTCTTTATGCATTTTGATTTATAAAGATAAGTAACAGTTTGGACAAGCATTTTTCATTAACCTCATACTTCTACATGCCTGCCAACCACAAACACCTAAATCTAATGTATAAGGAACTTTTTAAAGTGTAAAATTAGTAGTCTAGAGTTTTACAATTTTTTTCCGAAAACAAAAGTTTGATTGCATTTTGCATCACTTATCGCGGAACAGACAGACGGAATAAACAATAAATTTCGAACAATTTCATGAACAATAAATTTCGAGTCACCAAAGTAAGCCTTCACTGAAGTTTCGGCAATGACGTCATTATTAATGAGTTATTGATATCCATGTTTCTTGTATTTCTAACAACTACTGTAAAATACCTGTTTTATTTCAATTATGACATCATATTTTACCAAGTGAATTGTTTGTTAAAAATATAATTCTTTTTTATTTCTTTTACTTCTAATTATGTCTCCATTTTTGTCAGAAAAATTCTTATTAACGAAACAAATATCCGTGTTTAATATTTAACAAAAATTACTATATCTATTTTTATTATTCTGACGTCATATTTATTTATTTTTTCTTAGTTTAATTTCTCGAATGGAGATTGCTCAATTGAAACTTATTGCCGTTGAAAAATAATTATTCCAGATTTTAATTTTTTTTGGCAACGATAAAGGAAATTGGTCAAATTGTATCTAAAAAGTCTCTATTGATTGTGTATGAAAAAGAATGAAATTTTGAATTATTAATGAAAATATTTGAATAAAATTAATAAAACATAACCTATGTTCTTTTCTGGGCTATGTTATATTTATACGCAAAGATACAAAGACATTAATTAATTCATCAGTTTTGATGTTGACTTCATTTAAATTTTCGTACACGCTTTCAAATTAGGGATAAGAATTAGGATGAATGGTTGCTTAGCAACTAATATGAGAAAATAAAGAAAATGAAATAATATACATTTGAAATAAATAAATCTCTAAAACAAATTAGTCTATATTATAGGAACACATTTATAAAAAATCCCCAAAAGTTACAGTAATTATTTAAAAAGTCTGTAAAGGAACAAATGACCAAAAAAGATTGCATGAGAAAGCAGTTGGAAACATTAAACCAGTATCCAAATTATTACCTAGAGGTCAGAGAATTCAAATTCAGGTAACGATGGAAGATAAGTCAAAGAAAGAGTAGTGAAAAAAAAAAAATCACTGAACACTAAGATTCCTGCCTTACTGAAGATATTGTCTCAGTTGAACATGATGAAATCCAGTGGTTATAGCCATCAAAAAGCAAAAAAATGATCTATCTAAATAAATCAAAAGAACAGTCTTAATACCAGGCAAAGCTCGGGAAAAGGTAATAATTTAACAAAGATTATTAAAACTACCTTAGTTGAATCTAAATTATTCCAAGAGACAGAAAAAAAATTCCAAAATAAATTCAGATGGATGAAAAAAAGATGGCCATAGGCGAGTAAGAAGGAATCAAGCAAAATTGGCTGAACAAATTGGAAAAGTTGAGAAAAAAAAATATTAAAGACTCTTCAAACTTCAGAAAAGTAAAAGAAAAAGTTTTACAGACTGAGAGACAAATATTCCAGTCAAGAATCAATTGGAAAATACAGTAAAAATATATAAAAAAAAATATTAATGCAACCCTTGAAATAAAGAAAAAAAAATGTTGTTTGAAGAAAAATTGACAAAAGGAATTGACAAACGGAAATAGCAATCTCAAAAGAGAAAAAGCAAAACGAATTTTTAGAGGAATAATGCAATGAGACCTTTTAAAGAAATTCAAGGTAGTAAGTGAAACAAATTTCTTACCTTCCAAAATACACATATCACACAAGATAAGAGTTTTATCGTTTGGAATATGGGCGGAAACAACAAATTGGATTTTTTTGTTACAATTCTAAAGGTTTGTATAGATCTATATAGGTTTGAAGATATAAGAGCCAAAATCTCTGAACCCAAACCATATGGATCTCAGGCAAATACATTTTATTTTACAGACTTTCTCCATAAAAAATTTCAAAATGAAATCGCTTTTGAGCTTTTGTTTATAATAATGTTTTCTTATTTAGTATAAAGTTTTGTGAAAAAAAAAGAAATAATTTGCAGTTATACTTGTTTGTCATTTCTTTGTCTAAGTGTCATTCCCCTGTGCCTGTTTGTCATTCCCCTGTCTACTTGAAATTTAAAAATTTGTTTTTTTGTATTTAACATAGTAAAAGATTTTTGCTGACTCTATTTTATTACTTAGCCACATTGTCTAAGCACAATAGAAACCAATTTTAAAGAAAAAAAGAACATTATTTTTTAAAAAAGTATGATGTCCAAATTGATCTGTTAAGAGAAAATGACCCACATATGCTGTCCCAGAGTAAAAAGAAGAAAATTCAAATATAAATTAATATATAAAGTTTGATTTGAGCTATGCATTAGCTAAAGAAGATTATATTGAACATTTCTAACATGAAAAATTAAAAAAAAAAATCAATAAAAATTTTTGGGATATAAATCTTTAAAATTGTGATTCTAAGCAAAAATGCCTGTCCCATTCCAAGTTTTATGTTTTTAAATGTGTTTTTTTTTAATTTCAGCTAACTTTTTTAAACAAAAAGGTTTAATTATTTTAAATATGAACTGTTAGTGTTCTATATTAATGAAAAAAATTATTACAAAAGATATTTTCTTTAAGAAATTATCAGAAATATTTTGTCTCTCACTTGGCGTCAAGTCCGTTACTTTGTGATTATTTTAGACAAAATAGGTTTCGAATCCTGCCTAAAGTTAGCAGTAAATATTCGCCGATATAGTTAAACTATTCACGCAAGTGCTACTTGCCATTTTTAACACTTTTCCAATAAAATTAAAAAGTGTTTATGCATTCAGTTTGTCTGTCCGTCTGTCCGTATGGCCGTCTGTCCGCGCTCTAACTCCCGTAAATATTCTCGGATTGCTATGAAATTTTTATATGTTATTTACCCTAGCACGAACCCTGAAAATGAAGTTACTACTATGATTAGTTTATTTACAGGGATAGTCAAAAGTTTTCCGATACATTACGGCCAATGGGAAAAAATCGTTTAAAATGAATTTTAAAGGTGTTACACCCTGTCAAACTTATTCAAATTTAAATGCATTCGCAAAGTGCACTAAAGTACGCATTATTTAAAATATGCTGTCAAAATAATAGTTATTATTCATTTACAGGGCCACTCATAAGAATTAGATTACACAATAATAAAGGGGGGAATTGTTTGCGACATATTTTAATAACGTTAAACGATTTCAAGTATCATAAAATTGATATACGCCGTTGAGACTTATATTTGTTAATGCATAATATGAAGTGCATGGCATTTACAGGGCCACACAAAATATTTCAAATCTTATATTTTTATCCCAAGTACTGTATATTATCGATGATAGCTAATGAATGGTTGAAATGCATTTTTTCAATTATGACAGGCGCTTTTAAATTTTACTAAATTTTCTACATATTATATAGCGTATATAAATATTATAGTTGATATACAGGGTTACACAAAAGAGCTCATAAGGGTTACTGAATATGAGAGTAATTAACTTAAAGGTGGTTTTTAAGTAAGTTATGCATTTTTACGTTGAAATGCTTTCAGTTTACTAAGAAATGTTTGTAGAATATAGATTAAATGATATACAGGGTCACGCAAAGAATTAGCCACCTGGTTACACATAGACGACAATTTCTGGAAATATGATTTAAGTAGTTTTAAGAGTGTGTTTGTTTGAACTAAATGGCGTGTAATAAAGGTACTAGGTAAATTACAGGGCTGGACAAAAGTATTGAAGTGTTTTCCTTCTATTAGAATAAAGTGCTGAAAGAGAAATTTCAATCAGTTAGGCATTTTCTCGCTAAACTTAATTTTCCCATCATATAGTATATATATATATATATATCAACGTACGGATCAAATACAGGGCTTTTCAAAAGTGTTGGAATACATATTTGGCTATGGACATTAGCATCTTATTTCTCTAAATAATAAATTCTTGTTAAATATTTCAGGAAGTGTTGGAAAATGTTTCATAATCTATGCTTAACGCATGATTTTTTTTACTTGTTTACTCTTCAATTGTGAAGCAATGTAATAGTGGCAAGAATAAGCTTTTATCAAGGTTGGTATTTTTTTTTCATTGTCAAGTCTGTTACCTCAAATTTTAATATTAAAATAATGATTTTTGCACTTTTGTAATTAAACATTGTTTACTAAATAATTTCAGAAGGTATGTGTATTATTATCTAAGTTATAAATTATACAAGCTAGTTCATTTCTAATAGTTTTAGTTGAAATGTCAAGTCCATTACCATGAAATGTAAGCGATGAAATGTAAGCTGCTAAGTAAGTTTACTAAATAGTTTTAGAAGGTATGTAAATTATTATCTAAGTTAGAAAATATACAAGCTAGTTGATTTTAATAATTTTTTTAAGCATTTTCCAACAAAGTTTAAAAGTTTTTATGCATTCGGTTTGTCAGGCCGTCTGTCCGCGCTTTAACTCACGTAAATATACTCGGATTGCCATGAAATTTTAGGACGTTATTGACGTTTAGCCTAGCACGAACCCTATTGAAAATGAAGTTTCTACCACGATTAGTTTATCTACAGAGAAAATCAAAATTTTCCCATTACATTACGGCCTATGGGGAAAAATCGTTTCAAAGGAATTTTAAAGATGTTATACCCTGTCAAACATATTAAAATTTATATGCTTTTACGAGGTGCATTAAAATATGCATTCTATAAAATATAAGGTGAAAATGTAGCTATTATTTATTTACAAGGCGACACAAAAGAATGTCATTAGATAATGGTAAAAAGGGGAATTGTATGTGACATATTTTAAATATATTAAACTGTCTCATGTATGATAAAATTTATGTATGTCAGTGTGGCTTAGTATAAATTATACGATACTGTCTTCCCTAATATACAGTACATAGTATTTACAAGGACACACAAAATATTTCAAATAGTACATTCTTTCCAAAGTACTGTATATGTATCCGATGATAGTTGATGGATGGATGAAATGCATTTTAATTATGATATGCGCGTATAAGTTTCGCTAAATTTATGTATATTATATGGAGTGTATAAATGCTATAGTTAATATACAGGGCTACCCAAAAGAGCTCGCCAACGTTACTGAATATGAGCAGAAATTACTAAAAGGTGATTCTTAAATAAATTATGCATTTTTACGCTGAACTGCATTAAATTTACTAAGAAATGTTTGCAGAATATAGATAAAACGATATACAGAGCCACGAAAAGAATTGGGTACATGGAGCCTATGAATAATAATTTATGAGAAAGTGATTTCAGTTGTTTTAAGTGTGTTTTAGTTTAAAACAAATTTTGTCTTAACATTGATGTGTAATAAAGGTATCAGGCAAACTACAAGGCTGAACAAAGTATTCAAGTATGTTTCCATCTATTAGTATAAATTGCTGAAAGAGAAATTTCAAGCTATTAGGCATTGTTTGCTAAACTAAATTTTCCCGTTAAACAGTATGTATATTAGCTGACAGATCAAATACAGGGCTGTCCAATAGTACTGGAATACATATTTGGCTATATTTGTCTTTATATCTTTATTTACCTAAATAACGAAGTTTTTTTTTTTTTTTAAAGATTTCATGAAGCGTTGGAAAGTGCTATAATCTTTGCTTAATGATTTTTCATACTGGTTTAGTTTTATTTGAATTGTCAAATCCTTTACTTGTCAAGTCCGTTACCATGAAATGTAAGCGAATGGTGAAAATGACCCGTAAAATAAAGAATTGTAATGAAGCATACATTTTTTAAAAGATGTATTTTATTACACAATGATAAAATATAATTCAGGAACGGTTTTCCTTTAAATGCAGCTCACAATTTCAAAAGTTTGTTTATAATTTACTGGGTGCTTTAAATGCATGTGGTTACAAGTTATGCTTTTGTTGAATTAAAAATAAGCTTATTACAAAAAATCATTTGAATTTCAGTATAAGCCAATAAAATTTAATATTTCATTTTTTTAACATCGAAAATCACTGTAAACTTCTTGAAGTCAAGATTAAATTGATTATTCATGCTTATTCTTTTTTATAAATATATATGTACTCACAAAATCGAACCATATTAGCGTTTGAAAAAAATATTGCAATTAAATAAAGATGAATTTATTGTAAAATAAAGAATTGTGATAAAACATACATTTTTTTTATATAAATATGTATTTTATACTATGTATATTAATTCAACGACGATTTTTTTTAATGGCTATTCACATTTTCTAAAGTTTGTTTAAAACATACTGGGCACTTTAAAAACAGGTGGTTACAAGACATGCTTGTGTTGCATAAAAAATAAGCTTTTCTTTTCTTAATATTCGCTACATAATCTTTTAAAGCATATTATCTGCAATACTTGTATATTTATGGAAACAAAAATAGCTTTAAATTCAGAGCAAATCCGTCACGCCAAACATGTCTTTATAGAAAATCTATGTACCATTTTCAAAGAGAATTTTCAATCCCATTCAGAATAAAAGAAAGGTTTTATTGCTGAATATTTTTGTTCGAGGGAAACATACTAAAGGATTTGAAATAAAACTTAGAGTGTAAAGTTTTTTTTTTGTTTGTGGTCTCATTGAGAGCCTTAAATCATGCAAGATTTGCTTTTAATACTTAGGGTATATTTTTGTAAATACAGTATTTCCTGAGCAAACATTTAAAGCTGTTTTTAAAATATATTTGATAATCTCATATTTAAATCAGTAATGAAGAATATTACTTTATTAAGATTTACTTGGTTAAAATATTTAGAGTTACAGCTTATTTTATAAAATACTGAAAATAAGCTGAAAAACATGGCACTTACTAATTCAATACAATTATTTCTAGAATAATGTCCAAGACGGGAGAGAGATTTTGAGATAAAACAGTATTTATAGACCACCAAAAATCGAAACAAGTTCATAATAAGCTAAATAAATTCAATATTATGTCTCATCAAATCAAATTACACTTACAATTTCGCTAATACCTTAAAATGGGGTGAATGTAGGAACGAAACTTCCCGGTCATGCAAATAAATTCATTATAAGTATATGTGATGGTATTTTTAGTTGCCAATTTTTTTATAAGAAGGTAATAACAGAAAGAGTTGGGAAATTCAGTTTTGCCACGTTGGCACCACTACTGGGGTATATAAAAAAATTGCAAGAGGATCCTCAAAAACCTCATTTTTTCAGCGTATTCAAAACTTTGTATGAAACTGCAATATTTTTCGTATTCTAAACTTAAAAGTTGGGAGTTATAATTAATGATAAACCTGTAAACGATATGCTATATTAAATTCTACTTATTTCGAAACTACATAATAAAAAAAATGAAAAATGACTTGTAACATCAAAGGTTTAAGATTTACAGGGAGAATCGGAATACGTTTTCGCTCATAGTTTATTTTTATATACAATAATAGTTTCATGTAATATCTGTAAACATATGTATGAATACGTATTGTAACAATATTTCCTTTGTTTTAATTACTTGAAGAGTTTAAAAGTGCCAAGAAATTACTTAGTTAAACAAAAAAATCAACGTCCAATCCAACAGACATGGAACATACTATAAAAGAAATAAAAAATGGTAAATTACTAAAAAAATTGCAAGAATTATTTTCTGACATCTGCAACGTTACACAAACATCTCAAAATGAAAAACCAGTTAAAAAAGAGAGGGATGCAAACAATACTAAGGGCTGGGGATGAGAGTGTACCAGTAGATCGTGTTAATACATGTAGCGATTGGGGCTACTCAATAAATTCATTTACCCAATGACTACTAGTAAAGGATAACACAGAACAGGACTGAATTTGTATTAATATCCAACTTCTACAATTCGAATATAATTTTTTAGAATAAACTATAATTTTTCTTGAGTTCAAAGTTGCTTTCTAATTTTTAAAAAGGCATATCTTTACTTGTATATAAAATAAAGGCTAGGTTTGATAGTAACTACGAGTTCCTATTGCTCCCTTATCATTATTACCTATTTTTATTAACCTTATTAAAGTTTGAGTCAAAATAAATAAAGATTATAACATTTTGTTTCGATTCACCCCTAACTGTGGGGTGAATCGGGACACCATTAAAAAAAATTATATATATAAACAGTAACAAATGTTACGTTTTTGCTTAAAATGTAAAGAACAAAAGAAGACCGAAATTTCTAGTAAAAAATAAAAGAATTAAAAAATCAGTTGTTGCTTTTTTTTTAACGTTAAAGTTGAAAAGTATTCCGATTCATCCCATTTTACGGTACTATATCTTCGATTCGCTATAACAATTTAAGTAATGCATATTTTGAATATATCTGTCAGAAATCATGCTGTTTGAACGGAAACAAAACGTCAGAGTAGTAAATCGCACATTTTGCAATCACAACTTATGTGTCAGATTATTTGAGTCATTCATAATACATTCAGAAGTACGAAAATTGAAATTCTCCAGTTTGTGCAATACAGAGAAAATACATTAAAATCCACTTTCTGTTGGCGAAAAAAATTCATTGACAAAAAATTATTGTAGCTTTTTTTCTTTTATAGCGATTTATTTTTCATATAGATTTAATATAACCTTTGAAGCAAGTGACCGGCGCTATAACCAGCTTTCTGATCCAGGCATATAGCTTGATAAATATGAATACTTAATTTTAATATATTTTCGAGCTTTATTAAAGTACATATCCAGGGCTGCCACAGTCGACTATTTTTATATTTTGTTCATACCAGTAATTTTCTAATATAAATCTTGAAATGTATTTTTTTTTTTTTTTTTTTTGCAAATACTGACAAAGTGTCTATTAAGAATTTCTGTTTATAGAATGGGGTGTTAGTTAGAATTAAAAAATAGTCGCATGTGGCAATTCTGCATATCACATAATACTGTCACCGCAAAAAAATCTTGACACTTACGATTTTAGACGTTCTGATAAATATCTAGAAATATTCATAAGGAATTATTCTGAAACTCCAGATGTGTAAACAAAGTAGTACAACTCATATATTTTCGAGAAGAATTTTCCCCGAAATCCAACAGGGGACCATCAACAAATTGAAAACGAAAGAAGATATTTTGGAACACCCTGTCAAAACTAATGAAGCAAAAGAGTTCAAACTGCAGATTATTATTAAATGGCTTATTGTAATAAACTATGTTCATTTTTATGAATATAGCATGTAAACTCGTAGAGACATTAAGGTTTTTATAAAAACGGTCCTAATTTTTTTCACGTTTTTAGGTGCGTTCGTAATTATGTAAATACGTAGCACCTATTGTTGTCGCTCAGTCCGTCCGTTTGTCCGTCTGTCCGTCCGTCCGTCCGCATATAACAACGCAAAAACTACCCAACCGAATCTTTTGAAATTTAAAATATATAATTATAACTTAATTTTGCCGAGCCATTTCAAATTTTATGAAAATCGGATGGATAGATCAATTACAGGGACAATCAAGAGGATTCCGTTACATTACGGTCAATGGGGGAAAAAGTTACAAATGCATTTTAATCGTTTGAAATTTAAAACATATAATTATTGCGTAATTTTATCGAGTCATTTCAAATGTTTTGAAAGCCGGATGCATAGATTATTTACAGGGATAATTCAAAAGTATTCCACTACATTACGGTCAATGGGAAAAAAGTTTCAAATGCATTTTAATGATGTTACATTCATTCGAACATAATAGAATTGGCATGAATCTATGAAATATATACTAAAATATGCATTCTGTACTATCTGTGATGCAAAGAATTTTTATTATTAAATTACAGAGCCACACAAAAGTTTTCCACTACGTAATGCTATACGGGGAAACATTGTTTGGGGCGTATTTTAATTATATTCAACTATTTCACATTTTATCAATAAGATATACGTTGCTGAGGTGTAATAAAAATTACTTCCTGCATATTTACAGAAACACAAAGATTTCGACTATTGTACTGTATCCGAAGTACGCTGTACTGTATCAGCAAGATCTGAATATTTTTAAAACTTCGTTATCGTACGAACGCACTTCATTTGCTACGTTCACGTGCAATTTCCAACTTGTTTGCTTATAACTTGCAGAGTTCTTCATAAAACACAATGTTCTTTTCAGAAAATATGACAATCAACATTGTACGTCACATCCTGTAATCAGAATTAAAAAATAATAAAAATTGTGTGACAAATGAGCAGGTTTAGTAAATAATTTTTTACTGCGCATGCGTCAGCGCTGCTAAAATTTTATTTGCATATTATGTTAGTTAAATGTATAGAGCAACTTTTGTGAAAGTCTCAAAAATATAGCTTAAAAATTCTGAAAATTATCGTCGATAGAATGAGATCAAAATCCGTTATTCCCTAAATGAAGCAAAAAGATGAGGGGTTGTATCCATATTCCATTGATTAGTGCCTACACAATATTGCACCTACAACTATATTTAGATAAAAACACTGATTTTTTTTGCTTCTTTTTGGGAATAACGGAGTTTGAGTTGATTCTATAGACGATCACTTTCAGAATTTTCAAACTATGTTTTTGAAACTTTTACAGAAGTTGCTGTATACATTTAGCTAACACAATATGCAAATGAAATTTTGGTATTGTTGACGCAATTTTGCATGAGCAATGAAAAATTATTTAGTAAACATACTCATTTTTCATACAATTATTATTTTTTAAATTCTGATGACAGGGTATTGTGTGCTATGTTGTTTGTCATATTTTCAGAAAAGAACATTATTTCATATTAAGAACTCTGCAAATTATAATAAAAAAACTTGGAAAAATTTAGGACTGTTTTTATAAAAACCTTAATTTCTCTACGAGTATATATGCTATCCTTATAAAAATAAAAACATTATATTACAATAAGCCACTTAATCATAATGTGCAGTTTAAACGCTTTTGCTACATCAGTTTTGTCAGGATATCCAAAAGATCTTCGTTTTTTTCAATTTGTTGTCGGTCCCCTGTTGAATTTCGGGGAAAACTCTTCGCGAAAATATATGACGCGTACTATTTTGTTTACACACCGAATAATTCTTTATATTTATTTTTAGATATTTAACAAAACGTCTAAAATTGTAAGTGTCAAGGGTTTTTTTTTTTTTTTTTTTTTTTTTTTTTTTTTGCGGTGACTGTATATATGAAGTGGATCGATGAGATGTTTTTATAAATTAAATAGAAAAAAATGTGATTCGAAGCCAGAACTTTTATTACTATTGTTCATTTGAAAACATCAGGACATACGGACACACGGAATGCGAGTCAGTTTGTAAAGAAATATATTTTTTGGGAACCCCTAAAATTTAATAGTAAATAAACGGTAAATTCTGTTCGCAATTGCATAATAGTTTATTATGTGAAATAATGAACTTTTAAAGGGGGGTGCAAATAAATAAAAATAAAAATAATGACATTGTGAAGAGATAAACAAATAAGTGACTTTAATTCCGAAAAAAGGGAAACAGCAAATCCGTACCAATTTGTTTACAGATAACAGAAAAAATTGTGCATTATTAAATACGGCTATAATTTTACTAAGTGGTGTGTTTGGAAATAAATTTAGATTGCGTGCGGTGACTGACAGCGGATCGTCGATCAATATTTTAAGTAATAGCGCATGCAAGAAATTAAATTTAAGAGCAAAACCATTCAAAGGAATTATTTCGGGTATAAATGAAACACATTAGGAAGTAAAGAAAATTATCAATGCAGAAATATCAAACGAACAAGGAACATATTCCAAAGATGTAGAATTTGCTGTTTTGCCAAAAATTACAAACAACATTCCAGTTTCAAAATTAGATATTTCAAATTTATATATTCCAAACCAAATTAATTTAGCAGATGACAATTTTCATACACCTGGTCCTATCGACTCATTGGTCGATAGTCAATTGTTTTTTGACATTTTAAAGAGTGAACAAATTCATTTAGCAGATGCTAATTGTGTATTACAAAATACTGAATTTGGATATTTAGTCACAGGTTCGCTTCCACAAGTTAAAATTCAGTCATATTGTTATCTTTTAACTGAAAATAGTCTAGACAACACTTAACAAAGATTTTTTGAAATAGAATCTTCACCTGGGGATATACCTGATTCCATTAGAAGTGAAGAAGAAATGTTTTGTGAGGAACATTTTAGAAACACGTATAAACGCGATCAAACTGGTAGATTCACCGTACAGTTACCCATGAAAGAGAATGCTGAATCAGTGTTGGGATTTTCTAGAGAAATTGGAATTAGAAGATTAAATAATCTATGGGCTAAATTAGATAAAAATAAAACGATGTCTAATTTATATACAGATTTTATGAAAGAATATGAAGCTTTGGGTCATATGACTCAAATTGAAAGCCAAAAGGGGGTGTCTTACTATATTCCACACCATGCGGTATATAAACCAGAAAAGTTATCCACTCCCCTGAGAGTGGTATTTAACGCTAGTTTAAATACATCTAGCGGTTATTCACTTAATTCCATTTTGTTAAATGGGGGAACGGTTCAGCAGGATTTATTTTCTATCATAACTATATTTCGTACACACAAGCATGCAATCTGCTCAGACATTAAGAAAATGTACAGACAGACAATGATCGAACCGTTGCAGAGAAATTTAGAAAGAATTCTTTGGAAGGTTAGTATAAGGACTCTCCGATAAAAGTGTTTGAGCTAAACACGATTCCTTATGGGACAGTTTCAGCCCCCTTTTTAGCCACGCGAACGTTAAAGGCTTTTGCTGATGAGGAAAAGATATATTTCCCTAAATCTTCAGAAGTCATACACAACGACCTGTATGTCGACGATTGTTTATCAGGTGCGAGTTCCCTACAAGCAGCAAAGGAACTACAATCGCTGTTAATTCAGATCTTGAAAAGGGGAAGAATGGACCTTCACAAATGGGTCGCTAACCATCCTGAATTATTACAAGATGCGGCCATATCAGAGTACGCATTTAATGAACACTCTCAGCAGATTTCGGTAAAAACTTTAGGAATGCTTTGGAAACCTCAGATGGACCATTTCATTTTTGAAATTAATATAGAACCTAAAGATGTTTATACCAATAGAGATGTTTTGACTCAAATTGCTAAAATGTACGATCCCCTTGGCCTAATTGGCCCAATTCTAACCAAATCTAAGATATTTATGCAACATTTATGGGAATTAAAAATTAATTGGCATGAACAATTGCCTTCTAGCTCACTTCAAGAATGGAAAGAATTTCCTTAATAAACTAATTGAACTAAATGATCTTACAATTCCACGGTATATTTTGTCAGACAACATTGCAAGTCTAGATTTACATGGGTTCTCAGCCCCCCACATAGAAAGGCCTATGGAGCAGCTCTTTCTCCTCAACAGGACAGTTCAGATCTAATCTTCTATGCAGCAAGTCCAGGGTAGCCCCACTAAAGCCAATGACCATCCCAAGACTTGAACTGTCTGCAGCTCTACTTTTGACAAGGCTATTTCAGAAAGTAATTGCTACGCTAATGTTAAATCTTGAAAGGGTATGGCTCTGGACAGATTCTACAACTGTCCTATTTTGGATTAATGCATCACCCCATAAATTGAAAACATTTGTTGCCAACAGGGTGTCCGCGATTCAATCTCTTTCCGAAAATCATTATTGGAACCATGTAGCCTCTAAATCTAATCCAGCAGACATTATCTCTAGAGGTGCAACAGCGAAAGATCTCATTGACAATGATTTGTGGTGGTTTGGACCAGAGTTTCTTCAAAGATAAATTATACTTCCCAGTCAACTTCCTACCCCCACAAACTTTGAATGTGAACAAGAAATTAAATCAGACTATTCCCCACTAACTGTTGAAAGGGACATTGACTTTATCAATTAACTACACTCTCAAAATAACTTCCGTCTTTTCTCATAAAATGTACTGGCAGCACTGCTGCCAGTAATTGTTTGTAAATTGACGAATATCCGTTAATTTTTTACTCAGTCAAAAGAGGTAAAATATCCGTCAATTCAAAAAAGTTTGGAAAAGATAAATGCGGCGGACGTGAGGATCGAACCACCGACCGCAGGGCTGGAAGCCGAGGGTGCTGGCACGGTGCTAGGGTTGTACAGCAGGAAAATGCTTTGAAGTAAAAGTGTTCATTTCATATGGGTGTGATTTGGATTATTTCGTTAAAAAGCTTTTAATTTTGAGGTTAATTTCGGGAAGATTTCGTCTTTAATGAAACTGTGGCTTGGGTTTTTATACGTCAGTATTAATGTAGCATAAAAATGTGAATTTTAAATATATTTGCGCAGATTGCTAGAGGAAAAATATGGATGCTCTATTTTTATTTGATAAGATTCTTTTGAATAATATCAATTTTTTTGCATTATTTTTTAAAATTAAAATGTCTTTTAAATGCGTTCACTTAAAGTATATTTTAAATGCGAATATTTATTATATAAATAACTTAGTAAATTCAATTTTATTCAAGTTATCCAACTTTGAATAACAAATTTTGAGAATTATTGAATAAATGCAGAAAGTAATTGTTATTTATCTTTAAATTCGAAAACATTTTTGTTTTTTTTTAAACTAAATTAAGCATCTTAATCTATAGAATTTATTGTTTTTCATTTTAAAAATAAATTCGAACTTATTACTAACAGACCCAATACACATACGTGCTAGAAATAAACGGAATCTCTTCCTCATTTTTAGAGGTTCGGAATGAATTCACGGATCAAATATATTTTCTGGGAGTACGGAAATTATTTGTGGAAAAATAAGTTTAACTTAGTGTATACTGAGGAAATTTTTCTGACAGTGTATATAAATTGAACAATTTTTTTAAACTAATTAAAATGTGTAGTTTTATTTTCAGGTTTATAAACAACTGCAAAGGAAAAGAGAAAAACAAAAATTATTTTTCATCTAAGGAGCTGCAATTCAATACACTCTTTTTAATGAAGAAGTCCCAGGAAATTAAGTTCGCTCCTGAATTATCAGCATTGAGAAAAGGGCAACCTGTTCCTTCCTGCAATAAGTTAAAAGCGTTGGATCCATTTATTGATGAAAATGGAGTACTTCTCGTTGGTGGTAGGTTATTCAATTCTCACTTACCTTTTCATGCAAAGCACCAAGTGATTTTACCCAGTGATCACAAGATCACTAAATTAATTTTTTAGTACTTTCATAAAAAGTACTTCTATATAGATGCTCAGGGACTAGTTCATCAAGTACGCATGAAAAATTGGCCCATAAAGGCTAAAAGCATTGCCCGAAAAACAGTACACAATTGTGTCACATGTTTCAGGCATAAACCCAAGACATTAGATCAATTGGTGGTAGACTTCCCTTCGCAACGCGTTACACCTAATCGCACATTTTTCAATTCAGGTGTAGATTTTTGCGGCCCCTTTCAAATCAAACACAAAAATCAACAAGTTAGAAAAATCATGCGTTAAGCATAGATTATGAAGCACTTTCCAACACTTAATGAATTCTTTAACAAAACTTTGTTATTTAGGGAAATAATAGTGTATAGCCAAATATACCCAAATATGTATTCCAGTACATTAGAACAGCCCTGTATTTCATATGTCAGTTCATATAACAGGAAAAATTAGCTCAGCAAGAAAATACCTAGTAGTTTGAAATTTCTTTTTCAGCAATTCATACTATTAGATGGAAACATACTTGAATACTTTTGTTCAGCCCTGTAGTTTACATTCTACCTTTATTACACGTCAGCATTAGGCTAAAATTTATTGTAAACTAAAACACTTTTAAAACAACTGAAATCACATTCTCATAAATTATCATTCATAGGCGTCCATGTAAAGAATTCTTTGCGTGGCCCTGTATATCCTTTTATCTATATTCTGCAAACATTTCTCAGTAAATTCAATGCAGCTCAGAGTAAAAATGCATAGCTTATTTAAGAACCACGTTTAAATAATTTACGCTCATATTCAGTAACGTTCGTGAGCTCTTTTGGGTAGCCTTATATATCAACTATAACATTTATACACACCATATAATGTGCATATATTTAGCGAAGTACAAACGCGAATATCATAATTAAAATGCATTTCATCCCTCCATCAGCCATCATCGGACACATATACGGTACTTCGGAAAGAATATACTATTTGAAATCTTTTGTATGGCCCTGTAAATGCTATGTACTTCATATTATGCAAGACAGTAGCGTATAATTTATATTAAGCTTCAGTGACATATATCAATTTTATTATACATGAAAAAGCTCAATATATTTAAAATATGTCACACAAAATTCCCCCTTTTACATTATCTAATGGAATTCTTTTGTGTGGCCCTGTAAATGAATAATAGCTACATTTTCACCTTATATTTTATAGAATGCATATTTTAATACGTTTGACAGGGTATAACATCTTTAAAATTCCTTTGAAACGATTTTTCCCCATAGGTCGTAATGTAATAGGAAACTTTTGATTCGCCCTGTAGATAAACTAATCATGGTAGAAACTGCCCCCACAAACACTCTAGTTAAGGCCTTAAGCTGGTTTCGTCACGGCCAAAAGGAGTTAAGGCCATTTGTACAAAAACAATGCTGTACCGCAAGTGAGCCGCCGCTAATTGCGGCAGTCATCGCCGAGCCGTTAAAGGCTCGGCGATGACAGAACTGTTGCATTTACTTTGCCGGTAAACTCTTAATGGTCGGTTTCGGGCAAAAAAGTAATGGCCCTCCAACATCTAGAAAGCAGAGGGCTAATATAAACTGACCAGTATTTTTATTTTATGAGAGAAAATGTATATATTTTTGGTCTTTATTTCTTTCAAAAATTACTTTAAATCTGAGTTTTAATAAGGAGAGATTTATATACGAGATATAATTTACGAGATTTATATTTAAAACAATAAAATAGATGACATATTTTATTTAGTTTGAAAATATTTATATAAAAAATAAAAATTATGCTCAAAATGTATACAGAATTCCAAGTTTTTTCTTCACCGGCACACTGTTACATTCATTATTTATATAAAAAAAAAAGTTGGAAAAAAATGAATAAATATTTAAAATATAGTAAAATAATTTAAAATAAATATTAAAACAGAAAAACGCTTTTAGATTGTCCCTAAAGCAGTCCATGTCCACCCCCCCCCCCTCCTCCCAATTACTCAGTCATGCAAAACTTTAGCATACATGCATAAAATAATTTTTAATCGTACATGCATAATATATTTCTAAAATTGTCGATTTCTGTATTTCTAAAGTTGGCTTAGAAATACAATTAGTTTCACATTTTTTTTTTCTAGGAAAGATCATTCTAAAATTTGAAAAATGGTGTTATTAGAAAAAAAAGAAAGAATGTATTTTGATTTATTTGCATCTGCAAGCGCGGATAGCTTTACATGGATATATTTCAGTGGTCATACTGGAAATAATGAATATATTATTCAATTTATATTGATTTTAATAGCCAAAATAAACAGAACACAAATTTTTAAGAAATTGGAACAATACAAAGATTTAAATACAGTAAGATGCATTCATTGGAAATGCATATTATACAAAATATTTACAAGATATTTACTCATAAATGTGAATTTTTTTAGTATATATTTTTTAATTCTATAAAAAAGGTATTTGTTGCAAACAAAATGGATGAAATGGCATTCAATTTGTTTCAACAAGAATTTTTTGCTGAATGCGAGTCAGTCAAAAAAGGAAAAAAAAAATTGGGGAGCATATAAACTGTTTCTAAAACGTAAATTTTTAATATGATTTCAAATATATATGCATTTTAAATAAAATTCCGGGGGGGGGAATTTAAAATCCTGATTCAAAGGAAGAAAGAAAATCCCCTTTATCTGTTAAATTCCTAACATTTATATGTATTTATTTGCTTTATTATATTTTTACTAATAAAAAATACAGATAAAGCCATCTATTGTTTTTCATATGTCGGATAACCGTCCCTTTCAAACAAAACTCATTAAAGATCAAAACACCATGTCGCCACAATAAACGACCCGACGAGTAACCGCGGAAAGTGGTCAGATCTGTTTGGGCCTTAGGAGAATACATGCTCTCCTTCAAGGTCAACAAGTACAGGGAGGAATTTTCCAAGAATTTTGGACGGTGTGCTGATAAGCAGATCATTTCAGTTAGACCGTCACATAAGGGAGAGAAAGCATGTTTAACGAATGCTACCTTCAGTTTGGATATTTTACCACAATATAGGTATGTTTTATTATGCTTATTCATTGAAGAATTATTAATTTATAATTCATTATAACCTC
Organism: Maratus speculifer; assembly: GCA_964019185.1. Lineage (NCBI taxonomy): Eukaryota > Metazoa > Arthropoda > Arachnida > Araneae > Salticidae > Maratus > Maratus speculifer. The sequence goes on along the minus strand of OZ025292.1, from coordinate 55,222,449 downwards.
TTGAGTTTTTTTTTGCATCGACCTTACGATTGTTTGATTTCGGAAACCTAATAGAAAGATAGGAAACATATTCATTTTTAAGACATACGTTTTTAAAAATGCAGTTGTATTTTAACAAATATAAAATAATATTTACTTTATACTCCGCTATTCATCGCTTATTCGTTATTTTAAAGTTTTGTATAAATTAGGAAAAGCAGCTAATTTAAAATTATATACTTTTAAGAATTTTTTAAAAGTCTGAAAGTTAATCATATTTTCATATAACAATTGTTTTTTCTACTGTGCATGTCATTAAAAATATTGCAAAAAATAAAATAGTTTAATTTAAATAAAGTTTACACTGATTCTTAAAGGTAAAATTTATTTTTCTTTTCATATATTAGAAGTGAGAAAGAGCGATTTCATGTGTCTTGTATAAAATTGTGCAAAATACCATTTAATAGATGTTTCTTTAACTTAAAAAAATTCTTTTTTGTAGAGGTTTGTTGAATTATTTTAGATAAAATAGCTATCGGTTTCATTTTAGTTTCTTAAAATAGCTTCTTTAACGTTGTAAGTAACATGACTGTGAACGATGGTTTTTTTTCTTTTTTTTTATTTTGAGCGAAAAAAATTAACAATTTTTCATCGAAAATATTTCATTCATTAAACAATTAAATAAAATTGTCAGATCATTCAAAATTTTTATACATTTTCAATTACTGTAAATAATTCTCAGCTAATATGAAAAAATTAAAATAATATATTTTTTTAAATAGCAAATATTATTGTTATGTATGTATATATATATATATATATATATTTGTAATGTTTGATTATTAAATTATTCGAATAAAATCTAAATGAAAATTCTTTTGTATATTAAAATGATGCAAAAAATATTCGACAGGTTTCATAATAATTCTTTGATGAATAAATATAATATATTGGTGACAGCCATTAACAGGCTACTTCAGTCAAGCAAAACGATTCGTTCGGTAATATTAATCCTATAGAAGAAACCAATAAAGATATCTCTGTTACATTTTAATATTTTGAAACGATATTTTTCCTATCAGATAGCTGAAATTAATCTGTACAAAGACCGTTTTTTACTTTTTTTATTTTGTTTGCAGATATTTTTAATGAGAATGTTTTTACTTTCGGAACCGGTTACGAAAGTGAAAGCATCCTCAGAAAAAATCTACAATAAAAATCGAAAAAATAAAAAAATTGTCTACGAATCGATCTCAGCAATCTAATGCAACAGATAATAAACAAAATAAAATAAAATAAATAAGTAATTTAAAAGTATTGGAATGCAAACGAGATATCTTTATAAATTCCTTCTGTAGGATCGGCATTATTTATTGGGTCTTTTCGCTTGGCTGAAGTAGCCTCTTAAGTCTAAAAACCAATGAAAATAAAATAAAAAAAAAAACATAAAGCATTTAACTTAATACATGCACCACTAGCATAAATTCAAAATTTGTTCCATAAAAAATGTTGTTGGAAGATTGTTTAAATTATAAAGTGTTTTTGCATAAAAAAACAATATATTATTAATCATTAGGTACACTTTTCAAAAAAGTTATAAAATTACTTATCTTCAGATTTTTCAAAAATTTCCAAAACTTATAAGTTGAAAATGAATTTATTTGTTTATTATTTAATTATATGCTTTAAAAATTATTTTTAATTGCATTACATGTAAATTTTTAAAGCATATAATTAAATAATAAACAAATAAATTCATTTTCAACTTATATGCTTTGGAAATTTTTGAAAATTTTGAAGATAAGTAAATTTATAACTTTTTTGAAAAGTGTACATAAAGATTATTAGTATATTTGTTTTACATGCAAAGACAGTTTATCATTTAAATAATCTTCCAGCAAATATTTTTTATGGAACAAATTTTGAATTCATGTTTAAATATTAATTCTTACAAACACAAATGTCTGGGTGAGGGGATTCTCCTGGCCAGCCTTTATTTTTAATGGCCTTTAAAAGAATAATTGTGGCCAGTTTGTGGCTGTCTGATATTTTTAATAAAAACGTTAATGGCACATTTGTGGGCAACTTCTTGTATTCATGGCCATGATCTTGCGGCCGCGTTCTGGCCGGCGTGATAGTTTTTCGACGGAGCCGTTACGGCCAAAGATGGCGGGCCGTTATCAAACATTTTGGGCCACCGCTAACGATGCCTCTAGTGGCCCACCAGTTATGTGTTTGTTGGGGCATTTTCGATAGGACTTGTGCTAGGGTAAACGTCAATAACGTCCTAAAATTTCATGGCAATCCGAGTATATTAACGATTTTTCCCCATGGGCCGTAATGTAATGGAAAACTTTTGATTCGCCCTGTAGATAAACTAATCATGGTAGAAACTGCATTTTCGATAGGACTTGTGCTAGGGTAAACGTCAATAACGTCCTAAAATTTCATGGCAATCCGAGTATAGTAACGATTTTTCCCCATGGGCCGTAATGTAATGGAAAACTTTTGATTCGCCCTGTAGATAAACTAATCATAATAGAAACTTCATTTTCAGTAGTGTTCGTGCTAGGGTAAACCTCAATAACGTCCTAAAATTTCATGGCAATCCGAGCATATTAACGAATTTTCTCCATACGCCGTAATGTAATGGGAAACTTTTGATTTGCCCTGTAGATAAACTAATCATGGTAGAAACTTCATTTTCAATAGAACTTGTGCTAGGGTAAACGTCAATAACGTCCTAAAATTTCATGGCAATCCGAGTATATTAGCGATTTTTCCCCATAGGCCGTAATGTAATGGGAAACTTTTGATTCTCTCTGTAGATAAACTAATCATGGTAGATACTTCATTTTCAATAGGGTTCGTGCTAGGGTAAACGTCAATAACGTCCTAAAATTTCATGGCAATCCGAGTATATTAACGATTTTTCCCCATGGGCCGTAATGTAATGGAAAACTTTTGATTCGCCCTGTAGATAAACTAATCATAATAGAAACTTCATTTTCAGTAGTGTTCGTGCTAGGGTAAACCTCAATAACGTATAAAAATTTCATAGCAATCCGAGTATATTTACGGGAGTTAGAGCGCGGACAGACGGACAGACGGCCAGACGGACAGACGGACAGACGGACAGACGGACAGACAAACCGAATGCATAAGCACTTTTCAACTTTGTTGGAACGTGCTAAAAAGGTAATTATTCCAAAAGTTATATGGCTACATTTATATGCATGCCTACTAAGGCCATTCATCTAGAGATAGTAAGGGATTTGTCCACTGCTGCATTCATTGCTGCTCTTAAATGATTTTGTGCCAGGAGCGGCACACTAACTTCTGACAATGCCACTAATTTTAAAGGTGCGTCAAATGAATTAAATAATTTAAAAAAATTATTGGAAAAACCTAACGAGGAATTATCAAATGTCTTTGCAAAAGAATTCATGACCGGGAAATTTATCCTTCCTCGATCCCCCAATTTTGGTCTTTGGGAAGCTGGTGTTAAGTTTTTCAAATATCATTTGCTCAGAGCAGTAGGTAATAATAAAATCACTTTAGAGGACTTTGAAACTCTAGTGGTCCAAATCGAAAGGATCCCTTTATTTTCGCTTTCTGATGACATAAATGAGTTTGAAGTGCTTATTTCTGATAATAGATTAACCCATTGGCAGTTAATTACCAAATATATTCAATGTATTTGGAAACGTTGGTCTATTGACTACCTAAATCACTTGCAGCCGCGAGGTAAAAAGCAATTTAAAAGAGAAAACATTAAGCCAAGCTCCCTAGTATTATTAAAGGAGAAAAATCTACCACCATGTAAGTGGGCTCTTGCCCGGATTATTGAAATAATTCCAGGCAAGGACCACAAGGTTCGCGCAGTCAAAGTAAAAATTGCTACTGGTATTTTTTCACGAGGCATTTCTAAAATATGCCTGTTGCCAATTAATGATTAATTTTTATGTATCATTGTATTATTATTATTATATTATTTTCAAGTAATTATACTCATTGTTTTATGTATTAAGTATTTTGTATCTAATGTCATTTTTATTGTTAATTAATTATTAATTGTATTATGTTTATTCATTGATGAAATATTTCATATTTCATCAACGGGCGGCATGTTCCGTTCCGGAAGTGTTTTTGTCTCCATCTGGGGAGCACATGTAAAAAAAAAGGTCATTAAGCTGTTGATCGTCCGAGCGTCAACACGATTCATATAATCAATCATCCATACATATGTTAAGCTATGGAAATTAATTCAAGTATTAATTTGTCAATTAGTTTATGATTCGTGTTTATATGTTGTGTGTATTTGTTAATGTGAAATTAAAAAGAATATCAAGAAACAGTCCACTATATCGACAAGAGCAGATACAGTAGAACCCCGATAATTCGGATTAATTGGGAGCAGGTCCGATCCAGATTGTCGAAAATCCGGATTATCCGGAGAATGTGAACAAATGAAATAAAATAAAACATACTCAAATAAAATCACCTTTATACTAAACATATTCAATATTTACAAACAGTAAAAATGTTTACTTTGTAATTATAAAATTTGTCATATTCTGCCAGTTTTGCGGGCCGCATGATCGGTCACGCAATCTTTAGAGCATTCTCGTTTATTCCTCCTTTTATTTAGATTTTTCGCAAGTGATTTGTAGCAGGTTTTGGCAAGAAGACAAGGAAATAGTCGCAAGAGGACTGTTTCAAAGAGGACCTAAGGACTGGCTGACAAAGATCGGATCGCGATCATTATCAGTCAGTGTTTCTATAAGGACTATTTTACTTTGATTTCTTGCAATGCTCTGAATAAATCTTTATTAAGCAGCGAGCTTTCATGACATTTCCAAATGGATTAAATAGAAAACTGTGAAAACTGGAATTGTCAAAGCTTAAATGATGTACAATTGTTCCTTTCATAGATAACATTAAAGAATTTAAATAAGAAAGCTTGAAATAGTCTTCCAAAAAGATTTCAGAAAACACTTATTTATTCAGAATATGAGGCTGAAATAAATTCATGTTATGGAAATTTGCCGATCACTTCTCAAACTTTGAAAAAAAAAAAAAAAAAAAAGACTAAATCGATCCGGATTAACGGGGTCCGAATTTGCGGGGTTCTACTGTACTATAATTTACATCTACAAGGCATATTAGAAAATTAGTGGATCCCGTTGCCAATTTTTTAAGAATGTATAGTAATTAAAGGTTTTGGGCGGAATATAGCTTCCGAGTGTTATCGTGTCAGTGTTTATTGATCGGCCAAGTTTAATTATCTTAATTTTCATCATTAGCAATTCCAAAATAAAAGCACAATTTTCAGTCAGATGCGCGTAACATAAATTATTCGGATATTATTTGTTTCTCAGAGATTTTTTTTTTTAAGTTAAGCTTTAATTTTAGGAAAAAATATTTTTTAAAAACTGACTTAAGTAATGTTGCCTGTACTAACTTAAAATATTATTCTAAATGTCATTATAATTGAGGACTCCAGAAGCCAAGGGGTACAACCCGTAAGACATGGTGACGTCACAGTGACGTCGTTGTGAAGTCACATTGTGACTTTGTGACCGTCGATGTGAAGCCACAGTGACTAAAATGTGAAGTCGTTATGGCCGTTTTAGAGCTCGTTTGTGACGTCACATTGTGACCACTTTGTGAAGTCACGGTGTGACCAAAATGTGAAAAATGCGTCATTTGTGACAAAATTGTCATTAAAACTGTGACTATTTTGTGACGATAGTGACAAGATTGTGAAGCAGTTTGCGATTATTTTTTGATTTGTGACAAATTTGTCACTTACTTTATTACGGTGGCAGCATTGTCAACGTTGTGAAGTCACACTGGGACACAATTATACATTTATGAACATTCCCACATAGCATGCATGGTCACAGTGACGTCACTGTGACGTCACTGCCAGTCACCGTGGTCACATCACATCTGTGACCAAAATGCCACCACTCTGTGACGTCGCATTGTGACTCAGATGTGAACTTCTTAGAAAACTTAAAATAATTACGAAAATTCTTTAAAACATGATGTTTCCTGTAAAATTATGTTTTGTTTTGACAAGTAAATAATAGTAAAAAAAATACGTCACTGTAATATCATTTCGTATAACGTTCGTCACAAATATATGACCACCACATTTTAAAATCGCAATGTGACATAAATATGAACTTGAAAAACTTTTGAATCAATTCTTGAATCAATTTTTAGATGATATGTCAAGCAAAAAATGTTTTCCAGAGAATTATTGTGGCGCTGATTTGGTGAAAATGATTCCAGTGTATAAAAACTTTATTTCAAGGTGCCTCTGTGCCTCTGACCAAAACTTTTTAATTTCATATAACATAATCTTTAAACATTTAAAAAAATTTAAACTATGTTTTATCTAATAAACTCTAATTGTTAATATTATTTACAAAAATAAATAAATAAATAAATAAAAATAAAAATAAAAATAAAAAGAACTTATGAGTCATTTTTAACTCGAATTGTTTTGAAACTGGGAAAAATAAAAGATAGATTAAATTACTAAATTCATCAAATAAAAAAGATTAGCTAGAGACACTCTTATAAAATTATTGTGTATTCAATTTCCAAATCTGTTGTATGCGAAATGAAATTAACGGTCATGCGCATTAAACAATTTATGACTGTTTGCAGACGATTTTTTAACGAAGAATAAACACAGAGATCTAAGGTGCCAGAAATAAGTTCACTGGAGGCATATAGCAATTATGTACGCATATTGAAACCGATTTAAAAATTTAAACAAGAAAAACCTCAAGAGCTCCTCATTTTTAGCTGATATATTAAACAAAAAATAAGTTCAAGAGAGTTATTGTGGCGCTGGCTTGGTGAAAATGATTCCAGTCTTTGCCACAATAATTAATATTGAACTTAACTTACACGGCCAAAAGCAATTTGGATAGAAAAATGTCAACAAAAAATAGGTATGATTTTTTTTCATTTTCCTGTTTGCTTTATCATTATTATTAGAAAACTTTTAGTTAGCTTTTTAAAAACATGTTAAAATGCTAAATGTTTCATAAATTTAATAGTGTAATACATTATTTATTGCAAACTTTGATGTAAAATTACCCCTTCTAAATATCTGCAACAGGCCCAAAAGTCAATTACTTTTACAGTGAGCTTAAAAATAAGATTTTATTTATTTTTACTACCCTCCAACATAGTAATTGTTTCCAAAATATAATTTTGAGAATTCTCAACATATTTATATTATTGGTACGAGTTATATTTGTTTTCATACCAAAGTTACGTTTATCAATGGACTAGTTTCAGATCGTTGTTAGTAAAATGTAAATTTAAGCTTTGTAAATTTTGTAAAATTAAAAAGCTAGAGATAGCTAGGAATAGATAGTTGCAAAAGTAAGTTTGTATGTTTTATAATTTTTTATTTGTATATTGACAATATTGATGAGAAATACGTCATTTTCTGCTTATCACAAGTGTACCAAATATCCATAATTTATTATTTTTATGTTTAAATTTATTTTTTTAGTATCTAAAACAACATTCGATCATTTGCAGTTTCAAAATTAAATTGCCTTTAAAATAGTTGTTTGATTTAAAAACTGTGTCAACATATTTATCATATATGTTTCTACACTTTTTAAGCTCCTTGACCGTGTTTTTCAGTCACATAATTATAGAATTTAAGGCGCAACGCTAGTCAGAGAAAAAGACCCGGATGATAATGTAAAGTCTATGGGAGCGCTTCTTTCAAATATCTCGCTCAAATTTTAATACGTTTACATGAATTTTTTTGGAATAGGATAGATGAGGTCGATCCAACAATCAGTCTAGTTTTTACTTTTTCGATTTTCGTTTCAGATTTTAAAAAGAATACTTTAAATTTCAAAACCGCTTTAAACCGGTTCTGAAATTGAAACCATCATAATAAGGTACCCTGGGGTAATAACGCCACGTTAAGGTTCTACCAATTTTCACGGCTTAGTTTTAAATTGTATTTTTCAAACAAATATAGGATCTGATACAGCAACTCATTGACTATCTATATAAAATAAAATAATTTAACAGATATGTATTCATAAAATGTAATGGCGTTTTTTCTTGACCAATGCTACTTGGCGTTATTACCCACCTATATGGGTAATAACGCCATGCAAACAAAACTATAAAATAAGATGGAAAAACTGCATGTAGATAGCCCAATTCTAAAAATACAAACTCTACAAATTTAGAAATTGACAAATTGCATTCTCAGCTATTGAAAATGTTCATTTTTTTGTGAAAGTGTAAGAAAAATAAAGGTGTAGTGTGGGAGGGGGGGGGGGGTAAGGCAAAAGAATATCAGACCGTGAGCTTCTTTTTGCTTAAAAAGGACCGCTTAAATAGAAATATCAGAAACATTGCACAGTTTTAACTGTGTTTATTTGAATCAGTATTTAGGATGTAGCTCGGCCACTGTAGGGAATCAACCGGGGTATTAATGTCAAGGATTGGCGTTATTACCCCGGTATAGTTATTGCGCAGTACATTTTAAATTACAAATTATCTCGAGAAGATATCCAAAATCTTCAATAACATTTTAAAAGTACATGAAATGCACTACAAATTTACGTAATTAACAAAGTATTTCCGGATAAAAAGATAGTCTTCACATCACAAAACGTATCTCGCAAATTTTAGATCAAGCGTTAATTTTAGTTGTTTGTAAAAACAATAAGACCTAAAAATGAAACAAATTAACTTGAAGCGGTTTTTTGCGATTTATATGACTCAAAACCCTTCTGCGCAGAGCACATGGGTGTCATTTACCGGATTATTTCATAATTATGCAAAATATAAGCACTTGGCGTTATTACCCCGCCTGGCGTTATTACCCCAGGGTACCTTATAAAAGATATATAAGAAAATCAAAAAAGTAAAAACTAGGCCGGTTGTAGATCGTCCTCAGCTATCCTATGAAAAAAAAATTATATAAATATTAAAGTTTGAGCGAGATATTTAAAAAAAACATACCCATAGACTTTACATTATCATCCGGATCTTTTTGAGTGACTATTGTGGAGCCTTACGGGCTGATTTAATACAAAATTTATATTAATGTCCTTTTTTTGCATTGAATAAAATAATCACTATTCTGTGACGATAGTGACAAGACTGGGGAGACACTTTGTGACATTTTTGTGAATATTTTGTGATCTGTGATGATTTTGTTACTAACTTTGTGATGGTGGCTACATTGCCAGTGTTGTAATGTTACACTGGGACATAATTATACAGTTATGAACATTGATATATAGTGTAAAATAATTTACATCTTTTACAAAACTTTATTATATTTTGATTATATCTCAATTAAAACTTGAGAGCTGCTATAAAAAGAAAGTTTCTGAATCAAACTGCAATGCCATACAAACTTTATCAAAACAAATTATGTTTTGGTTGCTAATATTCTATGAATCATTAAATACTCACGAAAAAATCTGAAGGCCTCTTAAAAGGTTAAACAGAAATGTTTCTTTCATAATTTTAATGCTTTTTAAAAAACAAATAGCTAAATTTAAAATAATTGTGATAGATTGAATATTCAATTGTCCTAAATATTCCCATTTATTGCAGCAGCAAAAAAAAAAAAAAAAAAAAAAAAAAAAAAAAAAAATGTAACAAAGATTAAAATCTGTATGGCATTGCAGTTTGATTCAGTAACTTCCTTTTGGTACTTTCTTTTTATAGCAGCTCTCAAGTTTGATATGAGATATATTGCCAAAATATAATAAAGTTTTGTAAAAGATGTAAATGATTTTACACTATATATCAATGATCATAACTGTATAATTGTGTCCCAGTGTAACATTACAACACTGGCAATATAGCCATCATCACAAATTTAGTAACAAAATCGTCACAGATCATAAAATATTCACAAAAATGTCACAAAGTGTCTTCACAATCTTGTCACTATCGTCACAAAATAGTCACAGTTTCAAAGACAATTTTGTCACAAATGACACATTTTTCACATTTTGGTCACACCGTGACTTCACAAAGTGACGTCACAAACGAGCTCTAAAACGGCCATAACGACTTCACATTTTAGTCACTGTGACTTCACATCGACGTCACGCGACGTCACATCGACGGTCACAAAGTCACAACGTGACTTCACAACGACGTCACTGTGACGTCACCATGTCTTACGGGTTGTTATGTAGTGTAAAATCACTTACATCTATAATTTTATTATACTTTGGCGATACATCTCAATTAAAACTTGGGAGCTGCTATAAAAAGAATGTACCAAAAGAAAGTTGCTGAATCAAAATGAAATGCCGTGCAGACTTTAATCTTTTATATATTTTGTTCTGTTGCAATAAATGAGAATATTTAAGACAAATTAATATTCGATCTATCACAATTATTTCAAATTTAGCAATTTGTTTTGCTGATAAGTATTAACATTATCAAAAAAACACTTCCTTTAAGATGCAACAATAGTCACAGAAAAAGACCCGGATGATAATACAAAGTCTATGGGAGCGTTCTTTTCAAATTTTAATATTTTGCATGATTTTTTTGCATAGGATAGCTGAAGACGATCTACAACCGACCTAGTTTTTACCTTTTCAATTTTGCTTATATATTTTTTATATTTTGATAGTTTCATTATCAGAGCCGGTTTAAACCGGTTTTGAAATTTAAAAAATATTTTTTTTTAAATCTGAAGCCAAAATTGAAAAAGTAAAAACTAGGCCGGTTGTGGATCGTTCTCATCTATCCTATACAAAAAAAATCCTGTAAAAATATTAAAATTTGAGCGAGATATTTGAAAAGAATACTCCTACAGACTTTATATAAACATCCGTGTCTTTTTCTGTGACTAGGACTGCACCATAAAGGAAGTGTTTCTAAGATAATTTTAATGCTTATTAGAAAAACAAATGGCTAAATTTGAAATAATTGTAATAGATCGAATATTCAATTGTCTTAAATATTCTCATTTATTGCAACAGAACAAAATGTGTAACAAAGATTAAAGTCTGCATGACTTTACATTTTGATTCAATAACTTTCTTTTGGTACATTCTTTTTATAGCTGCTCCTATGTTTTAATTGAGATGTATCGCCAAAGTGTAATAAAATTATTGATGTAAGCGATTTTACACTACATAACTATGTTCATAACTGTATAATTGTGTCCCAGTGTGACTTCACAACGTTGACAATGCTGCCACCGTCACAAAGTTAGTGACAAATTTGTCACAAATCAAAAAATAATCGCAAACTATCTTCACATACTGTCTTCTATAAATATTAAAATATTATTAAAACATGCAAAGACGAATTATGAAAAAAAAAATCAAAGCGAAGTATTTATTAGTATATTATTAAACAAAAAACATTAAAGTGCTATCCATTACTGGAAGGCTGTCTATCACAGACACATCTAACTAAAAAGAATTCCAAAGATAAAATAGAACAACAAATACGTTAATTGAAATTATTAATATTTTATTTATAATATTAGAGAGTAATTATAAATAAGAGACCCACTTTAATCACGATGTATACTAATACTACATATAATGGATATTTTGAAATTTACCTCTGTAAAATCATTCAGGAAAGGAAATAATAAAAGTGTCTAGAATGAAAAATAAATAATAAAATACAGTTATTACTTTTTAGCTTCATACCGTTTAAGTATTTGTGTTATTTGTTTTAAATACAATCATGTTTATATTCTTATTGATAACTTCTAAATTTTCATTCAGACTTCTAGTTCTCTCTGAAAACATTCCAATAAAAATACAACTGAAACATTTTCACGAACAATGACTATTCATTTAGAAATTTTATGACATTTCATAGTTTGAAAAATAAATTAAACAATCATTAACATTATTTTTTTAATATGAAACATCTACGATTTCTTTTAATTGTTCTTCTCGTTCTCTTATAAATTCTTCTTTTGAGCATATGTAATTTTTTTAAATAAAATTATGTAATGTTTGAGAAGATTACTTAATACAAAAATTAAAAAAGGATGTTTGCAAATAATTTTATTCTATAAAAAGCTTCTTCATTAAAAAATATAAGATTTTATGTTTACAGAAACATATTATTTTAATCAGATATTTTAAATAAGGAAACAACGCAGATTAAAATGCAATTAAAATCACTACTTTTAACACTTAATCCAAATTATTAATGATCAAGTTTTCTATGTCAACAAAATAAATAATGAATGTATTAGACTTTATAAAGTTAATGGAGCATTACTGTTTTATAGCATGTTTTTGAGAAGCTAATTAAAATCATTCTAAGAACAATAATAATTAAAAAGCAACCATGAAAAAAAAATTTCATACCTTTTTTCCATACCTTTTTTCCATCCAAATCATTTTCACAGCCAAAGCCTCATTAATTTTCTCGGACTTATATTTTGCCTCTTGGAAGAGCTGCAGTAGATTTTCTTGTTTAAATTGCTAAATCCGTATCAATACGAAACTACCCACAACTGCCATAAATTCGAGCCAACTAACTTTTTGCGTCTATCATCAATTTAAAATATTTCTGTTTACGTTTATTTATTCTTTCCACGGAGTAAGTTTCTTACTCCGTGATTCTTTCGTTTGCAAACGATTTTAACTTTCCACGCGCATGGCCGTTTTGTTTTTTCTTTTTCTGTACAATATTTTAGGAACTTAAATACGCAATAATTTTATGAGAGTGTCTTTAATTAAATTTTTTTATTTAAAGAATTTTTTAATGTATTTTTACCTCTTATTTTTATTAGTTTCAAAACAATTCAAGTTAAAATAAATTGTAAAACCATTTTTTGTAAATAATAATAATAATATTCATAATAAGAGTTCATTAGATAAAATATTGTTTTCAGAGAGTAAAAATGATAGATTTAATGCTAATAATAAAGAAAAAACTTTTTTAAAAATAAAGCTTGTATCACATGCAAAAATACACAGTATCTTCTTAATAAAAAAAGAGAGGGGGGGGGTTACCCGTAAAGCATGGTGACGTCACTGCAATTTCGTTGTGAAGTCACACTGTGACTAAAATGTGAAGTCGTTATGGCCGTTTTAGAGCTCTTTTGTGACGTTTCACAAAGTGGTCACAGTGTGACAAATTTGTGACAAATGTATCATTCGTGACTAGTTTGACATTAATATTGTGACGAAACTGTGACAAAAGCGACGACATTTAAATTGCCAAAAACATGTTTTTTAAAGTAAATAACATGTTTTGAATTGAATGTCTTTTATGCTCTTTGAATTTCAAATTTTGATTGCAGTCATCTAAGAGGGTGCGAGCCGAAATTCAACAATTTATTTGGATAATGAAATGGTTAATTTTTTTTAATACACATACATCAATGAGCTAATGCTTTTTGAATCCTCATGATGGGCATAAATTATCATTTAATTGTGACACTGTGATAGTGAATTTGGAAGATTTAACATGCATAGAATAGAAAAAATTTTGGAATCGGCACATCCGACTACTTTATCTTCGACTTTTGAAGGAAAATAAATTATATTACCTTCAGAGAAATCGATTAAAAATTTAAAGTATCGATTAAATCGAGTTAGCCGTAGTATCGATTAAATCGATTTAAAAAATCGAAATCGCCCATCACTAAAATGTATTAAAAAATATCATATGATGTTTATAATTGATAAACTTTTCATAAAGAAAAATAAATGGAAACATAAAAAATGCTTTAAAAAATCACAAAAATGTAAAAAATATAATTATTTTTTAAATGCTATAAGAAGTAGAAATGAGAATTTCGCCAAATTAATTAGCTATTGTCAATTTGACTTCATACATGGCAACTATTTTTGTCGCCAAAATTGGCGATTTTTAGCAAAATATTGGCCTAAAATTGTGCTATTTTGCTAACGGTGTCATTAGTATTTTTTTCTATAAATGCACATTGTTGAAGCTTATATTGAAGGGAATCAACCGTTCCTCCCCCTACCTTAGGGGAAAAAAATGATGTAAAATTCATGTATTCCCCTCAGGATACATATGTATTCCAAATTTCAAAGCTATATGTTAACAGGAAAACGGTGAGAGATGCGTCAGAAGATTTGATTACCACATACAAAACAAACAGAATTGTTGATTCGTCAACATACGCGCCGGGATAAAATTTACCCTAAATCACATTACGAACTCAATTTACAATTGTTAGAGCATGTGCTTTCGGGTTAAGGGGACCCGCGACACAAAAATATTCAAATTTTCAAAAATAATTTTATTGCACTAAAATTTTTTCTGTATTTTTCTGCTTAAAATGACTCTTAAATCATGTTCTGTCTTAACAGGTACAAGAAATATTAATTATTTTGTTTTGGTTTGTTGTCAAAATTTATCTTTCAATAAATGGTTTGTCATGATAACGGTTTACTCTGAAAATGGGTTTTTCCTCATGATGAGTTTTTTCACCTTTTCTTGCGTTTAAACGGTTATAACTCAAGAGCCATTAAAAATAATTGATTCAAATTTGGAATATGACTTTTTCAATTGTTCACTTTTGATTCAGCAAATTTGAAAAAAAAAGTTACACCACTTTTTAAAAAGATTTTTACTTTAAATATTTTTTATTTTTATTTGAATTAATATTTTTTAAAATGTTGAATTGAAATTAAAGCATATATGTTTATTTAAATGAAGAAAAAATAAGTTCTGTAAATAATTTTTCGAGTTATAACGACTTCAAACTATGCCACTTAAAAAAAAAAAAAAAAAAAAAAAAAAAAAAAAAAAAAAAAAAAAAAATTTAATTTTAAATAGAAGTATTATGTGATTTCGTTTACGAATAATATGGTTAACAATTACAAAAATTTTAAAAATTTAACTTAATAAATAAAAAGAATTAATTTAAAATGTTTACCAAACCCCTTAAACTAAAAGAAAGTTTGTAATAATATGAAAATTAAATGATTTCACAAACTCGTACAATTTGAAATTTACTCTTGCAAGCATTGCACCGCTTCAGCAACAGTTAAGTCCGTAACTTTTTATGAATACAGTAAAACCTCCGTAATGGACACCCCCGAATAGCGGACACCTCTATTTAACGGACTGTTTTCCAATCCCCACTCCCAAAACCTAAATTTTTGTATGTTTAACCACTGAATAACGGACATTCCAAATAGCGGACACTATTTTAGGTAATAAAGAATAAAAAAGAATTTAAAAAAAAAAAAAGTAAAAAGGTCTCTAAATTTATCAAGGCAATATGTCACAAATTTTGTGATCACAGATAAATGTAGAGGTGGGCTGAGGAAATTTCTCCTTCACGTTCATTGTTGAATTCAGGGAATTGCCTGGGAGAGACAGCTCCCAGAGCATTCAAATGTCTATGTCCACACGAAAGATTTTATGATTTTATGTTTTGAATGATCAAAAAGTGTAATCCCTATTCCCGCACGGAATTCTATAATGACCAATAACATCGCATTGAAAAACAAATCACACGTAATCGCAAGCAAAAGTAAACTTTTGTAACAGATTTTTTTTAAATAAGAATCTAATAAACAGAAGTTAAAGGTATGCACAATTTTATTGAAGTTTTATTGCTTAAAAAATAATTTTAATTTCTCATTAATCATACAATAGAGGTTTTAGAACATATAAATGTCAATTAATGAAATATGCATTTCTTTGCAATTTTTGTATCTCTGAGGTTTTCCCAATAGCGGGCACCTCCGAATAGCGGACAATTTCTGCGTTCCCGAGGTGTCCGTTATTTAGAGGTTTTACTGTATATTCCAATTACATAGTTTTAAATTATTTACTAAATTGACAGTTTTTTCAACCACACACCTGTACCATGGCCAACTAGATATATAATGGCCTGCGCATTTCGCTAAAAACTGCCGAGAAAGTGAAGTTGGATTCAGCTTCAAACCCTGAAACATTTCTTTGGACCACGTGACGCAAACCCTGCTCAAATTAGCATTGAAGAAGCTGTTTTCTGTTCTGTGTACATGGTCTTTGTTTTGGTTCAGGGTTTGCACGATTGGTCAGAATAACTTGGGCAGGGTATCAGAGTCCTTTGACGGGAGGCTCCATACATTAATCTCAAATAGATAAGCCTATAGATCTAGTTGGCCATGACTGTACACTGATTACTTGAACTGATATAAAATTAAGAAAATCGTCTGGTATTGACAGCCCAATTTCTATTAACCGATAATTCTAAAAAACAAAACCGTATAAAAAATCGGGGAATTTGCCGGATAGCGACTTTCTCGCCAAAAGATAACGCTACGTCGCTTGATAAAAATCGTTAAAAATAAAATGTTTAAAAAATGTTTATCTATTATTATTATTATTATTATTATTATTATTATTATTACTATTATTATTATTATTATTATTATTATTATTATTATTATTATTATTATTATTATTATTATTATTATTATTATTATTATTATTGCTGAATTTATAAAAAAGAACTGTACTCATTTGGGATGAAATTGAAATGGGATCAATTAATTCAAGCATAAAATAAAATAAAATAAAATAAGATAAAACTGGTTTTGTAGTTTCGAACTAATAGGTAAACTTACCAAAAAAGTAAAGAAAAAAGTAAATAAAAATAAAATGAAATAAAAATAAAATAAAATAAAATAAAATAAAATAAAAGTTAAGTAAGTAATAATAAAAATAAAATAAAATAAAATAAAAACTCTTATGATGAATTAAGACCCTCTTATCTTTTTTAAATCACTTAAAAATGCCAGTTTTATACTCTAATGGTGTATGTTTCGACACTTGGACATCACTCTCTCTCTGTCTGTATGGATATTTAAAGGGAAGAAAAAAAAAAAAAAAGGAAATTAATCTTCTCTTTTCATTTATGTTTTCCGAAATATCATTAAAGCATAAAAAACGTTCAATGAAATTTCTTATTTCTTTCATAAAATTCTTTTCGATATTTGGCAGTCCTTCAAAACAATCAATTCTTGATTAAAAAAATTTTTTCTTCAATTATAAAAACTTCGGAAAAAAAGTATATAAGTTATGCAAGAATACTTTCCCTATAATTTCTAAAGGAAAATTTAAAATATTACTTCATGCTACAGAATATTGAACTTTTTTAATTGAAATTTTAAGATTGCGCATAATTATCCGTTTGAATTCAAAGGAAATTAATAGACGGTCCATAATTCAGTTTCAAACAATGGGAAAAAAGTCAAAGATTTTTTAAATAGAGTAGCATAGATTTATTTTTTTAAATTTCCGTGGTCCAATTAAAAATGACAGGGACAATATTTTTTGTTTTAAATCGTAATTATTGATTTTTTTGTGAAAGACTGTATTACTTGATGTTATTTTTTCAGCGATATCAAAGTATTTTTTCTAATTTTCTTTGATGCTTATTAAAAAAATCTACATGCAGAGATTTTCTATCATAAAAAATACCGGCTGAGTCATAACTTTAATTTCTAATTAAGGAAAATGTAATTTATTTGTTGGATTTGAAATATATATTTTAATTTAAAATTTCGGGTCTGGTGTACTATTAAAAGTACATTTTGATAGTGGTAAAAAACACTCATGGACAAAGGTACAGCATGGTGCTGTATCTTTGACTACAACGTTATTGTTTAAAAAGGAGGAAATTAAACATAATAAAACTAAAATTAAAACCTTGAAAAAATTAAAGATGATAAACTTGATGATCCTGATTACTATAAAACAAGGTTGGCAAGGTTTTGGACACAATGATAAAAACCAGGGTAAATTTCATGGTTTAAATCATACTGTACAAAACCCTTCTGTCTAAAACTGTACAAAACTATTACTTTGTTTTAAAATTTTATTCATCAAAACAATACTAAAAGTTTTAAAAAAATAGCAAAAAGATTACAATACAAAAATACCAATTTAGTAGCAACAACCTAATTGCCCTACGTAACAAAGTAATTACATTAAAAATATATTAAATTTAACTATGTATAATAATTTTAATGTTATTCTTTTAAATATTAGTAGTTAATAGAAGTACTAATGATTTCATAAAGAATATATTCTGATTCTATTACTGAAAGTCCCAAGAGTTGTCACTGAAAATAATTGATAAATGAAATTCAGGTTCAGCATAATGATTAAACCAGCTTACTGCTGACAACATGTGTATATTAAGAAATAGTATAAACAAAAATAATTGATTTTGTTTGATTATAGTAAAATATATTGTGATATATTTATATTTATTTATATGTTTAGTGAGTGCAGTGATTACATGTGGAATGTTGCTTTTTTTTTGGACGCTTTAGTACAGTTTTGGACGCTTTAGCACAGTTTCGGATGCTTTAGAACAATTTTGGACACTTTAATACAGTTTTGCACAGTATGTTCCGGATAAACCCGCATCTTCTCTGCAAAACTCTAACCCTGCGATAAAACTAAGAAATTGAATTTAATCTTAGTAGATAAGCTAAGAAAATTTATTTTTGCAAAGTGGTCAAAGGTGCAATATTTTCCCCTAATGGCACTCATCCAGTGTAATCTTCCAGTAATATTCATCTAGTATATATACCTGGAAAGTTACAATAGCATTAACATCCCATTTAATAAATTTTTAATGCTAACAACATTCTCATGATGCATTAGCATCATAAGAAAAAAATAGAGAGCCATTAGAACAATGCATTATCTTGGCCACAAAATATGTTTATTTCATAATAAAATTAAAAACTTTTAGATAAGAGTTGAAATAATAAATACAATTTACGAATAACATATATAAAGCGAAAATTGAATTCGGCTACGCATTTGGTCTGAGGAGTCTTTAATCTTAAGATTAAGGGTGTAAGATTAAGGGGGTTTTCGATTCAAACTGCTTATTTTCCGATTCATTTTTAAATTCATTTTTGCTCTCATATGTATCAAACTGGCAAATTGCTTTGTTTAGAAAGTACAAAAGGTGCCGTGATTGTCAATTCTTTGATAAATGCAGAAAATATTGCCAAAAAGAAAAAAAAACAATTAAAAACGGCATTTTGAACCGATTTTTCCGAAGCGGAAGATTTGTGACGAAAAAAAAAAAGCTGAGAAGATAGTTGTTTATAAATAAAATTCTAATGAGTGGAGCGTAAAAAGACATCACACGGCACCTTGTACGTCTCTTCAAAAATTCCCTCAGCAACTTTCATGTTTCTACTTTTAAAAATTTGTCTGAAATTGAATCGGAAAATTTTGAGTTGTTGAAGGTGAAAAAGCGTTTTTTCGAATACACCCTTAAGCTAAAAAATTGGCGGTGAAAGTTGCGTCATTTTGACTTACTCGATATACAGTATTTCAGTCTCTTGTATTAAAATGTGCACTATTCTATAAATGTGAATAACTTTCCCTGGTGAAAATGTTATGCTACGATGAGATGAAGCCAAAAATTTGAAATATTTTTGTCCATATAACATAAAAAATTAAATTGATAAACTATAGACATAGGAAATATATAAAAAATACAACATTTTTTAAAAAATATTTTGTTTATGCATTTTTTAACGCATATATGTTTTATATGCAGTCGACTCTCGTTAATTCGAACTCGTCGGGACCACAAGAAATGTTCGAATTATCAGAATTTCGAATTATGGAAAATATGGAATGAAAACATGCTTAATATGGTACTATTACAAATGAATTAATATTATGGTGTTTTTTAAATTTATTTCGTCTGTTAGCATTAGAATATGTAAATTCATAAACTAATTAAAATATTAGAAACAAGCACAACGGAAGAAAAATTTAAAGCGTCACTCATACACAGACGGGGCACTAAAAAAGTGTATATAAAATGCATTGGATTATATGTTGTATACTCGTTCGGAACATGTTTCACAAAAATCAAAGATAGAAAGTTATTCAAACGATCTGAAATCCGCGAGAAAGAAAAGAAAAATGAAAAATCGGAATTTTCCTTATTTCGAATTAAGCGAAGTCAAGAGAAAATGAGTTCGAATTAATGAAAGTTTTAAACATTATTCTGCCATTGAAAATTTTGGGACTTCATGTTTAGTTCGAATTAGGGATGGGACGAATACTGATTTGGCCGAATAGCCGAATACCGAATATTCGGCCAAATATTAGGCCGAATACCGAATATTCGGCAGCCGAATACCAACTTTTTTTTCCAATAAAGAAAATAAGTTTTGATTATATATAATTTAAAAAATAGGAGCTCATTAATAATTATTACTTTTAAATGTGCTTTTAAATGTATTTTTAAATTTGAAACACTTTTTTTAACACAAAAAAAATTATGAAAGTGAATTATATTCTTTTATCTTAATGTACATCAAATTGATGTTCAGTAAGTCAGGATGGTAAGATATTTCCATTAAAATGTGAAGAATGTACTTGACTTTTACTATCAAATAATATCTTTACCCTTTCTTGCATCCCAAAACTAATAATATTCTTAATCTCTCAGAATTCACAAGGAGATATTTTCTGAAATAATCTTTAATGAAGTAAATTTGGTCATTTAGTTTCTGTCCATAATGATAAGCAAATTCATAAGAATGAGACTGCTCTGAAATCAGTTATCAAGCTTTAAATTACAAATTATGTTAAAGCAAAAAGGTTATGCTTAAAGTAGAATGCGTATGTTAACAAAATCTTTGACATTTAAATCAGCGCATACAATATACAACTTCAATATTCCACTTATTCAACAAGCATTAAAAGGATAAAAAGAGATTGATAACAACATGACTGAAGGAAGATGTAAATTAAAAATATATGCATAATGTTACGTATTTAAGTCAGTAACTATGCAAATAATTATTTAAAAGTGAAAACTATGGAATAAAAAAATTATTTTGTTCAGTATTTAGAATTTATGGTTAAATACTTATGAAATCATCTTCATAAAGCAAGTTGTGTCATCTAATGTGTATTTAGTTCGTCACCAGTTTTGTTTTCAGATGTACCGTTGTATTTGGAATAGTGATATTTAATTTTGAAAAGAATATACCTAGTGAATGATTTTTTTCCTTTCTTACTTTCCAAAAAATAAGTTACGAATTTCATAAGAGCCTTTTTTATATGTGCATGGAATTTGCAATCATTAATAAATATTCAAGTGTTTTAGAAAAAGGCAGTGTTTTTTTTTTTCTATAAGTGTTTTTATATCTTGAATTGTAATATATCATTCTCTAATGAAGACATTTCCCGTACAATTAAATCTCCAACTTGGGCAGCATTTTCTAAAATATCACAAACTTTTATAGGAAATACAGAAAGGCTGTATGTTTTTAGTAATCGAATAACTGTATATTTTGTAAATAAGAAGGAAAATGACTTTATGAATGAAGTACTGATATACCGCATTTGTAAGGTCCTCTGTTGGCAGAATGCCCAACCGATTCCATTCAGACTTTAGGAGGAATAGCCTATGAGGCCGAGATTAGTTCTATGTATTCATGGAAATGATATTAAATATTGTTTTCATTTTTTGTTCTGAGTAAAATTTTATTTAAAATTAAATAGATTGTTCACCTTCTATCAGTTCTCGGAATAAGCCTTTCCAAAGCACATATTTCTCCCCTACATTTTTGTGAATTTTAATAAAAGCGTGTCTGTTTTTTTCTTTACATTTATATTTATGGCTAAAACGAAGATTTAACGATTGCTTGGCGGCTATGTGAGAAATTCGCCAATTTTAACAACTTAAATATTCAGGACACATGTAAGTCATATACTCACTGGGATGTACTTGGCGCCAAAATGGCGTTATTTTGCCTAATATGGTAACCCATCTATTGTTGTTTATATTTTGATAAACTGTTTATTTATCTTAATTTATCTTTTTTCAAATTATATAAAATGTTTTTTGTTCTATAGTTATTAGTTGTTTAAAATTTAATATATTTAAAAAATGATTTATTTATTGTTATTTTTTTAAATAATAGAAAAATAATTTTAAAATGTATATGTAACTAGTATTCAAAAATGAGGTTTTCGCCAAATTGACTTTGGAAAAAAAATTGTGCTAAACCCTGTGCGTATATATGATATCTGCGCCAGATTCATATCCAGTGCATGCAAATAATATAAATAAATAATATACACTATAATAGAAATAAATAATTTTAAAAAATCGCAATCTGGCAAGTTTTAAAATCACGCCATGCAGCCGCTATTTCTAAAAAAGATTAAGTTACACTATATTGCAAGGGAAAAAGTTATTAAGCTAAGTTTAATAATCACAACTTTAAATCATCTTTTTTAAATTATATTTGACTTTTTATAACTTATTTTAATATAACAGAATTACAATATAATATTTAAAAACAGATAATTCAATTACGGCAACAAAAAGATATTCGCCAAAAAAATTCAACAGATCTAAGATGTTTAATAAACAAACTCATCTCGAGATGGTACGAACCTACCCATTTTCGACATGGACTCGCTCTTTTCGCCCATGCGCATTTCTGTCCAGGTTCCTATCAAACGTGGTTCATCAGTAGCCAATTTGGATTAAATAAAAAAGAAATTGCAAGAAATGAAATTCTTTAAATCCTAAATTTATTTGGCAAGATGTCTTTCACTATTCGGCAAGATTTTAGCAATATTCGGCCAGATATCTCTAAATATTCGGCTACAGGTATTCGGCCGAAGTATTCGGTCAACAAGCCTCCAATATTCGGCCAACCGAGTATTCGGCAAAAGGGCCGAATAGGCCGAATACCGAATAGTGGCCGAATATTCGTCCCATCCCTAGTTCGAATTAAGCGAAGATTCGAATTATCCGATTTCGAATTAACGCGAGTCCACTGTATTTCAATTTTGCATTTATTAGCGATTAAGTATAAGAGAATATATATAGCATGAGTATCTCGATATTTGTTGTACATTAATTCTATATTTATTAAATAATATAGATATAAAGATAATTATGTTTAAAAAAATACTAACCGACTTCAAAAAAGAACAAGGCTAGGCGACAACTTGGCGCTAACACATATGAATTCATAACTTTAATATGCTTATGATTTGAAAACGCAATGAATGCAACAATGAAAGATTATTTGCGACAAATCATTATTATTTTTTTTTAATCAAATCCACATTTTCTTATTTAAAAAAATTCTAATCATCAGAATTTAAAAAAATTAAAATGGGACCACACGGGCATCTTACACTTTCAAACAAAAAAAGAATTATCAAAATCGGTTCATATTTTGGGAAGTTATGAGTGAACAAGAAATACACACAGGTCGAAATCATAACCTACTACTTGAAGTCGGTTAAAAATACATCATGTTATTGCAGTTATTGAATATGGAAATAATAGAAAAAAATGTTTACATCCTGAAAACTAGTCGGAGGTGCAATCCCAAAAGTTTCATCTATATCATGCATGTTAATATTTGAAAAATTCTTCGTTAAAACTTCGTATTACAGTGAAAAAAAAAAAAATGGTAATCTATGCATAACATGGGATTTATAATGATATGAAATTCCCTGCATTAGTTCTTGAGATATGACTATAGCTAAAATCATGTAAAATATGCAAAATCCAGCATGATAACGCCACTTGTTGGGTAATTTACACCTAAATCGAATTTGCATCAACTTATGTTAACATCTAACTGAATCTAAAATTTGATGAAAATCCGTGCATTAGTTATAGAGATAGAGCTACTGTTGAAATCGTGAAAAATGGAGCATAGCAATGACTCCTATTAGGCGATTTACACCAATATGTAAACTACACCAACTCATATTAAAAGCTAACTTGACCTGAAGTTTTATGAAAAATCCGTTTATTAATTCTAGAGATAGTGTTGTTGCGGGAATCGCAAAAAATGCAGCATGGCAGCGCCATGTGTCGAGCGATTTACACCAAAATGTAGGAAACATCAATTCACGTCAAGGGCTAACTGAATTTAAATTTCTATACAAATCCAGGCGTTGGTTCTGGAGATTAAGCTATTGCGAAAATTATGAAAAATGCTAAATAGAATCGCCATCTCTTGAGTGATTTGCACCAAAATGTAGAAAAAAAAAAGATGAATTCATTTCAATGATTAACTGACTTTGAAGTTTGATGAAAATCTGTGCATTAATTCTTGAGATAGTGCTATTTCAGAAATCGTGAAGGGGAAAAAAATCTTTATAAGAAGGACACTTGTTAAGCAATTTGTACCAAAACTATCCAACTCCAATTTATATCAGGGACTAACTGAAAGTAAATTTTTATTAAATTCCCTGTATTACTTCTTGAGATAGAACGCCCACAAAATTTGTGTCGCATGCAAACAGAAAGACACAGTCACAGACTCACAAAACCTTGTTTTTTGATTTATCTGACTCCTAAAACGTGTAAATGCAACAAAAACCGAAAGTGTCGAAAATATCCACGAATTCAATAGTTTCTTCTTGTAAAGATAGAAGAAAGTATATAAAAAAGAGATTTTGAGTTATGTAATCCGCTTTGTTTGTGTAGTTAAAATAATTAAATACATTTAGATATTACATAGATTTAGTATTCGAAAAAAAAAAATATATTTTTAAACTACAAAGGAACAACAAAAGAATTTTATATTTCACTTTCTTCTCCATTCTTTTGTTATAAGCTGAAGATTAAAATGGTATCAAATATTTACCGAGAATTAATTTCCTCTGTTCTAATGACTTCTTTGTAAATAGAGTTTTAAAAGTTTATTAATTTATTTTCTCCAAGTCTTTTCAAAAAAAAAAAAAAAAAAAAAAAAAAATCGTCTGAGAAATTTACTTTATTTTTTTTAAAGATGGAATTATGTTTCTAAGATTATTATTTTAGAAGAAAAGGTATTTGCCATTTTTTTTCTTCTGCTAATTGTAATGTTTTTAAACGAACACTAAGTTTTAATTATGCAGAGTGTGACTTTAGCGGGAAGAAGATTATGGAAAATATGTTTTATTAATATATTTTTTATTACATAAACTCATATTTATTTTATTTCATATTTATTTAATACTTTTTTAACGAAAAGAAGAAGTGAGATCAAAAGAATATTAGAAAAGCAGCTTATAGTAAAAAGTACGTAAAATTAATTGATTACAAAGGATTTTTTTTTTTTTTTAAACTAAAAGTTATGGATGAATGATTTTAATAAAAATAACATAGAAGATTATTATAGATTAACTTTTAGAATAAATATTGTTTTTAAATAATCTAATTATGAATATTTTGTAGATTTGGTAAAAAAATATGACGTTAGATAAATGTAGAATTATAATAGATTTTTTTGAACACGCTCTTATTAGCATTCAACGTTTATTGTAAAATTTAGGCTTTTCCTAAGGACTGGAATTAATGACTTTGAAAAAAGTTTGTTACTGTAACAACACGTAAGAATTTGTTAAAACCAAATATAAACTTTATCAGCGGTATATAAAAACAAGAGTCTTTATATGATTTTGTGTATTAAAATAAAAAATGAAATCTACGTTTCGAACTGCTTTCGCTGTCTTCCCCAGGATAAAATATAATATAATGAAAACATCCGATTTTATCCTGAGGGCGATTGCAGAATCAGTTCGAAACGAAACGTAGATTTAATTTTAACTGCACAAGTTCACATAAGGTTCTTGTTTCTGTGTACCATTGCTCAACTTTATGTGTTTTTAACGAATGCATTCTTGTTTTTTACTGAAGACGGTACGCTAAATGTTAACGAAACTAGTCTGATTAAAATGTTACGCATTCTGGCATTTTTAACGTTGTTTTTAAATTTATGTAGTAATAGTGATAGTACTTTTTTATAGAAATTTCTAATTAACATAATTATAATTTCCTTTGATAATAATAAGCAGTATGTGTATTCACATTTCTTTGACTACGATACTTTTCATGTAAGATCTGGGATTTTAAATGAGCTTATTTATTAAATAAGAAGTGTGTAGAAATTAGTTCCAATTTATACAAGGTAATTTAAAAATCCTGAAACTTACTTTGAGAAGTGACATACAAAGCTCATATTAGTGTTTGCAAAGCAAACAAAAATTTAAAAAAAGAAAAAACTTAAAAAGAAACTATAAACTAAAACTTACTGACCTCTACATCATTCGAGATGGAGCTCTGACTGGTCGCCGACATAGGGATGAGATCCTCAGACCTATTGTAGTCCCTTACGCTGCAGCAATGGCAGATAACTTCCTTTTAATGGACAATAACTGAAGGCCACATCGTGCAAACCTGGTGGAGGATTTCCTTTTCGAGGAAGGAATCGTTCGAATGAAATGGCCAGCGTGTTCTCCAGACATGAATCCAATCGGGCACGTTTGGGACGCTCTAGAAAGACGAGTTTCTGGCCGCCAACAACCCCCACAAACTCTCCAAGAACTGGAAAGAGCTCTTCTGGAAGAGTGGGGCAGAATACCCCAACTCGTCATTAATAGCCTCATAGAGTCCATGCCTCAAAGGTGTTCAATGTTGCTGGCCGCCCGTGGAAACCATACCCCCTACTGAAAATGATTTTCTTTGAAGAAAATACCTTTTCTTATTCTTTTTTTCTCATATGCACAAATTGTGTTTTTTCCTTTTGTACACAAATGCGCAATAAAATGCATTTTTTCTGCCAAACATGTGTAATTTATTCTCATATAACCTACTAAGTCTGTCGACCATGTATCAATCAGCTAAAAAGTTTCCCAGATACAAAATCCACCTAAAACTGCAATATCCTTTAATTGTTTTGAGCAATGTATAATAAACACACGCACATATATACGGACCGAAAGACATTTTGTAAAAACATGTTTTTTGGAATCTCTGTCCTCTGGAACGTGTAAATCCGTGGAAAACCGGAAGCCGAAAAAAAAAAAATTCGATTATAATACTTTCTTCTAATAAAGATAGAAAAAGTAAAAAATAATTGTGGCGAAAATATTTTTAAACAATTATGTTACTATTTTATGCCAAAATATGCAATGGTAAATTTATTTATATAGCACAAAATAAAACTAACTAAATAAAAAATATTGTGTGCCTTAAAACCATAAGATTAAAAACTTTACTTATGTGTCACATAATATCAAAAAATGCTCCTCTATTTTCCTTATGCGACGCTATACAGATATCTAAACCATTTGTTATCAGTAACACTTGCAATGTATATTTGTAGAAAATATAAATAGTCTTATATGCAGATCGGATCGAATCCGCTACACAGAATACGTCTTTTTTTTTTATAAAAAATCTGCATAACCTCTGTAGAGAAAATATGTATTTTCAATACCGTTTGGAGAATAATAAAAAAGAATATTGCCCAGTTATACTGATGGCATTGAGCTCACAGGCTACGCATACTAATTGTACATTACAGCCTTATATTTTCAAGGGTTAATTCCGTTGGAAAAAAAAATTAAGAAAGGGAAACAGCTCTCTCCTTTCCTCTTTTTTATACTTAATCATTAAACCTCCTAAACTATCAAGAACATGCTTTATGATATTAAAAATCTATATCCAAAATTCAGAGCAAATCAGATAATTCTTAATAAAAACCCATTTAACATTTATATAATTTAAGAGGAGTTATCCCCCTCTTTTATACTTAACCATTAAACTTCCAAAACTATTCAGAGATTTGAACGAAATCTGACAATTTTGTTTGAAAAACCCTTTTATATCAATTAAGGGGAGGGGCATTAGAACCCCCGTTCCTCCTGTTTATACTTATTCAATGAACACCTAATAATAGTCACGAAATTGCGTAATCAAAATGATCCTATATCTAAATTTTTGAACGAAAGCTGTTAATTCTGCATGAAAAACCCATTAAATCAATTAAGGGGAGGGGCATGAGCCCCCCGTTCCCCCTCTTATACATTTCGAATGAACACCAAAAACTAATCAGGGAAGCGCCTTATCAGGATATACCTATATACAAAATTTCAAGTAGATCCGATATTTTTATCATGAGTTATTGCGTTACGCACGAACGTACATACAGAACGGGCGGGCACATAAGCTCTCAGGCTATGATAGCCTGTGAGCTAAAAAGCTTTTATTGTTTACAAATTGTTCGAAAGAAACATGTTAAAGGATTTGAAATAAAATTCTTTGGAGTATAAAGCATTTTTGTATGATAAAATTCTCAAGTCGCTCAGCTAAATTCAATTATATAGTGTAATTTAATTGGTAGATAAAATCAGATTTTTTGGTGAGCTTACAATTATAGTAACTTAAAAAACTTAAATTATATACCAGGTGGTTATAATTAAAGTGCGATTTCACAAATCGATAATTTAAAAATTACTGGTGTGAATGACTTGATATTTTAGCAAAACAATCATGAGGCAATGGAATTTTGTTTGGCAAAGGAATAATAACAGTTTCAAAATGTACCAATAGATGGCGTTGTTTAGGGTTTACATTGTCTGAACATATGCAAATTAATAATATGTGACACGTGCACTGCGAACATAGCTGCCACAAAAATGCAGAGCACCAGCTCTTTGCCTGAATGCTTTATCATGAGTCTGATTATGAAGGATGGCGTTCTGCTCTTGAAGATTTAAAAGGAATAAGAACGATGACTGTGCACTTACAACTATTAGGAAGTTTCTGAGGTTAAAATACATAAAAAAGGGGTCCAATAACCATAAATGATTATGCCACAAATGTGGCAGTGGAAGATGTGGCTACAGCATAACAAGAACAGACTAACAAAGATGCTGGAACCAGCAGTGCACGGGGAAAATGGCTGAATGCTGGATATGCCGAATAGCACGGTGCGTAAAGTCCTACGGAACATCTTGCGCTGATATCCGTACAAGATAATTCATGTGCAGGAGTTATTACCTGCTGATCTTGAAGCACGTCAATCATTTGCAATTTCTTGCCCGGATGGAAGAGATCACGAAGGAATATTTTGTGGTTTGATGAAGCACACTTTCATTTTCAAGGTTATGTTAATACGCAAAATTGCAGGATATAGGTGACCGAGAATCCGTCTTTTTTACAGCCATGACCAGTCTGAAGAGGTCACTGTGTGATGCGGAATAATAGCAGCGTTTATTGTAGGTCCGTTTTTCTTGGAGGAGATCACACCTGCGGGTCCCGTTACCTACACCGTTACTGGCAAGCGATATGAAGAACTTTTATCTAATCATGTCCTTCCGACACTTCAGCAGTGTGAGTGTGTAGATCGTACAATATGACAAAATGACAGTTTAGTACTCCTGTGTAGAAGCTACTGGGTGCTAATTTCGAACATGATATGATTATAAGCCGCAATTTTCTAACAACGTAGCCTCCTCATTCACCCGATTTAAACCTGTCTGGGATTTGGGGATATTTGAAGAATGTTGTTTATAGCCGGCGGATTCAGAATCTAGCTGACTTGAAGGCAAGTTCACGCACCACACCCATTGAATCAGTACTTTTTACCCTCCGATCTCTTGTGAAGCATGCTGTTTTGCTTTTCCAATTAGCCAAGAAGGCGGAGGGCACATCGAACAATTAAAACCTTAATCATCAGTAAGGTGTTTGTCCCATAAAGCTCTTTTTTTTGTCATTAGCGCGATTGTCGCTGTAAACACGCATTCTTGTCTTTTTGCTAATAAATTTCTTGTAAATCCCTGAACTCCATTTCTTCCTTTTGGCTAACAATATTCCTGGGTTTATCGAATACATTTTCGGTCTTTCCCTTGACACATTTTGAAATTGTTTTTCTCGTTTGCCGAAGAGAATTCCTTCGCCTCACGATTATTTTTATAAAATATCATGTCATTTTGACCAGTAGTTTTAAAATTACAGATTTTTGGAATCATAACTTTAATTATAATCATCCTGTATATTTTTTAGTTTAAATTACATCGAGCAGCTTATTTCAGCAAACGTATGAAAATGTTATCATTGTAAGATTAATGTTACATAAATAGTTGAAGCAAATTTCAACGGAAAAACAAGCGATAAAACATAATTATTGCCAAGCAATCCCTCATTTTAGACTGATTTGAAGCTTTTCTATTTGAGGGATAATAAGATTTTATGTCTACATTAAATTTCGTCTTGACAGCTTGTTTGTTCGGTAAGTTTAAGGAGGTTTGTGTCGAGCTAAATAAAAAATTTCAAAAAATCTGAAGTTGCCCATTTATTTTCATTATAAAAGATTTATTTCAGCGAGAGCGAAAATTTTCTTTTAAAGAACAGCATTATTAGTTTTATTGAATGACAATGCTTACGTAAATTAGCTCTTTTAACATAATTTTTTATCATGAAATTAAATGTTCGAGAAAATAACAAACAACAGTTAAACGTTTTTATTTAGGTATATGTTCTATATACCGATAATGAAACTGTGGTTTGCAATATATTTTCAAAGCAGAATCATTTAAATTACCTATCGAGTCCCTTAGACTAAATTCTTTGGATAATCTTTGCCCTCTTTCAAAACAAATAATCACAGTGTTTTTAAGCATTAAAAGCGGAAATAATTACTTTTAGTGCAGGTAAACATCGAAATTTAAAAAAAATCAAAATTCCATGATTCGCTAGATTTTGATCTTAAGAAAATGGGATTCTTTAAATCTCCTTCTTAGACACAGAACAACATTTTCTAAATATAAGTTATTAGGACATAGGGCCATAAAAAAATACAACTTCGTACTTTTATATATATACATCCCCTAATAAAAAAAGCTGTACTTATTTTATACATTTTCTTGCAATCGGGATAATGCTTATAAAGTGTTTCCACTCTCAACGGTGGCCAATACCTAATTTCTAAACCATTAGTCATAGACAAATAGTTATAATTGCAAAAATGCTTTAAAAAAGATAAAGATGCAATTTTTAAGCGATTTAGGTAAAAAAGAAAAAATATAAAAAAATAAAATTTTTATGCGGTCTCCCGGTCCTAATAAGTGATAATTAGTAAATTTTTACCACTAATCTAACAAGTTAGACAAAAAAATGTCTCATTCATCTGCGATTAAAACTGACGAAGTAATAGCTGTTGAAAGTTGAAGCATCTTTTTTGTTGCAAAATAGGGGTCTGTCACAAATTAAATGGAAATAAAAATATATGTCAGATATAAAATTTAGCATTAAACATTGAAAGTAAAATAATTTTTACAATATTATTTTTAAATACATGTTGATGTCTACATATTAAAGCAAATTATACAACTTCTACTAAAAATATAAGTAAAAAAATAATAAAAGAAATTTTGTTAAATTATGAAAAACAACAGTGACAATTCGTTACAAAATGATACATATTTAAAATTCCATTAGGGGACCGTTCAAGTATTACGTAAGCACTAAAGGGGGAGGGGGGAGTCCAGAGTCTGCTTATTTTTTCTGACAAGGGGGAGGGGGGGGTCACGACAATTCTTACGTAAGCATTAAACAACAAAGCAACTGCAGTTCAAATTCAACAAGCAAACAAAGTATGTTGGGGGAAAGAGCGTTCTACAGTCTGTTCGAAATTCGCAGTTTATTTTCGATTTTATCCTTTGCTTATCCATCGGCAGTCGCGTGTCGCACATCACCCACTCGCGAAAGGGGCCGTCTTCCCGGGCGCCAAAATTGAGAAAGTCCCATGTGTATTCTGCAAAATCTTTTATTTTTTTTCCCCCAAAAAGAAATTATAGATATAAATATATACCGGGCATTTTTTTTTTTTAAATGAAAGTACATACTTTTTCGTTTCAAAGTTAAGGCATTATCGCTTACTGTATTCTGTGTTTTGTTTAATGCAATAAGCAACAATATATTAAAACCATTTTATATATTTTGATATCACAATCCCTATATGCCTATATAAATTTGTAGGATTAATAATGTAATTGATTGGTAACTTTTAATAAGTCAAGAAGTATTGATGTATAAACTGTCATAAAATCTTACGTAAGCAAAGGGGGCGGGGGTCTAGCATTTGCTTATATTTTCTTACAAGGGGGGGAGGGGGTACAAAATGACTAAAAATATGCTTACGTAATACTTGACCGGTCCCTACTTAATTTAACAGAATTTGGTGTAATCCTATAAAATAAATAAATGGTACGTACCTAAAATCTTATTAATAGTATATTGTCATTGGATATAAATAAGTATGCGAATTGAATCTCAATCGGATATTTGGAAATGCGTTAAAATTTGGATACAAATTTTGAACTAGGAAAACATACATACAAACATTATAAGTAAAATAAAAGCTTACCAAAATAACATACTTTTTAAAAATAAAATCATGAAAAGAAACAGCTTTATTTCCTTACAAAATAAAACACATGTAAAAATGCAATTGAGGATGTGAATTTCAAAAATCGCCTTATCGCTTTTGTTTTCTATAGAGAAATCTGTTTATACCAATCTGCACTAATGTAATACTACAATCTTTAAGTTTATAATGAAAATCAAAGGATGCATTTAAAAGTTTTTCGTGATTTCACAAAATTTGATTTTCTCAATAAAGAGAATTTTGAAAATTACGTCTTCAATTATTTTAACCAATGTAGAAATTAATTAATTAAAATTAACACAACCGTAAAACTTATACGGTAGCAGCAACTTCAGTTAAATCGCTTTACAAATATATCTTTACCTCATTGAAAACATTTTTGTAATTGGAACTATATGTCTGTGGCAAAGGGTTTAGGAATTAGCCATTGAACAACGTTGGAAATGGACACCCTTTATAATATTTTAAGCATTTAGTGTACGCTCCCTTAAAGCTTAGTTCAACTCATACGTTTTCAGTTACAGAAAAGTGGTTTAAGTCATGAAATTTGAAGTTTTATAACACGGTCAATTTTAATGTTAGATGAATGGGGCCTTTTTTGTATTTTTTGTTAAAGTGATGGAAAATGTTTACTAAATATCACTTATAAGACAGGAAACCGTATAAAAATTTAATCTTCTTAATGATTTTTTTAAACCTAAATCGTTTAAAAAACAATTCTTTAACTTTTTAAAAGTATTTTTGCAACTGAAACTATATGTCTATGACTAACGGTTTAGAAATTTGCCTTTGGCCACCACTGAGAGTGGACACACTATATAGTGATTTCAAAAGTATATTTACAGGTGATTTTTTGAAATAATAGCTCAAAAAATTAACCAATAATCACGAAAAAAAAAATAATAAGCATACGGAATCATAATATAAGTTTATTACAACAAATAATGACAATATAAGTTTAAGAAAAATTTTGTAAAAAAATAAAATTCAAAATAAGCTGTCTCAAAAATATATGGACAATGAATCGAATTGCTTTCATAAAAAAAATGCATTTTCTGTGTTTTGTGCATGTGAGTAACAACTTCAAAACATAAAATCACTGTTCATTCTTCAATTGTCGAATAGAATTAGAAAATGTCTTGCGACGTGCAATTTTTTGCAGTTCATATAGCTAAAATTTGGCGTTTAAAGATTCAAAATGTTAAAATTTCTGATATAGCTAAAGAAATTAAGCGTATCAGATACTGAATTTATGGAATCTTATCAAAAAATGACAATATGGTTGCAGACAGCATTCAGGTTGACAAAGAAAAACATCTCTACGACAAGATAGAGAGATTTTGAGTGCAGTTTCAACCCAAAAGAAGCCTGTTCCTGAAATTGCGAGGATTTTAGCGTTTACTATACCGAGATCTACTGCCAACCTTCGCATGGCAAAATTCGTAAATACTACAGAATGTGTCGGAAACTTATGCTGAATGTGCGCCACACACTGTGAAAAATCGCGTCATAGTTTGAACCAATTTTTGGAGGTTAGTAACTGCTGCTATCAGATGGGGAAATCTCGTACCAATATTTGGTTCAAACTGACATAAGATTTTTAACAGTGTAGATAGGCACGTTTTCCGTGAACTAAACAGCATATGTCTCGGACGGATCAATTGTTAACAGGCGCCCACTTATATGGGCCCGTGTGGCTCGAGCTCTCCCAATACTTTTGAATCTTAGCGGACCCAATTTTCTTTGTCCTATTTCGTTATTTATTTCATTTTTTATTTTATTCTTCATTTTTCTTCCTAGAACAAAATTTATTTTGCCAACGACCGTATGTTTTAATTCTCCGACTGATGACCATAAATCTCAAAAGACTGAAATGTTTTGCTCCATGTTTAACTTCTTTGCTATTTCAATTGTAATCATGTTAATGATATACGATGATTGCAATAAATATTAGTGTTAAAGTTAAAATTATTTTCAACGTTAGAACACCAGAATATTCTTATTCCAAGCATACCGGTTTCGGTAGCATATAGCATACCTTCCTCAGTGCTAAAGATAGTGGAAATTTGCTCATATATATATACCGGGAGGATGGGGATTCAAGCTATAAGTTTCTTGACCAATAGGAAAACAAAGGATCCTAGGCAACAGCCGATAGGAAAACAGGGAACAGCTAATAGAAAAATTGGGTGGAAAATGGAAAAGATATTGCGAGAATTGCATTAAAAGATTAAGAAAAATTAGTTAGTCTGATTATGGTGGAATAGCAAAATCACAATTAACGAGATTAGCAAGATTTTTATGGATATGGAAAGCTTCCAGGAAGTTAAGTTCTTGTATAGAAGTAGGTTTAGATAGTATCTTGACCGAATGGAAGTCAAAAGCATGACTCGTTTCCCAGCAATGTTTTGCGATTGAGGATTTCTTGATTTCTTGTTTTTCAATATATTGCTTATGTTCTTTAATACGAAATTTTAGACTGCGTTTGGTTTGACCAATGTAAGAAAGACCACACTGACAATTAATATTGTAAATACCCCATGAATTCGATACATCAACAGGATCTTTAAGGTTGGAAAGGGTGAGTTTATTTTAACTTTATCATATTGCACCAGGCAACAACCTATTACTTAAATATTAGTGTCTTTATAAGGAAAAACGCATAAGAATATAATTTAACAAAATTTTAACTTTATTAAAAAGTAATAGTTTACTTAAAATTCTCATCTTTCACCAGCTCTTCACCCTTTAAAGGAAAGCAAACTGATCGTACCATTTTACCACAATATTTTTGAGCCCACCCAATATTTTTCAAAAGTTGGCGCCACTGATTGTCAAGTGTTTCTTCGGTGACAAAAGCAAATTCAATTTGGAAGGTCCTGAAGGCTGGGTTTTTGGAGTAATCTAACGAAAATCTCGCAAGTTCTAGAGTCGGCAAAAAGGAGGGAGCTCTCTCGTGGTTTGGAACGCGTTTTATTTCAGTTGTACAACGTATATTGCTTTTCTTAGTAGTCGACAGTGCTCTAAAGGTTATCAAAATGTCCTTAACCCTTTCCGGTACGGGCAAATTCGTTTAGTAAAATAAGAAATAATCGATTGTCACCGGAATTTACAAACGACTTTTTTTTTAGAAATCAAGAATCCCTTAGTTTAGACTTTCACAGAAAAAGTAAAATTTTATTAAAATATCATTGGTGCCGTTTGGAAGTTCGGAATTAAAATTAGGTATCCCGAACTGGACACAGTGTATCAGAAAGGGTTAACACGTTCGCTGCCTCTTACGTGAAGACGTGATGGTAGTTAATGCCGCACTGTAGAAGTGGGGTTTTCCCAGAAGCCGATTTACTTTTTGTAACAAAGAATCAGTGAAAGATTTTCCCTCGCCAGCGCGTGACTGGCTATTGAGACATCACCCCAGATTACGCGATGGCACGTAAATGGCCCCTTGACGTTGGCGCCATATCACGCGCTGGCGCGTGATATGGCGCCAGCGCGTTTTGATCGGCAGCGAATGTGTTAAAAGCTCTTTCCAATTGGACACATCTTAAGAAAGGAAAATTTAAAATATTGACACCTATCACTCAACAATACATTAGTTTACGCAGAATCTAGTGAAATTAGGTTAAAAACAGAACTTATCTAGAAAACTATGGTCAACATTCTTTGTCTTTATTTAACGGTAAAAGCAAGTACCATTTCCTATATATTATGCTCCTGATTTCCCGGACAGCGAATTATGTGGGCTTATAGCAGAAGAAATGGAATGCCAAATCTTGGTGTATTGCAAATTTTGGAATAAAATGATTTTATAAGCATTTAATTGTGTTAATAATAGCTTTGCATTAGAAAAAGTTAAAATATCATTAATAAAAAAGATAACAGACTATTTCGATGTAAAATAAAAGTTGCTGAGAAAAGAAAATTTAGGCTCGATAGAAAATGATAACGATATCAAAATTAAATCCCCCTCTCCAGTGATATCTTATGATATCAAGTGTTAGACCCTGACCCCCTCTAAAACCGAATTTCCGATGCATACAACATTTATTACGATTACATACGATAATGTATTTAGTAGATTATATGTACTATATTATATTCAGTAATATAGAAATAATGATTTCATCTTAAATAAAACGTTACATCATGGCAAGTGAGAATCATTATCTATTACAGGATAACTTGAATAAATTAAAATAAAATCCCGAAATTGATTGGATTTAGTCTAATAATGAAAACTATTATTGATATATTTTCAAATTTTGATTCAACTTTCTTAAAACTAGAAATGGCTCGACAAAATTCTACAGCGATTATATGTATACATACATATACATATACATATATATATATATATATATATATATATATATATATATATATATATATATATATATATATATAGATTTCAAATCATTCAGTTGGTAATGTCTACACTGTTATATGCAGACAGACCGATAGTACGAATGACTACTATAAGACATACGTACGAACACATCTAAAAAAGCTTTCAAATATATGTGCTATGTTTTAATTAAAAAAAAAAAATAGCTCACAGCATAACAATATCTTTAATTTTTTTTTTTTTAATTAACAACAACAAAAGAATATATTAAACCTTATATTTTATAGTATGAATTAATTTTAATGAATAAAAGAGTCTGTATAATTAAATATAAGCCATTAAGTCGAATTCCTTCGTTACAGGTTATACGAAAAACAGTTAAGCTTTATTGCGTTTTCACGTCTTTATTTAAAACTTGTTACAGTTGACTCTAAGTAAGTAAGCAGGAATTTTTAGTGAAGTTCTAATAAGCGAGGTCGGATTGCTTAATGTCATGGTGAATATTTATCGTTTAAAACGCTGTAAAAATTTTAATTAAAATGGAAATGGACTGCTTAACTATTGCATTTAAATTCCACTTTAAGCAAAGTTATGCCCCAAAAAACTTCTATTTAAGTTGATGTCTGTCATGTGTGTAAAGTGTATATGATATAATAAATCAGAAATGAGTTTTGTGTTCGCTTTTCGAATGTTTAGTTCGAAATATTTTGCTTAATGAAAGCCAAAAACGACAATGAAAGCAAAGAACAAACAATTTTTCATAACGTTAAAAAACTATTTCAATTTTTTTTCATTAAAAAAGTCGCTTTGCATTATAGAAATAAGCATTAATTCTAAATACTGCTTTACAACTAAGCCCTGATTTAGTTGGTGGTTCGTAGTGGTGATTTTTAGTTAATGGTTTTTGCACTGTTATATGCAGACAGACGGACGTTCCAGACGACTACTATAAAAGCTATGTATGTACATAAGTACGAACACATCTAAAAAAGCTTTAAAGTATATGTGTTTCATTTTAATATAAAAAAGTCCTTCCAGCAGTACCGGGAGGAAGAGGTAGCTTTTATATACCTTATTTATTTATTTATTCATTTAAATTAAGTTATATTATATATATATATATATAAGTTAAATTAAGCTTTAAATTAAGTTATACTATTCAAACATACGAAGCTCAAATTAGTGGAACCCGATTAATATAAGATTGAATACTACTTTTTGTCAATACTGAATACTTATGAGAATTTTTAGAAATTAGTCATCTTTTATTCAACCTGGTTTTATTTTAAACGATTTATTCGCTAAATTCCACGATATCATGAAGTGTATGCTATTTTAAAACAACATGATGAATAAAACAAACCAATGAGCTTGGTCGAAATCTTAATTCATACGCACATGCATACTCACATCGGAATCGATTAATATATACGAGTGCTGTTGCGGGCAAATTGATTAAAAAAATATATATATCACCCACATTAGAAATTCAAACTGCTGTATCTCAGGTGTTTTTTAAGGTAAAGACAAAGCAAAAAATACTCCGGAAAACATTATTAAGATCGAACACTTTAGAAAGAGCCTTTTTTCAATTTCTGATTTTTTGTTTATACATCATTATCCATTTAAAAGATTTTTGACAAACTTAAATGCCCGCCATTTTGAAATAAGATTTCAGATGAAGATGGCCAGTGAACTCGGTCAAGACATTGGCATGTACTATGTACACACGGAATTATGTCCAAATCAGTTTATAAATAAGCGCATGATCACATGACAAATTTCAGACCGTTTCAAAATGTCAACCACACTGGAAATTGAAAGTGCTATAACTCATCCATTTTCCAAGATATAGATGGAACAAAAAATGCACTGGAATCTTTGTATCATGGTAAAACACACAAAAGAAAAATATTTTCCTATTTCTAATTTTTTGCACCTAATTTAAAATTTAAATTAAAAAAAATAATATTCCGCCATTTTGAAACAAGATGACGGATGGAACTGGTCGGTGAACTCGATCCAGAAATTGGTATCTACTATGTACGCACCAAGTTACATCCAAATC
Source organism: Maratus speculifer (assembly GCA_964019185.1). Taxonomy (NCBI): domain Eukaryota; kingdom Metazoa; phylum Arthropoda; class Arachnida; order Araneae; family Salticidae; genus Maratus; species Maratus speculifer. The sequence goes on along the minus strand of OZ025292.1, from coordinate 55,183,811 downwards.
GGTTCATAAATACGCGTGTTATAACGTGACAAAAATCAGATCATTTCAAAATATGAGCAACACTAGAAATTAAAAGTGACATAACTCAGCCATTTTTAAGATACAAACGAAATAAAAAATGCTCTGGAATCTTTGTATCAAGGTCAAATGCATAAGAGAAAAATCTTTTTCAATTTCTCACTTTTTTGTACCTAATTTAAAATTTTAAATTAAAAAAAATTAAACGGCCGCTATTTTGAAACAAGATGGCAGATGGAACTGGCTAAAGAACTCGGTCAATTCCTCATTACGTACTATGTGCACACCAAGTTACATCCAAATCGAACCATAAATACGCGTGTTATCATGTGACAAAAATCAGATCGTTTCAAAATTTCAGCCAAATTAGAAATTCAAATTGCTATAACTCCATTTTTTAAGATATATGTCAGAAATAACGTATCGCGTGTGCATGTTTTGTGCCCGAATCGGACCGTCAATTATTTGTTTGTGAAATGTGCAGCGTGATAGTTTGTGAAATGTGTGACTTTTCTGTGAGGCATACTTATAACAGAACGTAACTATTAATAGTCAAAAAAGCAAAAAAAAAAAAAAAAAAAAAAAAAAAACATCTGTGGTGAAATACCGCGGGAAACACTCTTCAAACTGTGAAGTTAGTATATTACACCAGTGCTAGGTGGCAGCACCATACAGGCACATTGCGTCGGAATGTTGTCGTCACAGGAATAAACAGAAATTAAAGAACTGCTGAAATATGCAACTTTCCATTGTGTTTTCTGACTTTAAGACAATGTAGTACAGTTTTTCTTCTCTGTAATTAACATTTTAATATTGTACTTCCAAGCCTTAGTGCTGGAAGAGTATAATCGTAATAATTATCATCTATTGTCACTGCTGTCGCTATGTAATCAAGAATCTTATTATATTAGTCCAGAATGATTAAATAAAAAGCAACTTCATCCTACAAAGTAGTGCTATCTGGATCAACATTGAGCAAATTAACTACTGATTAATCTGATTAGTTTTTTGCAGACGCAGATATCAGCCAGTAGATGAAACAGTTCCCCGTTCGAAAGAAAACTACAAACCTGTAGGAAACCTTTTCTTCATTAATTATTCAGTTTTAAAACGATTGAGTGATAAATTACAAGTAGAGCTCACGCATCAACCTTCATTTTAAAAGATTATAGAGTCTGAAAAAGAGGATTAAAAATAAAATAAATCACTCCATTTACGATAAAAAAAAAAAAATAAAAAAAAAATACATGAAAAAAAAATGGTGAATAAGTGAATAATAATATTTAATATTGATAATTCATGTTTATGTATACATATTAATGAATATTGAAAGTATATATTTTATGTTTTTCATTTTATACTGAATATTGAATGAACTTTTAAGTGCCATATAACGTCGAGTTATTTAAGATATAAACTAACAACAACAAAAAAAATTATTTTCATACGACGCATCATGAATACAAAAGACATAACCGCCGTAGAAAAACTAAATGACCAGAATTATTCCATATGGTCATTTAAGATGGAAAATTTATTAATAAAAGACGACCTCTGGAAATATACAACTGAAGATCCACCCGCTACACCAAACGAAACTTATACCAAAAACTCGGCTAAAGCCAAAGCAGTACTATGTCTCTGCATCGAAGATGCACTAATAGTCCATATCCGAAGCTTAAAAACGCCCAAAGAGATATGGACTAAACTAAAAAACCTTCACCAGCGTTCCAATTTAGCTTCAAAGCTATATCTGTTGAGGAAATTATATTCGCAGAGGCTGCAAGAAGTGGGGGACCTCAACAAGCACATAAATAACATCTTGAGTATCAGAGATGATTTGGCGGCCATTGGCGAAGTCGTGAACGACTCACACATTGTAGCGTTAATGTTATGTTCCCTTCCTAACTCATACGTGCCGCTGATTACCGCTCTGGAAGCGAGAGAAAGTCAGCAGCTAGATATCGAAACAGTAAAAAATAAACTATTAGATGAGTTCTCTCATCGCAATGAAGATAAAAACTCGAATACACGTAGCCGAGAAACGGCATATAAACTAACAAATAAATCAAATAAAAGTAAAAAATATTGTGATCATTGTTGTCGCAGCAACCACTCAAGAGAAGATTGCTATTATTTAAAAAACAAACAGAAAAATACGCCCCAGAGGGGTGAATTCAACAGATTCAGAGAATACAATAATAATAATAACAACCCGAAAACACACCCTAGAAACTCAGGGCAAATAAAAGGGGAATCTTCAAACTATTGCTTCAACAGCAACTCAAAGATAGAAGATGACCTGAAAGAGACGATCATTCCTCTCTTCCCAGAGGAAAATAATTATGAGAGCGAGTCAGCAGAGGTCAACCATACACAAACGAAAGACACACACAAATACATAGTTGACTCCGGTTGCACCAGACACGTCATCTCCATAAAAGAAAACTTCGCGACATTCACCGCTGGTAACTTCGGAAACATCACAATCGCTAACGGTAAAAGACTTAATTCACTAGGTATGGGGGACGTAAAGTTAAAAACAGACAAACAACACTACATTACTCTGAAAGATGTACTGTACTGCCCAGAACTAAAGAGCAATTTATTGTCGGTTAAAAAGGCCACCGAAAATAACATAAAAGTGATTTTCGAAAAAGATGCATGCTTATTCGTCAAGGATAATAACATATTTATGACAGGAAAACTCAACGACAATCTCTATGAAATAAATCCCCAAGACGAATACGGATATTCATTGAGTACACAAACGTTCTGCAACAATACAAATTGCATATCGATTTGGCACAGGAGATTGGGACACAAAAATTTCGACGATATAAAATATATAGTTAATCACAATTTAGCAGAAGGTATAAAAATTAACAACTGCAAGCACGACACATATTGCACTAAATGTGTCGAAGGAAAAATCTCGACAAAACCTTACCCCAAGGTCGCCTCAAATAGAAGCAGAGAAGTCGGTTCTCTGGCGCACTCCGATATATGCGGGCCTATGCAAACGGAAACTTTGGGGGGAAAGAAATATTTCATAACGTTTATAGATGACTGCAGCAGATTTACAAGGACATATCTGCTCGCGCATAAATCGGAAGCCCTCGCTAAACTAAAAGAATACGTAGCATTAGTAAAAAATAAATTCGGTAGACCGATAAGATCAATCAGATCTGACAACGCACAGGAATACATAAGCGATGATTTCGAAAACTACTTAGCCGAAAACGGAATAGAACGACAGCTAAGTGTTCCCTATTCTCCCCCCCCCAGAATGGCGTCTCTGAAAGAAAGAATAGAACAATAGTAGAAATGGCTAGAACCATGTTATCAGATGCAAAATTACCTAAACATTTTTGGGGGGAAGCAGTAATGACCGCTACGTATCTAATCAATCGATTGCCAACAAACGCGACGCCCTACGAACTATGGAATAAAAGAAAACCGAACCTTTCAAACATTAAAACATTTGGATGTAAGGCATTTGCCTATATCGACAAACCTAAGAGAGGGAAATTAGTTGAAAAAGCAATCGAGGGAATCATGTTGGGCTACGATCCTAGAAGCAAGGGTTATCGGATCTACACGGGGCAAAATAAAATAATAATTTCTAGAACCGTGAAATTTATCGAAGAGGGAGTTATGAACGAAGAAATTCTTACTACCGAACAAAAACCAGACAATCAGGGAAGGACAGCGGATAGCGTGGAAATCGAGTTAGAAAACGACGATGAAAATTCAATTCAAGCCCCAGCGCAAAAACCGCCCGAGCCTAGAAGGTCGGAAAGACAAAATCGCGGAGTACCTCCTAATCGTTTCGGTATAAGCGCAAATCTATGCCAAATTCAGGGGAACCGAAAACGTGGACAGATATACAAAACATTAAAGATGATGAAGTTAGGGACAAATGGTTAGAAGCAACAAATGAAGAGATAAATTCGCTGAAACAAAATAATACATGGAAATTAATTAAACCAATTCCGGGAAAGCGAGTTATTGGATGCAAATGGACATTCAAAGCGAAAAGGGGAGCGAATGGATCCGTAGAACGGTATAAGGCTAGACTAGTCGCCAAGGGATACGCTCAAAAATACGGTTGTGACTTCGACGAAACGTACGCGCCGGTCGTGTCTCACACAACACTGCGAGCATTTCTGAACGCAGCAGTGTACAAAAATCTGAATGTTACTCACCTAGACGTCAAAACTGCCTTCCTACATGGCGACCTTGAGGAGGAGGTCTATATGTATCAGCCGGAAGGATACATAAAGAAAGGGGAAGACCATAAAATGTGTAGTCTTAACAAAGCGATTTATGGCCTTAAGCAAGCGGCTAGGGCGTGGAACCTAAAAATTAGTAAATCACTTAGAGATCTAAATTTCGAAGAATGTGCATCGGACAAATGTCTGTACAAAAGGGTTAAAAACGGAAAGGTTGCATACATAATCGTTTATGTGGACGACATCCTAGTAGCAGGTGACAAACAGGACACCGACGAAATTTACACACAACTGTCAAAACAATACGAAATTAAAAATCTAGGAAAGGTAACACAATATCTAGGAATAAACATAAGACAGTCGGAGAACGGAAACCTAGAATTAGATCAGGAACACAAAATCATACAGATCGCAGAAAAATTTGATCTATTAAACGCGAAACCAACCTACACGCCGATGAGCACCAACTATTTCAATTTAGACCCTAACGGAAAATTAATGGAAGACAACAGAAAATACAGGCAGGCTGTGGGGGCGCTTTTATACATCGCGACCTTAACCAGACCTGATATAGCATCAGTCGTAAATATCCTGGGAAGAAGGAATGAATCGCCAAGAGAGGTCGATTGGGAGGCAATAGAAAAATTAATCAGATACCTCCTAACCACGAAAAACCTTAAATTTGTAATAGATAGAACAGAAACCCCAGTATTAACTGCATATAGTGATGTAGATTGGGGGAACGACAGAATAGACAGAAAATCAACCACCGGAAATCTATTCAAACTAGGAAACAATGTCCTGGCATGGGCATCGAGAAAGCAAAGCTGTATAGCACTGTCTTCCACAGAAGCGGAATACGTGGCTGCGTCAATCGCCAGTCAAGAAATCATATGGTTACTTGAGTTATTGAACGACCTAGAATTACGCCAGCAAACCCCCGTAACACTATACGAGGACAATTTATCCGCCATAAAACTTACCGAAAATGAGAAGGCACAAATAAAGACAAAGCACATACACGTGAAATACCACCACATACGCCACTTAAGTGAAACAGGCACCATTAGGCTAGTCTACTGTCCCACGAAAAGAATGCTAGCCGATATTATCACCAAAGCCTTACCAAAGGCATACCTGGAGTATCTGCGTGAAAAATTACAAGTTAAGCAGTCCTCAGTTGGACACAAAAAGGAGGAGTGTCAGAAATAACGTATCGCGTGTGCATGTTTTGTGCCCAAATCGGACCGTCAATTATTTGTTTGTGAAATGTGCAGCGTGATAGTTTGTGAAATGTGTGACTTTTCTGTGAGGCATACTTATAACAGAACGTAACTATTAATAATCAAGAAAGCAAAAAAAAAAAAAAAACATCTGTGGTGAAATACCGCGGGAAACACTCTTCAAACTGTGAAGTTAGTATATTACACCAGTGCTAGGTGGCAGCACCATACAGGCACATTGCGTCGGAATGTTGTCGTCACAGGAATAAACAGAAATTAAAGAACTGCTGAAATATGCAACTTTCCATTGTGTTTTCTGACTTTAAGACAATGTAGTACAGTTTTTCTTCTCTGTAATTAACATTTTAATATTGCACTTCCAAGCCTTAGTGCTGGAAGAGTATAATCGTAATAATTATCATCTATTGTCACTGCTGTCGCTATGTAATCAAGAATCTTATTATATTAGTCCAGAATGATTAAATAAAAAGCAACTTCATCCTACAAAGTAGTGCTATCTGGATCAACATTGAGCAAATTAACTAATGATTAATCTGATTAGTTTTTTGCAGACGCAGATATCAACCAGTAGATGAAACAGTTCCCCGTTTGAAAGAAAACTACAAAAGGTAGGAAACCTTTTCTTCATTAATTATTCAGTTTTAAAACGATTGAGTGATAAATTACAAGTAGAGCTCACGCATCAACCTTCATTTTAAAAATATAAACAAAACAAAAAGTGTTCTGGAATCGTTGTTTTAAGTTCTAACACATAAAATAAAGATAGCGACGTTTCATTTTTCGCATTTAATTTTAAATTATTTTTTTAAATTTAAATGGCCGCCATTTTGAAACAAGATGGCGGATGATGTTGGCCAACGAACTCTGTCGAGACATTTGTACGTACTATGCACATACCAAGTTTTATTCAAATCGGTTCATAAATACGATAGTTATCGCGTAACAAAAATCATATATATATATATATATATATATATATATATATATATATATATGTGTATATATTTATATATACATATATATATATGTCAACATTTGAACGGAGGGTGGTTTTGGGGTCTGGGGGTCATGATCGGTGAAAATAAACCAAAATTTTCCGGAAGTGTTTATCTCCGGACGGCTGCAATAGGTAGCTTTTTACTTTTTGTAATGAAAGCTACCTAAAAGAAATGTCTCACAGCCAAACAATCTGTTTAAAACAATTTTAATTAACAACAACAATAAAAAAAATATAAACATTATATTTTATAGTATGAAGTAATTTTAATGAATAAAGAAGTTTGTATAATTAAATGCAAGCAATTAAGTCAAATTTCTTAGCTATAGGTTATACGAAAAACAATTTACCTTAATTGCGCTTTCACGTCTTTATTTAAAACTTGTTAAGGTTGACTCTAAGTAAGTGAGCAGAAAGGTTTAATGAAGTTCTGGTAAACGAGTTCGAATTGTTTAATGCCATGCTGCACATTTATCGTTTAAAAGATTGTAAAAATTGAAATTAAAATGGGAATGCACTGCTTAGAGATTAACTATGGCAGTTGCATTCCACTTTATGCGAAATTTTACCCAGAAGAACTTGAATTTAAGTTGTCGTATGTCATGTGTGTAAAATGTATATGATATAATAAATTAGAAATGAGTTTTATATTCGAATTCTTAGCCCGAAAAATTTTGCTTCGTGAAAGCCTGAGAATGATGATGAAAGCATAGAGTAGAAAATTGTTACTAATATTTAAAAAATTTTCAAGCTTATTTTTTTTTCATTTAAGAAGTCTCTTTGTATGTAAAAATAAGTATTAATCCTAAACAACGCTTCATAACAGAATCATTATTTAGTTGGTGGTATTTACTTGGTGGTATTTGCACTGTTATAGGCAGACAGACAGACAGTCCAGACGACTACTATAAAAGCTGTGCTTTTACATAAGTACGAACGCATCTAAATGGTGGTATTTACTTTGTGGTTTTTGAACTGTTATATGTAGACAAACGGATTGTCCAGACCACTTCTACTCTACATGGCCATTGATGACCGTCCACTTGCGATTTTAGACATTTTGTTAAATATCTAGAAAAATACATGAGTAATTATCCCGAAACTCTTAGTGCATAAATATCACAGTACAAGGCATACATTTCTGAGAAGATTTTTTCCCAAGACTCCACAGGGGACTGTGTCAACAAATTAAAAAAGAATGAACATCTTTTGGATAACCTGTCAAAACTAATGTAGCAAAAGCGCTCAAACTGTAGATTATGATTAAGTGGCTTATTGTAATAAACTGTGTTCATTTTTATGCGAATAGTATGCATACTCGTTGAGAAATTAAGGTTTTTTAAAAAATGGTCCCAAATTTTGCCAAGTTTTTTGCTTATAACTTGCAGAGTTCTCAATATATAAAAAAGTTCTTTCCAGAAAATTAAAAAAACAACATTGTACATAATACCCTGTAATCAGAATTTGCAGAGTTTTTAATATAAAGTAACATTATTTTCTGAAAATATGAAAAGTAATATTGCACACAATACCCTGTAATTAGAATTAAAACGTAATAAAAATTGTATGATAAATGAGTAGGTTTACTGAATTATTTTTCTCTGCGCATGCTTCAATGATATCAAAATTTCATTTGCATATTGTGTTTGCTGAATCTATAGAGCAACTTTTGTGAAAGTCTCAAAATCATAGCTTGAAAATTCTGAAAGTAATCGTCTATAAAATGAACACAAAATCCGTTGTTCCCAAAATGAAACACAAAAAGAGGGATTTTATCCAAATGTTGCTGCACGTCCCATATTGTGTATTCTGTATTGACACTAATCAATGAATATATCGATACATTCACTCTTGTTTTTACTTCATTTTAGGAATAACGGATTTTCAACTTATTCTATTGACGATTATTTTCAGAATTTTCAAGCTATGAATTTGCGACTTTTACAAAAGTTGCTCTATACAGGTAGGTAACATAATATGCAAATGAAATTTTTATATATTTGACGCATGCGCAGTGAAAAAATATTTAATAAACCTACTCATTTTTCATACAATATTTATTTATTTTTTTAAAATTCTAGTTACAGGTTATTATGCGCAATGTTGTTTGTCATATTTTCGGAAAATAATATTATTTTATATTAAGAACTCTGCAAATTATAAACAAAAATCTTGGAAAATTTTGGGACTGATTTTATAAAAACCTTAATTTTTCTACGAGTATACATGCTATCGACATAAAAATGAACACATTTTATTACAATAAGCCACTTAATCAGAACCTACAGTTTGTGCGCTTTTGCTACATTAGTTTTGACAGGGTTATACAAAAGATATTCATTATTTTTTAATTTATTGACGGTTCCCTATAAAATTTCCGGAAAAAATCTTCACGGAAATATATGAGCTATACTGTTAGGTTTATGGAAGCAGGACGTTTCGGTCCCGTCATTTCGGTCCTGCCATTTCGGTCCCGCCGTTTCGGTCCCAAGACATTTCGGTCCCGCCGTTTCGGTCCCAAGACATTTCGGTCCCGAGACACTTCGGTCCCGAGCCATTTCGGTCCCTAGCCATTTCGGTCCCAAGACATTTCGGTCCCTAGCCGTTTCGGTCCCAAGCCATTTCGGTCCCAAGACATTTCGGTCCCTTTTCCTACAAACTGAAATTTTTTGAAATAAGACATAATTTTATAGGGAACATTGCAGAGTTTTTAAATTGAGGGCCATAAAATTTTAGTATAATGCGATTATAAGTGAACGAAAACCGCAAACACGTATAACTCTTATAAAAAATATTATAATTCACATAAATTTTGTATGGTAATCCTAATAATAATTGGTAATCCTAATGACAATTGGTAATCCTAATTCTCAAAACATTTAGTAATTTTAATATAAAAATCAAATTAATATTTTATTAAATAAATTTATTAATTAAAAATTATTAACTTACATAATGAATTTTACTTTAAAATAAACTCAATACATAATATAATTTCATATTCAATACATCATTATATTTCCTAGTAGTTCTAAACTGAAATTTATCTTTTACTTGTTTATTTATTGTATATTTAAAATTACAGAAATTTAAAACAATTTAGTATAGTTAAATATAAAACTAAAATAAGAATTATTATTAGTAGTAGGAGCGGAAAGGTAATATAAATAAATAAATAAATAAAAGCTTAGTCTTAACACTTAAAAATTGAAAATAAAATTATTTAAAATAACATTATATTACATTTTAATATATTTTATTAAATTATACATTATATTTTTTACATAACATTTATATTATTATATTTTAAAATATTATTATATAAAATTTATGTAAATAAAAATAAAAAATAATCATCTTATTAGAATGAAATAGGCCCAATTTCAATAAAATTAACTCACAAAAATTGTCTTCATGGCGTGAGAAGACTGTTAAACAAAGCAGTCAATTAAAAAAAAAAAAAAAAAAAAAAAAAAAAAAAAAAAAAAAAGTGGCGGAGGCAAATTTTTAAAAAGAAATTTTTTTCATAGCATGCCCAGTTACTAGATCACTATTGCTTTCGCAATGTTAATAATGGAAAGTAACTTATGAAAACAAATTTATAAGATGCAACTTTGTATTATTAAAAAAAAAAATTTCTTCAATAAACACATCTTATTTCTAAATTATCAAAGGAGAGGGTATAGATGGGTGATTTGAGGAAATATGCATATGTTATAACTTATAACTGTCTAATTGAATTATTAAAGACATTTATTATTAAACCAATAGGAAGAAAAAAATAAGCGCTGTTTTTTTTATTATTTAATTAATGCTAATTTAAAGGTTCTAATACAATGTAGGTAAACAGCCAAAAAAATATTTGTCGCAGTTTATATAAAATACTTTTTAGTTTATAGTAGTTTATAGAAGTTTATATAAAATACTGATACTAATAATTAATAATAAAATTTAAAATATTTATTCTGATTAATAATAATACTACTAAAGCAAAAGACAATATCCTCTAAACTTATATTACATTGTTTAATCAAACAAAATTTTCAGCTCGCTGTGACTCATTATCACGAGTTGTAAAAGTTTAAATTTATCGGAATCTTATATTCAACTTTTTATAAAACTTGGCGGAGGGAGGGAGAGAATTAAAAAAAATAATGAAAAGGCCCGAATAATGTCGAACTTATACCATTTTGTAAGCGCACAACAATTAGAATCTGACTTATAAGGTTGGGAGCAAAGAAATAACAAGGGACCAAAGTTGCTGGGGACTGAAATGTCTTGTGACCGAATTGTCTCGGGACCGAAATGTCTTGGGACCGAAATGTCTCGGGACCGAAATGGCCAGGGACCGAAATGTCTCGGGACCGAAATGTCTCGGGACCGAAATGTCTCGGGACCGAAATGGCGGGATCGAAGTGGTGGGACCGAAATGTCGTGTACCCTATGTTTATACACTTAGAGTCTCAGTATAATTTCTTGTGTATTTTTCTAGATATTTAACAAAATGTCTAAAATCGCTAGTGGACGGTCATCAATTGCCATGTAGTGCATAACAGCTATATATTTATATAAGTACGAACACATCTAACAAAAATTTTAAACGTACGTATATGTTTTATTTTAATATAAAAAAGAAATATCACACAGCATAACAATCTTTAGTTTTAATTAAAAACAACAATAAAAATATATTAAACATTACATCTTGTAAGATGAATTAATTTTAATGAATAAAGAAGTTTGTATAATTAAGTATTAGCAATTAAGTCGAATTCCTTAGCCACAGGTTATACGAAAAACAATTAGTTTTAATTGCATTTTCACGTCTTTATTTAAGACATGTTAAGGTTGACTGTAAGTAAGTAAGCAGGAAATTTTAATGAAGTCCTAGTAAACGAGTTCGAATTGTTTAATGTCATGCTGCATATTTATCGCTTAAAACACTGTAAAAATTGTAATTAAAATGGGAGTGGACTGATAGATTAACTATGGCAGTTAAATTCCATTTTATTCGAACTTATACCCGGAAAAACATGGATTTAAATTAACGTATATGTCATGTGTGTAAAAAATATATGATATAATAAATTAGAAATGAGTTTTGTGTTATCTTTCCGGATTCCTAGCCTGAAATATTTTGCGTCATGAAAACCCGAGAACGATAATAAAAGCACGGAATAGAAAATTGTTAATAACATAAAAAAAAATTAGAGTTTAATTTTTTTCATTAAAAAAGTTTTTTTGCAGATAGAAATAGGTAGTAATCCTAAATACTGCTTCATAAGAGAATCCTCATTTCAGTCTGATTTCTGGTATATTGTATAACTTATGTTCAGCTTCTGCGACGTATATCAATTTTATTATTCATAAAATAGTTTAATATAATTAAAAAATGTCGCACGTATTCCCCCCTTTACCATTATGTGCTAGAATTCTTTTGTGTGGTCCGGTAAATAAATAATAGCTATTTTTTTCAACGCATATTTCACAGAATGCATATTTTAGTGCACTCCATAAAGTCATATAAATTTTAATATGTTTGCCAGGGTGTAACATCTTGAAAATTTGTTTGAAACAATTTTTCCCGTAAGCCGTAATGTAACGGCTAATTTTTTACTGTTAATAAACTAATCATGCTAGAAATTTCATTTGAAACAGGGTTCGTGTCTGGGTAAACGTCAATAATGTCCAAAAATTTAAGGTCAATCCGAATATATTTATGACGAGCTAGAGTGCGGCCAGAGGGCCTGACAAACCGAAATCATAAAACTTTCCAACTTTGTAGGAATATGTAAAAAGAAACGTCACATAACATAACAATTTCTTTAAAAAAGATATAATTAACATCAGCATAATAAAAAAACAAATTAAACATGATATTTTATAGGATGAATTATTTTAACGTATAAAGAAGTTTGTATAATTAAATACAAGCAATTAAGTCGAATTACTTAGCCACAGGTTATATGAAAAATAATTAACCTTAATTGCGTTTTCACGTCTTTATTTAAAACTTGTTAAGGTTGACTCTAAGTAAGTGAGCAGGAAGTTTTAATGAAGTTCTGGTAAGGGTCATTCCATGTCAATTCAACCAGACCTTGTAACCCGACCCACAGGGATTTTGATGAAACTTTGTGTACACACTAATTCTATCATAAAATGATTCCATCAGAAATTTTTCCTTCCTAGACCTCATACTTTGTGAGATATGGTAGGGTCCAATTCTTGGGGGTTTCACAAATCGCACATTTCTGAGTCTGTATTTTGAGATTGCAGTTCCATCTTCAAAAAATTGTTTCTCTGGATCTAAAACGTGAATCATCTTAAAAATATCACTGTAAGAATATAAAAAGATGGAGATTTTAATAAAAAAATATTTAAAAAATTTACTTGTAATATTTAGGATAAAAAAAATTAGCCAAAGTTGAGAGTTATGGTTATTTTACCAAATTTTTGTGACTTCACCAAAAAGGCTGTACACAAAAAGGCAAATTAAATTTCCAATTTATTTTCATTTTAAATAAAAGTTTATACTTTGGGCTTTCTATCTATGAAATAAAAATGATGTGTTTCGCATGGCTTATGCAAAAATTTTGGGTACTTTCCAATTAGCCGGATGCATGTTTTATTTTTCATATTACATATGCAAACAAAAAGGCAAATGAAATTTCCAATTTCTCTTTGTTTTTAATAAAAGTTTACACATTGGGCTTTCTATTTGGGAAATAAAAATGATGTCTTTCGCATGGCTTATGCAAAAATTTTGGGTACTTTCCACTTAGCCGGATGCATGTTTTATTTTTACTTATTACATATGCACACAAAAAGGCAAATGAAATTTCCAATTTCTTTTTGTTTTAAATAAAAGTGAACACTTTGGGTTTTATATCTGTGAAATAAAAATGATGTCTTTCGCATGGCTTATGCAAAAATTTTGGGTACTTTCCAATTAGCCGGATGCGTGCCTTATTTTTACATATGTACATATGTATAGATCTATATAAATGCAGATGCATTATACATGTACATATGTATGTATATATACAGTATATTGATATATATATATGTATAACAATGGTGCCCGTCTAACCGAAAAGTACCAAATTTTGCCTTGTTTTGAGAATCTGCACCAATTAAGAAGAAAAAAATCTGAATAAGTTTAGCTGTGGTACTTAAATAATTACTGGAATTTCTATGAGTTATTGAATTTAATGTTATTTGATGCATGTTTTTTTTTAATTTGCAAAGTAAAATATTTGTTTTTTCTGATTAAAAAGAAATCTGACTGTAATATGTTTCACCATTAAATTTAGTGAATGGTCCATATATTTCATTTAGTTATTTAATAATGGGCATTTTTTGCTAATCTAAAGAATCTCTTACTTTTATTTTCAATAATTAAACTCAAAACATTTTTTTTATATACAGTATAAAATAGATAATTTTTTCTCCTCACATTTCCATTCTTTCTTTCTTATTTGTGTTTAAAAAATGTTCAAAACCTTGTATTTCCTGTCCTTGGTTAATTTTAATCAGTTTAAATATTTATATTGGCAAGTTCAAATACACAAATGTTTAACAGAACTTAAATTTGTTTCTATAGTCTGAAAGATTTAATTGCACCTGCCTTGTATAAACACCTTCTGATAAAGGCAGGGTAATGTTCGTTAGTATGAAAGCAGATGTTTTGAAATCAATTTAATAAAATTATTGTCATTCTGTTGTTTCTTATCATAGAAGAATGATCTAACTTTTACTGTGCTACTAAATATATAATCTGATTGTTACATACTTTATAGTTTATGATATGTATAAATATTTTTTTGCTTTATTGTTTTAATATGGAGCCTGATATTAAATCTTCTACTAGTCTTCAGGCTTGCAGTATTGATTTAGAATGTCACAAAACTAGCCGGGGCCGGCGCCAGGGGTGAGGCAAGTGAGGCAGCCGCCTCAGGGCGCACCGTAAAAGGGCGGCATTTGTCTCGCATATTTGTAGAAGGAAAATAGACCAAAATATGAGTTAACACACCAAAATATGGTCTTCACGAAAATTGGAATTTTTTAAATTTTGACACTAAAAATGAAGATTCAATTATAATCCCCCTCCCCCCCCCCCTGAAAAAAGCTGTTTTGCCATGTTTTGGGGTGGAGGTGGAGAGGGTGCATTTTTACTCTGGTGCAGAATTATTATTTTTTTTTCTTTAGCTAAAGTGTAGAATAGTTTGCTACGTATTTTTAATTCGGAATTGAATGACACTTCCACAAGTCGACGGGTATACGTTACAAAATTATGCAGGTTTTATGAATACAAAGTCATGAATGGTTTTGTCAATTAAAAAAAAATATGAATACACGAATATTTTAAAAAATTTACTAACCTTGAAGAAATTTGATGATCCTGATTTTGAGTATTGCTGTTTTGAGGACGTTTAAAAAGCTTGATATTATTTGATATGATTTAAAGAACAAGTTTTGCACGTAAAATAAATGTGTCAAAACTATGCTCAATAATAAAACATAACTTTTATAAAGAATGACCGTACGAACTTGCGAATGATGTTATTTGATCCAGAATTTCAAAATACATAGGAAATGATACCCACTTCACCTAATTTTTAAAAATTAAATATTACCATCGCTCAATGTACTCCGCCCCCCCCCCCTCCAAAAAAAAAAAGTCAAGGTAAAACTTTATTTTGGGGGACTCATCGGATTTTCATGTCTAGTGACAAAACGATATTCTTTCTTAAATTTTTGTGAATGGCCATCAGTTGTTACTGGTGTAAAAAAACTTTTTTTTTTAAATCTAAATAAAGTTTTTGCCATTTTATTTGTATAACGTGCCACGACTTTGAAAAAATTGGTCGTATTGACTTGGAGATTGTGTCATTTGATTCAGAATTTAAAAAATCAATACGGAACGGCTGCACGTTTTGGAAGGAATTGCATGTAAAAAAATTAGCTAAATATATTAAAATTTCTCTTCCGCGATTTTTGAATATTTAGTTATTTTATAAGCGATTGTTAGCGATTATTATTTTATTTTATTTTATTTTATTTATTTATTTTGCAGCGAGTATTTGGCATTCGTTACACAAACTTCTTTTACAAAATTTTAGTCTAAATATAGGCAATTTTGTCCTCCATGATTTTTGAAGTAATTGCGATTTTCAATGCAATGTCTAGTATTTTTTTGCGGTCCCTGATCTTTTGACATTTATTAAAGGGACTATTTTTCAAACATAGCCTAACATTATATTAAGGTGTCTTGTGGTAATAACATCACGTTAAGGTTCTATCAAATTTCACAGCTTAATTTAAGATTTTTTTTCATACGTTTATGGGATTTCATGTAACAATTTTTTCACTGTATACAAGAAAGAATATTTTAGAAGATATGTATTCATAAAATGCATTGGCATGATTTCTTGACCAATGCTATTTGGCGTTGTTACATGCAAACGAACTATAAAATTTGATAGAATAATGTCCTGTAAATTATCTAATTCTAAAGATACAAACTCTACAGTTCTAGAAATTGACAAATTTCTCTTACTTAATATTGATTGCGAAATTAGGGTGCAGTAATAATCATTTGATCTTTCATTCATCTGACATTTAAAAAAAAAAATAGCAGCACTTGGGACATTCAAATTTCTCTTTAATCTTTTTCGTTTTCAACAATGACAATAATGCTCTCTCGTGCATAAAATAATAAATAAACCTTCTTCGTAGCACTGAAAAGAATCAACCAGAGTAATAATGCCAGTGGATAACATTATTAATCTGTATACTTATTGCGCAATATATATATATACATATATTACGCTAACGTATGTGGCACAAAAATCACGATTATTCGTTAATTGTTTAATGGCAACATCCAAATGACACACATCTTAATGGTTACTATGCAAAAGTCCTTTGGTAAGATTTATGCTGTGGTAAATTAGATTTATTTATGTTTTGTTCCTTCGCTGCAATTATGGAGCTTCAAAATATCATTATTTTGAATTTTTTCTATCCTTTTACTTAAAAAATAAATAAAAGTCATGAATTTTAAGCTTTTCAGTTTCAAATTAAAGTTGTGTATTATAAATGAAATGAGTGAAAGGATTATATTATTATATTTTAAATAATTTATGAAATACTAAAAAATGACACGGGTACAATATTTGGCGATTTATTACCTGCGCTGTGCTATCTTCGCGAACACATCCAAAATTTTCCACAATATTATGAAAGTTAGTGAAATACAGAACAAATTTCTGTAATAAACAAAGTGTTTCCTAATAAATGTACAGTCTTCGTATTAAAGAACTTACCTCGGAAATTTTAGTTCGGGAGTTGACTCTCATGTGCTCTTTTTCAGCGATAATGTCTACAAATTGAACTAATTAACTTCTAGCGGACACCTTATATTTTATCTTCCGCAAATTTTATTTTGATTTATTTATTTGCAATTTTTGTGTTTCGTGCCAATTCTTTGACATTCAGGAAATAATTCCTGTTAGAATATTTTATCCCACTGTAGTAAAGATGGTCCTCTGCGATACTTGAAGATTTTTTAGTTTCCGGTGATTTTTCCATATATTAATAAAATAAATCAGCTTTTAATATGTTAGCGCAATGTAGTAAATTTTGTATTTTTTTTAATAAAGTTTATTCGGAGTTCACAAGCTATTTTAAAATTCTTCTAGTTATTTTTAGATTTTCTCCAGTTTCGCGGCGATTTTTTTTTTCTTAGATTCGTAAATAATTCCGTTTCAAACTTTTTAGCAGTTTTGTCCTCTTTATTTTTTTAAATTTTGATAATTTTGATTACAAATGTTTTAGCCTACTAGAGTAATATTGGTCCTCTGCATTTTTTCTTCGTTTCTCTGCGATTTTTGACATTCATTTTCATAAAAGGGATTCGGTTTCAAAATTTTCACTAATGTTGTAAATTTTTTTCAGTGAATTTCCTTTTTTTTAATAATTTTTATGGATTTTTAAAGTTATTTTCAACGCGATTCTTACCATGTTTTTCTGTACTACCTTTTTATTCTCTTTTTCTTTTTTACATTTGTAAAAAAAAAAAAAAAAAAAAAAAAAAAAAAAATAGTTTGAATTTTGTAGCCTTATCGAAGTATATTATATTCTACGTAATTTTCAATATTCTGCAATTTTCAATGCAATTTTTATTTTTATTTTGCATTTTGCGACAATTTTTCGACATTAAAAGAACGAAACCGGCTTCAAATATTTATCCTAATCCACTATTTCCAATGCGGTTTTTAACGTTCTTTACTTTCGCAGTTTTATATATATATATATATATATATTTAGAAACGAATTTCTGTTATGTAAACTATTGTTTGTTAGTAAGGTTTAGCCTACTGTTATAAATTTTGTCAAATTTTGTTGCAATTTTCACCGTAATACATTAAATTTATTTCTCCTCGATTTTTGAATTTTTCGCGATTTTTAATGCAATTTCCAATGTGAGTTTTTTGACATTCGTAAAAGGAATTTCGTTACTAACTTCACCTGTGACTTTACGTGTGAAAAAATTTCTTTTAGAACAGTTTAAAACGTTGTAGTAAATTTTGTTTTTCTGCAATTTTTTAATCCTTAGCTACTGTTAGAGGTCTGCACGGGCCCGGGCCGGCGGAATTGTTTCGAATTTTCTAACGGGCCGGCAAAAAATTGAACAAGCCAGACGGGCCGGGCCGATAAAAAAAAAATTTCGGGCCTGCCGGCCCGTTCTGAAGATTTAAGCAGAAACGATAAAATATGAGCTATTTTCAACGAAAATGGTTTTAACGAGAATAAGTACAGTGGTGGTCAGAATTATAAGAACAATTGAAAATTGCGCAGAAAAAATTTATTTCTGAACTAAATAAAGTGAAATTTATACACTAAATGCTTTTCTATGCTAGAAATCATTGTAGAATTCAAAACATTGGAAAATGCAATATATGAATGTTTTCTCACAAGTAACAAAATATGTCATTGTAAAAATTGGACAAAATTATAAGGACAGTGAATGTTTTTTCCTGAAACACACTGATAATGAATAATCTCCCCGCTTTTTCTCAATCACTTTTATCGGTCTTGACGTCATGGAGTTTGACGATTCCTTAAGAACGTTCTTGGAAGATTCTGAGTGATCTTTTTCGATGAAAGACATGAGTTCTTGCTTGTTTTGAGATTATATACCATTTTTGCATACTTTGTGTGCCAGAATACTCAACAGATTTTTCCATTGGATCCAGATCATGACTTCTGGCTGACCAATCAAGTAGTTTCACGGAATTAGCATTATACCACGAGTTTGAAGTTTGGGAAACATGAGCCGAGGAATTATCCTGCTGGAAAAAATAGCCTCCAATCGCTATTAACGGTGCTTCTGGTAGAAGATTATCGCCCAATACATCTATGTAACTCTCAGAATTCCTCCTACCCAGCCCAAAACCTATTGGAGTAGTTCTACCAGTTTTGAAACCTCCCCAGACCGTTACTGAATCACTTCCAAATCCATGCTTTGAGAAAATCGTTTTTTCTTTACGAAGATCATACTAGAAGTTGCAAAAACAATCTAGTCTATCCAAATTAATCTTTTTCTCATCGGAAAATACAGAATCCCACTTATTTTCCTATAGTATTGCAGTTTTTGGCAAACTCCATCCTCAGTCTCTCATGAACTTTTGTAAGACGCGGTCTTGACACATGTTTACTACAGCAAACCTTTTTCTTTTTTTTTATAAAACACGTCGAACAGTTCGAGCACTTGCATTCTAAGTTCAATTCACGATTTTTTCCCGTTTTTGGAGCAAGCTCGCCTTATTATCATTCTTTCTCCCCATTCAGAAACAGAAGATAGCCTGCTTCTATGTCTTTGCCGTGTATATTTACCGGAATTTTAAAGATAATTGTAAATAACCGTTCTTGATCTATTAAACTTTGTAGCAATTTATCATACAGAAAGTTCTGAATTTTGAAATGCATCCATTTTTCCTTTCTGAAACTCCAAAAGCTTTGCACCTTGCGGCATGATTGAAAAGCAGAATAATATGATCCCAAACGGTTACTACGCATTTATATCGTCTGGAAGTTCCGTGTGCAGAGCAAAAAACATGCAAATTTTACTTTTTAGAACACACAAATACAATTGTTCTTATAATTTTGTCCAAAACCAATGGCTGTATAAATTTATAATACATTTTATGAATATGAATTTACCACATATTTTTATAAAATCATACAAAAATAATCTTCATTTTCCATTGGTTTCCATCTATTAAATGTGCATAAGTCTCCCGCCAAATGTAACCAAGATATGGCAATTTTTGCCTTGTCCTTATAATTATGACCACCACTGTATAAATGTGGCCATACTAGTTTGACAGCATCAATATAAAAATGCACAGTGTATCGGCATCGAAGAATTACATTATGTGTAACCCGTTTTAATATTTTTTTAGCTGACTCGTGCTGGTCCGAGATCGCACTTGCATTATTTTTCTACATACAGGCTAACCTGACCGGTACTAGACTTAATTGTCCTCAAGATCTGTAGGGCAAAAAACATGATTTGTAAATTTATTAACAGCGATAAAGAACTTATGTTAGTTTAGTCTTCGGATATATACTTCTTGATGGTTTTTAAATGAATTTCTCAATAATGCGAAAGTTTGACACATTTTCTGATTAATTTTAAATTGCAGAAGTATAAAAGTGATAAGCCTAACTATTGAAGGGATTTGGAATCGAATAGCATTTTTCATTTTTGGTAAATAAAATACTTGTATAACCTTGTTGCGATATATAGTTTCTCAAATGATTGCAGGTTTTTCTCCCTTCCCATGCTATTGCAGGGTTCGCACAGTTCTACTACTAAATTTTAAGAATATTTTCAAAGTGTTTCGCTGCAGAAAAATATTTTAAAATCTGTGAATGAAGGTGGGGATTACGAATGTTGTGGTTTAAAAATTAAACGTAAATTTTCTTATTTTTAATAGTGGTGCCAGAGTCCTTGGAAATTCCAAGGAGAGTGCGAACCTTGTATTGCTTCCGGAGATTCTATTCAAAACGCTAATTATGACAATATTTTATTTGTTTGCAGTTTTCTTAAATTGCTTGTATCAAAAAATGGACAACGTCATTCGATTATATAGTTTCTGAATAAAGATACCTGCTAATCTTATGCGTTTTCGAGAAAAAAATGAATTTAGAAATGTATCAGAAAAGAGCTTCTTTGAATTTAAGAATGAATTTGGATTTAAAATCTATAATAAAATGATATAGAAATATATTTATAAATCTTCTTTCATTAAACAGATTCAAAAGTAACGATGTTTTTAGCGTTCTTTCTTTTTTCTTATATTCTAAGCCATATTAATTTTTTAATGAATCTTTATTCGAATGCTGAAAGCCTAAGAATCTAAGTAAACATTTATGTTGGTAATGTGTATTTGCTGTAAAATATACTGTAAAATCATTCCATACATATGTATGCAGTATTCTTTAAAGGAATCTTAGTTATATGATAAAATTCTGAAGTTTTTAGAAATCGTAGAAATTGTAACGGGCCGAAACGGGCATGGTCTGTTTTCGCTAATTTTTGTACGGGCCGGGCTGGGCCGGGCCTGTTTTCGCTAATTTTTGTACGGGGCGGGCCGGGCCTAAAATTTAAAAATTTAAACGGGCCGGGCCCGGGCCTGGAAATTCCGGCCCTTGCAGACCTCTAGCTACTGTTTTTTAATAGTTTCGAAACGTTTTTTCAACATTATTAAAAACGAATCCGGTTTTAATATTTTTATCTAATATACTAAAATTTATCCTCTTTTCAATAAATCTATTCTAAATTCGCTTAGTAATTTTCAAATTTTGGTAATTTTTTTTTCGCTCTGTGGCGGTTTTTTGACTTTGCAAAATAAATCCTGTTTTAATCTTAAATAAATTTTACTGTTGCAATATTTGAAATTTTAATGATTCTTTATATATCACTTTTAAGTTTTAATGCGCTTTCTCTTTTCTTTCGCGATTTGCTGCGATTTTTCCGAATTAGTAAAAGAAATCCTGTTCTTTTTCTTCCAGTTCAATATAGTATATTTTGTTCTCTTCACTGTAATGTTTAATAAGAATTTTTGAAACGATTTTCTTTTTAAAATATTTTACTATTTCTATTGCGATTTTTCGTTTTGTGCTATGTTTTGATGGGGCCCAGAAACACAGCGACTATCAGGTCAGTTTCGCGAGTAAATTAAATTATTTTAGCAAATGAAAATGTATTGATTAGGGTGATATAAAAAATAATTTTCACAAAAAAGGGTGAATTTATTATTGAATTAAATATTTCATTGTTGATAGTTATGTTTTTGAAAATTTTGTTGTTACTGTAAAATTAAATCTTTATGTTAAATGTGTCAAATTAAATTTAAAATGATAATGTAATTTTCTCTGCATGTCATAATTCTCTCATTTAATATCAATAATATATTCCGAAGTTTGCTCTAATAAGTTTATTTATTTATTTATTTTTATTTTTTCGCTTTATAATATTGATTTCGATATTATAATGTATGATTTCGCAAATGCTAAACCTAGAGCAAGGTGAATCGCAAATGCTGAACATTTGTCTTATTTTTAAAACTGTTTTGTATATACGATTTTAAAACGATAAATAACTTGTTATACTGTATCATTATTTTTATGTTTGAAATTCATACTCAAATTTTATACGCAGTGTGATTTATTTTAAATGTTAAACATGTTTTGTCTCAGAAATATTTATTTTAAAAGCCTTCTTTACCTGTTGTGATAGGATTTTTTCCCTCATATTTATAACGTGCGTGATTTCTAAAGAAAAAAACAAGGCAAAAGAGGTTTTGAAGAGTTAATGTTATTCTTTATATGAAACTTTCTGCGTTTTTTTAAAATACTAGTAGAATATGATTTATTAACTTAATTCCAAGCAAGCTGTTGCTATTTTTAAAAAGATACAAAGATAAAATAAAATAAATAAATAAATAACGAAGTTTGATTATTTTAAATTCGTTAAATGTAAATACATTTTATATTAATTTATGCAAATAAATTATAGTTATTATATTAATATTTTTTTAAGTTTGAATAGTGGTAAAAAAAAAAAAAAAAAAAAAAAAAAAATGGCGTCATAGGGGCGGCAAAATAAAGCTTGCCTCAGGCGGCGAAATGCCTAGCGCCGACCCTGAAACTAGCTATAGAAATAACAGAGAAATAGAGTACATTGATAATCTCTGTGATTCAGAAAAAGAACTTTTATTAGTTAGGAATATTGCATTTATAAAACAAAAATTAAGTGAAAACCGTTTGATTAATATATGTGAGCATCACAGAATTTCGCTCTTAATGAAATATGAATTATATAAATGTGGAGATACATTTAAGCGGCATAAAAAGCCAGTGAAAAAAGCAATTATGGCAATTAATAGAGATTTATATACGGCCTAAAAAGTAAACCAAAGTTGAAAGTTATGATTATTTTTCCGAAATTTTGTGACTTTATGAAAAAGTCTCAACACAAAAAGGCAAATGAAATTTCCAATTTGTTTTTATATCAAATAACATTAAATTCAGCAACTCATAGAAACTCCAGTAATTATTTAAGTACCACAGCTAAACTTATTCAGATTTTTTCCCCTTAATTAATGCAGATTTTCAAAACAAGGTAAAATTTGGTACTTTTCGGTTAGACGGGCACCAGTGTTATACATATATATATAAATATACTGTATATATATATACATATGTACGTGTATAATACATCTGTATTTATATAGATCTATACATATGTACATATGTAAAAATAAAACACGCATCCGGCTAATTGGAAGTACCCAAAATTTTTGTATAGGCCATGTGAAAGACATCATTTTTATTTCACAGATAGAAAGCCCAAAGTGTAAACTTTTATTTAAAACAACAAAAAAAAAAAATTGGAAATTTCATTTGCTTTTTTGTGTGCATATGTAATATATAAAAATAAAGCACTTATCCGGCTAATTGGAAAATACCGAAAATTTTTGCATAAGCCATGCGAAACACATCATTTTTATTTCATAGATAGAAAGCCCAAAGTATAAACTTTTATTTAAAACAAAAAGAAATTGGAAATTTAATTTGCCTTTTTGTGTACAGCCTTTTTCGTGAAGTCACAAAAATTTGGAAAAATAACCATAATTCTCAACTTTGGCTGACTTTTTTTATCCTAAATATTACAAGTAAATTTTTTAAATATTTTTTATTAAAATCTGCATCTTTGTATCTTCTTACAGTGATATTTTTAGGATGATTCATGCTTTAGATCCATAGAAACAATTTTTTGAAGATGGAACTGCAATCTCAGAATACAGACTAAGAAATGTGAGATTTGAGAAACCCCCAAGAATTGGACCCCCATATCTCACAAACCATGAGGTCTAGGAAGGAAAAATTTCTGATGGAATCATTTTATGATAGAATTAGTGTGTACACAAAGTTTCATCCAAATCCCTGTCGGTCGGGTTACAAATGGGGGAAAAATTGGTTGAATTGACATGGAATGACCCGTAAACGAGTTCGAATTGTTTAACGCCATTCTGCACATTTATCGTTTAAAAGATTGTAAAAATTGTAATTAAAATGGGAATAGACTGCTAGAAATTAAGTATAGCAGTTATATTCCACTTTATGCGAAATGTTACACCGAAAAACTCGAATTTAAGTTGTCGTATGTCGTGAATAAAATGTATATGATATAATAAATTAGAAATGAGTTTTGTGTTCTCTTTTCGGTTTCCTAGCCTGATATATTTTGTGACATGAAAACCCGAGAACGACAATGAACGCACGGAGTTGAAAATTATTAATAAAATTAAATTTTTTTTAAAGTTTAATTTTTTTCAATAAAGAAGCTTCTTTGCACATAGAAATAAGTATTAATCCTAAATACTGCTTCATAAGAGATTCTTGACTTCAACCTTATTTCTGGTATATTTTATAACTTATATTAAGCCTCAGCAACGTATATCAATTTTATTATTCATAAAATAGTTTAATATAATTAAAATATGTTACACAAAATCCCCCCCTTTACCATTATGTAATGAAATTCTTTTGTGTGGTACTGTAAATTAATAAAACCTGCTATTTTCAATACATATTTTAATACACTTTATAAATTCATATGAATTTTAATATGTTTGACAGGGTTTAACATCTTTAAAATTCATTTGAAACGATTATTTCCCATAGGTTGTAATGTGACGGTTGACTTTTGACTGTCCCTGTAAGTAAACTATTCATGCTAGAAACTTCATTTGAAATAGGGTTCGAACTAGGATAAATGTCAATAAAGTCGAAAATTTTCAGGACAATCAGAGTATATTTACGGGAATTAGAGCGCGGACAGACGGACAGACAAATATCAACTACCCAACTATGTCAACTTCTGGAAGTGACTATTTTTATGAAGCAGTTATTACACTTAGGTTATCAATCATCGGGATATTCATTAAAATCTTACTCCCTCAGATCCAAAATATAATGATGCCCTCTGCTTAGTCCCTAGCCACTAGAAATAAACTTTCAACCTTTTCAATAGAATATCCATAGGTATTATTATAAATAGCAACTTAAATTCCAGTAAGTTTAAATGGCGTAGCTATTCATGATACTGTTAAAATATTAATAACTATTAACAAATTATTTAATCTGCAGTGTTAACCACTTAACCTACACAGCTACGTTTATACGAGTAACGCTACGAAGCAACTAATTATAATTATAGTAATTTAGGACCTGATGGTAATTAAAATGTCTGCAATACATCTAGTAATATTAGATAGCACCCTAAGTAATTAGCATATCAGTTAGCAATAGTAGTATTATCTCCAAATAGTGATAAAGATTGTATAACCATGTAATTAATGTTGTTCCCTTTCAGGCTTCCCTCCTCCTCCTTTCTTTTTTTTTTCAGTTGACTTAGGCCGGCGGGGAAAGGAGAGTGGGAAGTTTTTATTATTATTATTATTTTTCATTTATTATTTTATTTATTTTTATTTTTTATTTAACTATTATTATTTTTTTGTATTTTATTATATATTATTATTAATTTTTATTTATTTATTTATTTTTGACAGCTCGCCTCTTTATTTGGTGCAGTAGGACTCTGTCCGCACAAAATACCGGACCCGCTCTAATGGGGCAACCCAGGGAGCCAGTTTTTCTCGGTGGGGTACGGTAGAAAGGTGGGTTCTTGTCTATCTCTCTGCAACGCTCTCATTTGCCTTGCTATTTGGCGCAAATTTTTTATCCATCAGCGGTACGACTTAGGTACGACTTCTGTTTTTTTCTTTTTTTTAATTCCCTCAAAATTGCCCCAACTTTCAGATAAGTTCAGTACCATCGTTTAGGCCCAAAAACATCCAGTCCCATTTAGTCTGGTATGATGAGTACAAGGTGTGCGGCAACAAATCACGCAGTTAACCCAATGTGCAATAAACCACAAAGATTACCAACAAAGCATTTAACCTAAACAGCCGACCCGGGTACTTGTCTTAGAGGTTCGCCACTTTGCCGGCTAAAATTCCATCAAGTACGCTAATGGCGCCTGGTGCATGTAAAATCCGTCGTGGGTGCAAAGTCCTCCAAGTTACCTGTGAATAATACCTTTCGAAGTGCCTTGCCAGGTGAAGATCTCGTCATCTGATCAAGGCTCTAAATTACAAGACCATCTTGCGAAGCCATTTGCAGTTTAAACAACAGGATGTACCATTAATAAACAGGCGAAACAAAGTATGCTCAACGACAAGCAAGTACTGCAGAAATGATGGCATGCGAAGCAAAGAAATGAGATTTATTGCCGCTAAGCGGCAATTAGGCGGTCGTCTGCGCCGATACCAGGTATCTAACCCGTTAAGCTGAGCTAACTAGACAGATAGGGGCCTGGCCATCGGTTAGAAAGAAAAAAAGAAAGACGGATAGACAAAACGAAATCATAAACACTTTTCAACCTTGTTGGAAAGTTTAAAAAAAGTCTCACAGTATAAGAGCCTTTTTAAAATGGTTTTAATTAACAACAACAAAAAATATGTTAAACATTATATTTTATAGTATGAATTAATTTTAATGAATAAAGAAGTTTGTGTAATTAAGTATTAGCAATTAAGTCGAATTCCTTAGCCACAGGTTATACGAAAAACAATTAATGTTAATTGCGTTTTCACGTCTTTATTTAAAACTTGTTAAGGTTGACTCTAAGTAAGTGAGCAGGAAGTTTTAATGAAGTTCTAGTAAACGAATTCGAATTGTTTAATGCCATGCTGCATATTTACCGTTTAAAACATTGTAAAAATTGTAATTAAAATGGAAATAGACTGCTTAGAGATTAACTATAGTTAAATTTCACTTTATGCAAAGTTATACCAGGAAAAACTTGAATTTAATTTAACGTATATGTCATGTATGTAAAATATAATATGATATAATAAATTAGGGAATATTTTATGTCATGAAAGTCCGAGAATAAAAATGAAAACATGGCGTAGAAAATTGTTAATAACACTTTTTTATTCAAGTTTAATTTTTTTTTTTTTTTTTTTTTTTTTTTTTTTTTTTGATTTACCTCTTGAGAAGCGATGAGATACATCTTATTTCACCTAATTTAAACAAGATTCGCACCAGAAATTTTTAACGAAATTTTATATTTTTAATTTTGGCGTCAATATCTTTGACAGTAGCCTTTCCTTATTTTAAAATAAAATTTTTGATTTTCCCTGTGAGTATTCAATATAACAGATAGATTATTGCTTGCCCTTTAAGGGCTTAAAAAAGTCTCTTTGCACGTGGAAATACGTATTACGCTTCATAGCTGAACCCTAATTTCACAAATACACATTATTGTCAATGTGTTAAAAAAATAATAAAATTACAGAGATGTATACACGTAAGATGTAAGCAAATACTTACAGGGGATACAATATGAATTTTAAAACGTTTTCTGTTTACTTAAAAGGTGACAGATAAAAAGATTAAAGAAGCTATAATTTTAAAACATACTTTTTTCTAAAATTTTAGTTACAAGTAATGCGGGTCTGTAAAACCCGTAATCATTATCAAGGAATACCGTATTTACTCGTGTATACCGCGCACGTGTGTATGACGCGCACCCCGTATTTTACAAGAAAAAATGGCGATTTTTAAAAAGTCTCGTATATAATACGCTCCGGAAATTTGATATTCAAGTGAATGGAAGACCAAATGAATTTCAGTAAAGAAAGTCGAAACAATCATTACATTAGCCAAAAAACAAGGCGAAAATACACTTTTAGAATTGGGGTAGGGAGTGAATGATTGTGGATAGGAGTGAGTGACGGCAATGGGAATTGGTAGTTAGCGTTTAAAAAATGTTACTAGCACGGTTGTATAAAAAAGTGCAAAGGAATACTTCAGTAATACTTCAGATTTTCCGAGTTTTAATGTCTTCTTTGCATATATTTCTTGATTCATTTATGTATTCTGTGATTACATCTAACAGTAAAAAAATATTCCGTGTATAACGCACATCTAGGAGTTTTGCCCTAATATTTTGAAAAAAAAAATGCACGTTATACACAAGTAAATATGGTATTTTCATTAACTGCCGTTTAGTCTTTTTAAATACGTCACTTTATTTGCAATGGAAGTGTTTATAATTTTAACCACTTCACCGGCTGCAAAGATAGCTGGAAACAGAAGTAGTAGCTACTCTAAAAATCATAGAATCTCCTATTTCAAACGAAGTGATGCATTTAAAAAGAATGGAATGGTAATTAATGAAAATGTTCTTTGACGATAAATGCGGCTTTAGCAGCCCGAAAGTAAAAGTAAAGGTAAATGAAATGTATATCATAAATTTGTAACGCATGTAATATCATTATCTATCATGTTTTAAGTAAGCAGATAACGTTTTAATGTTCGTATTGTGTAATCTGTGGTTAAATCAAGGTAGAATATTATATCTCGTCTTACGATTTTAAATATACAGAGTGTTTCTAAAGTTAAGCAACATTTTTTTTTTCTTTCATTCGTTCTTTATTCATTAACTGCTCAAAAAATTCTTCAAAAATGTCAAAGTAATGACTAAAGTTTAACACTAGAACGACCAAGACCGTCAATTTGACGGTTTTCAAATTTCGTGCTTAAAAATTTGATATAATTTATGGCGAGTTCCAAAATTTTATGATACGACTTTTAATAAAACATAAGAATATTTAAATATTCATATTGAATTCCCTCTCACCCTCTTTAATTTTCGTAATAAGTATGACCTATGCCTATTTATACCAAGACCCGTCAAATTGACGGCTTTGGCACACTCTAAAAAATAAATGTGTAAATTAGCTAATTTTACCCGAATATATGTGTAAATTTCTAAAATTACACACGTGTCGTAAAATTTACACATTTTTTTCTGAAATTTACCTGTTTATATGTGTATTTAGGATGTGAAAGTAAGTGTGTAATTTTTTATCAGTTGAAAAACTCAAACAAGTGTGTAAATGTCTAGAAATGCTTGGATTTACACTTATTTATGTGTTAGTCTAATTTAAACTTAATTATAAGTACACACATAAGTGAGTAATTTTTTACAAATGCATACTTGTCATAAAATTTACACATTTTGAACAAAAAATTACCTTTTTTTATGTGTACCTAGCATGTGAAATCAAATGTGCAATTTGTTATCGCTTTATTAACTCATACAGATGTGTAAATGTAGAAAAGTACTTGCATTTACACGAATGA
This sequence comes from Maratus speculifer, assembly GCA_964019185.1. Classification (NCBI taxonomy): domain Eukaryota; kingdom Metazoa; phylum Arthropoda; class Arachnida; order Araneae; family Salticidae; genus Maratus; species Maratus speculifer. Next base: position 55,154,523 of record OZ025292.1, on the reverse strand, counting down.
AAGTGTTAATCATAATTAAGGATCAACTGAATCAACGATTTTTAAGATCAAAACAGAAACTGAAACCGAATTTCGGTACTCATCCTATTTTCGGCCGAAAACGAAAACGATAAAAAAATTTTTAAGTGATTAATACATACAAAATGATACAAAATTAGGTCCGTTCGTAATTATGTATGTATGTAAGACCGATTGTCGTTGTTCAGTCCATTCATTTGTCTGTCTGTTCGTCTGTTCGCATATAATAGAGCAAAAACTATCCAACCGAATCGTTTGAAATTTAAAACATAAAATTGTTCCATAATTTTGTCGAGTTTTTCAAATTTTATGAAAATCGGATGTATAGTTTGATTACAGGGATAATCAAAAGTATTACGTTACATTACCGTCAATGAGAAAAAAATGTTTCAAGTTCATTTTAATGGTGTTACAGCATTCCAAACAGGAAAAAAATTATATACATTTACCGAAGCGTATTAAAGTATACATTCGGTGCAATATATGGTGAAAAAACGTTTATTATTCATTTACAGAGCTACACAAAAGAATTCCGTCACATAATGATATATGGGAAAACATTGTTTTCTGCGTATTTCAATCATGTTAAATTGTTTCGTATATAATTAAGTTGATATACGTTGCTCAGTTTTATTGCAAGTTACTTCTTTAATAATAGAAAGCGCTAACAGTATTTACAGGCACTCACAAAAGATTTCGGATACTATACTGCACCAGAACTACTCTACGTTACAGATTTTTGCTAGAAGTGCACTTTTAGTTGTGATATGAGTTAAGTGTAACCATATTTTTGCATATTACTTTGTGTATATAAATGCTTTAAATCATATACAGGGTAACACAAAAGAATCTGTAAGAGTTACAGAGTAAAAATGAAAATAGCAGTGGTTTTCGAATCAGTTACGCATTTTCACGGTATCCCATGATAAGTAATGATTCTAGGTTTGCGATCTTGATTGCGTCCTATTTAAGAAGAGGTCCTATTATTTTCGTGTTACTGAATTGGAGATATATAATCGTATCAAATTTTATATTCATGCATTTTAGCATAAGAATTTAACAGCTAATGTATTAAGCTCAGAATATTTATAAAATTAATTGTAGTACGAACGCAGCTCATTTGCCACGTTTGACGCGCAGTTTCCAATTTGTTAATGATGCTACACGCTTTCGAATGTAATACAATCTATATGTATCTAAGAAGTGTATGATAAAATATACGTTCTGCACAATCGGTGGTGCAAAGAATATTCATTATTAATTTCCAGGGCCACACACAAGTATTCCATTACATAATATTATAGGGGAGATACCGTTCGGGGCGCGTTATAATACGATTAAACTATTTCACATTTTATGTACGTTGAGGTTTATTACAAGTTACTTCCTGTATAATACAAAGCAGGGATGTAGTGGAGGGTATACGCGGGTACACGCCGTATACCCTTTGGATTTTTTTTAAGGAACTCGGTATACTCTCTGTTTCTCAAAAGAGCTACAGTGTATACACCCTAGGGTATACCCTCTGTTTTATGCATATACCCTTTGCTTTTTTTACGACTACACCGCTGACAGAAAGCAGATAGTATTTACAGGGACACACCGAAGATTTCGGCCACTATACTGTATCCGAAATACTGTATCCATTACACCAAAAACTGAATATTTTTAGAACTTTGTCATAGAACGAACGCATCTCATTTGCTACGTTTAAAATGCAATTTCCAGCTTGTTATAAATTAATTATTGACATATAGAATCACATTTCTAACACACAAATATATATATATGCATGTGTATGTATAAGGTTCAAATAAAATGAAAACGTATTCCATGTATTAGTTCTTGAGATAGAGTGCCAACAAAATTTATATCACATAGAGACAGACAGAGTCACATACATACAAACAAACATTTTATAAAAACATTTTTAACCTTATAAAATGTGTAAAATCCATTAAAAACAAGAATTCGAAAATTTTCACGAATCTAGTATTTTTTTCTTGCAAAAATAGAAGAGTGTAAAAATGTTTCAGGTTCAGGTATATATGTCAGTTTATCTTTTACGGTGATTTTTTGTCAACGATCAGCTGTCGTTAACAAAACACACTTCTGCGACACTTATACTTCTGTGGTTTCAAAAAGGAAAAAAAAAAAATATTAAGCCTGCTGTTTTGAACGAACAGGTGATAAACTTCAAAGTTTAGTAATGTAAGCATTTTTTGCTTTATAATTTTTGCATGCGCATATGCCATGTGCAATAGGGAAAACTCGCAGACGATTTTTTAATTAAAGACAGTATAGTTTATTTGTTGATCTTTGGAATACACACAGAACGAGAACATTTTGTTTGTAAAAATAGCCGTTTATGTACGTATAGTCCGTCTAAGTTTAAAAATTTAAGCAAAAAATATTACAAGAGTATCGCAAAATTCTGTGTTTCATACAAAATACGTCCAAGAAAGTTTACAAATGCTGTTGGTATGTGTAAAATAGATTCATGCCACTGCTTTTGTAATTAATATTGGACTATTTATTTTCTACAAATGATTCTATGGATTACCATCAAAAAATGAAGAAATATGTCGATGGAAAATAGGTATGAAAAATATTTTTTCTGTTTGCTTTTCTTTAAATTACAATGATTTTGTTGAAATAAATAAAATTCTATGAATAATTAAAATGTTTGAAGGAATGAGGCTGAAATGTCATAATTATATTGTCTATTTATTTTTTTTTTTAAATTCTAGAAGCTTTTATTATTTTATTTTGTGAATGATTTTAATGAAAGGAATTTCAAAATATCTATACGATACACACTATCAGAAAATATATGATTAACCCACGAAAAAAGAAATAAAAGATAAACAGTGCACAAAAATTACAATAATGCATACAACCACAGTTAAAATTCATTAGCTTTTATTCGATATATTTTTTAAATGTTTCGAGATTTTTACGAATTTAGATCTAATAAAACAAATTTACAAACCAATTTCTAAATTTTATCGCATTCATTTGGATTTTACTTAGGGTGTTAACTATTTTAATAAGTGGATTTAAGCTAGCGATTAAATCATTATTTTAATCAACAATTTGAAATAAAAATCAATTATTTAAATCAAAATTGATTTAAATCTAATTGTTCTAAATGACACAAACGTATTAAAATCTAAGATTAATGTAATTTGGAAAGTGTATTAAAATTAATGTAATTTGGAATACTGTATACAGTACACCAAAATCTGATAAAAAAGCTTTAAATAATTGTTTCTAATCTTAATTTCTGAGTCCTGTGAAACATTAAATACAATAACTTTGTTAAGGGATAAAAGATATTTCATTTAAATATTATATTTAAATCTAAATCTAATATAATTTGTGATGTCATAATTTCCTTTAAGTAATTAAATTGTTTATTCTTTTATATGAAATAAGCATTTAAAGTATGCTAAATTTCGGCTATATATATATATATATATATATATATATATATATATATATATATATATATATATATATATATATATATATATTAGTATGCACATACATTGTGTAAGGTATGATTTATGCTATTAACAGTAATTTTTGTTAGTACAAATGCAAAACGAGCTACCAATAATATTTGTTAGTTATGTTGGTTGTGCCATATTGAAATTACTTATTTGCTGTTTTTATTAATTCTGTTGATTACTGTTTCATTTTGGCTATTTCTTAAGGCTGCAACACTTTGCCCCTTTTGAAATTAACAAAATGCACCCTACCTTTTAAAAAATAGTGAAATATAGCCAGATCTTTTTTGAAATAAATCCCTCCATACCGCAGTACTTCTAAATATGTGCACCCAAGACTTAACAAAAATGATAGAACTTTATTTCTTGGAAAAAAGCAGGATATTATTAAAACATGTTATTTAATTGTAATTTTCAATTCGTGATTTATAGAAATATTGAAAATTAATGATTTTTATATTTATCATACTAAAAAATTATGTACTTATTTTTATTGCTACTAAGCACATTAGTAATATATTTTCTTATGTAATAGTGCCTTTTTTTAGAACAAGCATTCTGCCCTTTTTCTTTTTAGAATAAATATTAAATACTGAATTATCGTTTACTAATTTAAGCATTACAATATGCCTTATATACCTAATTAAAGATTGTAATCAATTTAAAATTAAATGCAGCAACTGATAATTTTAATAAATGTAAAATCATTATTTTTTAATATAGTTTTACATAATTATTGCAAAATATTAATGTATATAACTTTATAGTATTATATTAATTAATGAAATTACTAATTTACAGTTTTTATAATTTTTGTAGTTACTAAATAATAATTAAATTTTATTGATTAAAGTGCAAAAACATAGATTATGTTAGTAAATAAAGGTCTAATTTTTTAGAAACCTAGAATCTATTAATCTTAGAAACCTAGGCTAAACCTACATCTATTCAATATTTCAATGCTGGAGAAAAAAAAATCCGATTCAAATAAAAAGAAATATGATTTAAATACAAAAATTCGATCTTTATTATTATTGCTTTTTAAATCATGATTTTTTTACACCCTATTTTTACGGAATTTTAAACTAATTTTTGTTGGCCGATCCGACGGGGGAACTGTCTGGTAGGCGGAGTGTTAAAATAAGTTTTGTTATTTATAACTATCCTCCATTCTTGTAAATAAAATATTAATGATAATATACCAAAGTGTGATTTTATTTTATGTATGGTCTGCAATTTTATACTTCATTCACATAAAAAAAAAGTTATTAACTGTGTATTCCTACTTTGTTTTTAGCTGTGTCTGGTAAAAATAAGTACGGTTATATGGATTTCTAAAGGACAATTATATGGAAAAAAATTTATCACATTTCATTTAAAGCCACTATAGTAAATTCTTATAAATCCGCTTGTATTATTTTATGACGATATCAGAGTGATATTGGCCTTGGCAACATAGATTCTTGGAAAATTGTGCAAAAACTTTCATATAAGACCTGAAAAATGAGCTTTGTTTTCAAAAATGATAATCATAGATAGCAAGAGTTATTATTTTTAAATGTACAATTTTATAAATAAAAATGTAATTTTCGCAATGAATGATTAATATTATTTTTTAATAACTAAATTTTTTAAAGTTTGAATTTTGCTTCAGTCAGATCATAATGTAAAGTGAATTACACCTTTGTATCTACGTGTTACATAACTGCGATGTACACTAAAGTCAAAATGACCAGCGAGCATTAAGGGTGCATTCGAAAACATTTTTTTCACCTTCAACAGTTCGAAATTTTCTGATACAATTTCAGACTCACTTTTAGAAGTAAAAACACGAAACTTGCTGATGTGACTTTTAAAGAGATCTATAAGATGTCGTGTGATTTTATTTTTTGTTAAATTCATTAGAATTAGATTTATAAACTATTATTTCCCCAGTATGACTCTTTTTTTCGTTCCCAGATCTCCCGCTTCGGAAAATTCGGTTTAAAACGTTGACTTTAACAGCATTTTTTTGCAATATTTTCTGCATTTATCAAAAAATTGAAAAGCACGGGACCTAATATACTTTCTAAATAAGAGAATTTGCCAGTTTGATGCGCTTAAGAGAAAAAACGAATTTAAAAATAAATCAGAAAAAAGGCAATTTGTATTGAAATACACCCTTAATCGGGGATCTTATTTATTACTGCTATCATCCATCATAGCATTTTTGCCACATATGTTCTTAGAATTCTCAACATACGACGATACTGAGTTTGATCACTTGAGCAGTTTTAGATCATTATTGCTAAAATGAATTTTGAATTTTGATAGCCCAGAACAGATTTTTTTTCAAAGGTAAGTTCATTTATTTTACAATTTAACACTTGAAAATTATAATATGGATGAGAAGTGTGTTATTTTCTGCTTATTACAAATTTGGAAAAAATAATTTATTATTTTTGTGTTTTAAATCATTTCTTCATGTTTAAAATCACATATTGTAACATAAGAGTAAATATTTGCAGTTTTAACATTATGTAGCATTTAAAATAATTATTCGGTTTAAATACTATCTATTTCAGCGTGTTTATAATATATTTTGCTATAAAACTTCGAGTTTTCATTATTTTACATGCTATACATTTCTTATTTCATTTTCTACCGATGACAAAAGACAGCTTTTCATAGATTTCAATTCATGGTTTTTCGTTTGTGATTTTTAAATTAAAGACTTTTTATAAGCGTATTGCATTCAAAAACTACAAGAAAAATAAATAAAAACTCTAAAAAAAATGTCATTTGATATCAGAAGAAATAGTTTTTTTAACCTAGTCCGAAAAATTCAAATGTTTACACCAAATCCAATTACAGACACAGAAGCAATTATAACTTTTTTTCAGATTGATTTTTATAAAATTAAAACGCGTCCCAAACAATGTTTCCTTCTTTACCATAATGTAATGTAATATTTTAGTATGGCCCTGTAAATTAATAAAAACTATTCTCTGTACTACAGATTATACAGAATTTATATTGTAGTATATATTTCATAGATGCAAGTCAATTTTATTATGTTCGAAAACGTGTAACATTATTAAAAGGCACTTGAAACTATTTTTATACATGGGCCGTTATGCAAGGGAACGCTTTTGACTGTCTCTATAATTGAATTATGCATCTCATTTTCATAAAAATTGAAATGACTTGATAAAATTATGCAAGAGTTATGTATTTTAAATTTCAAACAATTCGGATAAGTAGTTTTTGCGTTGTTATATGCGAACGGACAAATAGACAGACGGACGGATTGAATGACAACTATAGTTATTACGTATTTACATAATTACGATCGCGCACTTAGAAACAAGTCAAGCATACGAATTTGTTCTTCATGTAATTTTGTTTTGCTATTTTAAAAACTTTTTCGCAGTTTACACATCAAAGAATAAGGTAAATCTTTGTACACAAAAACCTATATATTTTAAATATTACACAAAAATGTGTTTTCCATGTTACATAGACATATGTGTAGAAACAGAATATTACACAAAAATCTGTGCATTCCGTACATAACACAAAAACATGTGTATTTTGCATATTACACAACATTGTAGGTATTTTCCTATTGCACAAAAATATATGTAAAAAAAGATTATTACACATATGTATGTGTAAAAATAGTGCTCAGAAATATGTGTATTTCAGTGCAATTCACACATTAAAGTGTGTATTTCAAGAGTTATCAGATAACTTTTACACATTTGGACTTATCATCAAATTACACATTAAAATGTGTATTCTGAAATTTACACATTTGGCGCAATTTACACACAAATTTACACACATAGACATGTCGTTTTTGTATCATCGATTTACACATTTTTGTGTGTAATTTTACACATTTTTTTTAGAGTGCAATTAACAAACTCATCCCGAAGGAATGCGGACTTCCCCATTTTCCAAATGGTCTAGCCCTTTTCGCCCATGCGCAGTCTGCTCCAGGCCTCATATCAAACGTATCAGTAACTGTTAAATGTAATTAGGATGCGATCATTATCAATTGTACTTCTAATGTGATAACGTTCTTAGTGAAAAGTCTGTGAATAGTGTAATCTGTATAAAGTCTAATCTGGGAAAAAAGTATGAACATATTTTTATGAAAAAAATAACATTTATTTTTTGTAAATTCTAGTCAAAAATGAAACGATTTCGAGGAAGAAAAAAATTATTCGGAGAATACAAAGAACTCACTAGTATAAATGAAGACTGTTCGGACACTAATTCAAGTAATAATATTGACCCTGAAAATTCTGGAGATGAAATTGAAGTACGAGATATTGAAGAAAGTGAAGAAGAAGAATATGTGAAGATTCAGGTAGAGAAGATGAAATTCCCCAAAAGAGCCACAAACGCAGAAAGTGATTGCGAATAATTTCAGATACTGAATCGGACAGCCAAAAAGAAACTGAAAAAAGACAGGAAAAAGAAATTGCTCTCGACGGTACTGAATGGGAAGAAATAGAGAATGGTTGTGTTGGCAGACTCCCATCACACACTATATTCAAGAATACTTCAGGCCCAACTGGTTATGCGAAACGAAACATTATGCTTGGTAATGTTAGCAGTGCATTTAGACTTATAATTGATAATGAATGATGAAGCACATAAAAACTTGCACTGAGCTAGAGGCTAGAAATGTTTTACAGAAGGACGATTGGAAAATTACTATTGAAGAATTGTATGCGTTTGTAGCTATTTTGTATGCTCGAGGAGCCTATGAAGCGAGAAATTTAAAATTATCCTACTTGTGGTCAGAAAAAATGGGGACCTTCTTTCTTTCGCGAAACTATGAGTAGAAATAGATTTCTAGAAATTATGAGATTCATTCGTTTTGACAAAAAAAGTGAAAGGAGTGTTCGCTTACGAACTGACAAATTTGGATTAGCTTCCGAAATTTGGAAGTCCTTTATTGATAACAGCCAAGCTTGTTACAAACCAGATCAGAATATAAGCGTAGATGAACAATTGTTTCCCACAAAGGCAAGATGCAGATTTCTGCAATATATGCCTAACAAACCAGACAAATTTGGAAAAAAATTTTGGTTAGCTGTAGACGTGCGAAGTAAATATCTTATAAATGGCTTTCCCTATTTAGGCAAAGACGAACTTAGACCATCAGGAGTACATTTGAATGAATTCGTAGTTTTGAATCTTGTAAAAAACTACGTAAATTGTGGGAGGAATATAACAACGGATAATTTTTTTACAAGTATGCAGCTCGCAAAGAAGCTACTGGCCAAAAAACAAGTCTTGTTGAAACTATACGAGCAAATAGAAGAGAATTGCCGAAAATAGCTAAAGTTAGAAAAGATAACATGGCTCTTTTCTCCACAAAACTCTACAAATCAAATGATATTGTTTTAACGGTTTACAAAAGTAAGCCTCGTAAAAAAGGACTACTTCTTAGCTCAAAACATAAATCTGTAAAAATTGCTTCTAATCGAAAACAAATTCCTGCAACTGTGACATTTTACAATGAGACAAAGTTTGGAGTAGACGTAGTTGCCAAATGGCCCGCAAATATAGCGTAAAAGCAGGGTCACGTAGATGGCCTTTGCAGGTATTTTATAATATTTTGTACTTAGCTGCAATCAATGCGTGGATTTTATATAAAGAGACTTGTGATAAAAATATAACTAGAAAACAATTTTTATTTCAATTATCTGAAGAACTCTCCAGTGAATATAGGTGCTGCAGAAAAAAAGCCTCCTCCCAAAAACAAGAACGGAAATCAATGGATTGTGTTCTAGAAAATTCACAAAATATTCCTTATGATCGGAAATCTTGCCAAATTCGATTGTGCAACAAAAATAAAGCGATTTATACTTGCAGTGTATGCAACAAATATGTTTGTGGTAAGTGTTCACCTAAGATAACATGTACTTGTAAAATATGTGCCTCGTGATTATTTCATTCATATCAAATATGCTGTACTATAAATGCAAATAGAATGTGTTTTTCTTAATTAATAATTAATGAATTAATACATTAAATGTTATTTTTGTTAAATTATATGTATATTTTATTTACATTAACTAAGTCAAATATCTTTGTGGAAAGTGTTCATCTAAGATAAGAGACACTTGTAAAATATCTGCCTTATAATTAGTATTTCGTGCATATTAAATGTGATATACTGTAAATACAAATAGAAACTGTTTTTGTTTAGTTTCTTTATATTTATCATTAATGAATTATTATATTAAATATTGTTTTTGTTAAATTATATTCTTATATTTACATTAACTAAGTTTCATATGTTTGATGCAAGTGTTAATCTAAAATAACATGTAAAATTTGTCCCTCATAGTTTTTTCATGCATAGAAAATGTACTAAAAATGCAGATAGAAACTGTTTTTTTATTAATTATTAATGAATTATCATATTAAATGATGTTCTTGTTAAATTATATATTTTTATTCACATTAACTAAGTCAAAAGTTACAATGAAAGCCGTGATGAAAAATCCGTCAATTTGACGGACGCGGTAAAACTAGGTATATATGAAACTCCGGTAGTTCTAGTGTTAAAATGATCTTGAATTAGAAAATGGGACCTATTATTTTGCTTCTTGAAATAGCACCAATTTTACTTACCCATCATGCGTAGTATAGGGTAAGTCCTGCAATCATTTGGAAAATCAAAAATTTTTTTTTATGAATGTACACGTTTCAGATGCTGGGGATTCCGAAAATTATAGTTTTAGAAAAAAAAATTGCCGTCCGTCCGTCCGTCTGTCTGACTGTGTGCCTATAAACGCTCTATCTCACGAACAAATTGAGACACACTTGAAATTTTGTATGTACCTAATATGTAAGAATGCGACAAAGCCTATTTAATACCAGTAACCTCGATTATCCGGAACTATCCTTTTCGGATTCTCGAAAAATTTGTTCTGATGAAGGATACATAAAATTTTTCGAAATTTTTTATTTTAAGGAGTGAACGTAAAAGGCAATAAAGTAACACAAATTTAACATAAAAAACGAAGGCGATCGGGTTATTAGCTGCCGAGATATTTGTAATCCTGTTTACCATATTCTTCGATTTTTCATGTTCCGGTATTTTCTTCAAATTTCAATTCAAAGATATATTTTAATTGACAATGAGGCGCTTAATCTGAAGCAGTAAACTGTTAGTTAATATGGTTATTATTTTTGGAGTTATAAGGATGTTTCTTTTACGCAATTCGATACTACTTGAGTAGTTTGGCTTTTTATATAATTTGTCGAAATTAGTTTATCAGCAATTCATTAATAGAGCATTACTATATATATTAACAATATTTAAATGTACGTTTAAATTTTGTTTTGGAATTGCAACGCATTTTATAAATAGTTTACTAATGTTTTATTTTTATACATTATATTATGCATATCCATGACGGATAAGTATTACGGTGGCCCCCAACGACTAGTTTACGGTATGCAATGGCTTTTCGTGTAGTACGCGTTTCTCTTAATTTCTGTACAAAACGAAGTATCATCAATTTATTCGGCGCATTTCGTGTTTTAAAATGTTTGCAAAATACTGAACAAATACTTTTGTAAGAATCCTTCTCCGCATTTAAAAACTACGATAAATTTGCGCTCCGGAATACTAAATTCTATTTTGAAACTAAGTGAATTCATTCTGTGCTAGCAACGTATTTTATAGTGCATCATCCAATCAGGCTTCCGCTGCCGCTTGCCATTGTGCCCAATAGTGACTAACTGTTTCATTTGGCGAGTAAACGAATAACCAAATTCATCAAATTGCGAGATCTCAATCTCTGCTCTTTTTGCGTGTGTGTATATCCCCATAAAGTCGACATTTTTATCCGCGTTTCTAATCTACTGATGCCGTTATAAATGTTCAATAAGGTTGTGCTATTTACAATGCTCTATTTTTAGAGATATTGAGTCAACATCAATTCAATTCTAGCAAAAGTCAAAGACACAGAAAGGATTATGCTATATATATTCCTCTGTTGTCAGTTAATCGCAATTTATGCTCCTACTTTGCTTTTCGCCGGTTTTAACAAACTCGCATCTAGAGCCAAATAGGGACAGATTTTACTAAATATGGTATTGAAATTATTCATTTAAAGGGCACAGTAAGTGGATCAATTTTCCAGTGTTTTCACGCCGAATCTATTTTGCGAACATTCTTCGTCATTTGGCTACTGTTTTTAGCTCACATGCTATCAAAGCTTGGGAGCTTATGTACCCGCGCGTTTTGTATGCATGTATGTACGTGCATGTGTGCATACGTACGTATGTACGTAACACGATAACTCATGATAAAAATATTAGATTCACTTGAAATTTTGGATATAGGTATATCCTGATAAGGCGCTTCCCTGATTAGTTTTAAGAGTTCATTCGTTAAGTATAATAGAGGGAACGGGGGCTAATGCCCCTACCCTTAATTTATATAATTGGGTTTTTCATGCAGAATTATCAGTTTTCGTTCAAAATTTAGATATAGTGTTATTCTGATGAGGCGCCTCCATGATTAGTGTTAGGTGTTCGTTGGATAAGTATAAAGAGGAGGAATGGAGGGTTGATTCCCCCTCCTCTTAATTTATATAAATGGGTTTTTCATGCAGAAGTTATCAGATTTCATTTAAATTTTGGACAGAGGATCATTCTGATGATGAGATCGCCATGATTAGTTTTGGGAGTTCATAGGATAAGTATATAAGGGGGGGGATGGGAGGTAACCCCGCCGTTAATATAGGTTAATGGTTTTTTCAAACAGAACTTACCGGTTTGCTTCAATTTTTGGATAGAGGTTTACAGTGATAAGATGCTCCCCTAATTAGCTGTGGGATTCTTTTTTTAAGTACAAAGGTAGCATGGGCGACTACCTCCCTTAAATTTGATAAATAGGTTTTTATGCTGAATTATCCGATTTGCTTTAAATGTTGACTGTAGGTTCTTTTTGATAAGGCGAATCTCTGAATAGTTTCGGAAGTTTAATGATTAAGTATAAAGGAGGGGGATAACTCCTCTTAAATTGTATACATGTGTTTTTATTAAAAATTATTTGATTAAATTTTGAATATAAATTTTTTATATGATAAAGCATATTCCTGATTAGTTTGGGGGGTTCAATGATTAAGTATAAAAAGGGGAAATGGGGGGAGCTATTTCATCCCTTAATTTGTTTTTCGAATGGCATTAATCCTTAAAAATATAAGGTTTTAATGTACAATTACTATGCGTAGCCTGTGAGGTCAATGCCATCAGTTTAAATGGGCGATATTCTTTTTATTTATTTCTTATTCACCAAATCGCTATGTTTGTCGAAGTCAGCGAGACATCGCATACAATGCATCAATAGTCCGAAATGCGAGAATGTATCTTTGTTTTTCTCAGAGATGATGGCTGAGGTGCGGTTTTCATGACTTTACAAACGGCATGTATATAATTCTAAAAACAATTAATGTTTATTGTTGGAATGTTATTCCATAAGGCGTGAGCAAGTAAGTTCCTCAATAATAAAAGGAGTTAAAAACTTTACCTTTTAGTTGACACACATTTATTTGAAGAAATAAAGTAGAATAATGATGAACAAATACTTGGAAACACTTCACAACACAAAAGAACAGATGCACAGTCTTCACAATATTTACAGAACACAAAAATAAAGAAAAAAATAACTTTGAAACATATATTAGCTTCAGTTTGAAGCTGTTCTTGATAAATAGTAATTATTCCTTTGGAATCATAATGTGTAATAGTGGATTCTTAATAATTGACAGCATTTTGCTGCCTAAGCCAAGTGAGTCACTACATCAACTAACTGTTCTAAAGTTCTCTTCCAGTGAAAACAGAATAATGTCTGGTGCTGCCATCTGGCGGTAGATTTTAGTACAAAAAGAAGCAATTGTCTAACATCTCTCCCGTTTTGTGATAGAATCTGACACCAGATGGATAAGGTTTCTGCAATGTTCAAATTTGGTCTTTGGCAATGGCTTTGTCATTATATCTGCTATCATTTCATTTGTTGACAGGTATTTGACATCTATTATATTTTTAATTTTCAAATCTCGTATGTAGTGATACTTTGTATCAATGTGTTTAGTTCGCGACTTGAACTTTTCACTTTCAACCAATTTAATAGTTGATTGATTATCTTCAAAAATTTTAATTGGATAATGTTGATGTAATTTGAGATCTTTACATAGTTTTAAAATCCACAACACTTCTTGAGTTCCTTGTGAGAGTGCCACATATTCCGACTCGGCTGACGATAATGTAACACATGTTTGTTTTCTTGAGAACCAAGAAATGCAACTATTGCCCAAGAAGATTACATTTCCTGAGGTAGATTTTCTATCTGTAGTATCTTGACCCCAGTCAGCATCTGAGTATGCAACCATATTAGGATAATCTTCTGAGGAAATATGAAGAGCAAGATCTTTTGTGGTTTTTAGGTACCTTATTACCCTCTTAACAGCATTCCAGTCCTTTTGTCTTGGATTATTGCATCTTCGACTTAGTATATGTGTAGGAGCTGTAATGTCAGGTCTTGTGCATGAAGAAATATATAATAGACTTCCGATAGCTTGTCTATAGTTATCATTTGATGATAAAAGATTTTCTTCTTTTTCTAAACTATAATAGTTTGTTTCCATTGGGGTATAAGATGGTTTGGCTTCTTCAAGCTGAAAATCTTTAACTAATTGATTTATTTTATTTGTTTGTGACAGCAGATAACTTCCATCTTCTTTTCTATGAATCTCTATACCTAAGAAGTATTTTGCTTCTCCTAATGATGTTATAGGATAAGACTTCTTTAAATAGTTTATTACTTCATTGACTTCATCTTCATCTTCTGAGCTTATCAACATATCATCTACATATAGTATGAGATGAATTGTCTTCTTTGATTTTTCTTTCGTAAACAAACATGGATCTGCTTCACTTTGTTTAAATCCATTTGCCTTTAGAGTATTTTCTATTTCTTCATTCCAGCACTTGGCGGCTTGCTTGAGACCATATATAGCCTTTTTTAATTTATAGACTTTGTCTTTGTTTTCTTGATCTTGAAAGCCTTCTGGTTGAAGCATGTATAATTCTTCATTATCTAATTTACCATGTAGAAAGGCTGTTTTAACATCTACTTGGAATACTTTGGCTTTACGATAAGCTGCACAGGTCAGAAAAGCTCTAATAGTTGTATGTTTGACGACAGGAGAGAAGGTTTCATCATAATCAGTGCCTAGTTGTTGAGTGAAACCCTTGGCAACTAGTCGTGCTTTGCATTTTATTTCTTCTCCATTTTCATCGCATTTTGTCTTATAAACCCATTTACAGCCAATTGCGCGCTTACCTTTTGGTAAAGTAACAAGCTCAAATACTTCATTTTCCTTTAAAGAGTTAAATTCTTCTTTCATAGCCTGTAACCATTTCTGTTGATCTTTTAGTGGTAATTTTAGAACATCTTTAAAAGTTTCAGGATCTTGATTTTTCGAATAACTGTCTTCAGTTTTGTAAGAAAACCTTTCTGGTGGAATTCCTTTTGTTTCTCTGTTAGAAATTCTTCTCTGTGAATTTTCTTCACTTTTTTCTGTGGTTGGGATATCTACTGATTTGCCATCAGTTTCTATTTCTTCTGCAACATTTTCTATTGGAATAGATTCACAATCATTTTCAAGATTTTCTTCTGAAAAATTGAAATGAATTAAATCAGAAGTTCGCTCTTCTACATTTTCTGGGAAAAAATTTTCACCGTTCATACTTTCAAAAAACTTTACTGTTCTGCTTATCACAATTTTTCTTCCGCCTGTATAAATTCGATATCCCTTGCTTCTTAAATCATAACCAACAAAGATTCCTTCAGTGGCTTTTTCATCAAATTTTTGCCTCTTCTGTTTATGAACATACACATATGCTTTGCATCCAAATACTTTAAGGTGACTCATATTCGGCTTATGCCCATTCCACAGTTCATATGGTGTCTTTTCAGTTGATTTTGTGGGTAATCGATTTTGCAAATAAGCTGCTGTAGCTACGGCTTCTGCCCAGAATGTTTTTGGTAATTTAGCATTTATAAGCATGGCTTTACACATTTCAATTAGAGAGCGATTCTTTCTTTCCGCGACTCCATTTTGAGACGGCGAATATGGCGTTGTTGTTTCATGATGTATTCCTAAGTTCTTTAGGTAGTTACTAACATATTCGTTGCAATATTCTGCTCCATTGTCAGTACGCAAGGATTTAATGTTCAATCTAAATTTATTTGTTGTTGATGCAACATACTCCTTTAATTTATCAAATACTTCATCTTTAGAGGAAATAAAATATACCTGTGTATAACGAGAATAATCATCGATAAACGTAACGAAATATCTTTTTGATCCCATACTATTTGTTTCAGCAGGACCGCAAACGTCACTATATATCAGATCAAGTGGTTTTCTACTTCTGTATTGCGTTTCTTTTGGAAATGATTTTTCTGTTAGCTTAGCTTTTATACAACTTGAACATTCAGTATTATGAGAACAATTATTCAGAGTAATACCTAAAGCTAAATCATTCTTTTGAATTTTCTTGATGGATTCCAAATTTCTATGACCCAGTCTTTGGTGCCATTTTAGAATGCAATTGACATTAGAACATACAGGTAATATTTCTGAAGCGCTGTATACTTTTTCATTTGTGGGTTTTATTTTTAATCTGTATAACCCCTCATCAGCTTTTGCATCTGCAACTAATATGTTACCCTTTTTAATTAAACACATATCATCTTTAAATGTTACAACAAAACCTTTCTCAGTGCAAGACTGTACAGACAACAAATTACTGTCTAACTCGGGAACATAAAGCACATGATCTAGTGTAACTTTATTTGTTTGACCATTAACTGTTTCAATATTAAAAGTACATTTACCCTTTCCTTTTGCAGTTAATTTAGTTCCATTAGCAATTGTAATTGTATCTTTATTTGAATTCTTTAATTCTGAGAATAGTTCTAAAGAATTAGCTAAATGAACAGATGCGCCTGAATCAATAACAAAAGTTAACTTTTTGTTTTGATTTCCATTTTGTTGAGATTTCATAACAAAACCTGAAGAATTTGATTCTTTCATTAATTCATGATAGTTTTGAGAATTTGGTGGATTTTCATTTTGACTAGCAGTAGAAGCAGAGAAATTATTTTGTTTTTTAAACTGTTGACGTGATCTATCTTGTGTAAAATTTGGTTTTGTTTTGTTATTGTTGTTATTCTTTAAGTGAAAACAATCTTCACGGTTGTGATTGGTTCTTTTACAATGAGAACAAAATTTTTGTTTATTCAAATGTTTTGGTTTATCCCTATTACCCTTTAAAGCAATAGATTCAAATTTTGTTGAAATTTGTTTAGTTTCAACTCTTCTAAGATATTCATCAATTAACTTGTTTTGAACATATTTTAATGATAAATCTGTGTCATATTTGCTTTCAATAGCAGTTATAAAGGTACTATAAGAATTTGGTAAAGAACAAAGCAAAATAGCTATTAAATTATCATCTTGTATTACTTCACCTATACTTCTTAATTTTTCTGCCAATTCTAAGACAGAATTTATATGTTCCTGCATTTTAATACTTTCATTATATTTAATGGAATACAACTTCCTAAGAAGATAAAGTTTATTTGTAAGATTTACCCTTTCATGAACAGATTTCAATTGATCATATGTTTCTTTAGCACTTTTAGCATGTCTGACATGAACAATTTGAGAATCTGAGATATTTAAACAAATTAATGCTCTAGCATTTCTATCATTTTTCACCCAATTGTCATCATTTTCTTTTTTAGGTTCAAATACAACATCATATAAACCTTCTTTGATTAACAATTGTTCAATTTTAAACTTCCATACTGAATAATTATCATCAGTTAACTTATCAATGTAATGAGATTCTTTAAGACTAGACATCATTATATAATAATATTTGCTTATTTCACACAAAATAAAATAGTGTTTATCTTATTAATTTACAACAATAAAATATTATAAACTCATATATAATGCTAATGATGAAATAAGAACATAATAGAATTCTTGAGAACAACTTTAAAGTTACTTCTGGTTTCAGAAAATCTTCCTAAATATTCAAAATTCTTTATTTAAAACATGTATTTGTATTTTCAACTAATAAATAATAAATTTCAATAAGAAACAAGCAAAATAATTTCTTTTCATATCAACAAATAATAGTTTTGGTTTCAAAACAAGAACAATTCTTTGAATTTTCTTTTATATCATTCACTTCTAAAAAATACAATATTCAGAAAATAATTATTTCTTTTGAATTTAAATATTATATTTTCTGTTTTGATATTATTATATTTAAATTTTGAGACTCATTTCTCAGTCTCATAATCAACAATGTTGGAATGTTATTCCATAAGGCGTGAGCAAGTAAGTTCCTCAATAATAAAAGGAGTTAAAAACTTTACCTTTTAGTTGACACACATTTATTTGAAGAAATAAAGTAGAATAATGATGAACAAATACTTGGAAACACTTCACAACACAAAAGAACAGATGCACAGTCTTCACAATATTTACAGAACACAAAAATAAAGAAAAAAATAACTTTGAAACATATATTAGCTTCAGTTTGAAGCTGTTCTTGATAAATAGTAATTATTCCTTTGGAATCATAATGTGTAATAGTGGATTCTTAATAATTGACAGCATTTTGCTGCCTAAGCCAAGTGAGTCACTACATCAACTAACTGTTCTAAAGTTCTCTTCCAGTGAAAACAGAATAATGTCTGGTGCTGCCATCTGGCGGTAGATTTTAGTACAAAAAGAAGCAATTGTCTAACATTTATAAACAAGTTTTATCGCTTTGCTGTTAACTTTGTAATAGGTTTCAATGACAGGTCGTAAATATATTCAGATTGTTTTGAAATTTCTATGTATAATTGAGGTTTACTGTACAGTGTTCGATATTGAAATTGGAAAGAGTAGCATTTATAGTTCGTGTACAAACAAGCCAAAAAAGATCCATTACATTATAATTTCTGGGAAAGAATCTTTTGCGTTCCATTTATTTATGATATGCTATTTCAATCATAATGCAGCACTGAAATTAACTACAAAATTCTTTCCAAGGAGCGTGGAATAAATATTATTCATGACATATAGAAACAAACAAAAAATTCCATTACAGTGTGACATGTGGGAGAAAAAATTGAATGCGGTACATTTCCAGGATGTTATGACATTTCAAACATAATGAAATCTTTGAAGTGTGCTAGGACATGTTTTGTTTAGATTATGGAGTGCATAATTTATCGTTCATTAACAGGGACGAACAAAAAAATTCCATTACTTTGTGATCGATGGTGAAAAAATGTTTGTGGTATATTTTAATGATGTTGTGGTATTTCAGACATAATGAAATCTTTGAAGTGCGCTACAACATATTGATGCGCATCACATGATTATTGAATGCATAGCATTTATTGTTCATTTACAGAGACACAAAGAATAATTATGTTACTGGGATGACAAAGATCGATCACTACTGGAAGTGCGTTTTCCACGGTCGCATGCATTTTATAACCTTTCTCTTTTTGAGTGTTAGGTGATATGTATAAATTCTATGATAGCACATACAATAGAATTCGCCCACTTTACAGGATATGGATAGCAATTACTGAAAATAGATTTGCACCGAGATACTTATTTTTTAAAGCTACTTGTTTAGATATATCATTTCATTCTATTAAAAAAAGGAAATAATGTTAAATACCATTGTAAAATTATACTTTTTCGGTTTTGGAAAGTGTTTCATGACCTATGTTTGATGCATGCATTTTTATACCTGCTCTCATGTCGGTTCGTAATAATATAAATAAGTATCTATGTTCGTCGTCTGGTCTGTTTGTCTGCCAGTCTTTCCATCTATACGCATATAACAGCGCGAAAACTATTCAACTAAATGATTTGAAATTTAATACAATATACTGCCAAAGGTGACTTCACTTCAGATTTTTAGACATTTTGTTAAGTACCTAGAATATTGCATAAGGAATTATCATGAAACTGCAAGTGTGTAAACAGAAATGTCATATATTTCCGCGAAGATTTTTCCCCCAATACCCCATAAGGGACCATCAACAAACTGAAAAATAGCGAATATTTTTTTATAACTCTGTCAAAAAAATGTAGAAAAAACGTTCATACTGTAGATTATGATTAAGTGGCTTATTATAATAATCTGTGTTCATTTTTATGAGAATAGCGTTCTTATTCGTCGTAAAATTAAGTTTTTTATTAAAACAACTCCTAATTTTTCCAAGTTTTTCCTTATAATTTGCAGAATTCTTAATATAAAATAATGTTTTTTTTAGAAAATATGACAAACAATAATCTACACAAGACTCTGTAATCAGAATAAAAAAATAATGAAAGTTGTATGAAAAATGAGCAGGTTCACAAAATATTTTTTGCTGCGCATTGCGTGAATAAAATTTAAATATAATTTGAATAATGGATAAGCTACATGTATAGAACAATTTATGCAAAAGTCTCAAAAACATAGCTTGAAAATTATCGTCGAAAGAATAAGCTCAAAATCCGTTGTTCACAATCTGTGTTTGTTGGTAAATAAGTGAGTTGAATTCATGTTATTCTCCATATAGTTGTCGTTTAAAAACATTGCAAAAATTGAATTAAAATGAGTAGGCTGCGTAAGAAATGACATTTAAAAATTAAATTACAAATTAGCATGAATAAATCGTTAACTAATGTCATACGCAAAGAAGTGTATTATTTATGTAAAAAGATAAGTAATTTTAAACTAGTTACGAAAATAATAAAATTAATATTTTGATGTTTACCAAAATAGAATATCTATTTCAGATCGAATTATTCAAAAAAAATCTAAAATTCCAAAATTTTGAAAATCCCCCCGCTTCCCCAAAATAGCGTATACATAAATGAAATTTTAAGAAGTAGCAATAAGGCTCCAAACGAAACAAAATTTGACCAATATCTATAGTTAACTAAAAATTACGAGTTAAACTGTGAAACTTGAAAAATTCAGCGGTCTCTGAGACCGCTAATAAGAGTTACGGTTAATCAGATCTCGAGTGCATAGTAGGTAAAGAAGAAGGCATCCAATATCCAGTGTTGTTTAAAGAGTTGTTAGAGCGTGAAATAGATAGAACAGGGCGAGTTTGATAAAGACGTCACCACATTACCAGATGCAATGATGTTCCCATAAGGCATGGTGACGTCACTGCAACATCATTGTGAAGTCACACTGTGACTTTGTGACCATCGATCGTCGATGTGACGTCGCATGACGTCAATGTGAAGTCGTTATGGCCGCTTTAGAGCTCGTTTGAGACGTCACATTGTAACCACTTTGGGAAGTCACTGTGTGACAAATTTGTGAAAAATGTGTCATTTGTGACTACTTTGACATTAACATCGTGACGAAACTGTGACAAAAGCAACGTTGTGACAAAGGTGTTTTTAAAAGTAAATAACATGTTTTGAAGAATTTTTGTAATTTTCTAAAGATTTTTAAGAAAGTCACATCTCATTCACAATGTGACGTCACTGAGTGGTGGCATTTTGGTCACAGATGTGATGTGACCACAGTGACTCACACTGACGTCACTGTGACCATGCATGACTATGAGGGTTTTCAGAAAATGTAAAAGAGAAAAAAAACTGAAATTTTTTCAAACTCAGGAATCGAAAGTGATATGGAGCTGGAACAACCGAACTACAACCGAAGTACTGCATTGCATTGAAACGATCAGAAATTATCTAACATCCATTGGTAGAAACAACGTAGTAGAATATCGAAATGGAATTCTAGGAAACATATCTAAGGATTTTCAAAACTTAATTTATCAGTATTTCATGAACAATGGAAAAAGAAGTCTTCAGAAATCTGATTCTTATTCTTTTCAATTTCTTTTGGGGTTTATTTTGTTTAATAATAATGTTATGATGCATAAAATCGCAAGAACAGTTGTGAATTTAAGATTGATTTAAATTAATTTAAAATATAGCATTTTATAAGCATATTTGTCTCCAACTCTTCTTACCCCGACACTCCGCTTATGAAGACATTTTTTAAGATCCGGAGAGTATCAGGATAACGAGGTTCCACTATATGTATATTTATTCACTGCCGTACATTAAAAACAAAGCTCTTTGAACGTGCCTTAAAACAGAATGTTTTATTTTAATATTAACTGGTAAAGCTGATGGAATTACTTATACAATTTAAAGTACATAGAATTAATAATAATTAAAAAAATAAACAATATATTTAGCACTCAGATGAATTAATTCTAATGAGTAACGAAGTTTCGTAATTAAAAAGAATTTCCGAGAGACAGGCTGTACGGGGTACAATTAACTTTAATTGCATTCTTAAGTCTTCGCTGTGGAATTCGTCAATGATGATGTCTAAATAAGTGGGAAGTTTTAATGAAAGTCGGCTAAATAAGTGAGTTGAATTCATGTTATCTGAATAGAGTTGTCGTTTAAAACAGCGTAAAAAATGAAATTAAAATGAGTGGTCTGCATAAGACATGGCTTTTAATAATTTAATTACCAGTTTACATAAAACAAACAGTTAATTAACGTTACATGCATAAAAGTATATTTTTAATGTTAAAAGATAAATAATTTTAATCCAGTTACGAAAATAGTAAAATTATTTTTTTAATGTTTTGCAGAAAAAAAAATCTATTTCAAGTAGATTTTTTAAGCTTCAATAAACTTAAGTGAGCATTTCTAGATTAATTTTATAAATAGGAAATAATATAAGTTAAGAAATCTTTAAATGCGATTCCTGGAAAATATTTTCTTTCGTTATTTTCGTGTACGGCAAACTTCAATACAAAAAAAAAAAAAAAAAAAAAAAAAAAAAAAAATTAAACGCATTTTAGTAAAATTTTCACAGACTGATTTCCATGTTAGTCACTAAGGGCTAATTCCATGTATGTCTATCAAATGCTACCATTTTTGGCTACCAGTATTTTAAAACGGACTTATTTTATCGGAGATAATCAATTGAATAAATCGAAGCAAACTCTCCGAAAATAATGGTGGTCAACAATCATAGCGATTTTCATCTGTGTGACAGATATGACAAGTTCGGATCGAATGAGCCTATGATCTGAAAATAAATAAATAAATAAATAAATTATATGATCAATGTTACAATGTAATTCTTTAAAGGTATTTGACTGTAAAAAAAATGGTAATTTTATGTAAAAATTATGTTTTTTTTTTTACCCATTTTGAAATATTTTAGTTATTTTTTAAGATATTGTAAAAATTCTGGTTCAGTGTAAGGTAAGTGTAAGTAGTCTGTAAAACAAAGGAAATTAAAATACTTTAGTTGATTTGAGTAAACTTGTGGAATAAATGTGAATTTTTGCTTAAAAAAAACAGTTTTATAAACGTTACAAAGATATTGCTAGGTTTTTATTTCTTTTCATCATTTTATAGCAAAATGTTATTAAAAATATGTGTATTTATTGAATACCGTACATTAAAAAACAAAGATATTAGAACGTAACCTTAAAACAGAATGTTCTATTTTAATATTGAACACACAAAAACTCATAGAATTATTCTACAATTTAAAATAGATATAAAAAAAAACGAAAAAAAAAAAAAAAAAAAAACAAGAACAACTATGCATTTTGTTTCATACTAAGATAAATTAATTCTAATGAATAATGAAGTTCGTAATTAAAAAGAATTTCCGAGAGACAGGTTGTACGAAGAACAATTAACTTTAATTGCATTCGTACGTCTTTGCTGTGGAATTTGTCAACGATGTCTAAATAAGTGGGAAGTTTTAATGAAAGTCGGGTAAATAAGCGAGTTGAATTTATGCTATCCTTCATATAGTTGTCGTTTAAAATAGAGTAAAAAATGAAATTAAAATGAGTGGGCTGCGTAAGGCAAGGCTATTAACAGTTAAATTACCTGTTAACATGAGATAAATCTTTTATTAACGGTATATGCAAAAAAGGGTATTGTTTATGTAAAAAAGATAAATAAATTTAAACCTGTTATGAAAATAGTAAAATTATTTTTTTTAATGTTTACAGAAAAGAAAATGATAGATAAGATAGATAAATTTTATAAATAGGAAATAATATAACTTAAGAAATCTTTAAATGCGATTCGTGGAAAATAATTTTTCTGTTATTTTCATGTACGACAAACTTCATTCAATACGTAAAAAAATTTAAACGCATTTCTGTGAAAATTTCCCAGAATGCTCTCCATATTAGTCATTATGTTCTAAAAAAAATCTAAGCTTTGTGTGACGATGTAATTCTTTATAGGCCTTTGAATATAACAAAAAGTCAATTTTATGTAAAAATTATGTTTTATTTTATGCATTTTGAAATATTTTAGTTATTTTTTAAGATATTGTAAAAATTCTGGTTCAATGCACAGGTAAGTATAATAGTAGTAGGTAATACAAAGGAAATTGAAACATAATTAGTTGAACTGTTTAGATGAAGCTTGTGGTAAATGCAAAATTTTCCTAAAAAAAAAAAAAAAAAAAAAAAAAAAAAAAAAAAAAAAAAACTTTTTAGTCTTATATATGTTAATAAAATATTGCTAGGTTTTTATTTCTTTTCATTATACTGTATCAGTATTTCGTTAAAAATATGTGTATTCATTTAATGCTGTACATTAAACACAAAGCGCTATGAAAGTTTCCTTAAAACAGAATGTTTTATTTTAATATTTAGCACGCAAAAAACCCATAGAATTATCTATACAATTTAAAATATTTTTAATAAAAAATGAAAAAACAACTAAGCATTATATTTATTATTAAGATAAATTAATTTTAATGAATAATGAAGTTCATAATTAAAGAAAATTTCAGAGAGACAGGCTGTACGAAGAACAATTAACATTAATTGCATTGTTACGTCTCCATTGTGGAATTCGCCAACGATATCTAAGTAAGTGGGAAGTTTTAATGAAAGTAGGGTAAATAAGTGAGTTGAATTCATGTTATCTTGAAGGTGGTTGTCGTTTAACACACTGTAAAAAATAAAATTAAAATGAGTGGGCTGCGTAGCGTGTCTTTCAATAATTAAATTACCAGTTAACATGAAACAAACAGTTAATTAACGTTACATGCATAAAAATACATTATTTATGTAAAAAGATAAATAATTTTAACCAAGTTACGGAAATAGGGAAAATTAATTTTCTAATGTTTACGGGAAAAAAATCTACTTCAAATAGTATTTTTTTAAGCATTTAAAAAACATAAATGATCACTTCTAGAAAAAAATTATAAATAGGAAATAATATAAATTAATAAATATTTAAATGCGAATCTTAGAATCATCATAGTCATAGCAATCAAAGAATAATCATAGAATCATCATAGATCATAGAATTGTCGATTTAAAAGCACTAATCAAAGGTAGCGATCAGAATGGAAAATATTTTGATTTTGTAAATTAATTTCTTTCAAGAACAGTTTCAGAACGAATCCAAAAAGAAAAACAGAAAGCATGAAATGAGTTGAATTCGTGTGATCCTGAATAGAGTTGTCGTTTAAAACAGCGTAAAAAATGAAATTAAAATGAGTGGGCTGCATAAGACATGGCTTTTAATAATTTAATTACCAGTTTACATGAAACAAACAGTTAATTAACTTTACATACATAAAAGTATATTATTAATGTTAAAAGATAAATAATTTTAACCTAGCTACGAAAATAGTAAAATTATTTTTTTAATGTTTTTTCAGAAAAAAATAATCTATTTCAAGTAGTTTTTTAAAGCATCAATAAATTTCAATAAGTTTTAATGAAAGTCGGAAAATAACTGAGTTGAATTCATATTATCCTGCATATATTTGTCGTTTAACAAACTGCAAAAAATGAAATTAAAGTGAGTGGTCTGCGTAGCATGTCTTTCAATAATTAAATTACCAGTTGACATGAAATAAACCGTTAATTAACGTTGCATTCAAAAAAGAGTATTGTGTATGTAAAAAGATAAATAATTTTAAACTAGTTACGAAAATAATAAAATTAATGTTTTGATGTTTAACAAAAAAGAATATCTATTTCAAATCAAATAATTTAAATAAAATTTAAAATTCCAAAATCTTTGAAAATCTGAAAAAACAAAAACTAGCGGGTACATAAATAAAGTTTTACATTTCCCAGGATGCTTTCCGCATTAGTCACTATGTTCTGGAAAAAAATTAAGCTCTATGTGACAATGTAATTCTTTATAGGTATTTGAATATAAAAAATGGTAATTAATTTTAAAATATTTTTTTTGACTCAGTTTGAAATATTTTAGTTATTTTTTAAGATATTGTAAAAATTCAGGTTCAATGCAAGTAAATGTAATAGTATGTATAAAGGAAATTGAAATATATTTAATTGAGTTGAGTTAGCATAAGGTGTAAACGTAAAATTTTGCTAAAAAAAATTATAATGATATTGCTAGGATTTTATTGCTGTTCATCATTCTGTATTAGAATTGCATTAAAATTTTGTATATTTGTTTAATGCCATACATTAAAAACAAAGCTCTTTGAACGTAGCCTTAAAACAGAATGTTTTATTTTTATATTAACAGGTAAATAAAGGCTAAAAAAATTACTCATACAATTTGAAATACTTAGAATTATTGCAAAAAAAGTATTAAACATTATATTTAATACTACGATGAATTAATTCTAATGAATAATGAAGTTCGTAATTAAAAAGTATTTCCGAGAGACAGGTTGTACGGAGTACAATTAATTTTAATTGCATTTTTACGTCTCCGTTGTGGAATTCACCAACGATGTCTAAGTAAGTGGGAAGTTTTAATGAAAGTAGGGTAAATAAGTGAGTTGAATTCATGTTATCTTGAAGGTAGTTGTCGTTTAACACACTGTAAAAAATGAAATTAAAATGAGTGGGCTGCGTAGCGTGTCTTTCACTAATTAAATTACCAGTTAACATGAAACAAACAGTTAATTAACGTTACATGCATAAAAATGCATTATTTATGTAAAAAGATAAATAATTTTAACCAAGTTACGAAAATAGGGAAAATTGATTTTCTAATGTTTACGGGAAAAAATTCTACTTCAAATAGTATTTTTGTTTTTCAGCATTAAGAAAACATAAGTGATCACTTTTAGAATAATTTATAAATACGAAATAATATAAGTTAAGAAATATTTAAATGCGAATCATAGAATCATCATAGTCATAGCAATCAAAGAATAATCATAGAATCATCATAGATTATAGAATTGTCGATTTAAAAACACTAATCAAAGGAGCGAGCAGTATGGAAAATATTTTGATTTTGTAAATTAATTTCTTTCAAGAACAGTTTCAGAATCCAAAAAGAAAAACAGAAAGCAGAAGCCCTTAAAATTGGAAACGAAAATTTTAATTCCGAACAGAAAACTGCTTTGGAAATAGAGAAAACGAAGTTAGAAGTTATTAAAACTCAATTAGAAATGGCAAAACTTCAATCTGAGAATAAAAATTCTGATATTGGGAGGGGGAGGGGATGGACAAAATCCCAAAACTAATTCGTTAGAAGCCCTAATTAAAAGTGTTAAAACTTTATATATATTAAAAAAATAATAACAACAAATACAAACGTATCCGGAGAAGACACATCTTCTGGGGTTCTTCCTATCTGCAAATGCAAAATACAATTAATACCTCATATACATAATATAAAATAGAATAAGCAAAAGGTAATACACAAATACTTAATAAACATTAAATAGGACACTAGTAGCTGCTGAAAAAAATATATAGACAGTACAACAGTGTTCACTGAATGTTCATTCATTGGATGCTTCAAAAGTTTACTAATATTCTACACAGTGTCCAGGCGAGATAATGCATCAGCATTAATTAGCTTAGCACCCGGGCGGTGCGAAATCATAATGTCATATTTTTGCAACGCTAATGCCCATCGCTACAGTTTGGAAGATTGAGGGGCATTTTTGGTGATGAAAGTTAATGGATTTTGGTCAGTGATGAGTTGCACAGGTGAACCAAAAATACAAGTTTTGAACTTCTTCAAACTCCAGATCACCGCATAGGCCTTCCTTTCAATTTTCGGCCACGCCTGTTGAGTTTTGGTGAGTTTTTGACTTGCGTAACTTAACGGACACAATACTCCATCTCTTCTTTACAATAAACAAGCACCGATGCCGATTGCAGAAGCATCACACTCAATGATGAAAGGTAACCCGATAACGGGAGTATGCAAACTGGGCGCTTGAATGAGACCCCTTTTTAACTCGTTAAACGCCTGGTCATACGCTACTGACGAGCATAACTTCTCTGGGCTGTTCTTTTTCGTCAGTTCAGTGAGGGGATATGTCGTTTCAGCATATAATATACATAATCTCTATAGTAATTGCACAACTCTAGGACACTTTTTAGTTGTTTCTTTCTTTGAGGCACAGCTAGTTTACGAATGGCCTCCACTTTTCGCGGATCGGTCCGATGACTGCCGGACACGATGATATGACCTAAATATTTTATTTGAGGTTTAGAAAATTCACATTTCTTCAGATTGACTGAAAATTGCAACTGTGATAGTTTAAAGATTATCTTTTCTAAATGTACCAGGTGTTCCACGAATGTTTCGGAAAACACTTCTATATTAGCAATGTACGCTCTGGCAAAATCTTGGTATTCGGAAAGCGCTCTGTTGATTTCTCGTTGAAATGTCGCAGCAGCATTCCTGAGCCCAAAAGCCATGACCTTGAAACGATATTGATCTCTGTGAGTCTTAAAACATGCTAACCTTTGACTGTGTTCTTCTAATGGTACGGCCCAATACCCTTTGAGTGGAAATCCCTAATGTGGAAATAAGGTTGGGCCTGCCAATATTAAATAAGAGATCAGTAGAATTTTCCATTAAAAAATCATCAACCTTGGTGATTGCGTTTAGTGCCCGAAAATCTACGCAAAGACGTAGAGTTCCATCTTTTTTCATCAAGCACACTACCGGATGTGGTGCTTCTTCGTCACTTTCCTCAATCAAACCTAACTCTAGCAACTCCTGAATTTGTTTGCCTACTTGCAGTTTTAGGGCCTATGGAATTCGATAAACATAGGGTTTTTCTTCTCAGTATCATTCAACCTTATTTTATGTTCTCCAACTTTTGCTATTTGTATTTTCTTTGAAAATAATTCTTTATATTTAAACAATAAATCTAACATTTTTTCCCTTTCTACATTTTCTAAATGATTTAAATCAACTTCTTCGATGTTGAAATAGTTGGAGTTATCTTTTGAACTAGGGGTGGGATGGACCTCCCCTAATTCTTCTTCATTCTCAAAAATTACCCCTACTGTTTGTACCCTAGGAGTAAATTTCCTGATCTTATTCACGTGGACATTTTTAGTGTTTCCGTTCATTAATCTGACTTTGTAAGAATAGAGATTACAACGCTTCACTAATACGGCCGGTCCTATCCATCTAGCGTAAAGTTTATTACTAGAGTCTGGGATTAATAAATATACGTGCTCCTACTGTCTAAATTCCTTATAAATCGCCCTTCAATTCGCATGCTTCGCATACGCACCCTGCTTGACCTCCGCTACTAGTGAAGCTTGTTCCGCCACTTTTTCTAAATTAATTTTTTAATCATGAAGGTATTCGGTGGCATTTTTTCCAAGATTTATGGGTAGGGGAACTTCGCCTGACCATGTGGACTTTAATACCGCCAGTGGCCCCCTGGTCTCCCTTCCATATATCAGCTTAAATGGCGACAACCCCGTCGTACAATTCGAAATCTCTCTATAAGAAAATAATAAATAAGGAATGTGTTTATCCCAATTTTTAGGATAGCTCCAAATGATATGGTGTAACATGCGTTTCAATACCTGATTATACCGTTCAACCAATTCAGAACTTTGTGGATGCCCTGGTGTTGCAAATCTAGGAGCCGCCCCCAGCCTAGCATGAAACTCCTGCATCAAACCTGAGACAAAATTCCCCCCTTAATCTTTTGCTATTATGCGGGGTATCCCTGTTCGCATAAATATCTCTAACAGCGCATCACACGTAGCTTTAGCTGAAATTGTTCTTAATGGAACCGCTTCGGATCACCTACTGTGTTGGTCAACCAAAGTAAGTACATATTGATGCCGACGCGCTGAAGGTGGTTCAACTTTTCACATTATGTCAATATTTACTATGTCAAATGGGAATTCCGATCTCTCAATCGGAAGAATAAGTATCGGATCACTGGCCTTCTCCCGGCTTCGCAGTTGGCAGTCCTTGCACGATTTACAGTATTCCTCTACACCCCGCGACACGCCTAGCCAAAAAAGTGAATACCGAATTCTTTCTTTCGTTTTTCTTGTACCGAAATGGTTCGCAAAATTTGATTCATGTGCAACCCTTAAAATTTTCTCCCTCCTAATTTTTGGCACTACTAATTGCATGACTTGATCTCCTGAAATCTTTTTCCTAAGGTAAAATAAGTTATCCACTATGACAAAGCCATTTCCCCCTGTTTAGCATTTTTAAATGCTCCCTGTAAAGATTCGCAATTCTTTTGTTGCTCCCTGTAAATAGTCGTTTCTGAATATTGATTCCAATTTAAATTCTCAATATCATTCTTCTTTCCAATACAATTAATAATCAAATTCCCTTCAAACGCTTCATTTTCAACCCGCAAACGTAAATCTTTATCACTCGTAGTTTGCTCTACTTTATTTTCCCCCGATTTCTTACATTTATTTTCATCCCCCCTTTCCAATTCCATCTCATCTGTCGATGCCGCAATGTCGCCTAATCTTTTCCCTTCCCTTCCAATTTGCACCGATTGTAATAATTCACAAACCTTTGGAACTATAATACATGATCCATATAATTTATCCGTCACTGAAAACAATACATCGACACTATTAAATAAACAATTTGATTCACTAATTTTTAATGTTACTGGTAGTGTTAAGAGATCGGCAGTTATTTGTTCGCCAAAAGCCGATACCAATTGAATTTTTGAATTTTCATTATTTTTAAATGATTCCGATATTTCGTTCGAATTAATAACAGGAATCACGGCGGCGCTGTCAATTAATGTTTTTACTTTTTGTTTTCCCACCCAAATATCTTCGTATTACAACGACTGAGTATTTATTGCGTCATTTTCAAAACATAAAGCTGTCACTTTAGCAATCAATTTATCATCTTGTTTATTCTTTCCGATAGATAAATCTTTTTTCATTTGATAATGGGAATTACCTAATTTGTCTTTTTCTCTGTTGATAGGACAAAAACGTAAATGAAAGATTTGACGGCACAGTTTGCAAACAGGCCTTTTTCTAACATTACGCAAATTAAAATTATTTTTTACATGAGGTGGTATATATTTGCCGCTTCTATGACTTACGGAATCATCACAAACGCGTGGTTTTATCGATTTATCATATAACTCAGAAAATGTTCTACCTTTTGAAGTAAACCAATTATCACATAATTCCGCAAACTCTCGCGCTTTCAACCAATTATCTAATTGTTTTGACATAGCTTCGCGCTTCTGAGTCTAACGCGTCCATTAATCTATCACTAACTATTAGTTCATTAAGCGATTCAAAATCATTTACCATTCTAATTTCGCAATAAAAATCCCAATTCGCCCATAACCTACATGCAAACTGCATATGGTTCTCATTTTTCGTTCTCTTTGCCGAAAGAAAATTTTGAAGACAAGCTTCAGGAGTGGGTTGAAATTCTTTTAAAATTAAAGCCTTAACCTTTTGATAATCTTTCATTTAATCTGTATTTACATACACTAATAAATGCGCAGCTTTTTCCCCTACTAAATTAAACAATATTTCAACTTTCAAATCTTCCGTGACTTTCTTTAATTCAAATGCCCTCTCGAACAGAGTAAAAAAAAGAACTAAGATTTAGGTTAATTAGGGCTTCTAACGAATTAGTTTTGAAATTTTGTCCATCCCCCCCCCCCCCCCCCCCAATATCAGAATTTTTATTCTCAGATTGAAGTTTTGCCATTTCTAATTGAGTTTTAATAACTTCTAACTTCGTTTTCTTTATTTCCAAAGCAGTTTTCTGTTCGGAATTAAAATTTTCGTTTCCAATTTTAAGGGCCTCTGCTTTCTGTTTTTCTTTTTGGATTCGTTCTGAAACTGTTCTTGAAAGAAATTAATTTACAAAATCAAAATATTTTCCATTCTGATCGCTACCTTCGATTAGTGCTTTTAAATCGACAATTCTATGATCTATGATGATTCTATGATTATTCTTTGATTGCTATGACTATGATGATTCTATGATTCGCATTTAAATATTTATTAATTTATATTATTTCCTATTTATAAATTTTTCTAGAAGTGATCATTTATGTTTTTTAAATGCTTAAAAAAATACTATTCGAAGTAGATTTTTTTCCCGTAAACATTAGAAAATTAATTTTCCATATTTTCGTAACTTGGTTAAAATTATTTATCTTTTTACATAAATAATGTATTTTTATGCATGTAACGTTAATTAACTATTTGTTTCATGTTAATTGGTAATTTAATTATTGAAAGACACGCTACGCAGCCCACTCATTTTAATTTCATTTTTTACAGTGTGTTAAACGACAACTACCTTCAAGATAACATGAATTCAACTCACTTATTTACCCTACTTTCATTAAAACTTCTCACTTACTTAGATATCATTGGCGAATTCCACAATGGAGACGTAAAAATGCAATTAAAGTTAATTGTACTCCGTACAAGCTGTCTCGGAAATTCTTTTTAATTACGAACTTCATTATTCATTAGAATTAATTCATCGTAGTATTAAATATAATGTTTAATTTTTTTTTCTTTTTTGCATTAATTCAAAGTATTTTAAATTGTATAAGTAATTTTACGAGCTTTTACCTGTTAATATAGAAATAAAACATTCTGTTTTAAGTCTACGTTCAAAGCCCTTTGTATGTATGGCATTAAAATAATATACAAAATTTTAATGCAATTGTAATACAGAATGATGAACAGAAATAAAATCCTAGCAATATCTTTATAATTTTTTTTAGCAAAATTTTACGTTTACACCACATGCTAACTCAATTCAATAAAATATATTTCAATTTCCTTTGTACATACTATTACACTTACTTGCATTGAACCAGAATTTTTAGAATATGTTAAAAAATAATTAAAATATTTCAAAGTAAGTAAAAGAAAGTTATTTTAAAAATAATTACCATTTTTTATATTGAAATACCTATAGAGAATTACATTGTCACATAGAGCTTAATTTTTTTTTCAGAACATAATGACAAATGCGGAAAGCGTTCTGGGAAATGTAAAATTTTATTTATGTATCCGCTAATTTTGTTTTTTTCGGATTTTCAAAAATTTTGGAATTTTAGGTTTTATTTAAATTATTTCATTTCAAATAGATATTCTTTTTTGTTAAACATCAAAACATTAATTTTATTTTCGTTAGAGCCTGTCTCTCGGAATTTTTTTTAACTTCGAACATCATTATTCACAGGGCCGGCGCTAGACATTTCGCCGCCTGAGGCGAGCCTTATTTTGCCGCCCCTATGACGTTATCTTTTTTTTTTTTACCACTACTCAAACTTTTTAAAAAATGAATAAATTATTATAATAACTATAATTTATTTGCATAAACATAATATAAAATATTAGCCGCCCTTGGCGACCAGTTTGGTCTCCCTTAAATGCATACGAACAGCGGCGCCAACTTATATGGGACCGTGGGCCCTGAGCCCTCCCAATAATTTTCATTGCGCTAATTCGTTATTTATTTCATTGTTATTTTAAGGTACCCTGGGGTAATAACGCCACGTTAAGGTTCTAGCAATTTTCACGGCTCAGTTTTAGTTTGTATTTTTCAAACAAATATATGATTTGATACAGCAACTCATTGACTATCTATATAAAAAAAATATTTTAACAGATATGAATACATAAAATGTAATGGCGTGATTTCTTGACCAATGCTATTTGGCGTTATTACCCACCTATATGGGTAATAACGCCATGCAAACAAAACTATGAAATAAGTTGGAATAACTGCATGTAGATTGCCCAATTCTAAAAATACAAACTCTCAGCTCTAGAAATTGACAAATTGCATCCTAAGCTATTGAAAATGTTCATTTTTTTGTGAAAGTGTAAGAAAAATAAAGGTGTGGTGTGGGGAGGGGGGGATAAGGCAAAAGAATATCAGACCGTGAGCTTCTTTTTGCTTAAAAAACCGCTTAAATAGAATTATTAGAAACATTGCACAGCTTTAACTGTGTTTATTTGAATCAGTATTTAGGATGTAGCTCGGCCACTGTACACTCTTAAAAAAACTTCCGTCTTTTCACAGAAAAAGTACTGGCAGCACTGCTGCCAGACATTGTCTGAAAAAAGTTTGGAAAAAATCAACGCGGAAGAGGTGGGGATCGAACTGAGGACCCCAGGATTACAAGGCCAAAACTCATCCACAGCGCCACGATTGCTCATGAATATTTTGCTTTAAAATAGAAGCGTTGATTTCATATGGGTGTGGTTTGGTGTATTTCGTTAAAAAGCTTTATGAAACTGTGGCTTGTTTTTTTTCTTTACGTTTAGTATTAAAATAGTATAAAAATGTGAATTTTAAATATATAACGTAGATTGTCAGAGAAAAAACATGGATGTTTTATTTTTATTCGGTAAGATTTTTTTTTAATAATATCAATTTTTTTTGCATTTTATTTTTTAATTAAAATATTTTTTAAATGTCTTCACTTAAAGTATATTTTATATGCGAATATTTATCATAGAAATAACTAAGTATATTGAACTTTATTCAACTTATTCAACTTTGAATAACAGATTGTGAGAATTTTTGAACGAATAAAGAAAGTAATTGTTATTTATTTTTAAATTGGAAAACATTTTTGTCTTCTAAAACTAAATTAGACATTTTAATCGATAGAATATTTTTGTTTTTCATTTTAAAAATAAATTCGAATTTATTACTAACAGACCCAATGCGCATGCGTGCTAGATATAAACGGAATTGTTTCCTCATTTTTCGACTTTCGGAATGAACTCACAGAACAAATACGTTTTCTGGGAGAACAGAAGTTATTTGTGAAAAAATAACGATAACTTAGTGTATATTGACGAATTTTTCTGACAGTGTAGGGAATCAACCGGGGTAAAAATTGCAAGGATTGGCGTTATTACCCGTTATAGTTATTGCGCTGTATATTTTAAATTATAAATTATCTCAAGAAGATATCCAAAATCTTCAACAACATTTTGAAAGGCCATGAAATGTACTACTTCCGGATAGAAAAAATAGTCTTCACATCACAAAACGTATCTCGCAAATTTTAGATCAAGCGTTAATTTTAGCTGCTTGTAAAAACAATAAGACTTAAAAATGAAACAAATTAACTTGAAGCTGTTTTTTGCGATTTATATGACTCAAAACCCTTCTGCGCAGAACACATGGGTGTCATTTACCAAATTATTTCATAATTATGCAAAATATTAGCACTTGGCGTTATTACCCCGTCTGGCGTTATTACCCCAGGGTACCTTATTATTCTTTTTTCTACCCAGAACAAAATTTATTTTGCCAACGACCGCGAATTTTAATTCTCGTCATGACACACATACATCCAAAATAACTGAAGTGTAAATGTTTAACTTTCTGCTGTTTCAATTTGTAGTCCGTCATATTCATGACATGATGATATTACAATAAATACTGACGCATGAGAATATGGTTTTAAAAAAATAACAACTATGTTAAAACATGATAGATTGACTAAAAAATCTCATCTATCACCACCAGTCCACTCTTTAAAGAAAAAACATTTTTATTTTTACTAAAATATCTTTGAGTTCACCCAGTATTTTTGGGCCAACCCAATATATTTTTTAAGTTGGCGCCGCTGCATATGAAGCAATTAAATCATATTGCTTTTATTCATAATTTATTTTAATTGCTCAGTTTTTTTCCAAATTAGAAGATTCTGATAAAGAATTATGCGCAGACTTCATATACGCACCACATTGGCGCAATTACAACAAAAAGACAAATATTTGCCTCACATGATAACCCGACAATTGTTATTTATTCTTTAATAACCTTTTATTTTCGTTTTTAAAATGATATATAGTCTGTCTCAAAAGCTTAAGCACACTGCAAATTTCGTTTACAATAATTGAAGAAGAAAATATTATATGCTAATTGACAATAAATACTCGACATTTAATCAAAATAAAATAAAATAAGCCATCTTGAGTGATTAAAATAAAAAATATATATTTATTTTTATTTAATTTTTCTTTTTTCTTGAAAAAACGCTGTCTCAAAAGTTTGAGCACTTTATGCAAAGTTTTTAGAAACACGGATTGGCTGTGATAAATGACTTTGAATGACATCATATTGCACTTTTATAAAAGTATAAAATGTGGAGAAATTTTTTCCTCTCGTTTTAAAAATGCCGAAGGATAAAGAATTCACAACGTGTGAGATTTTAAAAGTCTTTAAGCTGAAATTGCAAAATAAAACTGTCTCTGAATTTGCAAAAGTTTTAAATCGATCAAAGTGAGGTATATATCAAATACTCTCTAGAAATGATAATTTTAAGCGAAAACCAAGATGTGAACGACCACGTATGACGACTGTTCAGGTTGATTGGAGAATGCGGAGATCAGTATCTAGACAAAATATGTCCATACGGCAAATTAAAAATAATATCAGTGTACAGGTGTCCAAAGATACTGTATATAGAAGTATTAAAGAATGTGATTACATCATACGAAAGAAAATGGCTCGCAAACCGTCTCTCAAATTGCATCACTAACAGACAGGAATGAACTGGGTTAAAAAAAAAACACGTATCCTTTGGGGACAAATAACTTACTGTTTTATTCAGCAATGAGAAAAAGTGCAATTTAGACCACCCTGATGGTTAGAATGCGTATTGGCATGATTTACGAAAAGAACCAAGGGCATTTTTCAGCAGACAGCAACGTGGTAATTCTGTTATGGTTTGGGGGGGGGGGGGGCATTTGGATTCAATGGTCAAACCACTCTGGCTTTTCTAAAAGGAAGACAAGATTAAAAACGTATAAAGAGACGCTAAATCCATATTTGCTTCCATTCGGTGACATATGGAGGGTTCTGGATGGACTTTTCAACAAATCAGAGCCTCTGTTACACAGATCACATTCTACAAAAATTTTGCTTTCTCAGAAAATTTTTAAAGTTCTTGACTTATCAGCCATAAGTCCTGACTTAAAACTGAATGAGTATGCCTGGGGTATTGTAACCCGCCAGGTTTACGGCAATAGAAAGCAGTATAACGCTATTGAAGAACTCCAAGAGGCCATTTGGAAAGAATAGTACTCTTTGCTATCAGAAACTCTACAAAAACTAATAATTTCAATTGACGCACGTTTATTTGAATTAATCCAAAATCACGGAAAAATAATTTGTAAGTAAGAACTCTGTAAAAAAATAAATCTGGTTGTTTTTGATTTGTGCATAAACTTTTGAAACAGTTTTTTTTTAAACATTTTTAATTATATTTTTTTACAATTATATAATTTATTTTTTTCTAGTTTCGATATAATCTATTTAAATAATGTTGCGAAATCTGCAGATAAAAAAATGTCATTCATTCTAACTTTTTATAATTTTTTTTTAAATCAACATTTTATGCTTGTTCTTAAACTTTTGAGATAGACTTTATATTGTTTTGTTCTATAATTATTAATTAAACTTTTTTTATTTATTATTATTTCCTTTTTAAAATAATAGGAAAATGTTAAAAAATATGTGTGTAACTGGTATTGAAAATTAAGTTTACGCGTAATTGGCATCAGGAGAAAAATCGCAAAAGTATGGTGCGTATATGACATCTGTGCCAATAAATCAAGCACTCGGTATTTTTATGCTAATTTGGCGCATCGCCAAATATTGCACCCGTGGCATTTTTTCTTCATTTCATTAATTTTATTTTAAATATATTTAATAATATAATCCTTTCACTCATTTAATTTATAATAACGTAACTTTAATTTGAAACTGGAACGTTTAAAATTCATGATTTTTATTTATTTTTTAAGCCAATAGAATAAAAAAATAAAACAAAAATAACGATATTTTGAAGCTCCATAATTACCGCGAAAGAACAAAACATAAATAAATCCCAATTTACCACGGCCTAGATGCGTTTCATTTGGGCGTTACTATTAAACAATTAACAAATAACTGCGATTTTTGTGCCACATACGTTAGCGTAATGTAGATATTTACATTTAAGGAATTTAAAATAATTAAACTACGTAATTTATTTATTTTATTTTATTTTATTTATTTTTTGCATCTTTTTAAGCAATAAGTAATTTGGAATTAAATTAATAAATCATATTCTATTAGTATTTTTTTTTTTTTTCTAAATCAGAAAGTTTTATATAAAGCATAACTGTAACACTTCAAAAACTTTTTTTCCTTTCGAAAAATCACGCATGTTTTGAATATTAGAAAAAAATGATGTTAAAACAAATAAAAAATGCTTTCAAAATAAATATTACTGAGACAAAAGATGTCAAAAAATTAAAATCAATCACATTGTATTTAAAATTTGTGCATGAATTTCAAACAGAAAAGTAACGATATAGTATAACAAGTTATTATTATTTTCTTAAATCGTATATACAAAACAAAATCGCATATTGGTAATAATAATAAGAAAACAGATTCTAAAAATAAGACAAAAATTCAAGAAGTGGGTAATTTCTCATGATTTACCTTTGGCAAAGTCATACATATTAATGTCGAAATCAATATTATAAAGCAATAAATAAATACATAAATACATAAATAAACTTATTAGAACAAACTTCAAAAAACCGCTAAGCAAATTTCAAATAAATATAACTGAAAAGAGGCCAAATTTTAGTGCAGTGTAGGCTAAAAGATTAAAACTAGATTTCTTTTTAATAATGTTAAAAAATTTCTTTGAAACTAAAAAAAGGGGAAAGGTCGCTAAAGATTAAAAAAATGCAGAAAGATAAAATTTACTACAGCGGCTTAAATAATTCTAAAATGAATTTTCTCGCAAATAAAGTCGCAATTGAAAATCGCATTAAAAATCGCAAAACATTGAAAATCACGTAGGATAAAATGTACTTCCAATTAGGCAAAAATTTTCAAACTGAATTATTTTTTACAAAAGTATAAAAAAAAAGAAAAATAAATAAAAAGGCAGTACACAAAAACATGCTAAGAATCACGTTGAAAATTAAAATAATAATAATAATAATAATAAAACAAAATAAAAATAAATTCCCTGAAAAAAACATGCAACAATAGTGAAAATTTTGAAACCGAATCCTTTTTACGAATATCAAAACATTGCTGCGATATAAGAAAAAAAAAAAAAAAAAAAATGCAGAGGACAAAATTTAATCTAGTGGGCTAAAACATTTGCAATCTGAATTACCAAAAATTTTTAAAAAATGATGAGGACAAAATTTGTTGCATTATGCTAAAAGATTTGAAACGGGAATCTAAGAAAAAAAAAATCGCTGCGAAACAGAAGAAAATCTAAATATCACTAGAAGAATTTAAAAATAGCTTGTGGATTCCGAATAAACTTTATTGAAAAAATAACGAAATTTACTACATTAGGCTAAAATATTAAAAGCTGATTTATTTTATTAATATATGGAAAAATCGCCGAAAACACAAAAATCGTCAAATATCGCAGAGGACCAGCTTTACCACACTGGGATAAAATATTCTAACAGGAATTATTTTCTGAATGTCAAAAAATTGGTGTAAAACACAAAAAATGACAAAAAAAAAAAAAAAAAAAAAAAAAAAAAAAAAAAATACGGAAAATAAAATTTAAGGTGTCCTAAAGTAATAAGGTCAAGTTTTAACATTACGCGTGAATTATTATTATGAAGGAAACCGGGAGATGACATCTATGGGTTCTGCACAGAAGGGCTCTAAGTCATCTGAATTATGAATAACCGTTAAAAGTTAATTAGTTCAATTTGCAAACATTGTCAGGGAACAGAGCACGTAAGAGTCAACGCCCGATCTAAATTTGCGAGATATGTTCTTTGATATAAAGACTGTGCATTTATTAAGAAATACTTTGTTTATTACATAATTTTTTTGTGTATTTCATGTCCTTTCAAAATATTGTGGGAAATTTTGGATATGTTCCCGAGGTAGTTTGAAAATTAAAATGCACTACTTAGTTTCTCTACGAGAATACGTGCTATCCTCATAAATACGAACACAATTTATTGCAATTAGTCACTTAATCATAATCCACAGTTTGAACGCTTTTGCCATATTAGTTTTGATAGGGTTATCCGAAAGATCTTCTTTCTTTTTCAATTTGTTGACGATCCCCAATGGGATTTCGAGAAATCTTCTAGGAAATATCTAGACCTATAGTATTCTGTTTACACACTTGGAGTTTCAGAATAATTCCTCTTGTATTTTTCTAGATATTTAACAAAACATCTAAAATCGCAAGTGTCTGGTAGAGGTCTGCACGGGCCCGGGCTTGGCCCGTGGCCCGTACCCGGCCCGGCGGAATCGTCTCGAATTTTCTAACGGCCCGGCAGATTTAGAATAGTTTTTTCAACGGGCCGGGCCGGGCCGACAAACAACATAAACGGGCCGGGCCGGCAAAAAAATTGAACGGGCCAGACGGGCCGGGGCGGGCCGAAAAAAATTCTTTTCCGGCCGGCCGGCCCGTTTTGGAGATTTCTGCGGAAACGATAAAATATGAGCTATTTTCAACGAAAATGGTTTTAACGAGAATAAGTATAAATGTGGCCATACTAGTTTGACAGCATCAATATAAAAATGCACAGTGTATCGGCATCGGAGAATTACATTATGTGTAACCCGTTTTAATATATATTTTTTTTTTTTTTTGCTGACTCATGCCGGTCCGAGATCACGCTTGCATTTTTTTCTACATATAGACTGGCCGGACCGGTACTAGACTTAATTATTGGCAGAAAACATGATTTGTAAAATTATTAACAGCGATAAAGAACTTATGTTAGCTTAGTCTTCGGATATA
The DNA here is from genome assembly GCA_964019185.1 of Maratus speculifer. Taxonomy (NCBI): domain Eukaryota; kingdom Metazoa; phylum Arthropoda; class Arachnida; order Araneae; family Salticidae; genus Maratus; species Maratus speculifer. The sequence continues at coordinate 55,113,832 of OZ025292.1, read as the reverse complement.
TACTTCTTGATGATTTTTAAATTAATTTCTCAATAATGCGAAAGTTTGATACATTTTCTGATTAATTTTAAATTGTAAAAGTATAAAAGTGATAAGCCTAACTATTGAAGGGATTTGGAATCGAATAGCGTTTTTCATTTTTGGTAAATAAAATACTTGTATAATCTTGTTGAGATATAATAGTTTCTCAAATGATTGCAGGGTTTTCTCTCTTCCCTTGCTATTGCTTCCGGAAATTCTATTCAAAACGCTAATTATGACAGTATTTTATTTGTTTGCAGTATTCTTAAGTTGCTTGTATTAAAAAATGGATAACGCCATTCGATTATATAGTTTCTGAATAAAGATATCTGCTAATCTTATGCGTTTCTGAGAAGAAAAAAAATTTAATTAAGAAATGTATCAGAAAGGAGCTTCTTTGAATTTAAGAATGAATTTGGATTTGAAATCTATAATAAAATGATATAGAAATATATTTATAAATCTTCTTTTATTAAACAGCTTCAAAATTAACGATGTTTTTAGCTTTCTTTCTTTTTTCTTTTGGATATGTTCCCGAGGTAGTTTGAAAATTAAAATACACTTAGTTTCTCTACGAGAATACGTGCTATCTAAAATTATTCTAAGCCATTTTATTTTTTTAATGAATCTTTATTCGAATGTTGAAAGCCTAAGAATCTAAGTAATCATTAATGTTGTTAATGTGTATTTGCTGTAAAATATGCTGTAAAATCATTCCATAGATATGTATGCAGTATTCTTTAAAGGAATCTTAGTTATATGATAAAAATCTGAATTTTTTAGAAATCATAGAAATTTTAACGGGCCAAAACGGGCCGGGCCTGTTTTCACTGATTTTTGTACGGGCCGGGCCGGGCCTAAAATATCAAAATTTAAACGGGCCGGGCCGGGCCCGGGCCGAACTTTTGAGTTTTAGATCGGGCCGGGCCGAAATAACTTTCCTACGGGCCGGGCCGGGCCCGGGCCTGGAAATTCCGGCCCGTGCAGACCTCTAGTGTCTGGTCATTAAGGCCATATAATAGTGTATATTAGGCTAAAAGTTTAAAACTGAACTAATATTACAAATACTTAAAAAAATTGCTGCAAAATGACAGAAAAATTCCAAAAATTGCTCTATGTAAGTAAACTTTATTGAAAAGAATTTTTTTTTATCTTAATCTTAAATATTAAAATACATTTCCTTTAACTTATGTCAAAAAAATCGAGAAAGAAAATAAAAAGCCTTTTAAAAATCGCAGAGGACAAAATTTACTACAATGAGAGTAAAAGTATTCTAACAGGAATTAACTTCTGAATATTAAAATAAAATCGGCTCGAAAAGCGGATTACTGCAAAAAATAGCATTGAAAATCGCGGGAGATAAAATTTGATGTAGTCTAAAACAGAATCCCTTTGTGGATGTCAAAATATCGCCGAAAAATAAACAAACAACAAAAAAAAAAAATAAACTGAGGTGTTTTTTTTTTTTTTTTTTTTTTTTTTTTTTTTTTTTTTTTTTTTTTTTTAATTGTGATGTACAATATGTACCACATTAGACTAAAAGATTAAAACTTTTTTATGAATATAAAAAACTGCAGCAGAATGCAAATAACTGTAAGAATAACACTGAAAATCTCAGTCAAAAATCGATTTAAAAAAAGAAAAGAAAGAAAGAAAGAAAACGTGGAAGACAATTTTTACAATACCACTTTAAAAACTAATAATTACATATAATGCTTTAAAAATGAATAAATAATTTTTTTCTGTTGGTTTCAGACACTGAAGATTCCGAAGAATATATTTTTAGAAAAAAAAAAAAAAAATGACGTCCGTCCTTTTGTATGACTGTAACCGAACAAATTGAGGTAGAGACTTGAGATTTGGTGTATATTTAATATATAATAATTGGAAGAAGCTTATGTAATACCAATAACCTTGATTATCCGGAACTATTTTTTTTTCGCATTCTCGAAATATTCGTTCTAATGAAAGGTACATAAAAATTTTCGATTTTTTTTTTTTTTTTTTTTTTTTTTTTTTTTTTTTTTAAGGAATGGTTGTAAAAGACAATAAAAAACATAAATTTTGCATATAAAACAAAGCTGATCAGATAATTAGTTGCCCAAATATTTGTAATTCTATTTTCCACATTGAAAGATTTTTCATGACCCTGTATTTCATTCAAATTTCAATTCAAAGATATATTTTAATTGAATATAAGACACTTAATCCGAAGCAGTAAACTGTTAGTTCATATGCTTATTATTTTGGAGTTTATAAGGATGTTTTTTTACGCAATTCGGAACTATTTGAGTAGTTTGGCGTTTTACATAATTTGTCTTAATTGGCTCACTAGAAATTCATTAATAGAGTTAATTCGTTACAACGTGTTAAAGTATTTAAATAAACGTTTAAATTTTATAACTGAATTGCGATGCATTTTATAAATAGATTACACATGTTTTGTTTTCATATATCATATTATGCATATTAATGATGGGTAAAAATTACAGTGCCCCCCCCCACCCCAACGACCAGTTTATTGATGAAACCATTCATGACTTTGTATTTATAAAACCTAACAAACTTTGTAACGTATAACCGTATCGTAGCGGAAGAGTCATTCGATTTCGAATTAAAAAATACAAAGCAAATGATACTACACTTTAGCTTAAGAAATAAAATTGAATTCGCCACCAGAGTAAAGATGCGCCCTTCCCGCCTCATCCCCAAAACATGATATAACAGATTTTCTCGGGGAGGGGGGGGGGGGTCATCGCTCCAGCGGATCATCATTTTTATTATCAAAACAATTTTTTTTTCAAATTTTTGTGAATGGTCATCAGTTTGTGTATTTACTCATATTTTGCTCTATTTTACATGTACAAATATGCGAGACAAATGCCGCCCTTTTTATGGTGCGCCCTGAGGCGACCGCCTCACTTGCCTCACCCCTGGCGCCGGCCCTGATTATTCATTAGAGTTATTTCATCTTATTAACATCATATTTAATTAGTATTAAACTAGCAGGGGTGACCGAGCTCAGCTCGGTCAAAATTAATTTTGTGTTAAACTCGATATAGTATTATTATTGTAAAACATGTTATTAATAATAGTATTATTTACAAAAACAGTCAATAAGAAAACTATGTTTGTATGCACATGTTCATAAATTTTACTTTATTTTAAAATTTACAACGAAAGGACATCAATCCAAATCACTTTTTTAGCTCGACTCTGATTAGTTTAACTATGCATCTCGAATACTATTAAGAATGTATAAGAAATTTCTTCACATTCTGAAAGACAATATTTTTTGCCAGATATAACCAAATTTGGACACATTCTTTCATTTGGCGCCAAATATGTGTTTTGGTTTCGTAACCTTAGTAGTCGATTTTTCGGCCAAATTTCGTCAGTATTTTGTCAAATATTGCCAACTTATTGGCTTTTGCCATAGTCTCGTGATCCTGACCCTTATTACCCAAATGATCCACTAATCACGTATGATCAAACATGTGACTTAGCTCAATGGTCTTCAGGTAATCAAAAACAGTAGAGTATAAAATGAATCAAAATCGTTTAAAACATTTCTTAAGTAAAATTAGCTTGACAGCATTCAGCTATGAAGCGATATGACCCACTAATATAATTTTGTTTAATATGCATCTCAGCTCAATAGTCTTATCGTGAGAAAAGACGTTCCGTTGAAAAATTTAGGTAAAATTGACTGAGTCGTTGTTATATATAATTAGAATGACCCGAATCCATTAAGACCTAAAACGACCCACTAATTGAATTGTTACGTGCATGTGTCCTATCTCAATGGTTTTCTTTTACCCGAAAACGATATAATAGAAAATATACTCAAAATGGTGAGAACAATTTTCTAGATAAAATTAGCATGACCCACAAATGACCCTTATATCGAAATCTCTCGAAAATGTGACTTAGTTCATTAATTTTTGCGTGCCGAAAAACGTTAAATACAAAATTTAGATAAAATCGATTGAGCCAATTTTTAGGTATAAATAGTTTGACCTTGACCCATTATGACCCAAAATGACTCATTAATCGAGTTTTCTCAAACATCTGACCTAACCCTATGATTTTCTTGTGTCCGAAAACGATAGAATATAAAATTTAGTCAAATTTGCGCGAGACTAGATTCTAGATAAATATAATTCTAGATAAAATTAGAATAACCCAAAAGTGACCCACTGATCGAAATTTCTCGAACATGTGACATTGCCCAATGATATGCTGTATACAAAATTTCGTTAAAATCGATTCACCCGTTCTTTAGATATAGCTTGACCATGACCCATCATGACCCACAAATGACCCTTGTAATCGAAATCTCTCGAACATGTGACTTAGCCCATTAGTTTTCTCGTGTATAAATATTGTTACACTCAAAATTTCGTTAAACTCGATCCTGCCGTTCTTTAAATATAAATAACTTGACCCAGACTCTTTATGACCCATTAATCGGAATTTCTCGATCATGTGACCTAGCCCAATGATTTTCTCGTGCCAAAAAATGTTGTATACAAAATTTCGTTAAAACTGATCCACATGTTCTTTAGATATAGCTTGACATGACCCGTTATGACCCATCATGACCCATAAATGACTCTTATAATCGAAATCTCTCAAACATGTGAGATAGCCCATTAATTTTCTCGTGTTTAAAAACTTACATACAAAATTTCATTAAATTTGATACTATCGTACTTTATATATAAACAGCTTGACCTAGACATTTTATGACCCAAAATGACCCAGTAATCGAAATTTCTCGAACTGAGACCTAGCCCAATAGTTTTCTCGTGCCAAAAAAATTTTGTATACAAAATTTCGTTAAAATCGATCCACCTGTTCTTTAGCTATAGCTTGACCATGACCCATTATGACCCATCATGACCCACAAATGACTTTTATAATCGAAATCTCTCGATCGTGTGACTTAGCCCATTAGCTTTCTCGTGTCAAAAAACTATTACATGTAAAATTTCGATGAAATTGATTCTGCGGTTCTTTCAATATAAATAGCTTGACCCAGACCCTTAATGACCCAATATGACCCATTAAAATATTTTTTCGAACATGTAACCTAGCCCAATGTTTTTCTCGTGCCCGAAAACCACAGATTGCAATTTTTAGTCAAAATTGCGTGAGAAAATATCTAGATAAAAATAGCATGACCCACAATGACCCCAAAAATGACCCACTAACCGAATTTTCTCGAACATGTTACCTAACTCAATGGTCTTCTTGTAATCCAAAACGATAAAATATAAAATTTGGTCGAAATCGTTAGAGCCGTTTTTTAGATAAAAATGGCTTGACCCACAATGACCCAAAAATGACCCACTAATCAAAATTTTTCGAACATGTGACCCATCTCAATAGTTTTCTCGTGCCAAAAAACGATTGGATACAAAATTTCCTTAAAATCGATCCAGCCGTTCTCTAGATATAAATAGTTTGAGCCTGACCCATTATGACCCAAAATGACCCGATAATCGAATTTTTTCGAACATGTGACCTAGCCCAGTGGTCTTCTCGTGCCCGAAAATGGTAAAATCCAAATTTTTGCGAAAATCGTTAGAGCCGTTTTTGAGATAAAATTTACACACACAGACACACACACACACAATTTTTGTTCGCATTATAGTATAAGATATAATGTTTAATATTTTTTTTTTCATTTTTTATTAAATCTATTTTTAAATGTATGGATAATTGTATCGGTTATGCGTGTTAAATATTAAAATAAAACATTCGTTTTAGGTTTACATTCATTTACAGTTTGTACGAAGAACAATTAATTTTAATTACAATTTTATGTCTCCGTTATGGAATTTGCCAACGATGTCTAAGTAAGTGGAAACTTTTTATAGGTGTTAAAAAATAGAGTTAAAAATATTAAACATAATATTTAATACTAATTAAATCTGATGTTAATAAGATGAATTAACTCTAATGAATAATGAATTTCATAATTAAAGAAAATTTTCGAGAGACAGTTTGTACGAAGAACAATTAACTTTAATTGCATTCTTACGTCTCCGTTATGGAATGTGTTAACGATGTCTAAGTAAGTGGGAAGTTTTAATGAAAGTCGGCGAAATAAGTGAGTTGAATTTATGTGATATTGCATACAATAGCTGTTAAATCGCAGTAAAAAATGAATTTAAATGAGTGCGCTGCGTAGGCATGTCTTTGAATAATTAAATTACCAGTTAACATGAAAAAAAAGAACCGTTAATTAACGTTATATGCATAAGAGTATATTATTTATGCAAAAAAAAAAAAATAAATAATAAAATTAATTTTAATGCTTACAGAAAAAAAATATTAAGTAGTTTTTTAAAAGCATTAATAAACCTAAGTGAGCATTGTATTACAAATTAAGAAATCTAAATGCGATTCCTGAAAAAAAAATTCGTTATTTTCATGTACGACAAATTTCAATACGTATAAAGTTTTAAACGCATTTCAGTGAAATTTTCCCAGAATGCTTTCTATATTAATCACTATGTTCTGAATAAAAAAAATCTAAACTTAAAGTGGCTATGTAACTCTTTATGGGAATTTCAATTAAAAAAAAATGTAATTTTATGTAAAATTTGTGTTTTCTTCTTTTTTGACGCATTTTGAAATGTTTTAGTTATTTTTTAAGATATTGTAAAAACTCTGGATCAATGCAGATAAGTGTATTGTGCAGTTAAGTATAAGTAGCACGTAATACAAAGAAACCTGATATACATTTAGTTGAATTGAACAAGCTTGTGGTGAAAATGTAAAATTTTGGTTAAAAATAAATAAATAAATATTTAGTTTTATAAATGTCAAAAAGATATTGCTAGGATTTTATTTCTTTTCATCATTCTTTATTAATGTTTCATTAAAAATAAGTGTATCTATTCAATACCGTTTATTAAAAACAAAGCACTTTGAACGTAACCTTACAACAGAATGTTTTATTTTAATATTTAACACTCAAAAACCCATAGAATTATCTATACAATTTAAAATAGGTTTAATAAAAAATGAAAAAAAAATTAAACATTATATTTAATACTAAGATGGATTAATTCTAATGTATAATGAAATTCGCAATTATAAAGAATTTCCGAGATACAGGTTGTACGATGAACAATTAACTTTAACTGCATTCTTATGTAATCGTTGTGGAATTTACCAACGATGTCAAGTACGTGGGAAGTTTTAATGAAAGTCCGGTAAATAAGTGAGTTGAATTCATATTATATTGCATATAGTTGTCGTTTAACACACTGTAAAAAATTAAATTAAAATGATTGGGCTGCGTAAGGCAAGGCTATTAATAGTTAAATTACCTGTTAACATGAGAAAACCTTTAATTAACGGTATATGCAAAAAAGGTATTGTTTATCTAAAAAAAAGAATACTGCCCAGTTAAACTGATGGTATTGAGCTCACAGGCTACGCATACTAATTGTACATTACAGCCTTATATTTTCAAGGGTTAATTCCGTTCGAAAAAAAGTTAAAGAAGGGGAAACAACTTCCCTTTCCCCGTTTATATTTTTATTGAACCCCCTAAACTAATCAGGGACATACTTTATCTTATAAAAAATCTATATCCAAAATTCAGAGCAAATCGGAAAATTCTTAATAAAAACCCATTTACATAATTTAAGAGGAGTTATCCCCCTTTCTTATACTTAACCATTAAACTTCCAAAACTATTTAAAGATTTGAACGAAATCTGATAATTCTGCACGAAAAACCCATTTATATAAATCAAAGGGAGGGGCATTAGAATCTCCGTTCCCCTGTCTATACTTATTCAATGAAAACCTAATACCAATCACGGAGGTGCCCAACCAGAATGATCCTATATCTAAAACTTATAATTCTGCATGAAAACCCATTTATATCAATTAAAGGGAGGGGCAACGACCCCCCGTCCCCCCTGTTATACATATCGAATGAACTCCAAAAACTAATCAGGGAAGCGCCTTATCGAGATATACTCATATACAAAATTTTATGTGGATCGGATATTTTTATCCTGAGTTATCGCGTTACGCACGTACATACAGCACGGACGGACACATAAGCTATGATAGCCTATGAGCTAAAAAAATAAATAACTACAAATCAGTTCGAAAATAGTAAAATAAATTTTTTTATGTTTACAGAAAAGAAAATCTATTTCAAGTAGAGTTTAAAGCATTAATAAACCTAAGTGAACGCTTCTAGAATAATTTTATAAATAGGAAATAATATAAGTTAAGAAATTTTTAAATGCGATTCCTGGAATATAATTTTTTCTGTTATTTTCATGTACGACAAACTTCAATTCATAAAAAGTTTTAAACGCATTTCAGTGAAATTTTCCCAGAATGCTCTCCATATTAGTCATTATACTCTAAGAAAATTTCTAAGCTCTGTGTGAACAATGTAATTATTTATAGGCATTTGAATGTAACAAAAAGTCAATTTTATGTAAAAATTATGCTTTTTTGACACATTTTGAAATATTTTAGTTATTTTTCTCAGATATTGTAAAAATTCTGGTTTAATGAAGGTAAGAGTGAGTAGCATGTGGTACAAAGGAAAAATGAAATATATTTGGTTGAATTGAGTAAGCTTGTGACGTAAATGTAAAATTTTGCGGACCCCCCCCCCCCTCAGTTTTATAAATGTCACAGAGATATTGCTTGGTTTTTATTTCTTTCCATCATTCTGCATCAATATGTTATTAAAAATACTTGTATCTATTCAATACCGCACATTAAAAACAAGAGTCTTTGAACGTAACCTTAAAACAGAAAGTTTTATTTTATTATTTAACACGCGAAAACCCATAGAATTATTCTACAATTTAAAATAGATTTAAAAAACATCTAAGCATCATATTTATTTTTAAGATGAATCAATTCCAATAAATAATGAAGTTCGTAATTAAAAAGAATTTCCGAGAGACAGGTTGTACGAAGAACAATTTACTTTCATTGCATTCTTATGTCTTCGCTGTGGAAATCGTCAACGATATCTAAATAAGTGGGAAGTTTTAACGAATGTCGGGTAAATAAGTGAGTTGAATTCATGTTATCCTGAATAGAGTTGTCGTTTAAAACAGCGTAAAAAAATGAAATTAAAATGAATGGGCTGCATAAGACATGGCTTTTAATAATTTAATTACCAGTTTACATGAAACGAACAGTTAATTAACGTTGCATGCATAAAAGTATATTAATGTAAAAAGATAAATAATTTTAACTCAGCTACGAAAATAGTAAAATTATTATTTTAATGCTTAGCAAAAAAAAAAAAAAAAAAAAATCTATTTCAAGTGGGGTTTTTTCTTCTGTCTTCAATACTTTTCCATATAGTTTCAAAATGTTTATGGTGCATGTAAGGTGACCGGGCAAGGATCAAACCAAAGAACCCACGGTCAGAAAGCGAGATCTAAAATGCGGACCAAATAGGCGACTGGGCTAGCTCGATAGCTTCCTGCGAGAAACTCGTTTTACTGACCATGCAAGATGGCGACGCTACAGTACTTTATCCCCAGTGAGAAGAACGTTGAGTTGACGTTGGACGAGCGATATGCACTCGTGTTGTGCTAGCGGTTGCCAGAGCGATGCTTTGTCTCTGTCGTGCTGCCGCCAAGCGCATGTGTGCCCTCTCGATGATGCGTGGCGTGGCAGGCTTTGCGTGTTGTGAGCGTTTCACAGGCTTTGATTGTGTGCTGTGAGCGTTACACAGGCTTTGATCGTGTTCTGTGAGCGTTACACATGCTTTGGATGCTGGGGGTGTTTTTAGTGCTGCCATCTGTTGGTCTAGAGCAAAGATGGTTAAGTGCATGTTCGTTTGTCCAAGGTCACCAATGCAGATGATGTGCCCAGGCAGGGATCGAACCGAAGAACCTACTGTCAGAAAGCGAGATCTAAAGTACCGAGTAAAAGGCTAGCTCGATCGCTTCCTGCGAAAAGCTCGTTTTACTGACCGTGCAAGATGGCGTCGCTACAATGCATTTGATTTGTTGAATTTGTGTTATCCTTCATATAGTTGGCGTTTAAAATAGTGTAAATGAAATTAAAACGAGTGGTGTGCGTAAACATGGTTTTTAATAATTAAAGTACAAGTTAAGATGAAATAAACCGTTAATTAATGCGTTATATGCAAAAAATAATATTATTTGTGTTAAAAGATAAATATTTTTAAACTAGTTGCGAAAATAATAAAATTAATATTTTAATGCTTAGCAATAAAGTAAATCTATATTTCAAGAGGGGATTTTTTTCTTCTGTCTTCAATACTTTTCCACATAGTTTCAAAATGTGTATGGATTTGATTTGTCTGTCTATATTTGTTTGTCTTCCTTTCAATTGAAAGAGAGTATTTTTATAAGTTCATAAAATAAGTTTATTTACATATAAATTCGAAAAAAAAAAATCAATAGCAAATTAATGGTATATATTTCTATACAAATTATTATTTAATTACTGATTGTAGAATCAGACCTGTTTTAACGAAATGGTTTACACACGACATTTGCTAAGAAATACGATACACCGGTAGGTGTCCATAGACAATCACATTATCGAGTTGGAAGCTTAGAGTAAATTAAACAAAGATATCGACATTTAAAAATTAGGATTTTCAATTAGTCAGGATTTTCAAAAATGCAATTAAAAAAAAACTTTTTAAAAGTTTTAATTAAATATGCAGTTTAAATATTTTTTTTTAAAGTATACTTTCAGATGAAACTTGAAATGCAATGAGTCCACCATTTGAATCACGTTTTTAAAAATAAACAAAATTGTTGAAAAGTTAAACTGTCCCAAGAAACACCTGCGTTTTTATATAGTGCAATACATTATAAAAACTTTTCGGAAACGCTTCGTAAAATCACTAGCAGAAAAATAAACTTTTTTTCTTTTTTTAGTTGCTTCATTTTTCTTTTGCAGCCGTATATCTAGTCTGACTGTACATTATCTGTCTTTGCAAAATTTGGTTTGTCACCAGTAATAAAGGAAAATAAAATTTGCCTTATTGAATTAAACCATTTTTGTTCTTATGTATTTGAAGGAGACTTCTTTAAAAAAAATAGTGTCAACCGAATAAAAGTTATGTAAGTGACATTAGAGTCGAAAGGGTTAAATATAAATATATATATATATGTAAATGTTCCAGAAGTTTTTTAAAAAATAGTACTTTTGAGAACTCGAGAATTGTTCTGTATATTTTCATTAGCAATTATATTACCTTTTCCCACATATTAAGAAACATTTGTCTTTTTTACCACAATACAAGAATATGTGAGAAAAATTAGGTAATTAAAAATAGTCAGTTTTATTATTTTCCGGATATTTATCTAAGAATACAAAATAATAAATCGAATATAGTTATCGTTGAAGTTAATTACACTCGAAAATGTTCATAAGTTTGTAGGTAGGGAAAAAGAAACTATATCTTTATCCGAGTTTGTTAACCAAGGAGAAGTTAATTAGTAAAAGGAAATGTCATTTATTTTTTTATTTTAAATGCTACATGTATGAATAAGAAAGAAAAAAAATAAGTTTGAAATGAATAATAATAATAAAAAAAACATATTTTGCACTTATAAGACCTAACATATTTTAATAAGAACAAATAATGGTACTTACTGGAGTTGAATTGGTTTTGATTACTCTTCTTAAGGGGACAGTGGACACTGAAAAACATCGAATTCGATTAAAAAATACATTTTTTAATCATTATGAATAAGGTCAAGTATGTTGTATTTAAAAATATATGCAAACGTAGAGTAAATGGTGTTTTCTAAATTATAGTTTAATTTGTAAAATATAGTTTTGAATATGTATGTTTATTTTAAACCTTATTTTCTCAGAATTGAAAATTTCGCACATCTACGCATTTTGAACTATTTCAAGACCATTCCTAATTATCAGATTCTATTAAAATTTTTAATGTACACCCCTCATAGTATAATAAATAAAAGTTAGCATAAATAGTTCCATTTAAGTGAAATTTTAATGATAAAGTTTGCTGCACAGTAAAAAACTATCCTTACTCTCTTAAAACTGCAGCCATAAAACAACTCAAATTGAGCCGAAATTCACCCATCTGGCGATTTGAAAGGCAGCTTCTCAAAAAGAGTTGAAACAACTCGAGTAGCGAGTTGCTTGTAAGCAATTTAAATCAAGATGAGTAGTTAAAAAAAGTAATTTAAATCAAGACGTGTAAAACGTTAAAAAAAACTCATTCACGATCCAATAAATTACAGCTCATTAATGAGAAACCAAATCCACTCTTTCGTTTTAAGAGTGTATTTTACACGAAAAAGTATAGTTTACTTATAAAATATATATATTTCTTTTTACACATTCAGTGAACTTTTACAATTTATACTAACTTTCTTACCGAAAAAAAAAAACTTGATCCAAAATAATAAATCATGTTATATTCATAATAAATTCGCGTGGGGCATTTCAAAGTATAGCTATTATTCGGTATTGTAAAATTTTAATAATTTAATTTTTTTTTTATTATTTTAACACCAAATATCGAATTTAATTGTTTGAACTTGACATTAATAAGTCTACCAATTTTAAATGAATCTATTGAAAATTAAAAGATTTAGTTTTTAATGAGTGCAGACCTCTAAAATAAAAAAAAAAAAAAAAAAAAAAAAAAAAAAAAAAAAAAAAAATCCATATTCACGTATTGAAACAAATCGGAAATTGTGCGTCAAACGAGGCAAACGTATTCATAATAGTTCATACTATAACTATTTTTTATAAATATTCAGATCCTGGGTCAATAGCTGTTGCACTCTTATGAAAAAATGCATGAATAAAATTGTATTAAGTTTATATATATTAAATTCAGTATTACAGAAGTAATCTGATTCCATCTTAATAGGACGCGATGAATTCTAGTTATCCTAGAATAATCCTAGTCTATAGACAATCCTAGAATCCTTATCTATAACAGAATATCACTGAATTAATTATACACTGCTCAAAACAATTAAAGGATATTTGAAGTTTTATATAAAATAAAGATATAAACGAAATTTATTGCCGAAAATAGAAGAAGAGAGTCACAAATGCAAATTTTTCTGGTCTTCAAAATGTGGAGTAAGCAAATTTTGAGTTCGACTTCAAAAACGTCGCTTCAGCGGCAGCGAATGGAATTTGACTTTCAACTGGATAAAAGAGAATGAAGACAAGGATGATCGGCATTCAATGATTGCTTTGTTTCGATGAGTACGATGTCTCAGCGAAGTGATTTGACAGATTCAGAAGCTTGGAGAATTGTTGGTAGGTTAGAAGGGGGTCCAAACTCAAGCCGAATTAGCGCAAGCCATTGGAGTGTCATAAAGTGTCATTTCCAGGATCTCGAACCGTTTTTTGGAGAGTGGATGTGCAGGCCGAAGACCAGGGCAAGGTCGTAGATGGGCAACAACGCCCAATGAAGATCGGTATTTAGCGTTAACAGTTCGGAGACACCGAAACATGAACGCTACTCTTCTCCAACAACACCTTCGCTCGGCTACAGGCACCACGATTTCAACTCAGACTGTCCGAAACCGGCTCCATGCTGTAGGTCTGTATGCTCGCCGACCGATGGTATGTGTTAGATTAATATCAAGTCATCGTCGCGACCGCAGGGAGTGGGAAACCGAGCATGTCAACTGGAAGAGAAATGAATGGAGCAATATTCTGTTTTCTGACGAGTCCCGTTTTTCTGTGCATCCGGATAATAGACGTATTTTCATCTGGAGGGACCGTGGCAGTAGGAATAATCCTGAGTTCGTGCACGAAAGTGTCAGATTTGGCGGTGGAGGAGTGTTGGTGTATGGTGGCATCTCCATTGACGGGCGCACTGACCTCTACATCATTTGAGATGGAGCTCTGACTGGTCGCCGGTATAGGGATGAGATCCTCAGACCTATTGTACTCCCTTACGCTACAGCAATCGGAGATAACTTCAATTTAATGGACGATAACTGCAGGCCACATCGTGCAAACCTGATGGAAGATTTCCTTTTCGAGAAAGGAATCGTTCGAATGGAATGGCCAGCGTGTTCTCCTGACATGAATTCAATCGAGCACGTTTGGGACGCTCTAGGAAGACGAGTTTCTGGCCGCCAACAACCTCCACAAACTCTCCAAGAACTGGAAAGAGCTCTTCTGGAAGAGTGGGGAAGAATACCCCAACTCGTCATTAACAGCCTCATTGAGTCTATGCCTCAAAGGTGTTCAACGTTGCTGGCCGCCCGTGGAAACCATACCCCCTACTGAAAATGATTTTCTTTGAAGAAAACACCTTTTCTTATTCTTTTTTCTCATATGCACAAATTGTGTTTTTTTTCTTTTGTACACAAATGCGCAATAAAATGCATTTTTTTCTGCCAAACATGTGTAATTTATTCTCATATAACCTACTATGTTTGTCAACCATGTAACAATCAGCTAAAAAGTTTCCCAGATACAAAATCCACCTAAAACTGCAATATCCTTTAATTGTTTTGAGCAGTGTATATGGTATTATTTAATAGAATAAATATAACTTTTATTAATACATTTATAAGTTTTTGTTTCAATTTTCATAAATTTTGAAATGACTCGTCAAAATTCTCCAGCGATTATACATACTAAATTTCAAACCATTCGATGAGAAGTTTTTGCCTGTTATGTGCGGACAAAAAGACAGACAAACAGACGGACGGACGGAAGAACAAGCCATAACGACCACAGATACCACGAATTTAACGTGGTACCCTTTGAACTCTATGATGACTGAATTTTCTTCCACTTAATTTTAATTTAGAAAAGTGACAATGGCAGCGGAATATCCGACCATATTTATTTGAAAAATATCTAATGCATTTTTTCATGTATACCGTAAACCGATTTCTTTCTTTGCAAAATACTGGTAATGAAAATTTTTGAATTTTGAAGAAATTTACTCACCAGAGCTCAAAGGGTTCAATAATTACGAATACGCCTGAAAAATGAGGGAAAAAATATTTATTTGTGAGTAATCTAGTACCTCTGACAATAAAGTTCGGTGAATAATCCTGTAATATTAATGTAGATTAAATATTAACGAAAGTTACCATACCATTCTTCGAAATAGTCATTTCCCATAACTATGCATCGCTGAGACCTTGAATACATATCCTGGGAAATTCGCAAGAAGTTTTCTTTTGGGATGGAGTACAAAAGTTTTGTCACATTTCGTTGGATGTCACCAATAGGGTCAAATCTCTTTCAAAGAGAGTTTGAGTAGTGAAAATAGAAAGAAGTCTGTAGGATTGAGATCTGGCGAGTATGGTGGACATGGATGTTCAATTTGCAAAACTCCTCATAAACTTCTTTCGGTGTCCTGCAAAGCTTAAAACCATACTTTAAACTGATCTTTTGTTCGTTCATATCCCTGTTCTCAGTTAAGAACCAACACACGGAACAAGCACTTAATAAAGTACGCTTTACACAGAACATAAACGATGCTCAACTGAACAACGGTGGGGGACGATGGATGACACTTACCTCTATGCAGGTGCAGCGTTTTGTTTTCCCAGTGTTGCCAGATCGGTCATTCTGAATTCATTCATTGAACTTTATTGTCAGAGGTAGTATGTTTCTTCATCTGTTTTACTATTCTTGAAAAAATCATTTTGAAAGGGAATTGAATTGCTGTTGATAGGATATATATATATATATTTTCCTATAAGATTCTGAAGCCTTTTATATTGTCAGTGTTAGTAATAAAAGTCGTGGAACAAAGTCTTCACAAATTTCTACAGCATTCTTTGGTATCGGACTCGGGCTCTGATGGCTTAAATTTGTTTCGGTTCTGAATTTAAATCGTCGAGTTCGGGTTCCGGAAAAGGGCACTGAACTCATCTCTAGCACTTGCGTGTTATCCGTATCAGGAAAATATATTGTGTCTACAATGGAAACGATAGTAACAATTACAATAACTCTTGTTAGGTGCATTCCTAATTGCAGTACAACTTCCCTTTAACAAAATCCCTATTTAATGAAATTTTCTAGATAAGACGGCTGGTCAATCAGCAGCCGAATTACCCCCTGTAACCTTAAGTCTAGGGACGTTTGATGTACTCTTATTTTCAAAATATGTTCTCGGAAAATTTACATTTTTAACTTCTTTTTTCAGTGTTCTCTTCTTAAAGGATGTCACTTCTTTCTTAGTGTTCAAAACATTTCTAAAATCTATGCATAATTTTATAGGAAGTGTTAAAAATTTACTTCCAACTCGTCAGTTTTTAAAACATAAAATATTAAATTGAGCATACATTTTAGAAATATTTTAACAACTAGGAAAGAAGTGAATTCTTTAAGAGAACGATAATAAAAGATTTTAAAAATATTAATTCCCTGAGAAGATATTTAGAATTTAAGAATGCATCATATGCCTAATAGTCTTAACATTACCGAAAGGAATTCGGCTGCTAAGTAACCAGACGCAATGAAATTTTTTCTCTGAAGCCTGACTTTGACCATCATTATCATGTAAAAAAGTCTCCATATTACGAAAATTATATATTCTATATAACGAAATTTATTCCACTTTCGTACATAAATTCGTACATTTAAACGGAGAGTTCCATGTTGCGATGGATGTATAAATTTGCTTCAATGGTTAGTATAAAAGATAAATTATTTATTTATTTTATCATTTCCATTCAAAAGAAGAAATGCTAAAGGCTTTCGATACAATAAAAAGGGGGATTCCAGTTACACAAAAATGTTGTATTTAAGTTGTTCAGACGCTGAAAAATGTGTGAAAATTTATTGAACAGTGTATTATTTAAAAGAAATCTGCACAAAGTAATGTTACAGACTCTTTTTAAGTTAATAATTTGGAATACCAAGACAAAAGAGAGAAAGTACGCTATTCTTCAGTTTTCATTTACCTCTCTTTATTATTATTATTATTTTTTAAACATTATCCTTTTCAATTACAAAACTAAAATAATAATG
This sequence comes from Maratus speculifer, assembly GCA_964019185.1. NCBI lineage: Eukaryota > Metazoa > Arthropoda > Arachnida > Araneae > Salticidae > Maratus > Maratus speculifer. The sequence goes on along the minus strand of OZ025292.1, from coordinate 55,096,808 downwards.
CAAATACTTATTCATTGGTTTTTCCGAAAAAAAATGACATTGTAAATGACAAAAAATATATATTTTCCGAACCCTTTAGGAGCTTAGTAATTTAGATTAAAAAAATATGGATCTAAAATTTAAACCCCCTTAAAACATCAATTTAATATGCACTAACTTAAATTAACGCAATCAAAAATTTACGAGCTGTAAACAAATAAATAATCTACAAAACCTATATATATATACAGTAAAACCTCTAAATAACGGACACCGCGGGAACGCAGAAAATGTCCGCTATTCAGAGGTGTCCGCTATTGGGAAAACCTCAAAGATACAACAATCGCTAAGAAATGCTTAATGTTTCATTAATTGACAGTTATATGTTCTAAAACCTCTATTATATGATTAATGAGAAAAATTTTTAAAGCAATAAAACTTAAACAAAATTGTGCGCTTCTTTAACTGCTGTTTATTACATTCTTATTTTTAAAAAAATCTGTTACAAAAGTTTATTTTTGATTGCGATTACATGTAATTTGTTTTTCAATGTGAAGTTATTGATCATTATAGTCCGAGCGGGGATAGGGATTGCTTTCTTATCATTAAATACATAAAATCTTCCGGGGAAATCTCACATTTAAATGTTCTGGGAGTTGTCCCTCCCACTCAAAATTCAACAATGAACGTGAAGGAGAAATTTCCTCAGCCCACCCTCTACATTTATCTGTGATAAAAAAAATTGTGATACATTGCCCTGATAAATTTAGAAACCTTTTTATCTTTTTTTTTTCATTTTTTTTTTTGTTAAAAAATACTTTTTCATCCTTTATCGCCGAAAATAGTGTCCGCTATTTAGAAAGTCCGTTATTTAGAGGTTAAACATACAAAAATTTAGGTTTCGGGAGTGGGGATTGGAGAACTGTCCGTTAAATAGAGGTGTCCGCTATTCGGGAGTGTCCGTTATGGAGGTTTTACTGTATATATATATATATACATAATATATATGTATATATATTGAAAAAGATTTAAGTACATGACCTTATGAAAATTTATCATTTTCTTAGTCACATTGTCTTTTGGATATTTTTCGGCATTTTGAAAACTCAGATGAAAATAACATTTATTTTATGAGGGTTTCGGCTCAGATGCAGGCATTTATTTGTTTGCTTTCAACGCAAAAAAAAAAAAAAAAAAAAAAAAAACTATTAAGAAGCGATGTAAAAATGTAAAAAATTCTCAGTTTTCTACATTAAAAAATAACTGCCGCTTAGAATGCATTTTTCCTATCTTTCCATTGGATGTGTATTGTTCGTTTTATGCATGAGTATTTTATTATACAAATTTCATGAAATTGATATGATTTCTACTTAACGAATTTTCTTCTTAATGAAATGTTTAAGTGTAACAACAAGACTTCGTTAAATGGAAGTTTCACTGTATACAAATATGTAGCACCTATAGTCATCGTCTGGTCCATCCGTCTGTCCGGATAAAACAACATAAGAGCTACCCAACCGAGTGGTTTGTAATTTGATATATGAGGACCCTAGTAGCCAAGGGATATACAGGGTGATTAAAAAAACGTGGACAAATTGATATGACGAATCAGGCATACGACAAGGATACAAAATCAAATAGGAACATAAAGCCGCAAACCGCTTATTGAGTCAGAAATACGGGGTGTTTCATCCTAACTCAATTTGGGTTGACGGTAAGTGATTTCAGAAAACTGAAATAGATTATAATAAAACATTTAATAGACATTCTCACCTTTGTTTTAAAGGGATGACACCAAACAAAAGTGTTAGAAGTTTGCTTTATGCGCACTAGCAATTTGCCCTTGGCACCTCACATTTTGACTGTGATAATCAGTTTACACGGTATCATCGATTGCTTGAGCAATATGTTTTTCCAGATCTTTTCGTAACGCTTTCACATTTCACACAAAATAAGGTATATATTGTTACATTTTCATTGCAATATTTTTATTTTCCTCAAAATTATTACTTTCAAACCGGGTGTATCTAGAATGAAATACCCTGTATTTGTGACTCAATAAGTAGTTTGCGACATAATGTTTCTATGTGATATTTTATCCTTGTTGTATGCTTGATTTGTCATATCATTTTGTCCACATTTTTTTTAATCATCCTGTAAATGGCAAAATTGAAAAAAAAATGAGGCGACTTGGAAATATGCTTTCTTCTTTTCAGGTAATGAAACGTAAGTGATTTTCTAATTATATGCTGCGTTCTAGAGATCAACCACTTTTGCCAAATAATAATCAATATTAATTAATTATTAAAAAAAATAGTACTCTACTTTTTTCCCAATTATTGAAACGAGGTGAAACCCGTCGAAATTCGACGAAAGAAAATGTTTCAGAGGCAACTGTTTCAGTGATTTACAATCTACAAAATTAATTACTGTAAAAAATGCATCGTATATTGGTCAATCTGTAACTCTCAAACAAATGTTAATTTAAGCTAAAATTAACTAAATATTTTTTCTATTAAACTCAGTTGTCCAAATTATTAAAATTAAAACTAAACCATTTTCTTTTTTCAATTTTAAGAGAAAATGGAGTGATTCTGTTGCCACAGTTACAAAATTGATATTTAAAACTATAAAAAAAAATTCATATCTCAAAATTAAATTGAATTACAGCTTTTAAACAAATTTCATTTAAAAGTAAATTTTTTTCTCTGTACGGCGGTGTAAATATTTAAAATGTGCGATGTTTAGAAGTGTAAAATTTGCAGTACCGGAAATTGCAAACAATTGCTTGGGAAAGCGTTGCCATAAAAAAAATGACGTATGCGTTACGCACAGATACGTTTGGCCTTTATAATACAGATAAGAGTTCAAAGACACTAGTTTTCTATTGCAAATTCAATAAATTATTATTGATGTTCAAATTTAACGTCAATTATCTTTAAACTCAATTTACTCCAAATAGAAATTTTGTCTCTTGTACCCGTTGGCTTCAGGGGTCCTCAGGTTTAATTGTTTCAGAAATTTATCAAGTCATTTAAAATTACATGAAAATCGAATGAAAATGTCAAACTAATATGATGAAAAGTTTTCTTCATTCTATTAATCTCTATTATATATGATTAATTCATTGATATCCCATGATAGGTAATGTTTATAGGTTGCGATATTGATAATGTTAGAATTAAGATTGAGTTATATTATATTCGTATACATAGAATTTTGTATAATCATAATAAATTTTGTATTCATACTTTTGCAGGAATACAAATTTACAGGAATTAATATACTCAACAAATTTCGGAAATTGTTTTTTTATTATAATTTTGATATGCATCTCTAAAAACTATTGTTTCAGCCTTTCTTTAAATACTTTTCATCTAATTTAACAAACACTATTTGTTAGTATGTCACTAAATAATGAACTACAAAAGATTAACATTATCAATGTATAAAATTGAAACTGGTGTTATACACAATTGAAATGAAAAAACTTCTTTAAACACCATAAAATAAGTTAACTGCGCAAGGCCTTTCGAAAGACTAAGTTCTTTCGAAAGGCCTTGCGCAGTTAACTTATTTTATGGTGTTTAAAGAAGTTTTTTTCATTTCAATCGATTAACATTATCATTTATTGAATACGTTAAATAATGATCATATCTACTTGTTGGGTTCACTTCTAACTCTCAAGGGGATGTGCAAATGTAACGTTATCAATTTTTTAGCAATTTTGGACTTCCTACCCCCCTTTTTTATACGTTATCATCACTCGAACTCCTCTTTCCCCCAATAATGAATCGTTATCAATTGAATATAGCTTTGTATCAAATAACAATTAAAAGAAAGAGTTGCTATTTAAAAGTATTTTATGAAATTTTTGTTACGTAATGCATTCAACAGTAATAAAGTTTTGTTGGACTTGCCCCGAACGCAGGAGGGATATAGAAATTTTTTATCAACAAATCAATTAGACAATATTCTTCCTCTTTTTCTTTTATTTATTAGTAAACACAAGCATCATTTTAAATATACTTCACATTATGTTCCTCGAACCGTGATTATATATGCATACACACATGAAAAAGAATAAGAATGTCAAATGTTGGTGTATTGAATATATTAGAATTCCATAATTTCATAATTATTCAGTAATTTTAATGAAAATAGATAAACGATTAAATAAAAGGGGAACATACTATATTGAACCAAAGACCATATTACAAATGAAAAGGAAAAAATTTCATTGGATCAAAAATGATATTGAAATCAAAAGATGAAACCCCGCTCCTCTTAGAGGTATCTTGTGATACCATGTGCCAAATCCCCCTCCTCCCTAAAATAATAACATTATATTTACACAGTCTCCAACTAGAGCTTGGGGCTGGCATTTAGTCAATGGCAGGGTAAAGCTTCACATATTTATATTATTTCTGGAAGCAGGACGTTTCGGTCCCGCCGTTTCGGTCCCAAGACATTTCGGTCCCGAGCCATTTCGGTCCCTAGCCGTTTCGGACCCAAGACATTTCGGTCCCTTCTTCTGCAAACTGAAATTTTGTGAAATAAGATACAATTTTATAGGGAACATTGCACAGTTTTTAAATTGAAGGCCATAAAATTTTAATATAATGCGATTATAAATGCCTGAAAACCGCAAACACGTATAACTCTTATCCAAAACAAAATTCACACAAATTTTGTATGGTAATCCTAATAATAATTGGTAATCCTAATGATAATTGGTAATCCTAATTCTCAAAACAGTTAGTAATTTTAATATAAAAATCAAATTAATATTTTATTAAATATATTTATTAATTAATAACATTAATTTACATAATGAATTTTACTTTAAAATAAACTCAATACATAATTAATTTTATATTCAATACATCATTATATTTCCTAGTAGTTCTAAACTGAAATTTATCTTTTACTTTTTTATTTAATTGTATATTTAAAATTACAGAAATTAAAAAAAAAATTAGTATAATTAAAAATAAAACTAGAATAAGAATTATTATTATTATTTCTGGGAAAGTAGAAGCGAAAAGGTATTAGAAATAAATAAAAAAAATAAAAGCTTAGTTTTCACACTTAAAAATTGAAAATAAAATTATTTAAAAAAACAATGTATTACATTTTAATATATTTTATTAAATTATACATTATATTTTATATATAATATTTATATTATTATATTTTAAAATATTTTTATATTAATTTTATGTAAAAAAATAATAATCATCTTATTAGAATGAAATAGGCCCAGTTCAATAAAATTAACTCACGAAAATTGTCTTGAGAAGACTTAAACAATGCAGTCAATAAATACTATTATTATTATTATTATTATTAAAAAAAAAGTGGCGCAGGCAAATTTTTAAAAACAAATTTTTTTCATAGCATGCCCAGTTACTAGATCACTATTGCTTTCGCAATGTTAATAATGGAAAGTAACTTGTGAAAACAAATTTATAAAATACAATTTTGTACTATAAAAATAATAATAATAATAATAAAAAAAAAATTGTTCTTCAATAAATATATCTCAATTCTGAATTATCAAAGGAGAGGGTGTAGATGGGTGATTTAAGGAAATATGTACATATTATCACTTATAACTGTCTAATTGAATTATTAAAGACATTTATTATTAAACTATTTGGAAGAAAAAAATAAGCACTGTTTTTTTATTATTTAATTAATGCTAATTTAAAGGTTCCAAAATAATGTACGTAAACAGCCAAAAAATATTTATGGCAGTTTATATAAAATACTTTTTAGTTTATAGTACTTTATAGAAGTTTATATAAAATAATGATACTAATAATTAATAATAAAATTTAAAATAATTATTCTGATTAATAATAATACTACTAAAGCAAAAGACAAAATCCTCTAAACTTATATTGCATTGTTTAATCAAACAAAATTTTCAGCTCGCTGTGACTCATTATCACGAGTTGTAAAAGTTTAAATTTATCGGAATCTTATATTCAACTTTTTATAAAACTTGGCGGAGGGAGGGAGAGAATTAAAAAAAAATAATGAAAAGGCCCGAATAATGTCGAACTTATACCATTTTGTAAGCCCACAACAATTAGAATCTGACTTATAAGGTTGGGAGCAAAGAAATAACAAGGGACCAAAGTTGCTGGGGACTGAAATGTCTTGGGACCGAATTGTCTCGGGACCGAAATGTCTCGGGACCGAAATGGCCAGGGACCGAAATGTCTCGGGACCGAAATGTCGTGTACCCATTATTTCTTTGAGTTATAAATCCGTTGCCTCCCTTAGATTTTCAATTTCAATTTCAATATAAGGTACCCCGGGGTAATAACGCCAGGCGGGGTAATAACGCCAAGTGCTTATATTTTGCATAATTATGAAATAATCAGGTAAATGACACCATTGTGCTCTGCGCAGAAGGGTTTTGAGTCATATAAATTGCAAAAAACAGCTTCAAGTTAATTTGTTTCATTTTTAGGTCTTATTGTTTTTACAAGCAACAAAAACTAACGCTTGATCTAAAATTTGCGAGATAAGGTTTTTGATCTGAAGACTATATTTTTTATCTAGAAATACTTTGTTTATTACATAAATTTGTAGTGTATTTCATGTACTTTCCAATTGTTGTAGAAGATTTTGGATATCTTCTCGAGATAATTTGTAGTTTAGGATTTACTGCGCAATAAGTATCCCGGGGTAATAACGCCAATCCTTGGCATTAATACCCCGGTTGATTCCCTACAGTGACCTAGCGACATCCTAAATACTGATTCAAATAAACACAGTTAAAACTGTGCAATGTTTCTAATAATTCTATTTAAGCGGTCCTTTTTAAGCAAAAAGAAGCTCACGGTCTGATATTCTTTTGCCTCATCCTCCCCCCCACACCGCACCTTTAATTTTCTTACACTTTCACAAAAAAATGAACATTTTCAATAGCTTAGAATGCAATTTGTCAATTCCTAAGTTTGTAGAGTTTGTATTTTTAGAATTGGGCAATCTACATGCAATTATTCCATCTTATTTCATAGTTTTGTTTGCATGGCGTTATTACCCATATAGGTGGGTAATAACGCCAAATAGCATTGGTCAAGAAAAAACGCCATTACATTTTATTAATACATATCTGTTAAATTATTTTATTTTATATAGATAGTCAATGAGTTGCTGTATCAGATCCTTTATTTCTTTGAAAAATACAATCTAAAACTAAGCCGTAAAAATTGGTAGAACCTTAACGTGGCGTTATTACCCCAGGGTACCTTACAACTGTTTGCTTTTTTTAGGCATAATGCGACCTATTGTCAAAATTTAAAATGCAAATTTTTAAATTCAGGCAAGCAAAGTTTTTCTCAATGGGAAGTATTTCAATTCCAACGGCGCACTCGCATGTGAAATATTTCAAATTAATTTGAATTTTAAATTAAACTACTGCATTTTCCTCTCCAATGTTAAATTTACTTATTAAGAATTTAAATGGAGTTGGAAAATTCCAGCGTAATGTCAATTGAATAGATTTTCATTGCTTCTTTTAAAATGTTCCAGATTAAGTATATTTTCCAAATTATGATTAAAATATCAACGCCAAATACTTAATTATTGGTATTTCCCACATAAAAAAAATCAATTACTTCTCGAATGAAATCTTTAAAGAGCTAATTGAGTGAAGATGAAAAAAAAAATTGGTATCAAAAAATTATTACTTTTGAGAAAAAATTTAAGATTCTTTTTTTGCTCTTAAATTCTTGATTAAAAGTATCTTTTTATCTTTGAATTTTAGAAAGTTTGTTAATTCGTAATTGCTTGAAAAAATTATCGAATGATAATAAATAAATTAATCAGAACTTTCTCAATGAAGTAATTGAAATACAGTGTATCTTTTAACTATCAATGTCTAAAAATCTATAATAATAAAAGCAGAAGTTTGTCTGTCTGCGTTGAAAAAAAAATATATATATATTCATTAAAAATACCATATAACAAAACTTTTCTAAATCTGATATCAGTAAATTAAAAATTATATTCATTTAAATGATATCTAATCTTTTTTTTATTATCTTATTAAATTAAAATGTATTTCCTAGAATTATTTTCACAATTTATTTTTAAACTTAAAAGTGTAAATTCATTTCCTTTTTTAAAAATGAACAATGATCTAAATGTAACGAAATTGTAATATAAATGGTGTTACTACATTGAATCGTTATCTTTATGTTCATTTTATTTGAATTATTTTTTATTGAAATTGAATAAAGATAAACATGACAGGAAATGAGTTACAAAAGCAATGATATTTATTAAATTAAAATGAACCGCGAAAAACTTTCAAATAATTTCTCTACTTTTGCTGGCGCTAATTATTATGTAAGATTAAAACTAACATGGAAAACATTTTTAAATGAATTATCAATTTATTTCTTTTAAAACTCCGATTGTTAAATGAAAAATACGTTAAATGCATTTTGAAAAAAGCAATCTGTACTAAATTATTATTAACAAGAAACGATGAAATTAAATTAATGAATTATTTTTTAAAAATATCTTTATTAGCATATTCACTGCTAAAGCTTTGATAGTGCATATGTTTACACTCACCAAGATCATATCTGCAATTTTATGATTTTAAATTATTTCGTATTGCTTGTATTATATGCAAAAGATTACTTTAGCATCAAATAAATACGCACGAGTTAGCTCGTTGATTGGCATTTGAAATATTTTTGTTCCCGAGCCAACAACGAGATACAGTCGGTTCTCGTTAATTCGATCTCTTCGGGATCACAAGAAATATTCGAATTATCCGAAGTTCAAATTATGGAACGTATGAAATGAAAACATACTTAATATGGTACTATTACAAAGGAATTAAAGTTATATTGTTTTTTTTTTCAATTTATTTTATCAGTTATCACACTGTAAAAAAAAATCTGCAAAGGTACTAAACTTTTTCTTGGAAACTGGGATTCCAAGAACTTTTCCTGTAACAGTAACATCAAAAATTCAAGTTTCAGAATCGATTACATGAATTTTTCCTGTTATCGTTACATGAAAAGTTCTTGGAATCCCAGTTTCCTAGAAAATGTTTAGTACCTTCACAGATTTTTTTTTTACAGTGCATTAGAATATGACTTAATATTAAATTAAAATATATAAAATACATAAACTAATTAAAGGATGAGAAACAAACACAATGGAATAAAAGTTTGAAGTGGCACTGATGGACAGACGGGGCAATAAGAAAATGGATAGAAAATGCATGGAATTATATACATATATACACGTTTGGAACAATTTTCACAAAAATCAAAGAAATAAACTTATTGAAAGGATCTAAAGTCTGCGAGAAAAAAGGGAAAATTGAAAAATCTGAATTCTCGTTAGTTCGAAATAAATGAAGTCAAGAGAAAATGAGTCCGAATTAATGAAAATTTTTAGTGTTATTCTGCCATTGAAAAATTCGGGACTTCATGTTTAGTTCGAATTAAGCGAAAATTCGATTTATCCGATTTCGAATAAACGAGAGTCGAGTGTAACTCTTATCTAAATAAACAACTACACCTGAGTTATCTCGTAGCCGGGGTTCTCGCTTTCTTTTGACGAATATTAGTGATTTGGCCAATAAAAATAAAATAAACAATAGCTATACGAAAAAAAAAAAAAAAAATCTTGGCAAAATATATTCGGCGTGAAATACTGAAAAATCTATCTTTGATCCCTTAGTGCATCATTTTATTTTCAATGTGTTCTAAAATAACATAATTTTTTGACATTACTTAGAAAATAGAAATTCTGGTATACGTTCCTGAAACTGCTAAAACAAGCCGGAAATTGTACTTTAAGTGTAGCAAATGAAGTATGTTCGTTCTATAACGAAGTTTCAAAAAATATTTAGATCTTGGTGAAAGTATGCAGTACTTCGGATACAGTATAAGAGCCGAAATTTTATTTACGTCCCTGTAAATACTATCTACGTTCAATTATGCAGAAACTAACTTGTAGTAAACCTCAGCAACGTATACCAATTTCATAAAAATGAGAAGTATTTTAACATAATTAAAACGCGCCCCAAACAATGTTATCCTTATATCGTTATCTAATGGAATACTTTTGTATGGCCCGGTAAATTATTAACAAATATTCGTTGCACCACACATTGTACAGAATGTATATTTTAGTATATAATTCATAGCTACAATCGTACAGTATTTTACAGAATTACAAATTTTATTATGTTCGAAAGAGTGTAACATCTTTAAAATGCACTTGAAACTAGTTTTTCCATTGGCCGTAAAGTAATGGAATACTTTTGACTCTCCCTGTAATTAAGCTATACATATTTCAATAAAATTTGAAACGACTCGACAAAATTATGCAACAATTATATCTTTTAAATTTCAAACAATTCGGTTGGATATTTTTTGACCTGTTATATGTGAACAGATGGACAGTTAGTCAGTCGGACAGAGGAACTGAATGACGACTACAGGTGCTACATATTTACGTAATTACGAAAGCACCTAATAAGTACATTCTAAATGTTTGCAAAATATGTTAATGTTTCAAACATTCTTTTATTTGTAAATTGTCATGAGATTTCGACTATAACCAATAGAAAAATTTTATGATTGGCCAATGATATGCTACAATGCTATGTACTTTGCATCCAACTAATACACAGAAATGGGAAATTCAACGCCCCATTTCAACAAAACTTTTCTCGATTTGGCGATTGATGCGAGTAGTTTTGTTTATGATTTTACCAGCGCATAGTGACAAACTGACAACAGAGATATACTTATTGTATTATCATTTCTGTCTTTGGCTGTTGCTAAACTGATTCGGTATTGAGTCAGTACCTCTATAAATAATAATGAAATGGCATGGTGCGATTGAAGATAAAAAGCGGCACCCATCATATAGTGACGTGGATAAGAATATCAACTGTAACCACACACACACACACACATACGCCAAAAAAAGGGATCAGAAATTGAGCATTCGCAATTTGGTAAGCCTGATTGTTCATTTACTCGCCAGATGAAATATTTTGTTGCGATTTAACACACTGGCGAGTGGCAGCGTGAACTCTGCTCGTAGCTAGGAAGAAAACATGATTTGCTAACTACAAGTATTCTCGTAAATGTCAGCGAACGTGAAAAGGTGCTTAGCTTGAAGAAATTATTAACCGTTATTCTATACTAAATCATAATAAATATTGACGTTAGTAACAAATATTGCTTCTATTTCATTTTGCAAATAGTACTGAAATTATAAAATTAAGCTAGAAAATACTTTATTATCATTAAACTAAAGTTATACTTGCAAAAAGGAAAACACTTCGTTTCGCAGGCATATCAAACATGTGATTCATCGATTTTTTATCTGTGACTTATAAATTTGTTATTGAAATTTTCTGATGTAAATTTAGATTATCTGGATACGGAATTTCTTGAGTGCATTCTATCATATGAATTAAAGAATTCATGAGTGCTACATGATCGTTAGCTTTTTTCTTTTTATTCCATTTTTATTGATATGTTCGCACTCATATGCATTTCAATTTCTAAAAATTATTTTAAATCTCTCTACCAGTTCAAATAAATATGATTTGTTACAGATGGACGACGCAGATTGACAAAAGCCAATTTATATTATTTTTAAATTTTAAAGTAAACTGAAATTTTATATTTGATATGCTGAACCTCGATTGGAGTTTGCAAAGAATGACTCTCAAATTTCTGGAAAAACGGAGGGAAAGCAAATCATTAGATTTGAAACTGACATTTCATGAAAAAACATCGTATGAGTATATCGATGTACCCATACTGAACTGAGTACATCTGGATTAAAAAAAAATATCCCGATGCTTTCTCAATTTTGAAACATCACATGTTATCTAATCCAAACTAATAATAATTTTGTACCCTGCAATGGTTTATTTCATTCAATGTGGCATAACAGATGCTTATTAATGTAAATATTAAATTATACACAGTATTTTGAAATAATTTAAAAGTTAAAAGCAAAAATTATTACTTATCAGCGTAAAAACAATTTATTAAAGATTAAAAATCCTAACGTTTCAAACTCAATCTAATAAAAAAAAAAAAAAAAAAAAAAAAAAGTTTTTTTTTTTTAAATCTTGGCCTTTAATGTATTTTTAGTATAATTTTTGTCAATTTATAGTATGTCAATCTGTTTTTAATGTAAATTATTTCTCCTTTAAAAATATACCTCTGAAGACGACTCATTAGATTGAGTTCGAAACGTTAGGATTTTTAATCTTTAATAAATTGTTTTTACGCTGATAAGTAATAATTTTTTATTTTAACTTATAACATTTACAGCGTAAGTCCAAGATTTATTTAATTTAAAAGTGTTTGCAAATAGTGTGTGTGCTCTTGCCATAAAAATATTCGATTTGAGTATTTTGCTAATAATGTTTACTATTTTTCTTAATAAATAATCAAACTTTTATTGTTCATAATTTTGAGCACGAAATAAATGCTAGTATATTTTTACTTTGATTTATAAGTTAAGGGGGCAGTTCATTGCGATTTACATTTGAACACAACCATGGAATCAAAAATGAGTACATGTGTTTCTCAGTTTTCAGTACATTTTGATCGGAGCTATTTTGAGTATGTGAAGTACTTAAAATTGAGTACTTTTTACTTAATTTTGAGAAACTATTTTTTTCAGTGCATGCATACCTAGTCAGATATGACAATACAAAAACTTTCTTATATCTTATGCACGTTAATACTTCCTAAAAAATGCAGCGTAGCAGCACCACCGGTTAGGTGTTTTAAACCAAAATATAGTCAGCTGCGTTTTGCTATGATAAATTTGTGCATTATTGTAACCATTGGAAAATATTGACACCAAGGTCTCGCTGTTGATCCATTTTTTTCTAATGCTTCTGTTTCAGATTTTAATTATTAAACAAAAGAAAACAATGTAAAGTCGTCCAATATATTGTTATATACAGGAATGTTTTCTTTATAATCGGTAACAAATCGTAACAAGTGTCCTTTTTTAGGTTAAGTGAGTGTGATATTTTGCATGATTATCTTCCCCAAGCCAAACGCACTAAGGTGTGCCCACTAACAGTATACAGAAGTGGGTGACCAACTAACTTATTTCTAACTAGCTGAGTCGCCCGGCGTTGCCCGGGCCCGTAATAATATTCTAAAATACACCTGAAATTCGTACTACAAAATGTTGTAGAAAGACCTTATCTCGAACTTAATCCCCTCTGCCTACGGTGTACCGTTTAGCAGAAATGCTGTGCACACACGGTAAAAAAAAAGTGGGGGATAAGTTTCACATTCTACCACCAGATGGCGAACTCTTTTCTTAACAAAACCGTTTCTGGACTTAAGAAAGATATTTCATGAGATTATTATTCGAAAATACGGGTGAGTACACTTTTAAAATTCTATATTAAATATGCATTATTTATCCCAGGGCTCTGAAATATCCGCATCTAAAACAGTACGGTCTCAAATATTTGATCAATACCTCTCTAAAATAATTATTGCCCCCTACCCCCTACCATACTCTTTAAAGTTTACATTAAGTGTTATAAACAATCTGAAAGTTTTATATTAAATAAGTAATATTTATTCCAGGGCTTAGTGAAAATCCCTCATTTGAAATGGTAGAAAACGGTACAATTAAAAATATTTGATCGCTCCCCATAAAAAAATCCACCGCCCCGTATTTCATGATCACTGACCTTTAAAATATTTACTATGCGTTATAAGGTATCTGAAAGATCAAAGGGATCGTTTTGTGAGTTTTTTTTTTCTTAATTTTAGTTAATTCGCGTTTCAGCATTTCTTTTTCTTTGCACAACCTTTTTGGCAGAAAATTGTTTGCCACCAGAATATTTGAAAAGTGACGTTTGTTTTATTTAATAGCAAAGTTTCTGTCATTATCATAAGGAAAATTATTCTGGATGAAAATAGTGGTGGCATTGTGGCCCGCGGGCCACAGGTTGTGCATCCCTACTCTAAATGGTGTATTTAAAAAAAAAAAACAGCGTACCAAAAAACATTTGTGGTTTCCATATACTTGCTTTTTAAATAGAGAAAGTCACCCAAGTAATAAATTAATAATTAATATATAAGGTTGTAATTGAGCGGCTGCGAAGAAATTTATATATTAAAAGTCAGCGAAAAATTCTTCATTTGAATTGATAAAAATTAAATTCATAAATTAAACATTCGAAAATATTTGCAGGTCGTCTAAAAATGCCTCTACTATCTGACTAGAGATGCACCGGATGTGGATTTTTGCCGGATACCGAATAACGGATATCCGGCATAAAATTTTACCGAATATCCGGTATCCGGCCGAATAATTTCTCATTTTTAATTTTAATAATATTTCAATTTTATGCTTGTTTAAAGAAAAAAAAATTATTGAAATTTTATATTATGCAAGTATTAATAGATTTCAATTCACTTATTAAGTCAAAGTTACTTAAAAACATAGTAATAATTAAATATTGAAATGTAATAATATTTTGCCTTTTCAATATTACTTATAAAACTTCTAACTTTACATGCATATTTTTTTCTACCCTTTCTTTAGTCTCTATCATCAGATTTAGGTAGTGTCTTGATGTTTTTATAGATGCATTGTATCGATTAACTAACAGAAAAAAATATTTTTACCCTGTTGACACATAATTAACAAAAATGGGATAGTTATGTATGTTACTCCTCTTGACTCTGAGTGAGCATTACAGTTTTCCTATTAAGCTCTTTTTGCATTGTAGAGCAAGTTTCAGAATGAATTTTATTTAAAACATCACTTGCAATTTTAACATGAGCGGGTGACTTATATAACAAGGCATAGTTCAATTGTTTTGGAAATTTTTACTAAAATATGTTTTGTTTAAAAATGCAATTTGTATATTTAATGATTTTTTTTCTTTTGTTTTTACCACATTTTTTTCTATTGTTGACTGCTTAACTTGTGCAATTGATGTTCCAACAAAAATTGAATGGTTTCTTTATTATCAGCACCATTTTGTTCTTGATTTTCGAAAGAAACACACTTTGAATCTGGAGTATGAATATTCATAAATAAACTCTTTAGTTCAACGGTTCCCAAATTTTTCAGCTCGCGGAGCCCTTTTTGGGAAACATTTTTAAGGCGGAGCCCCTGAACCCATCTATACTCTGTGGTTTACAAATTAACGATTTTTATGCCTATGAAGCAAATATGGAGCAATCCTATGTTGAATAAAAATCTGAGCCATTAATTTCTAATATTGGACCAAAGTTCTCAGTTTGGCTTTTTGCTGATACAGAAATTCTGAATTCAGTATGAATTTCCTATATAAACTCGCAATTAAAGATCAAAATGGTAACCATGTTTGGATTATACAATACATTGCATTGGGGCTTACGTAAAACTATTATTATTTATGGCGAAAACCACACAGACACAGAAAAAAAGGCAAGTTGTACCGTTTTCGTTAGCAGAGATGTACTTCTATGTACAATGGGTTGACTTAGGGACAATGGGTTGGTTTAGAGACAGTCATATTTTTTTTCTAGTTTCATACTTTGGGTGCACTTGACAGCGGCTCTAAGTGGCTTAAGTGTTGCAGAAATGTATTCTATTGTTGTTATTATCTCTATAATTCAATTTTTAAGTACTTTTGGTATGTTAAAAGGTTTGTTTGTTTTCTATAAATGTTTTAATAACGGGAGATACGCTGAGTCTTTTCCACACGCAGTAGTAGAAGATGCTTTTTTTAATTTAAACAATTTTTTTTTTTTTTTTTTGGAAAAGTTAAGAATTTTATGTGAGTATTATCTTTCTTTTATTGATTAAATATTTGTTTTCTGCGAAATTACTTAGAATTTTAATTTATTTTTTATTTTTATTGATTTCAGTATGGGTCGAGGGTTTGATTTGCCTCCTAGAAAAAAAAAAAAAAAAACTGAGATAAAAATCCTTCTCCTGCGTACGATTCATTCTCAAAGGAAGATATCAGAACTTACTGGAGTTTCCAAGTCAGTAGTCAACAGGATAAAAATAAATCTGGATAAAAACCAGCTACTTTCGCCCAAACGAAAATGTAAAAGTGGAAGAAAACGCATAACAACTCCACATACCGATAGGAAAATTTGGGATATCTGTTTAGGGAACCAAAATAAAAGTGTGGGACTCCTTACTCAGATTATTCAAAAATCTAGAATACCAGTTTCTAAGAGAACTGTGCAATGGAGATTAGTGGAGGAAGAGCTGACAGGACATTGTTTACCAAGAAAACCCGGTTGACAGAACTGATGAAGAAGAATCGCCTTGTCTGGGCTCGTAAACACCGCAAAAGGCAGTTGATGACTGGAGTTGTTAAGAAAAATATTATTTATGTCGTTTAAAATCATTTATTTCTAAATTATGAACATATTTTTTTTTTTTTCAGGTGTGTGTTTCAGATGAATCAAGCTTTGAGATTTTAGCCGATAAAAGCAGCTTTGTTAGGCGACGCGTAGTCACAAAATAAGGCCTGACTGCATCGTGGAGAGTGTTTAACATCCTGATAAAATAATTGTGTGGCCTCTCAAAAGTGCTAAAGGAGTTTGATGCCTCTATGTTGTCCAGGGAGCCATAAAACAAGACCAATACAGGCAAATTCTGGAAACTCGGATGCTGCCGCAAATTGAAAAATGGTTCCCAAGTGCTAAAGAGTTCATGTTTATACCTGGTTCAGCACTTTGTCATAAAGATAGAAGCGTTACAAAGTTTTTGCTGGCAAATATCCCAGTTTTACCTTCGCCTGACAATTGTCCTGACATGAACCGCATAAAAAACTTATGGAAGTTCGCTAAGGCAAAAATCGACAAAGATATGATTGCAACCAAGGTACAACTCATGGAAAAACTTATAAATGTATGGCATCGCAACCTTAAAGTAAAATAAAGTGCCAGATATTGCATAGAAAGCATGACGAAATTATAACAATATAATAAACAGATTAAAGCAATTAAAATTACGAGAAAAAAAACTATACACACAACGTACATAAATATTAAATAAATCTAATGAGGGGTTTCTTAAATAATACAATATATTAGATAAAAGGGGCGTTTTAATCGACAAATATTGTTGTAGAGAGAAAAACATTTTAGAAATTTTAAATATACAAATAACATAAACGGATTAAAGAATTTAAATTTATATATAAAAAAGAAATATATATACACAATGTACACAAATGTAATATGGATCTAAGAAAGGTCTTTAAATGATAGAAGATGCAATAAAAGTATGATTTCTGCGACAAAAATTATTTTATTTTTAAAAAAAAGAAACGGTATAAAAAATCAAATAACTAAAAATTAATACAAGTAACATAAACAATTTTTTTAAAAAATCACACATAAAAATAAAAAGAAATATATACATACATTACACACATATGAATCTAGAGAGGGATTTTAAATTAGCATACAAGATCTTTTTTTAAAAAGACGTTTTAAGCGACAGATATTGTTTTAAAAATCAAATACAATTTTGAAAACTAGGATAGAATATTTAAATAAGTAAAAATTAAAAAAAGTGAACATTTAAGGAAATTAAAATTCCAAAAATAAAAATAATACAACATGTAACATATACAAATATTAAATGCCTGTAGTTTTTATTACTATTCTGCATAAGTTTGACGAACAATAATACATAAAAGTTTAGCGTGAAAAATGTGCTTGAATTATTTTGGACAGTAATTTTATTATCTGGCGCAATTTTCGACAATAGTAAGTGAATGTCTGGTTCTGCGTTTAATCTGTTTCTGTATTTTGTTTTGATACTTGTGTAAGTGGAGAATCCAGCTTCACACAAATATGTCTTTGAAAATGGGAGTAAATTTAATTTTGCTCTGTCTGACAAGATTTTGTATTCATCTGTCAAATGATTCCAAAATTCAGTGATATGCTTGCTTTGAAAAGAGATTTCTAGATCGCTTTGAGATGTTAAATCAATGAGAGATTCGTATTCCTCAGAGCTTAAGTTGTGTGGGTTTGTTTTTACACAGAACGGATTTAGTATCCATTTAAAATCGTCCAGCATCTTATTTTGAGCAGCTGGAAAGTAGTGATTAAAAGAATTTATCAGAGCTTCGAGATGATCTTGAATACTTTCTGATTTTTTTTTTTCTTACTTAATGTTATGGTCATTTAAAAACATTTTAGCAAGAGTTGGGTATTTAATAAGAATAAACGTATAAGTAGGCGCAGCTTAAAAAAACTAAACTGTTCGCCCATTTATTCGGCGAGCAGAGTTAGCAGCCCTGTTGGGCTTTTTCTGTTTTGATTCACGTTGTGCATTCAATTCAGAATACTATTTCTTGCAGCTTATTTTAAATCGAATTTTTAAAACACATTTAGAGCAGAAGTATAAAATAAAGCAATTCAAACCAAAAATATTATACAGAAAGTAGATACATTTATAATGCAAATGTTGATCTGGATTTGAAATGTAGCATTGTATTTTTCAACCCAGTTACAGATGCACTTATTTTTGACACGCACACACACAAATTTCTACATACTTTTGAAAATCTTTTAATTACGATATGCTAAGATCTTTCATGTTTAGTTTATTTTCCTGGAACGTCGCGGAGCCCCTGAAAAGTTCAGGCGGAGCACCAAGGGCTCCGCGGAGCACACTTTGGGAACCTCTGCTTTAGTTTGTTGGAAACTTTATTTTTCTACATAGTTTTTAATCCTCAATACTTTAGCACTACTAAGATGGCCCCATTGTACACATTTCAGACTCGGATTTTTGACGTATTAACAGCAACTTCATAAAACTTTTAGATTAGATATTTATACCTTTCTCTTTTGTTGATATTAATAATTCAAATTAATAATAAAGTTATTAACAAAACACTTGAGAAGAACTATAAAAGTCTACTACTTCATTACAAAAAAAAAAAAAAAAAAAAAAAAAAAAAAATGAAAGCAAAACAAAGTTGAAATTGTAGTTGATATTCTAGTTTTGGTTTTACAATTACAGTTATGACAGAATTATTGAACACTGCAGTTAAATTTTGACTGGTGAAAATTACAATAAAACTTTTGAGAGGTGTAAAATTACTTCATTACTGAAATTTAAGAACAATTTTTAAGAGAAATAAAAAATGTGAAGTTGAAGTACATATTCTAGTTTTGTTTTTACAATTGCTGTTATAGGTTATGACAAAATATTGTCATACTTTAAATATATCTTCATTTACATATAAACATTATAATTTCATAATTGTGAAAATATACAAGTATTTATTTTTGTTAACATTGCTTTTTAATAAGATAAGGTATGCAAGGAGCAAATTAGTTTTACATTTGTTTTTAAATATAAAAAACAGAATTTAAAAAATGTTTTACTATCCGGCAACCGGATATTAAAATATTCGGCCGGAACGAATATCCGGTTCGAGTGCCGAATAAGCAGTATATCCGGCAGGAGCCGGATATCCGGTGCATCCCTATATCTGACTCCCAGCTGTCTGAATTACAAAACACCTGCTCTCATTCAGAAAGATTTCTCGAAATTAGGTTTCTTTGAAAGGAAATAAAATGAGATTTTATAAATGGATTTTTACGGATTTTTCAACTATTTACAGGAGTATGAAAATTATTTTTAGAATTTCTGAAAGAGGAATTTTTTCTGCATGTAGCTGTCTAATTTTTGAGTTTTTAGGTCCAAAAGAATTTAAAATACAGCTCTTTATTAAAAAGCCTAGTACATTCATCACCATGGCAACCCTGTATTTACAGTAACCTTTTTCCTTTTCTTTGAATTTTCCAAGAAATATTCTGTGGTTTAAGAAAAATATATGCCGTAATTAAATTATGAATACTTTTCCTTTCTTCTAATTTAGGGATTTTAATTAATTTCTCAACTAATTATTAGAATTTTAAAATTCTGAGGGTCAGGTGCATTAGGAAAGGCCTTGGACAATCTTCAAAAAAAAATTTGAACTTCGTACGTGCCGTAGTTTTCGCTAACTATCGCAGACACACACACACACACACAGAGCGATTTGTTATTTTATTAATATAGATAGTATTCATTATATATTAGGCTCAGCAATTCTTTAGACCAATTCCAGCTATTATGTATATAATATAACCAAGATAGGACATTAAGAGATGTAATCCTCCAAGCCTAATATAAACATCGTTGACATTTGGCAACAAATGCAAAGAGTAATAGGATGTGTCATAGATATAATAGGCAATGTCTATTGCGCACCACGAGAAAGACAAACAAACAATGGAGAAGTGGGGGAAGGATCAAAACTTATTGAGTATTTGTTCTGCTTCTTAGACGGGTTCAATGCGATTCTGTTTTCACATTTTTTACAGTAATGTTCACTTTTTTCAATTTTCGATACAGAAATGTTGGTGTGACAAAGAAATTTAAATGACACTTTTGTAGGAAATTAAATTATCTACATATTTGTAATTGAACTTTTTTTCCATATGCCTTATATGCCTTTGTTTTCAAGCTCATTAGCGCCCCCTGGAGGCAAAAGCTTACATCGGATCCATGGAGACTTTTAGCATGTTCAACTACATATCTTAACTAGCATCTGTGCAAAAATTCAGCTTTGTTCTAATTTTTTTACCGCTATTTGTAAAAAAAAGGTCCTAAAATGACTGGACTAAAATAGAACTCAGAATAATGTTCAAGTGTCTTTTTCATACATTTGCTTATTTTAATCTTTATATAAGAATAAAAAAAAACGTTGAAAGCATTTAAAAATCAATTATTTATTTTATTTCACACGTAATATCTTGTAAAATGCTGATTATTACATGAAAAATTCATTAATTAATTTTTTTTCCACAAGCAGTGCTGACTAAACCATTATTAATAGATACAGGACGACATAAAATTCATAAATTATTTTTAAAGTATATTTTTAAGCGGCATAGCTTTAAGAAATAATTGGTCATTTTTTATGCTGCGTGATCATTAAAATTGTTGCTTATAATTAATATTGGTTTTACAACATATTGAAAAAAGAGAAAGTAATTAAAATGTTTTTGAATTATGTAAATTTGATTAGCTTAAAATTCGAAATTAATGAGATGAAAACAATTTCTATTTGTTTATTTTTGCAATAAAATTGTGCTAGTTAATTAATTTTTTAAGAAAATCCAAATCTAATAATTTTGAAATATACAACTAATGAATTCTGCTATGTAAATTAAAAAAAAATTTCTTTGTAAATTTAGAAAGGTGGATAATCATTAATTTGCTTCTGAAATATAATTCATATTAAAAACGGTATGTGCTGTTTTGAATTTTAAATTTATTTATAAATAAACTAAAAAAAATAATTATGAGAATGATATATGTTTTAAATGCTTAATTATAAAAGTTTATGTCTGTGAGATAATTCGGAATGAACTAAAAAAAAAGCTTGCTCTTTATATAAATAAATATAATAAAAACATTTAAATGAATAAAATAAAAGCACACAAACAAGAAAAAACAACCTTATTTTATATTTTTAAAAACATGTTGAAGTAAGTTTATCTATAAATTCGATATATAAACAATTTTAAAATCTTTATTTTCGCATTAAATCGTTACCATTAAAAACATTTTATTCGGAATAATTTTGTTGAAATTAAATAAAGATAGATATGAAAAGTAAACGAGTTGTTAAAGCAATATTATTTGCTAAATTAAACTAATTCGCGAAACATTTTCAAATAATTTCCATTATTTTTGTTGACTTTGATTAGTGTTTAAGATTGAAAGTAAAGGGGATATTATTTTTAAACCAATCTATTTTATATAGAGTGTTTGTGTCGGACGCTCCTCTCAGGCCGCAAAACTTTGAAGAATGTCCTAGGTAGTTTTAGCTGCCACCACCGATATTAATGGGTGATATCGGTCACCTGCTGTGAGGATTGGGTAAACTAACACTGACACTGTTAATGAACTGAACTAACAGTTTATTTAAGATATAGATATGTACACAAGAAATAATATTTACAACTATTTACAATTACAACTCGGATATAGATGATCCGGTTCAACATTAAATTAACTACAATAAACGTTGGTTATGTACCGTTCAACATACACTTTCTTCCTCACACTCAACGCACGTTGGATACGCTTTATCAGAGATTACTGCAGAATCTCAATACACAAGGGTACTAGGCCTCACTTCTCGGCCTATAACACTATCCACCGGGACGCCTTGTCCCGCGCTCAAAATATACACTATCCAACAGGACCACAAATCCTGAGCGACCTATCGGTCTCAACGCCAAGCGAGAACTGTCCAACCTCTCCGTCCAGAGTTGACCTTGTCAGAGATCTTCCTTCCCCCAGCAGGGCCTCTTAGAGTTCCTCCATTGGTTCAATTCCGCATACCAACCTTGAGTCATGACATCTACTGTTTACACATCACTCCAATAGCTAGATGACAGCTGAGCCATGCCCCGTAGTCATCACTTTCATTCAGCAACGAGTGCGTCATCCGCACACCTGCGCCTGGATAACCACCTGTCATTTGTCATTATAAGAAAAGAAAGAAAGGTATTTCGAGTTTCACGGATACACAACCCACAATACATAAAATATTCAGATAAGGAAATGTTATTCCTTTCTAATTCAGGGCAGATGTCTTCTAGGAACCTGACACCCCCCACCTTAGCGGAAAATATGCCTCTTAGGGGCTAATTTTCCCCAAACATATAATAATATTACGGAAGAGTTCAATAGTCTCTTGGCAGATTTCTTCATTCTAAATATTACATAGGCATTTTCAGGTGTCTGAACATTCTCTACTGACATCTCTACTGAACCTTATACTAATACTACTATTGCATAAACAATACACATGCTAATTTACTATTATAAACACAAAACTTAAAAAAAGATATTTACACACACACAAAAAAAAATTAGACATGTGATGACATCCTTTAAAGTTGTCTACTATTTTGACATTGATACTGATGGGCTAGTAACTGGTTGTTCTTCCCAGCTCTTTCTCTGTAGCCTCGAAATTGCATCAGCATTCAAATGTTGAACTCCGGGACGATGAGAAATGCTCAGGTTCCAGCGTTGCAAGGCTAGAGCCCACCTAGTGAGTTTGGGCGACCTTGGGGTTGTTTCCGTGAGAAATTTTAATGGATTATGATCGGTAATGACCTCAATTTGAGATCCATAAGTCCACTTTTCAAACTTCCGCAACCCGAAGAGAACACTCCAAGCCTCTTTCTCTATACTCGGCCAAGCACGCTGAGCCCCTGACAATTTCTGACTGGCAAAAGCTATAGGTTTAAACTGACCTTTTTCATCTTTTTGAGTAAGACAACATCCTACTGCAAGGTCGGAAGCATCGGCGTGAAGCTGATATTCCCGGCCTACGATAGGTGTAGCCAAACTCGTCACTTTACACAACTCATCTTTAAGAGTATTAAATGCTTTTTCTGCCCTTTCATCTTATGGTACAGTATTTTTGACATTTCCTTTGGTTAATTCGGTTAAAGGTATAGCTATCTCAGCATAATTTGGAATATAAGATCGGTAGAATCCCATTAATCCCAAAACTGATCTAACTTCCTTTTTAGTCTTTGGTCTCTTTAAGTCCCTTATTGCTCCGATTTTCTCCTTATCAGGTGCATGAGTTCCACCCCCAATAACATGACCTAAAAACTTAGTCAATTTCTCTCCAAATTTACATTTGTCTAGTCTAATCGTAAAATTTCTATTTTTCAACTCTTCAATGACAGCCCTGACATGCTCACAATGCTTTTCCCAGGTATCGGAGAAAATGATGACATCATCAATATATGCTTCTGCATACCTCCGATGACCTTGGAGAACCTCATTCATGTCTTTTTGAAACGTAGCAGCAGCCCCTGATAATCCAAAAGGCATTGTACGCCACTGATAAGTTCCGTTATGCGTCGTAAAAGCTGTCAGAGGTTTACAATCCTCAGCCATTTTAATTTGCCAATAACCCCTCAATAAATCTATTGAAGATAAATATTTAGCCGCCCCTGCGGTATACATAATTTCTTGGGAATCTTTCATCGGGAAGGTGGGAACCTGCGTTACAGAATTTAAAGCTCTGTAATCAATACACATTCTGACAGTTGCATCTTTTTTCGCAACGCAAACAATTGGATGACTAATTTCAGCATTCGACGGTTCGATTAGATTTAATTCTAATAACTCCTGAATCTGCCTATTCACTTCCTCTTTATAAGCTAC
The DNA here is from genome assembly GCA_964019185.1 of Maratus speculifer. Lineage (NCBI taxonomy): Eukaryota > Metazoa > Arthropoda > Arachnida > Araneae > Salticidae > Maratus > Maratus speculifer. The sequence goes on along the minus strand of OZ025292.1, from coordinate 55,072,544 downwards.
CGGCACGCTATATAACTTTGGTTTTTTCCTTTCTACACCCGGTTTCAGATCAATACGATGTTCCCCTACTTCCGCTGGTCGTACAGGACCCATAAACACTTCTTTATTTTCCCTCAAAATGGACTTTAAATCTTTGACTTGACTATTAGATAGCCCTTTTATTTCAAACCTCTCAATATCCCGTTCTATCTCTTGATCCCGGTTCAAAATAGGAATTTCCCCAACTTCTCCAAATTCCTCATCACCTTCGAAAACAATATTAACTATATTACATTTAGCGATACATTCTCTTATCTTATTTTGGTGCACATGCTTCCTACTCCCGTCGGCTAACTCAACAATAAACGAATGCTGGTTTCGTTTTTCTACAATAGTTGCCGGCCCTTGCCACCTAGAATATAACTTATTAGTCGAATCGGGTATTAACAGTATAACTTTATCGCCTACCTCAAACGTTTTTTCTTTTGACCTTAAATTATAATGATACGCCATTCTATTTTGTTGAACCTCAGACGACAATTTTGCCTCATTTGCGGCTCTTTCTAAGCGGTTCTTAAGTTTATCCAAGTACTCATGAATCGGCGTAGTATCTAACTGCGCTCCCTTATTTTCTCCTGCCCATGACGACTTAAGAATCGATAACGGACCCTCCGGCGCTCTACCATATAATAACTGGAAAGGTGCGATTCCCGTCGTAGAATTTGGGACTTCCCTATACGCCCATAATATAAATGGTATTTGTTCATGCCATTTTTTTCCTTCTTCCCTAATCGTATGATGTAGCATTCGTTTAAGAGTCTGATTAAATCGTTCCACAAGTCCGTTGGACTGTGGATACTGTGGAGTCGAAAATCTTGGACTAGCACCTAACCTTTTCTCAAATTCTTTCGTTAAGTCAGCAGTAAAATTGGTTCCATTGTCGCAGGCAATTACATTAGGAATTCCTGTTCTCATAAATGTTTGAAGTAACGCCTCACACGCGGTTTTAGCAGTTAAACTTTTTAGAGGGATCGCATCCGCCCATCTGGTATGCTGATCAATTAAAGTCAGTATATACCGATGCCCTTGTGAACTTTTAGGATCAATAGGCCCAATTAAATCAACATTAACAACCTGAAATGGAAGTTCCGGCCGCGACACTGGGGAAATCGGAGCCCTATCATTTACTTTAACCCCTCTAGTCAATTGGCACCCTAAACATGATTCACAAAACTGTTTAGCTTCTTTTGCCATTCTCTCCCAATAAAAAGAATACCTTATTCTCTGCAACGTTTTCTTGGCTGCATGATGCCCTCCAAATACCGATGAATGCGCTAATTTTAAGATTTCTTCCCTTCTTACCTTGGGTACTACTAATTGCGCTATAGTTTCGCCTAACAATTTCTCTTTATGATACAATAATCCGTTTACAATATAATAATCCCCTTTTTCCTTTTTAGATAATTCCCAAGCTTTCTCTAATTCTTTACATTCTAACTGGGATTTCTTAAACATATCTGAGTTACTAACAATAGATTCATTATTTTCCTCCGTTTCAGTTTTTTCTGGATCCTGACTTTGTACATTTTGCGATCTCGCGTCTATTACGTAAACATTACAGCCATCGTTACTTACATCTTCCTTTTCATTCGAGTTATCAATAATAATTTCGGAACTTTTTAATTCTTCGGACTCTATCAATGGCTCCTCAAGATTGACACCTGACAACTCATTAATCACCTCGGGATGTAAAATTACTTGCTCATTAATATTATCAGTTACTGCGCAAAGTACTTCCTGATGAATAATATTAGTTTGCCCGAATTGCGGAATAGCTAGCGGTAGTTTAACTAACGGTGATTTAACAGCTTCACCAAATAACCCTTGTAAATAAATACTACCCGCTCCCTTTAATTTCTCTTCCGGCACTAAATCTTTATGAACAACACTAATCTCACATCCAGAATCAACCAATCCCTTTGCTTTTTGCCCATTAACACTAACTTCAATTTTCTCAAGTTTATTTAATTTCTCACCAATAACATTAGTTTTCTGCTCGGCTTTTGCCGATATTCTAGCCACAATAGCCCCATTAGGTAACTCTTGATTTTCTTTCACCATAATCTTATGAACACCTGCTTTCTGGTCTCGCCCTTTATTGCCATTATTAGTTCCCTCATTACCCACTTTATTACAAAAACGTTGGTAATGACCTCTCAAACCACACTTAAAACATTTAGGCCCTGAAGCTTCATTCGTCTTCTTAAACTCTGTTTTCCTATCCGGAAAAGAATTACACTCATTACTACCATTTTGCCTCCAACTACCACTAAATTTATTATCCTCCCTCGGTCTCATTTTTTCATTGTTTACGTACTTATCTTTACCTTTAAAGCTTTTATGCGTAACCGCATAAGACTTATGTTTAGCATCAAAATAATTATCACACTCTTTAGCAATTTTAGGAGCTTCTAACCATTTACCCTAGTGAGTTAAACTAATATATGCTGCAGTATCCTCATCTAGCGTACTCATTAGCTTATCAGTAACTATTAACTGGTTGACCTTTTCATAAGTGTCCGCACCTCTAATTTTACAATAATTTTCCCACGTAGCTATTAAACGCGATACAAATAATACATGGGTTTCGTTCGGATTTCTCCTAGCTTTCCGGAAATTTTCTAAACATGCCTTCGGGGTTTGCTCATGTTCCCTTAGGACTAACTCCTTTAATTCCTCATAATTCTCCATTTGTTCCTTAGTGGTATAAATTAACAAATTATCCGCCTTATCTCCTAACATATTTAGTAGAATTTCGGCCTGCTGGTTTTCCGGTACATCTTTAGTTTGGAATGCCCTTTCTAAACTGTTGAAAAATAAATTCCATCCCTCAGTCCCTTCTGGTACTTTGATAGATAGAGTTTTAACACTTTTGATCAATTTTTCTATATTACTTTCATTATTAGATTCCCTACCATTAGAATTATTTGCCGAACCTTGAACCCTTAGTCTCTCCATTTCTAATTCATGTTCCATCCTTAATTTTTCTATCCTCTCTTCTCTTTCTAACCTTTCGTGTTTTTCTTCGCGCTCTAACTTTTCCTGTTTTTCTAACCTTTCGCGCTCTAATTTTTCCTGTTTTTCTAACTTTTCGCGCTCTAATTTTTCTTGTTCTAATCGTTCTGCAACAATAGCGTCAGATAATTCCTTAATAACCCCCTCGTCATACTCATCACTGTCCATTATCTTTTTCTTAAGCTTAATTCTGGTATCATCTTCCGTGAATTCAACACCCAATTCTTCAGCTATCACGTGAAGATCAACCTTTTTTAGTTTCAATAAGAAAGCCATACCTTCACCGATTGTTATAACCACCCCCCAAGAATAGGTAAACTTACCAACTTAATATTCCCGAAATTTCTAACTTAGTACAGATATTTCTCCGCTTATTATACTAATTAATACCCTTCAGATAATCAATGCATTTCATTTCTAATTAACCTACTGAATACTCTAATTTTTCTCAACCATTGATATCACACAATTTACTTCCAATAAAACAAAAAAGTAAAACAATAATTCGATTTGACTGCTATGCAATATAGATTCCAATATATACACTTAGATAACCACATACAATTTACATAATCATACTGATACGTTGATATTGAATAGAAGTATTGATGTCAATCAAAAAATCCACATAAAGAAAAATTGTACAACATGCATATATAAATTTCTACAATTATCCTCATAAAATATTTCCGAATTCAATATTGGTTCTCACACTTAAAACAAATATACCGAAAATCTTCACTTTTATTTTTACTCACTATGGCTCTCTTTTGAGCCTTTTTTTTTCCACTATGGCTCTCTTTTGGGCCTTTTTTTTCACTATGGCTCTCTTTTGAGCCTTTTTTTTTTTCACTATGGCTCTCTTTTGAGCCTTTTTTTTTTTTTTTTTTTTCCTCACTAGTATTGGCCAATTAAAATTTTCATTTGCTTAGAATTTTGATAATGCAACTCTTAAAATTTAAAGAGTATTGCTTCATTTAACAATTACTTTAACAATAATTTAGATTTAATGCATTAATTTAGTTCACTAATATCATTATAAATAGCATATCATTATCATCTCAAATTATTATGACCTTTCTTTAAAACAATAGCAATATGGTTACTAATTCTTTACACCTATCTGAACACAATTATTTCATTGCACATAAATTACATAGACAATTTACTTAAATTACTATTAATTATACAACAATACAATTTGGTTCGAGATGTCAGAAGAAATGAATGATCAAAACACCTTACCTTATACTTTATTTGGGGGGGTACTCTTCTATTCACAGATAGCTCCACGATGTAGCGATAATCAGGCACAACACAGTTCAGTTTAGTTCTTTCTAATAAAGATACGCACAACACTTTAGTCCACACTAGACGATATGGCACGATACTTTATCACACACTCGACGATCCGGCACGATACTTTAGCACATACTCGACGATACGGCACAACACTTTACACACATTCGACGCTACGGCACGACACTTTACACACATTCGACGATACGGCACGACACTTTAGCATACAATCGACGATCCGGCACGATGCTTTAGCACATACTCGACGATATGGCACGACCACACGAGAATTCCACTGGATACTCTGGCATTAACAGACTGCAACACGGCTCGCTGGTCACTGGTTTCAGGCGATTCTATCCCGACGCTGCCAACAATTTGTCGGACGCTCCTCTCAGTCCGCAAAACTTTGAAGAATGTCCTAGGTAGTTTTAGCTGCCACCACCGATATTAATGGGTGATATCGGTCACCTGCTGTGAGGATTGGGTAAACTAACACTGACACTGTTAATGAACTGAACTAACAGTTTATTTAAGATATAGATATGTACACAAGAAATAATATTTACAACTATTTACAATTACAACTCGGATATAGATGATCCGGTTCAACATTAAATTAACTACAATAAACGTTGGTTGTGTACCGTTCAACTTACACTTTCTTCCTCACGCTCAACGCACGTTGGATACGCTTTATCAGAGATTACTGCAGAATCTCAATACACAAGGGTACTAGGCCTCACTTCTCGGCCTATAACACTATCCACCGGGACGCCTTGTCCCGCGCTCAAAATATACACTATCCAACAGGACCACAAATCCTGAGCGACCTATCGGTCTCAACGCCAAGCGAGAACTGTCCAACCTCTCCGTCCAGAGTTAACCTTGTCAGAGATCTTCCTTCCCCCAGCAGGGCCTCTTAGAGTTCCTCCATTGGTTCAATTCCGCATACCAACCTTGAGTCATGACATCTACTGTTTACACATCACTCCAATAGCTAGATGACAGCTGAGCCATGCCCCGTGGTCATCACTTTCATTCAGCAACGAGTGCGTCATCCGCACACCTGCGCCTGGATAACCACCTGTCATTTGTCATTATAAGAAAAGAAAGAAAGGTATTTCGAGTTTCACGGATACACAACCCACAATACATAAAATATTCAGATAAGGAAATGTTATTCCTTTCTAATTCAGGGCAGATGTCTTCTAGGAACCTGACAGTTTGTTTCTAGAAAAAGTTTAGTATAATTGCATGAAAAAATAAATAATTGCATTTTCTCTTCTGCAATCTGACTATATTTGTTATTATATTATTAACAGACAATGAATTAAATTAAATTAACTCTTTCGGGACAGATTTTTTTTTTTTTTTTGAAAAAGTTATTTTTACGTTAATAACATTAACACTAGCTATTCAAATAGATTAATTAGTGTTTAACCAATATTCCACTCTCTGAAAGATAATGTTGATATTTTGCGTACTATTCAATTTACATTCATATGATAATAGGCTAAGGAAGAATTTTTGGAGATTTTTAGGAAATATTGTATTACAATCAGATTTAGTTTATATTATAACTTTCTAATGCTTTTGTGCTAATTACACATGATTCTTTCCGGAAAGTAACTTTTATTTTATATTTAAAGTGTGAAATATATATTTAAAATACAATAATAGCAAATGGCACAAAGAGAATTAAGCCAATAATAATAATTATTATTAGTATTGCTAAATCTTTGAATATAAATGAAAAAGAAAATATCTTTAGAATTATATAAACTTGATTGTTTTAATCAAAAAATAATGAGAAAAAAACACGTTTTATTTATTAATATTTTATCAACAATTTTTAAACAAATTAAATAGATTTAAAACAATATACAATACTAATCATTTTGGAACAAATAATTAAAAAATAATCAATGTAATTATGAAAAAGCTATTTATGATTTAACCTTTTCTGGTCTGATGTATTACTAATAGTACATTTCTTTTCATGGAGCAATATTTTGTCTTAACAATTACTTTTGTTACTATCTGTACGTAGTATAGATAGTACACTATATGACCAAAGGTGACCGGCCACCTACGATTTTAGATATTTTGGTGATTATCTAGAAAAATGCATGAAGGATTATCCTGAAACTCTGAGATTGTAAACATAATAGCAGGGGTCATACATTTTCGTGAAGACTTTTTCTCGAAACTCCATCGAGGCCCGTTAACAAATTGAAAAAAACAAATATCTTTTGGATAACCCTGTCAAAAGTAAATTAGCAAAGGCGTTCAAATTGTATATTATGACTAAGTGGCTTATTGTAATAAACTGTGCTCATTTTTACGTAGATAGCATGCATACTCTTAGAGAAATTAAGGTTTTTATAAAAACAGTCCCAAGTTTTTTGCTTATAATTTGCAGAGTTCTTAATATAAAATAATGTTCTTTTTCGAAAATATGAAAAACATCATTGCACACAATATCCTGTAATCAGAATTAAAAAGTTAAAATATTGTATGAAAAATGAGCAGGTTTACTAAATAATTTTTCATTGCGCATGCTTAAATGCTATCAAAATTTCAATTGCATATTGTGTTAGCTAAATTCTTAGTGAAACTTTTGTAAAAGTCTCAAAAGCATAACATGGAAATTCTGAAAGTGATCGCCAGTAGAATAAGCTCCAAACCCAAAATGAAGCAAAAAAATGAGGGGTTGTTTCCAAATATCTACGTGCCATATTCTGTATTCTATTTTGACACATATCAATGGGCAAATGGATATAGCCCCTCATCTTTTTGTTTCATTTTGAAAATAACGGATTTTGAGTTTATCCTACGCATAATCACTTTCAGAATTTTCAAGCTATGCTTTTGAGATTTTACAAAAGTTGTTCTATACATTTAGATAACACAATAAGCAAATAAAATTTTGACAGCGTTTACGCAATGAAAAATTATTAGTAAACCTGCTCATTTTTTCATATTATTATTATTATTATTATTTAATTCTTATTATAGGGTATTATGTACAATGCTGCTTGTCTTATTTTCGGAAAAGAATATTATTTTATATTAAGAACTCTGGAAATTATAGAAAAAAAACTTTCAAAAATTTGGGACTGTTTTTATAAAAACCTCAATTTATCTAGTAATACACATGCTATCCGCATAAAAGTGTCCACATTATATTACAATAAGCCACTTAATCATAACCTACAGACAGTGTTTTACGCTTTTGCTACATTGACAGGGTTATCCAAAAGATATTCGTGCTTTTTCAATTTGTTGACGGTCCCCTATGGACTCGCGGGAAAAAAAAATCTTCACGGACATGTATGACTTGTACTATTATGTTTACACACTTAGAATTTCAGGATGATTCTTCGTGTATATTTTCCTAAATGTTTAACAAAATGTCTAAAATCGCAAGTGGCCGGTCACCTTTGACCGTATGGTGTATATGTCGCAGCCTTTTTTACTATAATTTCAATTATGTTTTGTTATTTAGTAATAATATAAAAGTTTGCTTAATTCTCTTTGCTACGCAAGGGGTTTTATTCATTTTAAACATATTTCATCATTTAAATAATAAAAAAAGTATTACACTTCTAAACGATTGATATGTAATAAAATTCAATAAATATTAGAAATTTGTAATATCTGTTAAATATTGCTGTAATGTGATAATCTCGGGTATTATTTGGTTATCCTATCGACCAATTTCACTAAATTATACAAATCGCAAAACTAATAGCCAAATTATAAATGTTGACAGAATTTTTATTTTAAATAACGAAAATACAAATAATTAAGAGAATATTAATGAAAATACAAAGTTGAAATAAAAGTCCCTTAATGACGTTTTAAACACATGTATCATATTTAATGTCATTAAGTGTGACTTTCACGATCATCCATTATTGGCACTTAATCTTATAGTTTGGCGATAGTTTTTTGGTCGACGGGATAACCAAGTAATACCTAATCTCGAAATGTTTCCAAAAAACTCCCACTTAGTCCATTGTTGTATAAATATGAATTGAACAGTACGCTAGATAGCTACATTCATTAAATTTCAGAAAATGCGATGCATTTTAAACTTCAGTAAATTTATTTGGATTAGTAAGATTAACATTATTAACATAAAGGTAATTTTGTTCTCAGAATGGAAAAATAATCGGACCAGAAAAGGTTAATTTAAAGTTATTTTATGAACTTTCAATGTTTTGCAGTTATAGATTTTTCAAGCCTTTAAAGAGTAATTGATTTAAAAACTGAAATTTTGAATATTTAACCTTTTGAACAAGAACATTTTGATGTCGCCTGATATTTTAAAAATTGGTTATTTATATTTATTTATAAAAAACAGTACAGAATGATAGAAAAGAGTTTTCTTTTACTATTCATAAAATAAGAAGAAACATATTTTATTAATTTCTAAATCATACTTGGAGTATATCGTAAAAATAAATGAAGCTAATTTAAAAGATTTTCTATCAGAAGTTATTCGAGAATCACTAATGAATTCTACTAATTACACTCTAAAAAATAAAAGTGTAAATTTGCACACAAAAATGTGTAAATCGATGATACAAAAACGATTTGTTTATATGTGTAAATTTGTCTGTAAATTGACAAAATACACACCTAATGTGTAAATTTCAAAATGCACATTTCAGTGTGTAATTTGATGATAACACTAAGTGGGTAAAAGTTATAATAATCACTCATGAAATACCCACATTAACGTGTAAATTGCGCAAGAATACACATATATCTATGTAATATTCTCACTCATTTATCTGTGTAATCATTTGTGATTACACTGTTAATTGTGTATTGCGCAAAAAACACACATTATTGTGTTATTGTAATTTACACAGTTCTTTGCGTAATATGCAAAATACGCATATTCGATGGAGGTTCAATAACTATTGTGTCTAGTGTATATGAAATATCTGTACTGCAATGGGTTGATGTAGAATATCGATATATTTATGCTTAGTTTTAGAACCGTAGCTGCAATATTCATACAGTTTTGTAAGGAGGAGTAAAATGGGGGGGGGGGTGTAGTTAAAAATCTGATTTTTAGCTTATGGGGCTAGATTTGTGACAGTGGATTCGATAAAAATACGGTTGTTTGGACTCGGGATCATAGTGATGTACACACTTCTCATCCACTATCACAAGTGTAGCATCGTAAGCTCCAAATCAGCCTATCACACTCACTCCCCTCCTCTTAAAAACTCCCTATAAATAGGTTTTTAGAGCTTTACCCCTCCCTTTAAAACTATGCTACTATAGTAGCTACGGATCTAAAATTCAGCATATAGCCATTTAAGACATTAGTTTTTGATATTCCTCATTAACCATCATAGTACAAATATTACTTCTCTGTTAGTGGGGAAGTATGGGACGCATTGTAAAATTTTCGATTTCTTTAATTATAAAATTGATTCTTCAAATTATGTTTCTATATTGCTCAAGGACATTAGAAAGTGTTTCATTTTGTATTCTATAAATCAAAGTTTTTGTATTTGTGTCAAGTAAAGTTGATTTTATTATTTTTGTAAAAAGTGTCCCATTCCTCCCCACTCTCCTCTAAATGTACACATAAAAACTGCTATTTTATTTTCTATATTCTTCCTTGCTTTTTAATTTTATATTTTCCCCTCATTTATACATTATTCAGAACATGCAATTAAAAATTAAGATAAAGAAAAATAAATAATTAATTAATGATAGATTTTAGACTAATCAGATGGAATAATCATAGTTGGTAAACTTGCAATCTCCACACCTTTTATTTTCAGAGTTCAGACTCAATTTTTAATTTTTTATTTTTCAGACTCAAGATACAAAGTCAATTACATTGAAGGTACTGTGTTACATACAGTTATAAAAGTAAAATTTAAAATACTATAAAAAAATAAAAAAAAGGTATGTAAACTTCATCTCACATACACACACACATATTACCTGCAAATATTTTAGCTGATTTGTTTATATATACACAAATCACCTATATTACATGTTGAATTGTTTTCTTTTCATAAATATTCATCATTACAAAGAATTTGCCATATAAAATATTATCAGGACTATCAAAAAAGCTGTTGAATCATTAAAGTAACATCTTTTGCATTACATTTATATTTAGAAATTTGTGTCTTAAAAAAAGAAAAAAAAATACAAATATATTTTAACATTAATGAAATTAATCCTATCTTCATAAATGAAATTTTCAGATATTCTAATTAAAATTTTAGATATCAAACTAAAGTGTATTTTTATTTATCAGCTATAGTAAAAAATAAAACGAGAAATACTGTGTCTATATCCAAATATCAATTGACTCTTATAAATTTTCGAAATTAAAGCTCGTAGAATTTACTTGATTATTACATTTGTGTCTTAAGTGTATAAAACTCACCCGGCGGGGGATATTTATGTAGAGGGGGAGGGAGAGAATGATAAGTTCGATTTTGAATATTCATTATGACACAACTTTATATTTTTTTATATACATACAATCATATGTTTTATGTCATATAAGTTCTGTAATAATAGGCAAAATTGGAATAGAAAAATGCATATTTGAAGAAAAAGCCATTACTTTAATCTAAATTTTCTTCAGAATTTTTGATCTGGAGTTATTTTAAATCAACGTATTTGCGCCCTTTTGCAATTTACTTCTGTGTATTTTTATTAAATCTATAATTAACAACAACAACAACAACAACAAAAAATATGTGTTCTTTACTATGACTATTTTAGTGGAACATAGTTCTTCCGATGTAATATTTTCAAATTAAAGCACAGCTGAAAATTTAATGTAATTAAGATAAAAAATTTAAAAAATTAATTTCTCAAAATTAGGAAATGTAACGTAGGAACTCAAAAGCAACGCTATAGTTTTAATCGATGATAAACTTAGTTAACATTATAAGTTTCATAATTAAAAAAAAAATTCAATAAGTAAATAAAACTCAGATGAATTGTAACTTATAAATCAGAATATATAACTTATAGATATGGTATACATTTGTATAATAGTTTATAAATAAACTATAATATCTTCCACACAACCGAACCAAAATTTAACACCTCCCTCCCCCCCCGTAAAAAAAAGGATGTTAATGTTTATTTTGCTACTGTTAACATACATTCATAAATTCTTTTTAAGATGAAAATTTTTCAAGAAATAAATGACTTTAGATACAACAGTTGTTATTTTAATAGACATTTATCAGGAGTTATGTAATGGTGACATTTTTTAAGGCAAGTAAATTATACGTGTAAAAAATTCTTATACGTAAAAAACAATCCAACATGTATCATATACATTTATACATAAATACAAACAAATCAGATAAAAAGAATTGGAGGTAATACGGACGTATGACATTACATACCTTATATTTTATAAGAGAATAACTTATTATATACTATATTTTTCTGAACGAGAGCACTTGCAATCAGCTGGACTCACCATTAATTTTCAACTTAAACATGATGAAGCCAAGTCAACGAAGATTACGATTTTATTTTTATATGCTAGATTAGCGTCTAACTCGGGGTTGAAGTAGTTCCTGAATACAACCATCAATTGCACTGCGAACTGAAGTTAAACTAAAATTACAAGTTAAACTTTGAAATGGATAAAAGTTTACAAGCTACCAGACGGCTCAAATAATTTAGGGTAAAATCAAGCATACTTATATTTGATGTGCAAAATGTATAAATAACTCAGAATACGAATTTAGAATTATCTTAATTACATGAATTATATTTTATATTACATATTAAATGAATTCGAAATAGTTTTTAGATTTTAGTGAAGATTAAACTACTATCCTTTTAATTAAGGGGGGGGGGGCAGCAAAATAGAATACCAACAGTATAAAAAATATAATTTAATTTTATGAATAAGCATAAAGTGGGATTATATCTCTATTATAATGCCTCGTTATGAAGTCATCCTAATGTCGCTTTAAGAATGAAATCTAGCACTATTACTGAAAATTACAAGTAAAATTGTGAAAAAGTACAGTCTGTGCAATGGCTGAAAGAAGTTACGATTTAATCAAAACCTAGAATTATACAATGAAGCATTCTTATATTTGATGTACAAATTTTAAAAGGGAATTCGGAAAACGAAATTAAAATTTACTAATTAAATGAATAAAATTTTACATTACATGTAACAAAATATTTGTTACATTTGTTACATGTGTTGAGATTAATTTTTTTTTTAACTTCTTTTAAATGTTCACCTGCTGCTAAAACGGAGAGAGTGAGAGAGGTGGTCAGAGTATCTTATAAAAATATATAAATATATTAATTTATTACTTAAAAATACTGTGACAGTAAAGCAATGACACCATGTTGTTAACGGAATGGGTTTACTAAAATAAAAAGTGTAGCTCTGAATAATATGTAAGCCTCCTATCCCTTTCGTAACGTCTACTTTAAAATTCACGCATTTATAATTTTTTCAACACGATAATTAGTGTAATTTCAGGAGTAATCTACATTTACACATTTTTATGAGTTTATGCACTGATAACAAACTTACAAACTTAATGCCATAAACTAAACACACATTAAAATAGGTATTTTTTATGACAAGTGGGTGACTTTAGAAATTTACACTCTTACCTATGTGTATATCATTATGTGTAAATTACAATAACGTATCAATTTGTGTAAATTCAGACATTTTTCAGCATTTACACATTTATTTATGTTTTTCAAGTAATAACAAAATACACACTTAGTTTGTTAAGCTAAAATGCACATAAAAACAGGTAAAACTTTGCAAAAAGTGGGTAATTTTCATGTCAGGTGTGTAATTTTAGGAATTTACACACATATATATGTAAATTTGTCTAATTTACACTTTTATTTTTTAGAGTGTAATGGTTCTACTAAGTAATCACAGTAACTAATCGTTATTTTATTTTGCAATAAGAATATCAAATAAGTTTAACTGAATAATTTAAAATTGTTTCTATGAATTTTGAAAGAAGTAGTTAAGCGTAATTTTTTATGAAATATAAAAGACATTTAAAATTGTACGTTCTATTAAGTTTTTTAAATCTATTTTTTAAATGGCTCATTAAATTTAAACTTGATTATTTATATTTATGATTGTAAAATAAAATGACTCAAATATAATAATAATTTTTCCCATTTTCTAAATTTTCTAATTTTTTTCGTTACTTCCTAAATTTATTTAACATGTTCTCTAAAAATTTCAACGTATTTCAAAATAAATACTTTTTTGGTAATTATGTTTAATATTTTAAAAATATTATTAGACTGTAATATCGGCACTTGACTTTGTAACACAGATTATTGAAAAAGTAACTACAGCTCGTAAAACAATTGAATTAAATACTCAATTCACTATAAAAATAAAATAAATTTAATTCAAAAAGCAAAAAATAATTTATGCTGACTCGAAAAGCAAAAAATATATTACATTATGAATGATGTAATACATGAGATCTTCACATAACCAAGCATAATGTTGGCTTTAGCATATCGTAACACTTGCCGCGTGTTCACAAATTAAAAAAAAAAAAAGAAAAAAAAAACTTAATTTTGCCCAGTTTTAAGATTTTCACAAAGCAAGCATCATGTAGTTCTTCGAAACACTGACTGACTTTTCTCCACATTTTCCCTAATGGAGTCTGGACTAAATACCTCTTCGTCACGAACTTTCCACAGCTTATCTCCTTCGGGGTGGAAATGGATTCTTTTGTTCTTCTTTTAAAGAAAGGAATTTCCTTATTTGGGAGAAAATGTATTTCTGTAAAATTTTGTTATATCAACATCTTCCCAGCCCACAAGATTGTTAAAATAAAATCTTTCTACAGCGTAAGTATATTTTTGAAATGCTAAGCAAAAATTATCACAGCCATAAAAATCAATAAAATGTAAAATAATAATAATGGAAAACAATGTACCCACTTGATCTGAATATATTAGACACAGCAAATAAATCTTACATTTTATTTTTGTAAAAAAATCAAAAACATATTGCGGAAAAAACAACTACTGCTAATTTTAATCATATTGTCAGACAGCGTAAACGTTTGAACATCTAAACTTTTCTAAATCATATTTGAATCTTATTAAAATATAAATATATTTTTCAGCATGTTTCATTACATATTAATTAAATGTACATTTTCAAAAATTAGAAGTTTTAAAAACACTATTTTATTAAAACAACAAGATATTTTATTGCACTAATGAGGAATTTGTAGAACATAAGTACATTTATGTTTTTGTTTCAAAGTATTCTAGCAAATTATTCTCCATTTTCTGTCACAAAACACTCGATTATCTATCGAACAAGTAACCTATTTTAAATGCATGAATATTTTCCGCTAAGAGTGCATTTTTAACCAGACAGAAATTAAATTTGCACTTCAACGTTTTAGTGCATTTGTTTTCCTATAGTTAGACTTTTCTTGCCGAATGATTTAACAAATAGGTAGTGTGGATAAAATTAAAACAATAATTTTAATCTGAATGTATTTTTAAAGTAAGTTAGATATTTTATCTACACTGCTCAAAACAATTAAAGGATATTTGAAGTTTTATATAAAATAAAGATATAAACGAAATTTTTTTTACCGAAAATAGAAGAAGAGAATCACAAATGCAAATTTTTCTGGTTTTCAAACTGTGGAGTATGCAAATTTTGAGTTCGACGTCAAAAACGTCGCTTCAGCGGCAGCGAATGAAATTTGACTTTAAACCGGATAAAAGAGAATGAAGACAAGGATGATCGGCATTCAGTGATTGCTTTGTTTCGATGAGTACGATGTCTCAGCGAAGTCATTTGACATATTCAGAAGCTTGGAGAATTGTTGGTAGGTTAGAATGGGGCCAAACTCAAGCCGAAGTAGCGCAAGCCATTGGAGTGTCACAAAGTGTCATTTCCAGGATCTGCAACCGTTTTTTGGAGAGTGGATGTGCAGGCCGAAGACCAGGGCAAGGTTGTAGATGGGCAACAATGCCCAATAAAGATCGGTATTTAGCGTTAACAGCTCGGATACACCGAAACATGAACGCTACTCTTCTCCAACAACACCTTCGCTCGGCTACAGGCACCACGATTTCAACTCAGACTGTCCGAAACCGGCTCCATGCTGTAGGTCTGTATGCTCGCCGACCGATGGTATGTGCTAGATTAACATCAAGGCATCGTTGCGACCGCAGGGAGTGGGCAACCGAGCATGTCAACTGGGGGAGAAATGAATGGAGCAATATTCTGTTTTCTGACGAGTCCCGTTTTTCTGTGTATCCGGATAATAAGCGTATTTTCATCTGGAGGGACCGTAGCAGTAGGAACAATCCTGCGTTCGTGCACGAAAGTGTCAGATTTGGCAGTGGAGAAGTGTTGGTGTATGGTGGCATCTCCATTGACGGGCGCACTGACCTCTACATCATGCGAGATGGAGCTCTGACTGGTCGCCGATATAGGGATGAGATCCTCTGACCTATTGTAGCCCCTTACGCTGCAGCAATCGGAGATAACTTCATTTTAATGGACGATAACTGCAGGCCACATCGTGCAAACCTGGTCGAGGATTTCCTTTTCGAGGAAGGAATCGTTCGAATGGAATGGCCAGCGTGTTCTCCAGACATGAATCCAATGGAGCACGTTTGGAACGCTCTAGGAAGATGAGTTTCTGGCCGCCAACAACCCCCACAAACTTTCCAAGAACTGGAAAGAGCTCTTCTGGAAGAGTGGGGCAGAATACCCCCAACTTGTCATTAATAGCCTCATTGAGTCCATGCCTCAAAGGTGTTCAACGTTGCTGGCCGCCCGTGGAAACCATACCCCCTACTGAAAATGATTTTCTTCGAAGAAAACACTTTTTCTTATTCTTTTTTTCTCATATGCACATATTGTGTTTTTTTCCTTTTGTACACAAATGCGCAATAAAATGCATTTTTTTCTGCCAAACATGTGTAATTTATTCTCATATAACCTACTATGTCTGTCGACCATGTATCAATCAGCTAAAAAGTTTCCCAGATACAAAATCCACCTAAAACTGCAATATCCTTTAATTGTTTTGAGCAGTGTATTTTGGTTGTCACTTTTAAATTTCTATATCTGGTTAATCGATCCATTTAATCTTTTATCGGCTTGGACCGCGGCCGAAGAAAAATATAAACGGACTAAGTCCGTAATTTTTTATTTGATCTTTTTTCTCCGACCCGACTCATTAAAATATATTGTCTTTAATCTGACCGTTAAAAATATAGGTTGCATTTTAAAACGAGTCAGATGTGGCAATCCCAAAACTTTCTTCTATCTTATGCATGTTAATACTTCCTGAAAAATGCAGCAATGCCACTGGTTAGGTGGTAAACCAAAATCTAGTCAGCAATAACATATGTCAACTTATAATTTAATCTGAAGTTTGATGAAAATCTGTGCATTAATTTTTAAGATAGAGCTGTTGAAAAATCTTTAAAAAAATAATAATAGTAATAATAATTCTACAGAACAGCGCCACATGATGTGCAATGTACACCAAAAACTAATCAGGATAAAATTTTTATCAGTTACTGACTAGATCTGAAGTTTGATGAAAATCCATGCATTAGTTCTTGAGATACATTTATTCCGAAATCGTCAAAAATGCAGCATAACAGCGTCATCTGTAGAGCAATTTACACCAAAAACTAAACAACACTAATATATATCAGGGTCTAACTGGATCTGAAGTTTTATAAAATTTCGTGCATTAGTTCTTGAGATAGAGTTGTTGCGATAATCAAGAGTATTGCACTATAGTAGCGCCATCTATTGCGCGTTTTGAACCAAAACGTAATCAGCACCATGTTACACCAAGTACTAAATAAATCTAAAGGTTTATGAAAATCTATAGATTAATTCTTGAGATATGGCTATTATAGAAATTGTGAATAATGCTGCATAGCAGCGCCACTTGTTGTGCGATATGCACCAAAAGCTAAAAAACATTAATCTATATCAGGGACTAACTGAATCTGAAGTTTTAGAAAATTTCGTGCATTACTTTTTGAGATAGAGCTATTGCGATAATCAGGAATAATGCACCATGGCAGCACTACCTGTAGAGCGATTTGCATCAAAATATAATCAGCACCATGTCATATCAAGTAATAACTAAGTTTAAAGTTTTATGACACTCCATGCAATAAGTCTTAAAATATGGCTATTGTAATAATTGTGAATAATGCAACATACCAGCGTTACCTGTAGAGCGATATATACGAAAAATTAATCATATCTAGTTTATATGAAGTTCTAATAGAATATAAAATTTTTGTGAATTTCCGTGCATTAGTTCTTGAGATAGAGCGCCCATAAAATTTTTGTCACTTACAGACAGACTCACAGACACAAATTTTGTAAAAACATATTTATCTGGTTCTCTGACCTCTAAAACGTGTAAATCCGTCAAAAACTGGATTTCGAAAATTTTCACGCGTCCAACACTTTTTTCTTGTAAAAATAGAAGAAAGTAAAATATAGTCTCTATTAGTCTACATATTAATCTCTATTTTGTTTTACAAAACATTTGATTTTCTGTCTAACAATTAACTTGTTTTAAGGGAGTTTGGAACACATTTTAAAATATTTTTTATTTATTGAATAAAATTTTTGAATTTTTTTGTTAGGGTTAACCATATTATTTGTAAATAAAATCACACGATAAATTTTCACATAATTTTTTTCTTAAATTTTTTATTTTAAATTTATTAAAAAAGTGAGGTAATTTAAATTCGTTTTATTTCGAAATGTTTTTTGTAGAATTTCAATTTATTTTTATTTAAATAAAGATAAATATATAAGATTTAATCTTGATTTAGAATTTTTAACAGTATTAATTTAAATAAAAAGTAAAAATGTTTAAAATAAAAATTCTAAAAAAAAAAAATTCTAATTTGCTGAATAAAAATTAAAGTAAAATAATAAAAAAGTACTTGTTTTAAGGGTGTATTTCGATTCAAACAGCTTATTTTCCGATTTATTTTTGAATTCATTTTTGCTCTCATATGCATCAAACTGGCAAATTGCTTCATTTAGAGAATGCTCAAGGTGCCGTGATTGTCGATTCCTTGATAAATGTAAAAAATATTACAAAAAAAAGGCACTCAAAAATGGCATTTTGAACCGATTTTTCCGAAGCGGGAAATTTGCGAAGGAAAAAAGGGTCCTACTAGTAAGGTAGTTGTTTATAAATCAAATTCTAATGAATGGAGCGTAAAATGACATCACACGGCACTTTGTACGTCTCTTCAAAAATCCCCTCAGCAAGTTTCATGTTTCTACTTTTAAAAATGTGTCTGAAATTGTATAAGAAATTTCGAGCTGCTGAAGGTAAAAAAGCGTTTTTTCGAATACACCCTTAAATTTGAAGCATTTATTTTTGACAGTTCTTGAATTATAACAATTTAAATTTGAGAAATTGTGAAAAAATCCATCCTGAAGAAAAATGCATTATCACAAAAAGTCATTTCCATGACAATCCATTGTAAACCAAATGATCTAAAAAGTTAATTTCATCTTCAGGGCCGAAGGATTTTGCGAAACTAAGCCTAACTTTTGTAAAGTGTTCTTTAAAAAATCATAAAAAAATCATTATTCCATGTAACTTTTTGAAATACACATACATGAAATAAGTTATTATGTATATTAACCCCCCCCCCCCCAAAAAAAAAAGAGTTATTTTCTCCGATATTTTAATATAAAAATTAGTTTTTAAATATATGTTATGCATATTTTAACTACATTTTTAGGTTGCAAAATAGTTATAATATGGTTACAAAACACTTCCGTAACTTTAATATAGCAACATACAGGGTGTTTCAAAAATGACCGGTATTTGAAAAATCAATAAAAAATAAACGGGCAGCGATAGAAATACACCGTTTGTTGCAATATGCTTGGGACAACAATAAATTTTGAGGCAGATAAACCTTCGAAATTAGTTACAATTTTCAACAACAGATGGCACTGCAGGCAATTTGAAAGCTATAGAAGAAAACACAGTCTGTGAGTTCGGCATTCTGTAAGTCTTTTTCTGCTGGAAGCGTGTGCTGGTCACACATTGCAAATTTCCTGTGAAAAAATGGTTTAATCCTTAGAACAAAGAATTTTTGACTTGAAAGACCATGTGTACCACTACAATCCAGTAACAATTGAACAACTGAAGCAGTACATCTCTTCTGCATGTGAAGCCATCCCGCCTGACACGTTTACAAAGATTTCTGGTAATTTCGTTCAGAGACTACGCCATATTATTGCTGCGCATGGTGGATACGTGGAAAATATAGTACTTTAGATTTTTTCCAGACTGCAACCCATCTGTTGTTGAAAATTGTAACTAATTGCAATAGCTTATCTGCCTGAAAATTTACTGTTATCCCAAGCATATTGCAACAAATGGTGAATTTCTGTTGCTGCCCATGCAGTTTTTATTGATATTTCAAATATACCGGGCATTTTTAAAATATCCTGTAAGAAACATTTTCCACAAATGAAAAATAATTTTGTTAAAACAGTAACAGTTTTGCTTCTAAATAATTTTAACACTTTCCTTAAACAAAATTAGCGTTTTAATGAAGATGATTATTAACAAATAAGACTTATTAAATAAGACATGCAAGCAACTTCTGCACGTTAGTTTTTATTACATATTTTATTACTTACTAGTATATAACCCCGTCAAAAATGACAGAATTTTCACTTGCATTTCATTTTCATAATATTTCATACAAACAAACAGAATGAAGATTTTATTATTGAAGAGTTTGTGTTGTAGAAAAGCACATTTTTAAGGTAGCAATAAATTTCTACAAATACAAATAAAAAAAATCTTTTTTTTTTTTTTAATTTGATTTTTATGGCGATCACTTAAATATTTAAAATTTTTTCTCCTATAAAAAAAGGGGGGGGGCTCCGCCCTCCCATGACATAGTGTAAATTGTTTTCTTTTATATTTACAAAAATGCAATTTTTCAGAAGTTTTGAAAGTGACCGCTGTATTTGAAAACGGGTTTCTCAAGCAGTTTCAGTTTGCCGATCGTTTTCGGAAACGGCTTTTTGGCGCAAAAAAAAAAAAAAAAAAAAAAAAAAAAAAAAAAAAAAAAATTGCCAAGTTTATGGTGCACATCTATAAGTCATCTGTTCCATATAATGCACTAAATATATTAATTACATCAAAGCAGATAAAATATTTCATTTTAAAGATAGCAATAAATTTCTACAAATACAAATAATAAAAACTTATTATTATTTCTTTTATTTGATTTTTAGTTTTTGAACAAATCTTAATTTCAAAATCAAGAGCAGTATTTATTACAACAATAATAATAATTTGCAAGTTTTTATTACATATTTTATTACTTATTAAAATACTTCCCTAAAAACATTTCTGAGAATTCAATAATTACATGCAAACATATAATCAATCATAAAATACTTATCAAACAAAAAGTATTTTATAATAATAAGAAAAAAGTTAATAAAATTATACTTTAAAATAAAATATGCGTTTCTATAAAGTTCTGAAATGTATGTATAGATATATATAATAATGTATGATAAAACGAAATATCAAATAAAGGTTATTTGATAATTTGAATGATTTGAGTAAATTTGAATGATAAGTTAAGATACATTCATCAAAGAATTTTTTGATGTTAAAATATCTTTATTCATATCTTATGTATTAAAAAATATTTAAAACTGTAAATAAAATTATTAAATTGAAAGTATTGGATAATAATTAATCATGATGAAAGAAACTAAATAGTAATTTTAAATATATTGATCTAAAATGCCATTAATGGTAAATTTATTTTTGAAATTGGAAATACATGTACAGTCGAACATCGAATAAATCTGTTCAATTATAATAGCTAAAACGTACTATTAATTCGATATATACATACTAATGTGTGCGATTATTCATCAAAATTGTTAGAATTTAATGATCGCATTAAAATCACTAACTACATAGCTGCCAACTTTTACGCATTTTTCCTATCACAAATATTATATAGTAAATATTGTCTTAGTTAATCGTCGAAATCTCAGGATTAAACAAATGGAAAAATCTCTGTACAATTTTAGTGGCAGCAGAAATGCGTAAAAGTTGGCAGCTATGCTAACCATCACGACCTTTTCCCTCTGATATTTCAATGCGTTTGAGAAACACGAGACTTAAACAGAGATATATCAATTGAAAATGAATTAGTTTGAAACGTTCTATAACATTATTGAAAGTAAAAATGAAAAATGAAAACAAAGTAATCAAGTATCCCACAATCGAAAACTTTCTTTACTTTGTTTCTTTCTTTCTTTTTTTTTTTCTTTTTTTTTTTTTTTTTAATTACTGCTCAACAGAATTTACCGCAACAAGTTAAAGTTTAAAATGGAGTCACTGTTTTATTCTCATTCCACGAATTGCATAATCTAATACTCACAAAGACAGATAAAGGAATAAGCAATTTCTAATCGGAGATAAAAGCAAAAAAAAAAAAAAAAAAAAAAAGAAGTAATAAAAAATGCATACTCGGCGACCTTAAATAGGTTATATTTTACACCCAGATAAATGAAAAAAAAAGCAATAGAAAACACGCGACAATTATTATATAGACATACATACAATAAATACAATAAACCGAACTGGAGGGGAAAATTACCCAGAGTTAGATATTAAATACCATTTTTCTTCGCAGAGTTCGATTCTTAGCTCAGGCTAATTTTTTACTCCCGTTGGGTTTATTGTATTTATAGTATGTATGTTTGTAAAATATTTGTGTATGTTTTATGTTTTGAATGTAGATGCTCTTTGTATGTGTATGTGTGTTTTAAGGAAAGAAAAGTTAAATTAATATTAGTTTTAAAAGCTTTTTTATGAAAAGGCAGGAAAACCCTCAAAACGTTCAAAGAGTTAAAGAAGTACATGAGAGAATTAAGAACATGCTTAACATAATACAGGGTTATTACAAATGAATCATCGGGTTTTGATACGTTACTACGTGCGAACTGGGAAATGTATATGTTTCCATGACAATTCAAACGAGAGGACGTTAATTATAATTTTGCGCTGCGAATGTGTCATGTGTGTATGGTTGCCATGGTTGCTGCGCGAACGTCATATTCATAATGGCGACTGGACAACAAAAAGCGTTTTATGTACTAGTATTTTAAAAGTGTAAATAACTTATAACCGTTCTGAGAGCATTCCGGAAGGCATACTAATTCAACTCAACAAAGCATTTTACATTGGTATCGACAGTTCAAAGAAACAGGCTGTTTATGAAAAAAAAAAAAAAAAATGAAAACAAAAGTTCCGTAACACCAAGCGTTACTGAAGAAACAATGGATCGAGTTAGGGAGAATTTCATCCGCAGTTACAGGAAATTGAACTGACGATGAAATGAAATTGAAAGACTGCCATTCGCGACCATAGGCGTCAATCTTATATACTTTCGGTTTATTTTCATATATAACTCATTGTTTCAACCGAATTTTATTCCGAAATAAACGCTTCGGAAACCCGATGATTCTTTTGTAATAACCCTGTATAATTTGAAGCTAAAGTTTGATCAGATGCTAATTACGAAAACGAGCAATTCATTCAATAAAAAAGATAATATGTTTGATCCCCCTGTGAAATAAAATTTCGAAATGACCTGTAGCTGTCGCACACGATCATGTGGTTCTTTTTCTCTTGTAAACAAATCGGACGCGATAATCCCAAAACTTTCTTCCATCTCATACATTTTAACATTGCAAAATTCGCTAACACAGTGCCAAAATTAAACGGCAACCAACGACTATCATGCGGGTTCTTATGCTATGAAATTCCGTGCTTCTTGAGCTCCAATTGCGCTAAAATCGGTTTAATCTTACAAAATGAAGCACAGCATCGCCAATTGTTTAGTGAACTGTAACGAAACCTAATTTGCAACAACTTACGTCAACATCAAACTGAATCTAAAGGTCAGTCATTTCTTCAGATACCGCTAAAGCGGAAATCGTGAAAAATGCAGCATAGTAGCGCCACCTGTTCGGCGATTTATACAAAAATTTAAATAACACCAAGTCATTATAAGGATTAACTGAATCGGAAGTTTTATAAAAATCCGTGCATTAATCCACGCGATAGTTATTGCGAAAATCGCAAATAATGTAGCAAAACAGCGCCATTTGTTGAGTGATTCGCAACAAAATGTAGAAAACGTCAATTTATGTCAAGGATTAATTGAATCTGAAATTTGCCGAAAATACGTGCAGTAATTCTAAAGATTGAGTTCTTGCGGAAATCGTGAAAAATGCTGCATAGAAGCTGTTCAGTGAATTACACCAAGATATTGAAAGCGTTAATTCATCTCAGTGACTAATTGAATCTGAAGTTTGATAAAAATCCGAGCACTAGTTCTTGAGATAGAGCTATTACGTAAATCGCCAAAAATGCTGCAGCGCCACCTATTGATCTATTTACGACATGATCCGTGACCCCTGCAACGTGTAAATCCGTCGAAAACCGGAAGTCGAAAATTTTTACGATTCCAATAATTTTTTCTTGTAAAGAGAGAAGAAAATAAAAAATATACAAAACGTTACTCCATAAAATTGGAGGCTATTCTGCTGCCTTGATTTTATTGAGTAACTTGAACCAGTATTGACTTCAGGGACCTCCGGGGAGAATGGAATCTATTGAGCTGATGGCAATGAGATATCCCCTCCTTCTGGAATATTTGAAATCGATTTCCCCTCTCTTCGCCTCTCCCCTCCGGAGCCACAAAAACTTTCCAGGAGAAAAGTGTCTGCATTTAAGACTGATTTGACCGATATATATGATGTTATTTTTCACTAATATATAATACATAGTACGATTCAAAAATTCGGTTTATTTGTACCGATTATGACCCTTCTCCCCCACCCCACCTACCCAAAGCTCAAAACTACCCTCTGTTTAACGTTCATTTAAGCTTATTTATAATAGAACACATAGACTGAGCTTTTGTTCGTTAACGTAGTTAATTTTCTCACGTTGCTTATTTAATTTTCTCATCAAGACAAATTCTGTTACAAAATTTGAAACAACTAATAGTTTTCGAATGGAATCCTGGAGGTTAATTTGAATGTATTCGGCTAATTATATCTCCCAATAGATACATACAAATGTTTGTGATCAATTTCTAAGACTTGTTCTTCCTAGAATTTATTTAACTAGAGGAGGCTTTGAAAGATAAATTATGCTTTAATTAATTAAAAAGTCTCACATATACATTAGCATTAGTCAGTAGGGCTTCTATTAGTTGTTTTAATTGGCTAATTAGGCATATAAGTTATAAAGCGAAACATTTCTCATTGTTTTGGAATGTTTACAAGCTTTGTACAATCGTATAAAAGTGTCGACAAAATTTGTATATACATTTTGATTATTAGAATCTGCAAATGTTGTTAAATTAACCAAATTTAATAAATTATTAAGCGAAAAAGTATGGCAAATTTGTTTTTTTACATGATGTCTTCAAACTTATTTTCATAAAAAAATCTAACATTTATTAGAGTCTGGTATATGAACATTAGTAACATAAATACAAATCCTGTTACAAAATCTGAAATAACTAATAATTTTTGAATGGAATCCTAGAGGTTAATTTGAATGTATTCGGCTAAATATATCTCCTAATAGATACAATGAACTGTTTGTGATCATTTTCTAAGACTTGTTCTTCCTAGAATTTATTTAACTAGAGAAGTCTTTTAAAGATAAATTATGCTTTAATTAATTACTAGAGGAGTCTTTTAAAGATAAATTATGCTTTAATTAATTAAAAAGTCTCACATATACATTAGCATTAATCAATAGGGCTTCCATTTGTTGTTTATAATTTGCTAATTAGAAATACAAGTTATAAAGTGAAACATTTCTCACTATTTTGGAATGTTTACAAGTTTTGTAAAATTGTATAAAATGTGAAAGGAATTTCTGTAAGCGTTTTTGCTTGTAAGAAACTGCAATTTTTGTTTAACTACATTAAATTTAATGAATTATTATTAAGAGAAATTGTATGGCATACTTACTGTTTATATGATGTCTTATTATTTATTAATGTCTCCAAACTTATTTTCATAAAAATAATTCTAACACTTATTA